>JAUMJL010000557.1:0-648780 GCA_033558185.1 Dromococcyx pavoninus
GGGGCACCGGGCGGCCGCCGCCCCGCTGCGCACCAGCGTCGTGCTCAGCCAGCTGGCCGAGAAGTGGTTCCCGGGTGAGTGCCAGAGGGCGCGGGCCGGGCGACGGTTGGAGGAGATGCTGGCACAGGGGCACTTCCGAGAGGCGCTGGGCGCCGCCAGCCAGGCTCTGCGAGCAGGTAAGAGTTGCGCGGAGCTCGCCCCGCGCTGCCTCCTCGCCCGCGCTGCCTCCTCGCCCCGCGCTGCCTCCTCGCCCCGCGCTGCCTCCTCGCCCCCGCGCTGCCTCCTCGCCCCGCGCTGCCTCCTCGCCCCGCGCTGCCTCCTCGCCCCGCGCTGCCTCCTCGCCCCGCGCTGCCTCCTCGCCCCGCGCTGCCTCCTCGCCCCGCGCTGCCTCCTCCTCGCTCGCAGCCCTTGTCCCGGCAGGAGCGGGACGAGCCGGTGGGAAAGCGTGGCATGTCGGGGCACTGACTGGAGGTGCGCGGGGGTGGGTGCCCTCCATCCCCTCGTTCCCCCCGCTGGGTCCGATAAAGAAGATGCGAAGTTCTCTCGAGTTTGCCGAGAGGATCCAGGGAGCAGCGTCCCTTGGAGCGGGGGCGCCGATGGCGGGACGCGCAGCTGTCAGCAGCTCCGCTGGTAGCGCCCAGAGGCGTGAGGGAGCTCCCAGCCCGGGCTGCTCGCTGCCCTTTCCCCCCCCCCCCGTGCTTCCACGGGACTTGTTTACGGAAGAGTTTGTGAGCTTTGTTTGGTTTTGCGCTTGGTGCTCGCTGCGCACGAACGAGAGGAATTCGGTTGCTGTATTTAACCTTGTTTCCTGAGAGAGACCCATTTTCACAGTCTTAAGTGTCACCAAGACAATTCCCAGCAGGCCGGGCTCAGTTGCATAAGCAGGCGGGCACGGAGGGGGACAGGTTGTGTAATGGCAGTGACATCATAGGTGGGTGTGGTTGAAGTTTTGTAATAACAGTGTTGGGAGAGGGTGCGAGACGGGAGGTGCGGGCACGCTCTGGGAGCAGCCCGCATCCAGCGCCAACGGTGCGGGTGGTACCGGCAGCGCCTGAGATGCGAGCAGTTCCGCAGAGTTTAAGCTTGGTACAGGGAGTCAGGTCTGTGATCGATGCACCTAGACGGGATCCAGTGACAGATTCCTTCGTTGTTTTTATTCGACTCTGGATTTTAACACCTCGTCACCTGTGGGGTTACATTTTCGTTTGTGCCATTTTATGTCTGTTTAGAAGTTTAGGAATTGATTTTTTTACAATTATATTTCAACAGTTGTCTGCAGCAGAGAAAACCACAAAAGCTTGCATGAATCTAATCCCTCCAGTCTGTTCTGGGGAGATACGTTAGATGTAGTTCCATTATAAACTGTTTTCAATCTCAGATATATGCCTTTTGACAACCTAATTTAAAGAGGTTCAGTTATGGTCTTCAGTTCTACTTTATTTGCCAAGGTGTTTCCAAAGTGTAGGATATGGCATAGATGTGACCTGAGAAAGTGGCTGTTCTTACAGTTCCAAGGTTTAAAACTGAAGCAGATTCTTTTTTCTTCTTGTGTGTTCTGAATGACAGCATTGAGTCATACAAGTCAAAACTCAGTGGCCTTCAGGGTATAAACTGAAGAACCCATTACTGATCACAAATGTTTACAGGCATCCCGCTTCATATTTCAATATTGTTTTGAAGGAATAAAAGAGAAAACTAACTCTGCAGACTGTAGTTCGTCTTTTATGAATTTAGCAGTACCATTTATATACCTGTAGGGAAAGAATTTTGATTCCTTTTTTTGTGGTGCCACATCTTGAATGTTGGCTTTAAAATTCTGGAATAGTTGTCAGCTGTGATGCTTATCCAGTTTTATTACTCAAATTCAGTAAGTGTGCTGGAATTAAGTACTAGGAAGCTAAGTTGAAGATCCTTTGTACAACTGTTTCCTGCGTCTCCAGTCAATATTCCAGGTATATTTCAAGCATTTTGGTGAAGACACTAAAGAACTTAATGAATCAGAATGCACACATACATTATATGTCAATTCAGAGCTCACAACTACAAATTGAAGGTGATTTCAGGCTAACAGAGAACTCAATAGCTGCTGGTACACTTTCTGTCTTCCTCCAGAACATGAATTCTTAAAAACACTTACAGGTGGAAAAGATGTAGCAGAAGAAATGTATGCGTATTTAAAGTCATTCATGTTCTACTTCAGTGTTTCCTCTATCCTAGTTCACCTCTTTTTCTTTTTGATGCAGATAGAGTGTTAAAAAAATAATAGCGCTAAACGTAAATCTGATGTCCTAAATAAGGCTTTGGCACTAAACCTTTACTCAAAAGGCATCTTTTCGTAACTTTCTTATATTTCTTGAAACATCTGAAAGAGAACTATTTGCCATGGTGCAAAAGTGGCTTTTGAAAAACATGAGGAATGTTAACATTCGTATGGTCAGTATATTTAATTTCAACCTCTACAAAGGTTTAGTTAAGGGAAGTCTATTGGATTAAAATCCAATTGCAGCTTGTCTTTAACAAAGTGTCCTGAAACACAGAGCTAATAGGCTTGAGTTTGGTCTGAATCACAGACTCATTCCTGCAGGAGTTGGCCTCAGGACGTTGGTTGACTAGTCAGTCTCCTGCTCAAAGCCGAATCAACACTGAGTTCAGAGCAGTTTGACTAAGGTTTTGTCCAGCTGGATCATGAAAACCTACCAGGATGAAGATTCCACAGCCTTTCTGGGCAGCCTGCTCAAAGGTTAATTATCCTCGTAGTGAAAAATTTTCTCCTTATTTTGAGTTAGAACTGCCCTTGTTTCAGTTTATAACTGTTGTCTCTTGCATTCCCCTATGCATTTTGGTGAAGTGTGTTCTAGATAGCCTCCTCTTAGATTTTGAAAGCCTGTTGGGTTCTCCGAGGCCTTTGGGAATTATTTTCTGCTAAACAAGCCCAGTTCTCTCAGCCTTTTATCGTGGGTTGTGTGTTCCAACTCCATATCATTCGGATGACCTTATTAACAAATACTGTGTTCTAAAGTTTTCCTGCGTAGTGGTTCTGATGTGCATGTCTCTTTATTTTGAAGAATTTGGTATATTTTTGAGAACATTAGAAAAAGCATGCAGAATCAGACCAGAGGTGGTCCATTTATTACTATGCTTATGCTCACAATAAGGAGGAGCAGATGCTTTGGAAGTAGTATGAAAAAAAGAACTCATAATGAGTGGGGTCGTGTGTACTTTTTTGGTATGCTTTTTCCTACTAATGCAAAAATAACTGTCAGGCACAGTTCTGCCCTGAAAGTACTTGGTGTCTTTTTTTATTAAGATCATTTGTCTTTGGGTATGCAAGAAGTGAGTGATTTCTGAATTTACGATATATTGTGTTACTGAAATTGAACATTCAAGCACAAATTGTGTTTCTGCTCTCTTTAGTCTTTCGTCTAAGGATTTGAAATCGTTTTGCATCCTCCCTTTAGGTGCCAAACATTAAAATACATGTTGCACATTGCAAAACAATGTTTTCACTGTTAGGAGGATTAGAAAATAAAATACTGTTGCAGAATTTAACATACAAATTGAGATATTTTTGTCTTGCATATGTTTAGACCTGATTTGGTTTACGTATTGATCACCGTTGGCAGTCCTGGTGTGTGTTTGGCAGCCTCAAGGTCCAGGTTCCTTGGTTCTGTACCAGTTCAATTGGAACCATGCTTTTCTCTTTGAAAAAGAAATGGACAAAACATTCACCTTGTGTAGACTTGAACTCATATTTTTATCTGCAAACTACCTGTCACCCTACCCTAAGAAAGGAAGGCTCAGGAGTCCCTCGAGTCATTTTGTACACTGGAAAAGATGAGCTGCCTCTGAATTACGGTAAAATAGGTAGCTTATCAGAGAACAAAGACCCACACTTAGTGCAATCTGTGAAAAAAAAAATTTCATTTGGTACTAACTCTCCTGGACACCAAAGAGTCAAGTAAAACAAAAAAAGGTTTTAAGAGTTTGACCTGAGCTTCTGCTTTAGTGGACTGTAACAGTCACAAAACACAAGGCCATGGGAAAGCAGGCTTGAGAGTCCTTCTGCTTGCAAAACCAGCTGTTTAAGTTAGACAAAGACAATTGCCCGGGCTTCTTTTAATACAAACATATTATTATGTCTAAAATACAATAAAACCCAAACATACCTGGCTTGGGAATATTTGTATTGGAAGGGAGACTGTCAGCTGGAAAGACAACAACAACACTTCAGTTTCAGCTGTGAAATTTGTCAGTTTTGATTCTCTTAACCCTTTCTTTACCGTTAAGGTCTTTTTACACATAGCATTGTGGATATAAATACAAAGCATTGTGTTGGAATACATGGGAACATTGACCTGTCTGGCTTTTAAATGTAAAACAAACTAATGTTGGAAATTATGGGAACTTAAACCAGACGTTTTGAATAGAATAAAATATACTATCAAATTGAAATGATTGCTTTCCAAAAAAATCTTCTTGAAACAAACTTAAAGAACTATTTAATTTTAGTATTGTTCACAGTAGACCTATGTTTGACTTGTTTATTACATTAAATGAAAAACACAAGTGTATTTTTAAAAAAATGAAGAGCAAAGCAGCATGCTGGCATTTTTCCAAGCAACAACTACAGTTGTGCTATGAAAATAAGTTTTAGTGCCATGGAAATGCATGTGCTTCCACAGAGGTTGCTTTAGTAAAAGTGTGAAACATGGTGTGTTCGACATGAGAACTTGTGTGTACTGAAGACATTGCAGAGATTTTACTGGTACAACTGCTGACAACAGGGCTGCCAGCTGGTGTGAAAGGTTTTCTGGTGTTGGTTGTCTCTTTTCAGACCCCATAGTGACAAAGCCCACTTATGGTACTTACCAGATGGATACCAATGAGAAAGTGGCATCTGTATCTCCAGCCATAGTTGGAAGGAGTTGGGCATTATAAAAACTAATGAGGGTCTAAAGAAAAATGTGAACATTTAAATCAAATTTTGTAATACTTAGACTTTTTAATGCAAATGCAGTGATATCTGAGATTTCTGTGATTTTGAATGCATGTACTGTATAGCTAAAGTCTACTTAGTCCTCAGTTTTTGCTGTCACAGCAGTACTGAAAATAAAGTACTGAGTACTTTATTCTGTCAGCCTCAGTGTTGGATCTTAGGATCTATTTTTTTGCTGCCACAAAACACAGTAGAGGGTACAAAATTTGATCTTTAGCTTAGAAGATATGAACCTGGAATTACTGCCACGTTTGTTACTCAAACACCAGGAGGTATGGGAGAGTATACTCCAGTAATTTTGAAGATATGATATAAAAAATGTGATTATCACAAAAGTGAGGTTATGACACATCCTATATGCATATCTAAATAAAACTTAAAAGTTTCTTGATTATTAAAAAATGTTACTTAATTTTTGTCTTCAGATCCCAGTGACTTGATGCTAAGAATTTACAGAGCTGAGTCATATATTGGCCTCCAAGAATATAAATCAGCCATAGAAGATCTAAATTTCGTTATTTCTAAAATGCCAAACTGGCCAGAGGTAAGTTAATGTGAACACTTCATTTTTTCAAAATCTGTGTTTATAAAATTAATGAATTCTAAGTTATACTGCATGAAGTTGAGAACCTAGGTCAGTTACCTTAAACATTATCTTGTAAGACGTGCAAAGTGCAAAAAGGTGTCTTAAAATAGTTAATCATAGTACAGGCTGCTGATGAATAAAGCAAGTTAGAGTAGATTGACAAATCTGCTTGGAACTGTTAATTTAGACTTCATCAAAAACTTCAGGTATTTTTATTTTGTTTCACATGAGAATGGTGCCTTTGGATGAAGGGTTAAGCAGTAGAACTGACTTCTTGGGAACTATTATGAAGTTATTTCTGTGCTGTCTGTAGTTACTTGATTATTTTACTTCTTGTTAAGAACACTTTTTTTATGCATGTTTTATTTTAAATATTTACAAACTCAACTTAAGCTTAATGTTATTTGACTGGCTGCTTGGCTGAAATTTTGCAGCCAGCTTTAATGGCTTGAAAGCAGAACTTTGAGGCCTGTACATTTCGTAGGTTGGTTTAATTGAGTGATAAAATTTCTTATGCAATGTAAAAGTTAGTCCTTTTAAAGCTCTGCAGTTTCCTCAAGTGTTTATACTTTGGTTTTATTTCCCAAATTCAGAACATTTAAAGCATTATCTGTTCCTTGAGAATATCACATGAGATGAGTAAGCACTGTTGCCAGTCAGGACTAGAATTCTTGGCTCCATGTTAAGTCCACATTTCTCTCATAGTTTTTGAGTTTTATTGGTAGAAGTTTGCTATATAAGTTGGACAATACTGTTTTCTTTTTCAAATGCTACCAAAGAGTGAAAATATACTTAGCACAAGCAATAAATTATTTTGTAGTAGTATGGGCTAAAAAATGTAAACATGTATTTGGGGCTGGTTTTAGTGGCCCCAGTACTTGGAGTTGAGATAGTTTATGGGATGTAGGCTGCAACAGCTCGGGGTTGGGGTTTGTTTTGTTTATTTCTTAATTTTTGTTAAGAGGACACTTTGCTGTTTTAGCTTGGAAAGTTTTTCTTTGAAAAGCCTGAAGAAACTCAGTGGGAACTGAGCTTTGTATGTAGCGCAGGCAGCTGAGGAGTCACTGGCCTTCAGATCTGTAAGATACTGTGTATTGCAGCACTGTCTAAACTCTGAGCACAGCAGGAGCAGCAAGATCTTGATGCACAAGGGGAGATAACTGCTGCTGTCTTGGTCTCTCCTGTGTTCAGCAGTTCCACGACTACTGCAAGTTTAAAGAGCATCCTATTTTTCACCTCTCAGCATTGGTAGTACTGTTTACTTTTTACCGTGTGTTTGGAAGGAAACCTCACTTTGCTTAACTGAGCTTGTTTGGATAGATTCCTCTAACAGTTCTTACTTCTGTAGGAAAGTAAACTCTGTGTAAGAGGAGGATTAGCATACTTTCCTTCTTCAGGATGAAATTGCCCAAATCCATCACAGATGATGCATGCCCTCATCTGACAGCCTTGTTTAACAGACTGCACTGTTAACACTGGCAGTTGTTTCATAGAAACTGCACTCTGGGTTTCTTTTGGTTGGTTGTTTTATTCTAAATTCACTTTTCTGGCCTGTTATCCAAAATCTCATGTGCAAGTAGATGTTGTAGTTTTATCTAACTTCTGTTAGATAACTATTGTTTTTGTCTAACTTGTATTATGTTACTGCAAATGCAACATCAAAATAAGTTGGATAAGGGGCTTCCAAGTTCCAATGTCATAGAGTTATGGGTAGGTTCCGCAAAATCCAGTAGTCTTTCCTTTTTTGGTAGTAAACAGATTTTTTTTTTCTAGCTGCTGTCTAGTGTTTGAGAACGATACATAGTTGGAGAATGCAATTACAGCAGTGTGGGGTTTTTTTTAAGAATATAGATTAAGATGAATGTGGGGGATTTATGGTTGTGTGGATGGTGGTTTTTTTTGTAGTTTCCCTTATCCTGCAGAGTGGAACCGTAAGGCTTTTAATGAAGTAGACGGCAAAAAGGGTATCCTGTAAGCTGTTGTATGAAGTTATGAAATAATTTGCACTACATGTCCCCTTTCCTCCTATCCAAACGCTTACAGAAAGGGGAAATTAAGGCCCTTTGTGAATTCTGCACTGGTTAGGGTTTAAAATCGTCATGTAAGCCAAAACAAATAACTGGAAGGAGACTAACGCCAGCCTACCCCATAGACTCTTGTCAGACACTAGAGGGGGTGTATGTTGGACGAGGCATACAGATCATCCATACTGTGTACAGCAGAACTTTCTTGCAGAGCTACATTTTTTTTTTGTCATGGAGGTTTCTAATTCTAACTCTAGTTTTAATGTCTGTATGATGCATGTTGCATTGTACATGCTCTCTAGAAATTTCCTCTTTGTGTTATCTGTTTTTCAGGTCTACTTCCGCAAAGGAAAAGTGCTGCAAGACTCTGGCTTTGTAGGTGATGCCTTACAACTGTTTCTACAGTGCTTAGCCCTTGATGAGGACTTTATTCCAGCAAAGCTAGAAGTAGAAAGGGTAATTTTTTTTTATTGAACTGGATTACTGGCTCTGATTTAATTTCTTCCATTACTTTAGACTTTGAGCATCTAAAAATCTTCAATACATACGGAAAAGATTCGTGTGGCAGATGACTTCCTTACAATGTATACCTGGCTACGTTGAAGAGATAGTCCTAATGTACAAGTTTTAAGTACACATTTTGAAGTACCTATGCTTTGAAGTTACTAATGAAGATCTGGAAAACTGGAAAGCAGGCAGCAAGTTAAATATTCAAAGTTGAACTCTTGTATTCCCAGAGCACAAAAAAACCGCAACAGTTTTTCTTTGATAATAAAAATTTACATTGAAAAGGCTGCACAGTAATGAATTGGTAATGTCTAACTCTGCTTGAAGAGCTCACGCACTCGTAGTAGAAAAAGATTTCTAGGTAAAGTTTTATTGTTAGCAGTACAGTTCTGTAGGTTTCTGCTTGTTTCCAACTTTTCTTTCTCAGTTATTGCTTAAATAAATCTGTATTTATGAGGATAACATCATATAGGTTAATTTTTTTTTTGGTATGTGGTTTTGTGAAAAAGGACATAGACATATCTCATTATTGTTATGAACATTTAGCTTTTTGTTTTCTAGACATTGCGTGAGGTGCTGTCACCAGAGAAGTTAGGAGAGAGTCTGAAGGAATCTGCTTGGAATTCAGCACATACTCGAAATAAAGCTTTTATACTTGGTTCTGAGGTGACTGACTCTTACTGCAGCTTACAGCTTTGTCCTGAGCAGGTAACAAAATCTATAGGGTAACTTTTCCCTTTGGCTGGTACGCAAACATCAGACGTTCCAGTATCTTTTCTTGTCCTACTTACTTGCCAGCCTAAATGCTGACTTTCTGTAGTTGGCTAAGTTGGAAGAAAAGAACCGATTTGACTAATATGTTAGACTCCTCATGCCAATGAGCTGCTTATTGGAAGGTACTGAGATTTGACATTAGTGACTTCAAAATAGAAATACTGGGGTTTTTTTCTCTTTGCAGATGAAGATTTTTAAATTGTTAATGCTAAGGAAACTTGAATACTGTCTTGACTTATCAAATTCCTCTACTTAACTGATGAACTAACTACGGGTATCAGTTTGGCTTGTAAATTTTTGCATGTTCACATCTTGTATACTTAGATTTGTGTTACTCTTGAAGTACAGTTCAGTTCATCTTACTCTTACAGAGTTTAGGAGGATCAGAAATACTGGAGCCTGTCAGTGGAAGCTTAAATCGTGCACAGTCTGCCCATGCTCTTAATTCAACAGAAGACCTTGCCAAGGAAGATGGCTTAAAGAGAGTGTCTTCTGAACCCCTTCTCTCTGGCCAAGAGAAAGGTGCTTTGTTGAAACGAAAGCTTTCCTTTTCTGAACAGGATACAGTTATATGTGAAGATGGAAGAAACAAGCACAAAAAGCAAGGAGGTAAGCAGTCACTTACTTTGAAATTTAAAGTGTTTACTGTATAGTGCCTTTCTTTTGAAGGAGTATTTTGTCTTGCTTTTCCTTAGAAAGTACAAAAAGGGACATGACACTGGCTTTTGGAACAATTCCAGAGGATTTGATTGATGTGTCGGATTTTGAGTGCTCTCTATGTATGAGGTAAGACTTCCTTCTTGATTCAGTGTTCCTGTTATAAATGCTTGGCGACAGACATATAAACTGGGGTACTTAAAGGTTGTGATGAGTTCTGATATTGGTTGATTTTCAGCCCTCCTGTATCCCTGCAGTTAAATGCTTATTTAAATGTGCCACTTTCTATAGTGCTATATAATACAACATTATTTTAATCAAGCTGCCTTTTAAGTTAAACTTGGTGTTGTTAAATGGTAACCTAAAACCTACAGGATATTTTGTGGATAATTGTTAATATTTAAAACTTATTAAACTATTTAAAACTTACTTAATAAAACTATTTAACTTATTATTTTGAAAAGGCTAATGCTTAGAAGTATTGTCTGTGAACCTCATTCTTCAGAATATTAGTCTCCTTCCATGTAGCTGACATATTTGAAAGCTTTTACTGACTTGTCCTGGTTTTCAGAAATAAACACCCGAAAACATAGGGTGTATACTGAACTGTCTGTAGTTACGTTGCTAGTGTGTAATACTGCTAGCAAAACAACTTAGGTCCTCAAAGAATCACTTAATATACCATATTCTGAGTCTGTATATAGTGAGACCAAAATCTTTGTACGTTGGGATAAATGTTTATATATTTAGAGTGTTGAAATGTGTCAGGATTCATGAGAAAGCACAGAACATGAGTGATGCAGTGATAAACAGAAACAAACTGTGGTATAGGGGAAAACTAGAATAAGGAGACATGGAATTAGTTTTCTCTGCTTTGTTATGGTAGAACTAGTCTTAAAGAGGTTCATCGCTGACTTTTTTAGCAAAACATTTGCCATGGTATCTAACTCTTAATAACTTTGTTTCAGGCTATTCTTTGAGCCAGTGACAACCCCTTGTGGTCATACGTTTTGCAAAGGCTGCTTGGAGCGATGCTTAGACCATGCACCTCAGTGTCCACTCTGTAAGGAGAGTTTGAAAGAGGTACTGTTTCTTGGTAGAGCTCACAAGTATCATATGATTTTAAAGGCAGTTTGACCTAAACCTGACAACTTGGATTGGCTTTGCTTGTGGATTGTTACTAGAAAGGAAGAACTTCAGACAAATTTTGTCAATACCAGTTTGTTAGGTTTGTCTTGGGGTCTTAGAGGTTTTGTGTTTCTGTTATGGTCTATTGGTATAATTCAATCCTGAGTGTTTGTAGACTTTGGTTACTATTCCGTGAAACCTCTCTGTGGTTTCTGTACACTTTCCTTATTTGTATGGCTGTTCTGCCTCTGGTGAGCATGGATTTGTAAACAGTTACACACTCAGGTTGTCAAACACTAAGAACAAATACAGAGAATCTCATTTTCAAATATTAAACTAACATTAGGTGTTAAGTGATGAAACAAAGCTCTGAAATTCATTCATGGCTTTAAATCTAATTTATGACACATTTTGTATGTCATGGTTTTAAATAAAGGCTGCATTTCATCGTCTTTTGTTGATATATATGAAAAGAAATATTAATTTATTTTTAAAAAATTACTTACAGTACCTTGCAAGCAGAAAATACAGCATCACAGTACTACTGGAGGAATTAATAATGAAATATTTGTCTGATGAATTATATGAGAGAAAAAGAATTCATGCTGAAGAAACCGCTGAACACTCAAAGTAAGCTTGATGTGTTTTGATCAGAAAACTTGAGAGATTAGTATGGAAGTACATTTTTGAAATGTTTTTATCACTTTTGTTATTACTAATAATGGCAGTTATGGATGAAGGTAGGAGTATAAAGATCTTAATTTGGTGTCTTAAATGTGTATTTCGGAAAATTAACAGGTTTTTAACTACTGTGGAAATTAAAAAAATCACACTGATAGTAGCAGTCTGAGATTTCTAAGTCGTCTACAAAATGTTTGCCCTTCTGTTTCTCTCTGTGCACTGTGGTGAAGCTTTAGTTTTAGCTTTGCTGCTGTTAATGGAATTGTCCTCTTGAATTGGCTGCAGAGTCTCAGATACTTCAATTTATTTCAAAGCAGTTCGTTGTAGACATTAATCATACATAGATAGGTGTGATGAGAAGAAATTGCTGGGATTTTTTTGTAATCTTAATGTTTGTCTCTAGTAGATGTATTATAGATATGAATGTTGGAAAACTATTTAAAACCATAGCTAACACAACCTATTTAACTGAATCCATACTTTAGAATTGTGTTGTAATCTGGAAGGTATTAAAATTCAATACTTGGTAATGTTTTAATGCTAACTTGGTTGCATCAACTATCAACTGCACAGACTTGATAAAACAATAAAAAAATACTTTGTTTTTCAATTAGGCCTGCTGAGGCAATTGCAAGGTAAAAAATATTCCCTGGTTTGCATCTTTGATCTGGAGTCCCATCACTGAAATTAATTTAAATGGTGACCTTGCTGCTGTGTAGCTACTGCTACATCTTTTCAGTTCCAGGAAAACTGTGACTGAGCGTGTAATGGCTTGTATGGCTGAAACTGAAACAAAAAGGAAAAAGAGAAACCTGACACCCCTGTCCCCAAAACAAAGCCCTTCATAACTGACTATGTACTCACTGCAAGATAACTCTGAGGTTTACTGTCCAGTATGCGTTCAAAAATGTTCATAATCGCTGTTATTAGTATGTGAGTTGATTATTTATGAAACTATTACAACGTGCTTATTATTATACTTTGAAAAGAGTGCTTTATGATTTCAAATATAGCAAACTTACGGAAGAAGATGTATTGTCTTGTCACAGTTCAGTGATTAGATTTTTAAGCCATGTATTTCTTTTGATGTTCTCTTGAAGCTTGACCAAGAATGTTCCAATGTTTGTTTGCACTATGGCATATCCTACTGTGCCTTGTCCTCTACATGTGTTTGAGCCAAGATACCGACTGATGATTCGCAGAAGTATGGAAACTGGGACTAAACAGTTTGGGATGTGTATAAGTGATTCTCAGAATGGGTAGGTTTACATCTTAATTCTAAGCTTTTCATCTTTTATGTTTATTTTTTTTTCATTATTCAAAAGTGTTCTTTCAGAAGTGTGTAATTGCATTACTGACAGGGTCTCTTCTCTAGTTTTGCAGATTATGGATGCATGCTGCAAATTAGGAACGTTCATTTTCTGCCTGATGGACGGTCTGTTGTTGATACAGTTGGTGGAAAGAGATTTAGAGTTTTACGGAGAGGGATGAAAGATGGTTATTGCACTGCAGACATTGAATATTTGGAAGATGTTAAGGTATCCAGAATGCTGTCCAAATACTTCCTAGTACTTGTATCTCAAGCTTTTTTCTTGATTTGTTCTCGAGAGTTCTGTTTCAAATTGTTAGGACCCTAGACCACTGGAAGATTCAGTGCTGGCACACGTGAAAGAAAAAGAAGCTGGCTTATTTTTTTTATCATTATAAAGCAACAAAGAAATTCTGTGGTTTTTGTTTGAACAACAGTTTGAAGCTGTAATTTCTTAAAATATCATGGAAATTCTTTACTCTTCACTCATTAGCAATCAGTTTGGGAGAATGCAAGAAATTTATCTAAATATAGTAGAAATTGTATAATTTTTTATTTTAGCTTTGACACCTTAATTGTTTCTTTATCTCTAATGATATTTTCATAACATTGCTCCTATAGGTTGCTGATGATGAAGAGCTAAAGAAACTGAGAGAACTTCACAATTTTGTTTACAATCAGGCCTGCAGTTGGTTTCAAAACTTAAGGAACAAATTTCGCACTCAAATTCTTCAGCACTTTGGGCCAATGCCTGACAGGGAGGAAAATATACAGGTGAGACGACATTTACTATCAATGACTGGGTTCTTTTTTCTAAAAATAAAACCCCTGTTAATAACTGCTAAACAGGAAGGATTTTTTTTTTCCAAATTTTGAGGGCATCTTGTTTCTCTTATGATGAGCAACAGAAGGCAATTCTGTCACTGCTCAATGGTTTTTGCAGGAAAGGATGATGTGCAGATATAAATAGTAAACTGAGAACACTTTAAGTGGTTTGTGTGAAGGTGCTAGGATTCAAATGAGAAAAAATGTATTTTCTTCCCTGTGACAAGTGCAAGTAGTAATGTTTGGCAAAGAGGTAACCACAGATAACACTTCCCTCCATTCTGAGCTAGTGCCATAAACCACTGCAGCTGCTAGGGTTTGACAAATGTTTAAGAAATTAACTCCAGCAATCTGTTCCAATGGTTATTATAAAGAAGTAATGAACGTTGGTGAGATGCTGAGAGAGTGGAGGCTGGAATAAAGTAACATTGAAACATATGTAAAATGTGGCTCTTAAAGTGGAATTACATATGCAGTGGGATCTTATAAGAGCCTATCCCTCACCCATCTGCTGCATACTTTTATAATACTACATTAACCAATCTGTAATGAACATAGATGCTGTGGAGGCCAGTGCAGGAATTCAGAACTGATTTTAGAACAATTTAATAAATAAAAAAAGAAGTAAACTACATACTAGGAAAGAGGAGTAAGTGTGCAAAAGCAGGATAAGTAGCAAGGCAGCAATAGTGTGGGTGTGTACCTGGAATTTGTAATAGAACACAAACATGTCAACTGCATGATACAGATGCAAGGGAGGAAATGCCATCTTAGAGTGTACCACTAGCAGTAATACTGTTGCAGGTCATTTGAGGTAAATAATCTCTGCAGTGATAGGACTTCTGCTGATGAGTATTATGTCTGATTCTGGCCATGACAGCTAAGGCTTGGAGGAGAGAATTGAATAAGGTACAGGGAAGGTTGCATAGTATGATTTATCAATTTAAACCAATTAACTAGTCCTGATCTGTCTAGGAATTAATGAGAAGGGACTGGAATTGAGGGGTGATAGAGGTCCTTCAGATATAGCAAAGACAATTGTAATGAAAACAGTAGGTTTCAGGAATATTCAGGCCTCAAGAATAGCATGACAGGTTATGGATTTATTTTTTATGGGGCAGGTTTATTATTAGGTGACTGTCCTATGCTTAGCAAACTTTTCCCAAGGAAACTCTGAGCTTCCTTTGTTGTTCCAAAAATAATTGCTTTATCAAGCTTAGTTTGTGCTCTCAGTTGAGGAAGGATCAGAAGAGATCCCTTTAGAACCCCTTCAGTCTCATGGATCTGGAATTCTCTAGTTTTATACTAACTAGTCTTTGTCATTGACAGCTTTGTTATCTTTGTATTAGTCAACCATATTGCATCGGTGATAGATAACAAATTTATCTTTTACTTTTAGGCAATGCCCAATGGTCCTGCTTGGTGTTGGTGGCTTCTAGCTGTTCTCCCAGTAGACCCCAGATATCAGCTGTCAGTTCTCTCCATGATGTCTTTGAAAGACCGTCTGATAAAAATCCAACATATACTCACATATTTTTCTAGAGACCAGTCCAAGTGACTAACCGCCTGGGTCTTCCTGAGAAGTTACTCTCTTCTGGTTGTAGTAGCAGCTGGAATTTTTGCTGCCTTTGCACATCTAGCGCTGGTTTGAGAAGTGTAATGGAACTGCTTTTTCTCTCTATTCTTCCCACTCTCCCGACTTCCTGAACCACATGGTTCTTTGAACGCTCTCTTTCTTCAACTGTGAGAGAAGACCACTGACAATTGCACAAAGTCAATCCAGCTAGATATGTTTTTCACGTTATCTACATTACAATTTGCACTATGTAGAGGAGAACCTTTTTGAGACTTGATGATTTTAGCCACTGACTTTTTAAAGCTGTGGGAAGTGCAGGACTCAAGGCTGACAGTCTAAGTTTACAACATTGAGGAGGTATTAAAGGTTTTGCAGATGTTTGCCTCGTACAACTATTCTTTTGCTGTTTGCACAAATATTTGAAATATAGTATTGAATGTCACTGTTGGATATTACTACTCTTGTTGAATTATCTTGACCATGAATATGGCACAGATTTTTAAGTTACCTTGTAAATGTATGCATCACAAAACAGGTGACATTATGAACTGTATGCTGAATTGAGAGCCAATTTTAAGGAACAAATGCAAAAAAAAAAGGTACTTCTGTCTAAAAATACTTAAACTGTGAATATGGTTTACATACCTAGGCCTGTACATGTTAAGAGGAAACTGAAAACTAAATGCTAGTACCAGTTACATTTCTACTGGGCTTTCCAAGCTGGCTGTTCTTCCAGAGCACACACTTAGTTTATAGAGCTTAGAAGAAGAAATCTTAGAGTGTGTGTATGTGTTGGGGATTGTCCATCCAGGATTTAAAAGCTTAAAAGTTTTATTTCAACTTTTTTTAAGTTGGTGCAGATGTGAGTTCTATGCCTTACTCATATCAATAGTAGAGCACACTGCAGTGGCAAGGTTAGCGTCATGCTGCCAATAGGTACTTTTTGTAATTAAAGGTTTGCATATTTGTGAATATGTCTGATACTGGCTTTCTTGTATGTAAATCATTTGTAAAATATTTCTTAAATCTTGCTTTTGCTAATATATTTAATTTTCAATAAAAGCTAAGTTTGTAATATTTTTAACTTTATCAGAAACTAAAAACCTACTTTCATTTTCCGTATACACCTATTCTGGGATCTTAAGTAAGTCCAGAAGCAGCTGTTTAACCTACATCAGGGTTGTGGGCTCCTCATGACGTAATTGGTATGCACATAATCTGTTTCTGATTATAGTACCTCTCTCAGACTGATTATTCATCAGACAAGTCTTTTGCTGGTGTCCTGCTTTTGTATCTACTTTGCTTGAATTAAGATGGTTTCAGGTTTGCATTTCACAAAACTTCAAAAGTTACGGGAAGTCGTTCTTGCAGAGCTGTTTGGACTTTAATAGGCTTGCTAATCAGATGTTCTGGCCTTGTTCTTGTCTGGAGTTTAAGGCTTGAGATATTACAGGCAACCCAAATCTGCTGGATCATTTTTAGTGTGGGCTTTTATCTAGGGTAAATTTTCCCTTTAATATGTGAATAGTGTCCTGCATTAATATTTGAAAAGTTTTATTTGCAAGCCATGTATTTGTAAGCCATGTAAGGGAACTTTATTAAAAAACAGCACAACAAAAAAGCCAAGTTACTGTGATTTGCACGTGCTGCATTAAGGCTGATGATGTGCCACTCTTCAGTAACTATTCCACAGACATGATCATTGTAGGTGCTGTTGGGAATTACATGAAATTAAGAAAGATACTTAAGTTGGAATTTTTTCAAGTGGTTGTTTCGCAGACAAGATTTTGTCATTTTGTGCAGTTAGAATGGGGCAGGACAACAGGCTCACCTGAATGTTGGTGTAGGCCTTTCAGAAAACATCTTGGAGAGACAGACCATGCTGCACTTCGTACACAGTGTGTCAGAACTGGGGAGTACTTCCTTATTCTTTGATTTTATTTATTTCCTCCCCCGCCTTGTCACACATCAAGGGTTCTTTAGCTATTGAACAATAAAACAGCAACAGCCTGAAGGCCAGGTTTGATCACAGATCGACTTACATTGTTGTAATAAAGTTGTCAGCTGATGTAATTAAGCCTGAGCGGAATGTGAGCGGTCTGGGCATGAGTGAAAGGGAAGAGGGGAAGGCTCACTTGCTGTGTAGACAAGGTACAACACTGTTAATGATTGGTCTTACCAGATGATGTGCAACAGTCAGGAAAGGTGTCAGTCTCACATGCTCTCTGTCCTTTGCTGGGCAGCACCCCTGCACCAGCCAGTGAGGACTACCCCAAGTTTGGTGTTGGGATGCCTTATTTGTGAACTGTGCCTTCCGTGTTCAGTCGAGTGACTGATAAGTTGATGTAGACGCATTCTTAACACAAGTGTGAGAACATCACGAGATGTGTCTTGAAAGGTCAGTGATCTGTAGATAGCTGTAAAATAAATTGGCTCTGCATGTATGTTAATGTCATAAACTTCAACATGAGAGACTGAGGTCACTGTACTGAGAAGTATCTGCCCAGATTGATGTGTATTTTTCAGATCTTTCTGGCAAGGACCTCTTCCCAGTTCTACTAAATTGTGGCCAGAGATCTCACTGAAATTCTTAATTCATGATTAATATGCACCTCTGATCTCTTTACCTTAAATTACTCTTACCAAACGTCATTTCTTGTAAGAGCTTGGTGCCCTGGGTAAACCAATAAACCTTAGGTTTGGAAACTTCAGTTTTCTCGGTGTGAAATGGAGACTCTGTGTTTCTCCATCTAATGTGAATTTTCTTTTGGAAATTGGCAGATATACAGACTTCATCCATCACATTCTTTCCAGCAAATAATGTTTCTCCATGGGCTTTTTACTGGTCCTGAGTTTCCTTAAGGACAGTATGCGGAGATAGCTGGGAGATACGTTGGTGGGGGTGGTTATGGAACTTGAAGGGATATTAGAACATAAGTGGGGAGAAATGTTTGCACTGAACCCCCTAAAAGAGTAGGCCAGAGGCTTTACAACACTTGGAAGGAGAGCGTGTTCATTCTTTTGGTTTTATAAGTCATCTGACCCATTCCTTTTGAGCTCTGTCACAGTGTGTTGGGGTGGGGTAAGTAACTGCTAAATACTGAAAGGCTACTATAGCCTCATGCATGTTAATTACAAGTGAGACAGGGTAGAGTTGATCTGCACAACCGAGTCTTCTGAGCAACAGCACAAGGGAGACACAGAATGCAAGGCACTGCTTGCTTGACAATACCCACTGGGCAGGGACAGTTCCCAGACAGAATGGTTGAAACTTTGGCTTTGAGCAGGTCTGCAGAAGTAAATAAACCACAGTTGCTTGGCCTGCACCTGACCAAGCCTGAGATGTTGCTCTTCCAGTACTTCCAACGGTAGAAACCTGGCTATCTACAAATGTATTTCTAATGGGCAGAAGGTTGTTCCAGTTAGTGAGTAGACATAAGATACTGGTTTAAGGATTATTGTGTCCGTGCCACTTGGTATCAGACTGAAATCTGTCCATTGCCCTCTCATTTATGTGCTTTTCTACAATTTAAAAAAAAAGAACAATCTGTAAAATGTTCAATGCTAGGATGTGGGTTATTCTAAAGCCTTTACCAAAACAAAGCTAAATATGAGAGTCCACTTAGTTTTGAGCCTTGATTTTGGTGAAGTTATACTTTCCTGGATGCTCAAGACTGCGATTGCTTTTACAAACAAAGCCCAATAGCAGGATTTCACCATGAATTTAGAAATGTAATTGCAGTAGGGATGTTACAAGTGATGTAGCTTAAATGCAGTCAGGAGTGCCTGTGGGGAGGTGGCAGGCTCTCTAGGCCAAAAAGTTCTGAATGTTAGAGAGAGTGCAGTTGGCAAAGAAGGCTGTACTTCCAGTTGATGTTTTTTGTTTTGTTTGGTAAGATGGAAGAATGTTCTATATTGGAAATAACTTTTAAAGGAGACTGAATGTGAACCTGTAGCTAGGAAGCTGGCCATTTACTGGATGTGTAAGTGTGTTACCAAAGGGAAATGATGTAATGGGAAAATGAGGACAGGGAGCTGTGCTATATTAAGATAAATATCATCACTTTCCAATCCAAATAGAAATTCTCTGGAGCTTGGCATCTTAAACTACTTAATTATATCATCTGTTTGTGTGAGTGTTGGTTCCTTGCATTCAAGAGCTTTCTGGTGTGTCAGCTGGGAATGTTTTTATCAGCATTAAGAGCAATAGAAGGTGCTTGCCCAAGTGGGTGAAAGGGGGGTTTTTTTAGTTTGTTTTTTTTTCCTCTTCTTGTATCAAACTGTACTTCATTCTGACTGAGGGTTCCTTGTTGGGGCTGCCACAGCCCCATCACCTTTCCTGTGCCGGTTTATCAGCTCTGTTTATCAGGTGATTCAGCCTACTGGCCCTCTCAGTGAAGTCCCCTGTATCTTGGAAGCCCAAGCTCCTGTGAAAGGCAACCTGTTCTTTGTTGTGAAAAGCTCTGTCCTTGAAAAGATTTTAACTTAATGCTTGATGTTTTCAAGCATCTGTTAAGCTTTTGGCAACTTGTTTGCTGTTCTTTTTTTTTTAACAAGATATCCTCTTACTGGTGATGACATTTGTTATCAGGAGGAGAGAGAGAAAAGCCCTTAGGATTTAATTCTTCCAAGTTCTGTGCAAATACATCTGCATTCTTTCTTCGTTAAATCTTGAATTTTACCTTCTTTGGGGAACAACAAGTCTTTTGTCTTCTCTAAGATTTTCTTTACGCTCAGGGCATACTCTTGAGGAGAAATCCTGAATGCTCCTGGTCTAGCTGAACTGATAGTTCATAATTATTTCCATACTGAAGAAAAGTAGCAGGATGTGTCTGAGACCTGCTCCAGGTCTGCTGAGACAGAAAGCCAAAGCTCTAGAGGCAGCTGCATCATTTCTGGCATCCAACCCCTGTTGCAATTATTTGAGGAGACAAATTGAAACAGTGGGGGAAAGAAAGGGAAAATTAAGATCTTCCCCTCCTACAGATCCCATGCCTGGGGGTGGTTAAAGCATTCTTAAGTAAAGTGTTTATTCCTTTCCCCCAGGGGAGGGGATTAAATTGCTTACAATCTGGGTGACTGTTGTGACCTGTAGAGTGCGTTTTGAAACTGTTTTTTTGAGTGAGTAGTTTTGCTTTTGGATCCTGGTTGGAGCCCTGACTTTGTGTATCCTGGTGATACTTAGATGAGCAAGAGGCTGTTCTGCCCTGTCAAGATCTAAAATGCTTCCGCAAAAGCACAAGAGCAGAAGCTTAAGTGGTAGGAGAGCTTACCTACCAAAAATGGACTCGGTGGCTTTAGAGCTCTCTCGATCAAGTAACCATTGCACAGTTCTGAGGATCTGAGTTTCGAATGCACATACCTAAACCTGAAGTGAGATTTGGGAATTGGGACTGCAACCCCATTCTAAAGGCACTTAAGCTCTGCAGGAAATTCAAGGTTTGGGGGGGGTTTGTTTTGGTTTTTTTACTCACCTCTATGAAACTTTAAAGTTCTCTTCTACAAGTTGAAACGAGTCTTGATTGTACAAACAGCCTTTACACCTTATTTTTGTCTGAGCCCAGAAATCGAGTGTTCTCATGTGTCAGCTTTTGGAAATTTTTGAACAGGGAAGAAATCATTGGGGCTGCGAGAAGAGGTTCAAATGCACACTATTGAGAGACAGTAATGAATTACTTTACCAGCTTTCAAGAAGAAAGGCTTCAAAGACAGGACCTGCCTTAATGTCATCCCCAAAAAAGTCTAGATCTCATGCTCTTCTAGGCCTTCTGTTCACTTTTTACAGCTCTCCACAGGCAGAGGATATTAAAACCATACCTTTGGTGTCCTGGATAGGTGCTTGAACCTTTGAACTGTAGGTGGAGGACAAATCATTGGGAGCTATAACTGGTTTTCCTCTCACACGGGTTTTTTTTGTGTTTGGGGTTGTGGGTCTTTTTTGGAAATTTAATGTTATAAAGGCTGAACACCAGGTGCCACTCACCTGTACCTGAAGCAGTGTAGGCTGTAAAACAAGTCCTGCCCTCATTCATGTCCCTCTGCTAAGTTGAAACAGCTCCTTCCTGATATCTTTAAAGAACTTAGCTGCTTAACAGTATAACTCTGCTAATTAGCACATGATCAACCTAAGGTCTTTGGTGCAGCAGACAATGCTTTTGAATTTTCTTTACAGGTATTCCCACTCAATTTAGAAAAATGCAAGTAAACTTCAGCAGCCCCTCGATGTAGTTTTTGTGAAAGAGAAAGCACTTTTTCAAGAATTTGTTGGGATGCTTTTTTCTGTCCAATTTTAAAAACTTAAGTGCTACAAGAGCAATTTCTGTCTGAAGAAATGCTCAGGTTATTGCATCAATGTAATAGTTGGCATGCTTAAACCAGGGGAATTATTTTAATTTCACAGCAAAAGCTTTGTGAAGGACTTCCAGCTAAGCAACTGATCAGCTGTTATGAAGCACTTTGGTCTTTGGGACAACTATACAAAAGTTCTTGCAGATATGATTGATTGACTTCAGAGGTTTCATCTGCTGATCATCCACACGCTGCTTTAACTCTAGCTGCTGTGTCTCAGTACTTCCGTGCAAGGCAATTGCTCAACCAAGGGTTTGCTTCCCAGAGCT
Organism: Dromococcyx pavoninus; assembly: GCA_033558185.1. Classification (NCBI taxonomy): domain Eukaryota; kingdom Metazoa; phylum Chordata; class Aves; order Cuculiformes; family Neomorphidae; genus Dromococcyx; species Dromococcyx pavoninus. The sequence continues at coordinate 21,681 of JAUMJL010000557.1, forward strand.
CAGTTCAGACTGCACAAAGGAAACCCCCAAACAATCCACCCCATCCAGAAGCTGAAGAACGACCATCTCCATGGCAACTAAAGCACTTGCATGCTCATGCCTGATGTAAATTGGCACAATTTTACAAATGAGGTCAGTATAATGGGATGCAAGCAAGTTGAGAAAAGTAACTACAGACAGTTCAGAATGTTCCAGGTGCAACGCTCAAACCACGGTCTTCCCAACTTTGATGGTGTAGGGGAAGGCTGTACAGAGACAGCAATACAACACAGCAGTGCAGGTAGAAAGAGAGAAACAGCTGGTTGCAGTTCTGTCTCACCATGGTGCTAGAGTAGTCAGGTGACTGATCAGCTTGTCAGGCTGATTAGCCAAAGCCAACATCCTGTGCAGTGTGGGGCAGGGAGGGGAAGAAGAGGAACAAACACCTCCATCTCTTGTGTAACTTCACCCCCAGGTTATGTATTGTTATACAGCTGAGTGAGCGGTCTGCTGCCACCAGGAGGAGGCAGTGCTGCACTCTACAGTTGCTGGCTCGAGCTCCTGTCCCAGTACAAGATAGGGAGATCCACTTCACTCCCCCAAGCAAACAAAGAGCACACTCTGATCTCTTCTCACTCAGTTTCTCTGCTAGTTGAAGTTAATACCCCTGTCTTGTGAGGAGAGCTAGCTGAGAGCAGACCTTCAGAGGCACTAGCATAAGTCTGCAGGGGTACAACCTTAGCAGATGATGTGCTTTCTAAAACACTTGATAATCCTCACTTTTAGGGTAGTGCCCTCCACAGAGAGTATGCCACAAGGAATTTCAACCTCTGTCAGCAGTACCCCTCACTATTACTGACATTTCATTTAGAAATTCATTAGAAAAGCAACCACCCTCAAGACTAAGGAGAGGGTTCTAGTTATTTTGCTCTAGCATAAGCTTTGACCAATTTAAGAGCCCTTGCAACATGACTCCAGAGGAGATCACTGTTAGGAGCTCCTCTGTACAGCTAAATTTAAGTTGTGGTCCCTGCCTGTGAATGAGGAAGGCAGCAGCAGTGTTTCATCTAATTACAGTAAGAGGTAAGCCTGAGCTATCACACAATCATAAAGCAGAACATTAGGAACAAAGCAACACAGCTTCCTCTACCAGCAAGACCCTTTATCAGTAGTAGAGCATCTCCCAGGAAGCTGTCTCTTAATACTGCTCTACGCAGGTTTTCGTGTATAGGCTTCCTACAAGATTATCCCCTAATGTGTACCGCAGCTGATGGCTACTTGAGTGTGTGTGTTCAGTAATCTCCATGAAGCAGCTTTGAATTCAACAGTTTATTTATAATTGTAAAAGCATAAGTGTTACCTACATTAGTAACTGCATATTTGTTAGACTCGTATCTACTCAGAAGATTGGTGTGTGCCAAGACAAGACAGTCATGCTCAGATTTCCCCCCAGTAGCTGGTCACTTTACTATTTAATTTCCCCTTTCAGTTCAGTAAAACTTCCATAGAAACAGAGTGAGGAAATACAGGTATATAATAGCTGAAGTTATTGAAGTGTATGAAGATAGTCTGGCAGCATCCCATAGGCCCTTCAGAACTCCTGAAGGTAGAGACCTGCCTAGTATTTAAGACTGGACTAGGCAAGAGTTACAGCAAACAGGCAGCAAGCCCAGTTCCACTCCACCCATTCATATTAACAGCTTGTTAAGAACAAGAGAACTGGTGTCAACTTTATCACATCATTCCAGAAGGTATCAGTGGAGTATGTACACACACATTTAAAGAAATACATGTATGTATATACATGATTTAAAAGGCAGGTATTTCTTTCAGGCTCTTCAAACCTTTTTCCAGCCTGGTTTCCTATCAATATAGCATATATTGCCATTTTATTGCTAAAGAAAGCATACCCTCATTGCAAGCAGAACAGCATCAGCACTGCCTTTAGTCAGCAGTTCAGTTAATAAGGTTCAAGACAAACATTATTACTACAGAAGAATATTACTGTTACAGAAGTGAAGAAGACAACTGAATTCTATTTAGATCGCACCAAATCATTCTCTTGACATAGTCTGTAGTTAACAGTATACACATGCAGAACAGCACCATTTCTGAGCAACAGAAGAGAGTTACCTAAAATACTGCTTCCCCATCTTTTACAAAGCTGTTATATTAAAAAATACACAAGGGAAGGATAAGGACACAGACTTCATCTGCTGCTCTAACAATGCTTTCTTCTGTAAGAAAGGATGCAGGACGTTTGAGCTTATCCAAATGTAAATTCTAATATGAATGAATATGCACACCATTATCTCTGTAACTAGTAAGTGTTTCTTGTTAGTATGACTTACAAGGTGCACTCTCGAAGTTTTTTGTCAGCCTGCTTCAAGGAGATCCAGGTGTTTAACATGTTTGATCGCAGTTTGGCCCAGACCAAATGGTTGTTTAACCCAAATATCTGGGCAGCAAACTGGGCAGCCCCTTCAGGTGACAGAGTGGTAGGACAGCTAAGACCTGCAGAGAAGACAGTACCACTTACTAAAGCATATTTTTTACTCAAATAAAACAGTGCCTCTGAAGAACAATTTAAGACGATGTTTGTTTCCGCCTCCAGGAACCTCATGATGTAGTTTTAAAACTACTGAAGTGTCATGTGTTCCACTACTTTTCACACGACTGCTTCATGTCATGCCCAAATGACTCTCCTTACAGTAACAGACTTTTGGGCCATCCACTCAAGTCACTAATAAAGTTAAAAATCACACAGGTAGCAATGGACTGAAGTATTAGAGTTAAGCTCTTACCTACACTGATACTGGAGAAAGATATTTTTTGATCTTTGCTCATAAGGAAAATGCAGTTCTGTAACTGTGAACAAAATTCAATTATTTAAATCCCTATTAATACTAATTCCAATTTCAAACTGGATGTTTGGCAAGGATAAGCCGAAGTTTATCTTTCCAGTGATTATTCCTATGTAAACATTGCTGTTTACTGGGCTTTTTGCCATCAAGAATTCAAAGACTGTTGGCAAGATATTTCTAAAGACTTCCTTCAGTGCTTGTCCAGCTACTTTTGCTGTGCTTTGCCACATGTTTGTATACATACATTCACTAGAACAGCAACAAAAACAGAGCTAGGTCAGCACAAGAATAAGCTGAAGATCCATCTTACCACTGGGTAGTCTGAGAGAGGACCACACATCCTGAGTACCCCAGTCAGCTGAGAGTGGAGGACAGTTGACAACTGGGTAAGAGGTGTTCCCAGACATTACTGGCCCCAAACCATTGCTTCTGCCAGCTACTGCAACAAACACTGTTGGGATTCCATCTCCTAGCAGGGCAGAAGACATTCAGAAATAAGCAATCCATCTTATTCTCTACCACTTGTTTTTGTGGGAGCTTTATCCAAGAACATGATTTTGTTTGCAGTCATTTTGTCAATTCCACTGTAGAGCACTAGAATTTTGTGTCTAACCTTCCTCTTTACAGAAATATCTTCTCATTCTTGCAGTGTTAAATCCCAGCTACTATTCACTATAACTGAAGTTAGGATGTCTTACTCTGCCTCTGAGGGGAAGTCTGGTATTAGAGGAATCGGTGCTGCTTAGCTTTGTAGAGAACATAGCCAGTAATCCTCTGGCATCCTGAAGCGTTCCTCTTCTTAAATCTTTCACAGTTCACCTCAAAATAAGTTCCTCAGCTATGGTTACCACATCTGTGGTTTCACTGAGAAGAAAGTGTACTCCCACAAAAATAAATAGGTCTTATCTCTCCTCTGCTAGGCTATAAACACAAGTTTTCTTGGTAAAGATAAGTTGTAATCAAGTATCTTTTTCTCACGGCATCTAAAACTACAAGCAAGGATATTTTCATGAAGCAGGCAGGAAAACATGATGGGAGCAATATCTGCCTTGTAAATAACACATGAGAACATTCAGTCAGGTAGAGAAACCAGCACTCCTGGTTTCAGAAGGGCCAGCACTACTAGCAAGATGCTACAATAAGTGTATTGACATGATCAAGGCTTGGGCAAAGTAGTTTTGGTACTGGGAAAAAAGTAGAGGTTAGATCTAAAGTAATTGAAGCTGTGGCTGGGCAGTCAGACAAAACATAACTGTAATTGCTCACTGCAGTCTCTAACTTGTCATTATGTAATGAGCAAGTGTAGAACAGCATTGTAACAGCTTGGTGTTGTGTTTAACAAAAAATGGGAAATCCCCACACAAATCCTGAAGCCACCAAGTTCTTCTTGATCATGATACTGTTTAAATTCAAATCGGCAGTTATTTGGCATTTACCTTCATATTCTGCTTTGATCCTCAGGGTTTCATCTGGCCCTTTGTGAGCAGAAGTCACTCTTAATTCACAAGGAATTCCAAAGGTTGCACACGCCTTTTTTATTTTTTCACAGTGAGTGAGGTCAGAAGGAGATCCCATCAACACCACAACTCTACCTTGGCTCTTTGTTTTCAGAAGCAACTAGGGAAAAGAGTGAAGGGAGGGTGAGGGAAAGAACAGCAGTTAACAGGATTGAAGACAAGAGTTATCACAGGTATGGATGTGTTGCTCATAAAAACAGGTACCTCCACTCTTTCTGCAACCCATTCGAAGTTTCTCTTAACCATTTGCAGTGCCTCAGGAGTCACTTCTTTCAGGTCCCGGTAGGACTGAAAAGAGGAAAAACATCCCAGAAGTTAGTATGTTTGGTGTACACAAAGTACTCATTTTGCTACCACAATTCATAATATGCCAACTGCAAGATTTATGCAGTTTCTAGCAATTCCACAGGAAGGAGAACAGAGACAGGAGAGCACATATGGAAGCAAGGAAGAGATATTTAATGAAGAATCATCTCAGCAGGAGTAAACAACGTTCCACATTGCAATTCATGGCCATTTGCAACATGAAAGGCTTTTAACCACGAGGGTATCAAGGTTTTGGAAGCTTTCCAGAGAGTGAATTTAAGGAAAGACACACAACTTATTAAAAATTGGATTTGTAATGACATGATTGCCTGCACTGGCCAGCCAAGGTTCTGCACAATATTATCATGTACCATGTTTTAGGGAGATGAGCAAAAGCACTGTCAGAGCAATTCAGTCAAGCACCAGAGCAGTTCTGCTTTCTAATTTAAAAGTAATACCCCTCCTCCCATACACACACTTTGAAATCTTCCCCTGTGGCTTACAGCCACTTTCCTCTCACAGGGTCTCTCTTACCAGTCTCAACCACTGTCACAGAAGTTCCATGGCAGCAGCATTCCCAACACGGTTCGTTCATAACTACTCATCTGGTAATTCAGAGATATCTGACAAGTCTAATTGCTACAAGTTTAAATACAGGACCTTTCATTTCAGCTTCAGTTTGCATGCCTCATATGTAGGCACAGTCTGTTAGTAACACTTGAGACAGCTGAATATTGAACTCAAGCTTAACTAAAATAATGAGGAAAAGCATACTCCCTGCAGATCCCTCCCGTGTATCACTAGATCTCTGCTAGTGCAGGATATCACTCTGAATCAACAGAGAAACTTGGAGGCAAACTTGGGAAATAAAGGTTCCATTTCTTTCTACCAATTTCATTATTGGAGCAAGTCAGAATGTCTTATTACCCCTAGAAGCTCCACGCTTCATTGCAGTAACTCCAGTCAACAGAGCTGTTGGGCATCGCTACTGAAGACATACAGAGGATTTTTTCCTAACATAAACCATATAATCAACTACTTAATGAGAACAGGATTGGACATCGGGTACCCTGTGAGCTACTCTGCAACAACATAAGACTATCTAGAAAAAAAACACTCTGAAGTAGATGTTTAACTGTAGGGTTTACTTTTTTCATTCCCCTTCCCAACTGCCTTGGAAGGTAAAGATTAAAAAACTACCTGTTTGTCCTTCTGCTGGCTTCTGTCTCCTGATGGCCACAGTCTCCACGAATCATTATCAATAACATCAGCAAGAACTATTTCTTTTGTCAGAATATTAACACCAAATTCAATCTAAAAAGACAATAAGAATCCTATTTTAAGAACTATACAGCGATGTATTTCCTGTCAAAATCAGGATCAAGAGAAATCAGTCTTTTATACCTTCAGGTCTACCAGAGTACAGTTTTGGGGCTGCCATGCTTTTTCCAGGATCTCAAAAATAGCTTGAGTAGAACGAGCCATAATGTCCACTTCGGTCTGGCCAATAGTAAGTCCAGCAAAACAGAATTTTGCTTCAATTATTTGCTCCTCAGACCACTGTGGATCATTATTAGCATCATCCTGTTAAGAAAACCAAAACATATAGATAATGTAATTTAAGATTGCTATAACTGAAAAATAACCATTAGAAATAATACTGGGGAGGGGGGTTGTTGTTAAAAAAATACAGGCTCCAAACTAGTATTTTATGATTAGCTCTAAAAAAAGTGACAGCAACACCACTTGCTGTAACACCCAAACATCATTAAAAGCTCTTCAAGTTTGGACAGTACCCTGAGTGACAAGGTACACTACAAAGAACACTTCAGGTCATAATTGAGACTTCTCAGTGACTCATTAGCTACTTACCCTCACCATGCAAGTAACGGTCATTTTAATTTCTTCAAACATATTAACACATCCATTTCAACTGATGCGTTAGGCTTATGCCTAGAAGTCCTTATACCTTATAAATAAGATATTTTAACATTTTATGTACAGTTTGGCTTGTTATTCTTTGATGGCTTTATAAGCCAGTATTTCAGTATATGCACTTTAGACAAAACAGTTGTTGGACAAGAATGGAAGAAAACATTAGGATGGCAAAACTACCAATGCTAAGAGGACTGGTCAGCCACTAACACTACTTGCTTTATTTGTTAGCATTTTCAAGAAGATAATACAGAGTTCTAGCTCTGTTTAAGTTTGATGAACAACACAGAAAAGGAAACTTACCTTATAAAACATCTCAATTTTGGGTGGGTAAAACTTGTATCCTTCTTTGACGCCAGGGTTTCTTTTAAGGAAGGAGCCAGTAGCAATTCTTCTGCACACCCATTCAATTGGGATCATTTCACAGTGAGCTGCGATGAATGCTGTGTCACTTTGTTTCCTGACAAAAGCTGTTTTGATTCCTAAATATAAAGACAGCAGCTTAGTTCCACTATCAGGCACATTCCACAGCTAAAATGAGTTACAAGTATCTTTAAAATTAAGTACAACTGAACCTTGCTCTTCTCTGGATTTAAGAAACACGATGAATCTCTCCAGGGCAACCCCCTTGCAAAGGGCAAACAATGCAGTTCATCTTCCACAAGTCATTACTTTTTCCAATTTTATCATACAACACTGGCTGTGTGTCAGAACCTTATGCTCCTATTTTTGAAATCCTATTTTTGAAAACAGTTTTGTTTTGTTTTGGTTTTTTAAGAAGCTTTGTGAACAAATTAACCTCTCACAAGGGTTTGTTTTTAAACAAAAGTTAGCAGCAACTAAGTACCCAACCACATTTCTGGTGGAAGAACCATTACAGTAACTGGAGGCTTTCAAAGGAGTTAGGGAGCGTGGTAGTCAATATTACTACTTTGTTTAGTATAGGAGGATGGGGCAGGGAAGAGAATGACTTAGTCCTCCTTTTCAGTACAAACTAACATTTATTTAGTGCATTAGATTTTAATGATTTGTTAGGCAAAACATGTTAAGACTCAGAAATAATCAAGCAATTGCACACAAACCTGCTGCAGCAAGTCATAAAGGAAGAATTAAAGTCTTAAAATGTAGTATTAACATTGACTCTTCAGATTTAATTGCATTGCTGTCAAGGACAGAATTATTTAAATAATCAACTGTACACTTAAACCTCTTCTAAAACCAGGCATTAAGTGCCCCACGTGGTTTCATACTACATTTTTCATCAGTGCAGATGCATGTTTTCAAAGGGTTGATATTAGCTCTACTATAAAAGAGAGAGAAACTTTAACAGAACTTTGTAAATCATCACCTTTGAAAGATTAGGTTAAGAAGAGTTGCGCAAAGCAAACAAACTACTTTGGAGATAAGGCATTATCTACAATTTATGCCAGCCAAGTAAGAAAACCGGAGAAGAAGCCTGAAAGTTATTTTGTTGCTTTAAAATGCAGCTGCAGTTTACCCAGCATATTTTTCCACAGCATCTGAAGTTACTGAATACAAGCTATTTCAAGATCTTTGAGAGGTCCACAGCATGGCTTCTTCACATTTAAAGCTCATATGTGTAAGGTTTAAACATTTTGATTGTTATCTTAACTATTGACATTTAAGAATGAGGCAAAACATCTCACTAATTGTTTCTAAATGAAAACTGGTAGTTTTAATCAACTGCAAATATAACCAAAAAGACCTTGGAGGCTTCTTTGTACTGTATGCACAACAGGCTTCCCAAGAAAGCCAGTGACAGAGGATTGTACTGAAATACTTAATGTTTTGTCTCAGCCCACATTTTAAGAACCACTTGCACAGAAATTTAGGTAGATACAACTCTACAGAAACCATCTTTCTCTTCCCCACATATGAAACATGCTAGGACTTTACTGTTTGACTATCTGAGAACTATCACTACACCTATAACAGATAACACAACTTTTGAAGTAACTCAGCGGGTACTCGAAGCACTCTCTGAGTGAATGCTTCAAAGTGCACTGGGTACACAGCTAAAGGTGGTCTTAATGAAGTTTCCTGGTGCCTGTGTTACGATACTGTTTGCAGGCTCATGTTAGAAACCCACCACTGGAAATTCCTCTTTGCAACTTACAAACTTCTCAGTCAAAACCACTTCAAAATGCTTTCTCAAAGCTAAGATACTGACTCCGTTTTTGGAAGTGTGGTGCAAAACTTACTTGAGGGACTCAAGTTAGTTACGTACTCCATGAAAGCTCACTTCTAACATCAGAAATATTTTGAGCCTTCTAAAGTACACATCAGGTTCCTGATACATTCAATACAGAGCAATATATGCAATTGCAATATAGTCCTCATAAGTGTTTAAGTACAAAGCATACAGAAACTTTAGGTTGCCATAGCACATACAGCTGAGGGGGAAAAAATAGAGATACTCTAGTTTTATTTTTTAACACTGATACATGAATTTCACAGTTTAAACATAGTCTGGTACTGCCACCAGTGAGCAGTGTCTTCTATGCAGGCAGATACAGTAAAAATGGTGAAATGCATCCAGTTTGGTACCAGAAGCAAATGGGCATGGGGGTAGGGAAGAACTGACAAAAGCAGAGAGAAGGATTAGGGGTGTGTCCAAACAAGCAGGAGAAACTATTGCAGTCTTATCTTCCATTATAAGATTCCTTCAGATAGTCTCACGTTCCAAATGAACGGATCACCCACCCAGCTCTGTAGTACCAGAGGGGAAAAGTTTAACTAAAAATTAATAGAAAAGACGCTCAAACACCCATCCCCATCACAGCCTTAAGGCAGGACAAACCAATATATATAAACGATACTGTTCTGTAACGATGTCTGTAATACATAGGCATGCGTTCTACCTTTGAAATACTCACCAGCTTCGTGAAGCAACTGAAACACGCAGCTAGTTGTTGTATTAGAAATGGCAGCCTTCCCTTCCATTCGGTCCTTCCTGGCTGCATTTCCCGCTGTTATTTGGTCCTTTGACTGCATGAGGACACATCCTGGGATATCTGGCAGCTCGTACACTTCTTTCGTCTTACCCTCACTAACTTTTTTACCAAGTTTCAGGTCTAGAGAAACAGAAAGAAAAACCAAAGCACTTTCAGACTGCAAGAAGGTGTTTATTCCTGCATGTTAAGCACACCGAGCTCGCACATTTTATGAACTGCGTGCAGAGTAAGATCCGCGGGATCCCGCGTTGTGGTGAGTGACCACGAGGAGCACGCTGAGCCCCAGCTACAGCGCAGCGCGGCCGGGCGAGCAGCCAGGGAGAAAGCAATCGCTCAAACCTCCTGCCCCGGCCAGCCCGGCAGGACCGCACTGTCGTTACCGCTTGTCGCGAGGCTCGGAGCATCCTCCGCCCGCTGCGGGGCGGGGATGAGGCTCCGGCTCGGAGCATCCTCCGCCCGCTGCGGGACGGGGATGAGGCTCCGGCTCGGAGCATCCTCCGCCCGCTGCGGGACGGGGATGAGGCTCCGGCTCGGAGCATCCTCCGCCCGCTGCGGGACGGGGATGAGGCTCCGGCTCAGGGAGTTCCCCTGCCTCCGGCCGCCTCTCCCGCGGGACGGGACGGGGGAAGCCGCCAGCCCCTCAGAGCAGGGTTTATTTTAGGATAAAGGGAGCATTAGAAACATTGGGATGTATCAACGCGAGGTGTCCTGACCTACAATAACACAAGGCACGCAGTATAACTGGTTCAAGCGTCTCTTCAATCAAAGCACTCAACCAAACGCACAGTGTGTAGGCTGGAGTGTGCGGCCCAGGGAAGGTGGCCGAGTCCTTACACTTAGACCCAACAAACACTTAGACCCAACAAATTAAACGTTTTGCAGTCTAAGGCAAGAATGTGCGCTAGAGCGCACTAACACTGGCCAATAGCGGAGACCATGAAATACACGCTGAGGCTGGGCCGCGCACAGCAACAACAACAAATCATAAAATTAAAACTTTGTGGAGAAAAAGTTCTCTTCCGAGCACCCCCGAGGCAGCCCCGGCCCCCCCGCCCCATCCCCCCCGCCCCGCGCTCACCTGATGCTGCGGGGGCCATGGCTGCAGCGGCGGGAGCGGGCACCTAGGGCACAGAACAGAGGCTGAGCGCTCGCCCGCGGGCACGGGGGTAAGAAAGGGCCGGCGGAAGGGGCGGGCGGGCGAGGAGATGCGCCGCCCGCCAATCGCCGCCCAACGCACCCCTCTCCGCCCAGCCGGGACCCCCGGGCGGCTGCGCTCCCCCCTCCCGTCCCAGCCTCCCTCGCGCAAACGCGGCCCCGGCAGACGCCCGCGCGTCCCCCGCCCCCTGTTCGCGGCGGTCCCGGGGTCGCGGTGCCGGCTGGGGGCGGGGAGCGGCGCGGGGCGCTCCCCCCCCCCCCCCGTATGTAAATGAGGGGGCCGCGCCAACAGGGTACCGGTACGAGCGGCGCTGCTGGCGGGAGCGGCGCCGGCATCCGCGCCGCCACGTGCCGCCCGCGCCATGGAGCTGGAAGAGCTGGGCATCCGCGAGGAGTGCGGCGTGTTCGGCTGCATCGCCTCCGGAGTGTGGCCCACCGAGCTCGACGTGCCCCACGTCATCACGCTGGGGCTGGTGGGGCTGCAGCACCGGTAAGGGAGGGGCTGGGGGGCACCGGGGGTCGGGACGGATGGGGGCCCCGGCCCCGCCGGGGCACGTGTAGCTCGGAGGGCCCCGGCCAGCGCTCGAAGGAGCGGGCTAGGAGGGGGGGAGCGGCCCCGGGGCAGAACCGGCAGCATCCCGGGGGCGAAGCGCAAGGAGCGCCCCGCCGCCTGCCGGAGGAGCAGCTCTCGGGCGAGCCTTGGGTCTCGGCTGCATCGCTCTTAACGCCGCGTTCCCCCCGCTGCTGCCGGCCCGGGCGGCGGGGATGCGCCCGCCCCTGGGCTGCTGCCCCCGCTCCCCGGCCGCCCTCCCGGTACACGCAGCAGTCACTGTTACAAAAGGCGAAATATTGTGATTTAAGCTAAAGTAGAGCTAAGTAACTCAGCATCTAAGTAACTGTATTTTTTGGGACTTAAAGACAGAATGTCCCTCCGGTAGCCTGTTTTCTTTCCAGCATGATTTTTTCAAACAGCGTTTTTCTAGGCACTGTTCATAGAGCAATAATATTTGGGTTGTGTGGTGTGTGCTGAAGAGATGTGTTTTCTTCTACAATCACCTGTTTGCAATCTTTTCCTGTCTAAATGCAAGGTCAGACACAGCTGGGTCCAAAGCTCCAACAACAAGAGTTTTTTCTGTTGTCAAGTTAATAATAACTTCAACAATAGTCCTTGGAAAGTTACAGAGTATGCATAAGACTTTTGGGAAAATTTATAGATATGTACGTTAAGTGGGAAATGCATTCTGTCCCCAGCTCTTGTCTTGTTACGCATGATTGATGGAAATCACTCCATTATGCATCCAGCGCTGAAATAGAGGATGCTGCTTTCTAAAACTCCAAAACGAGTCTTTGAGATTTATTTGCCGGCATTTTCAGTATTAGTTCTCGGCGTTAGGCAGGATGCTTATGTTAAAATATTATTCACATAAATCCGGACCACCAAGACGGCGTGGTTCCTAAGCACTTTCAGGATGCCACTTGCCCTAGACGTTTAGATTCATCACCATGGCATAATGAAACTTCGTTTCCAGCTAACATGTCTGTGGCGATGTAAAGCAGACCAGCTTCACTGCACCCGTGCGGATGCAGAGCTGTGAAATGAAGTATTCCGTTTGGTATTGAAAGTAATAAAGTTATTCACTGACATATCAGATCAGGCTGAGAGAGTTGAGGTTGTTCAGCCTGGACAAGAGAAGGCTCTGGGCAGACCTTAGAGCAGCCTTCCAGTACCTGAAGGGGATACAGAAGCTGAGGAGGGACTTCTTACAAGGGCTTGTAGATATAGGACCAGGAGGACTGGCTTAAAATTGGAAGGGGGAAGATTTAGATTAGATATTAGAAAGAAATTCTCCACGCTGAGAGTAGTGAGACCCTGGCACAGTTTGCCCAGGGAAGGTGTGGATGTCCCCTCCCTGGAAGTGTTCAAGGTCAGGTTGGATGGGGTCTTGAGCAGCCTGGTCTGGTGGGAGGTGTCCCTGCCCATGTCCAGGGTTTGAAACTGGATGGGCTTTAAGGTCTTTTCGAACCCAAGCCGTTCTATGATTCTATACACTAATCATTTTTTCAGTGGTGCCACAAAGGTGTATCCTCCTTACGGGAGCACGTGCACATGCTTAACAACTTCCCATTTGCAAAAAGCATGCTAAAGTAATCACATTTTGACAGTCTGGGGAGGTGGCCTTCTCTTAAGTACACATGCACTGGATGGATAAAATTATACATTCTTTGTATTTTTGAGGTCACAGATATGTAAAGGTTGCTCTGAAATAGTTTTGGACCAATGATAGAAAATTGTTTATATTGAGATTTTCTGTTTATTACAACTGAGTTGCATACACTTTTACTGGTAAAGTGCTGCATCCCTACATGACTCATATATGAATAATTTTCTTTGGATTGCAGATGAATCGTTCATAAACTTATATATATTTGCCAGTGTCCATCAAAAATGTTTTTATTGGGAGCGACAGAGCTGCAGCATCCAAGAAATAGAGCCGTGTAATCAATAGTTTAATATTAGGTTGCACCATTTTTCTGTGAAGAGGCTGTAGAAAAAATCTTACCTCATTTGTGCTTACACACACTGGTGGACCTGGAGTTTCTTAGTTGGAAACAAAATGATCGCTGTATTGTCATCATTTTCCAGTGTCCTATCTCAATTTTCATTGCAAATTTTTTTCATGATTTTTCAATACACTTTTTTCTTTTTTTTTTTTTATGATGGGCACTTGACAAGTATATTTGATTTCCACGAGCTCTCTAGTATCAGATATCTGTGGGGAACACAACTAACTCTTATTGAAATAAAGCAATTCACAACTTCTACAAAATTACAGGAAGATGTGCACCTAAAGGCACACATGCACTACCTCTGATTCTACTCTTCTAACTCAATAGTTGTCAAAAAACTTAAGGGATGCTTTTTTAGAGGTATAAACATTATTGCATCTGTAGAGTAAAAGGTTTACTTTCATTATAAAGGGAAAATCTGTTCAATTAGGTATACCTTTGCAAGCACTCAATAAAATTCTATTACAGTGCTGAGGTGTTAATGTTCCTATTTCCTTCTTTAATGCTTCTGTCTAACCTTCCAATATTCATACTGTGAGGTATAGAAGAGGTGGCATCTCTCTCAGGAGGTAATAGGATGGTAGCTGGTTTTCTTGCTTCTTTTTGGAATGTCTCTTGAAACCAGAATTAAGATTTTAACACTAACTGTATCAGTAAATTTCATTAAGTCCATTCTTTTAAGCTTTAAACCTAAGAAACGTCTCTTACTCTATTCCTTTTAACAAAAGTAACTATGAGGTGTGAAAATATTAACAGACAGTCCCAATCAGACCTAAGTGACTAACAGAAATCTGACTTGCCATTAAAAAATAGTCATTAGACTTCCCCTTCAAATTAATAAGGATGCTTAGGTAAAGTTTACTTGCCCTAGATATTCATAGGCATGTTCTTTTATATGCAAACTAGTCCTGTGCAATAAATCAAGTTCTAGAATTTGGCCCTTAATTTCTCTTAGATTTTAAAAATCGGAATATTCAAGCATGGCATTGTATTGAATTGCATTTTTGAGATGACTGATCCACAAAGAAGAGACAGCTATTGGGAACATTATAATTCTTAATTTTTGAAGTCTTATCTGTATACATCCAGATCCAGAGTATTTCTTACATGCCACAAAACAGGTGGCATGGACTCTTTGTGCTTTATGTTCTGACTTAGCTGGTTGCAGCAATGTGAACCACTTGGCTGTTTTGGATAAACGGCTTAAAATGAGTTGATAGTGTGTATTACAGTGTTAAAAAGATATTATGGCACTGGAGATATTTACTTCAATGAGGATGTTTGTAGCTGAAAATGAACCTCCCTATGCTGCATCAACCACCAAAACGTTCAAGCATGTATTTACCAGTCCGTGTTTAAATGGTGCTCATTGTTACATTGACACTATTCTGCAGGGAAAATCCGTGTGTATTTGTAAGGAAGGTTCTGGAGTGGGCCCACAAGTAGGCACATCATGAAAGATAAAAGATGCACTTGAGATTTCACTACCTTGACATAACTAACAACATTAAAAGTTGTTTGCTTGTTTTTTCCAAATGAAAAAACAGCTGTTAGATTGTTGAGGATTACATTTGCACTTCTTTGTAGCAGAATTTAGAACATGGCTTTTCATTGGCTTTATAATGGTAAACTGTGAATTAAAATGCAAACCAGTATACTCCTACTCACAGGCTAATCCAGGCTGTCTACACACTAAGAACATTGTACCAATTTAATTTGACACCATTTTAAAGGGATTTTCATCTGGTTTTAACACATTTTACAGCTATGTTAGCAGTGAATTCTCATCATGTTTGAAAGCTTAAAGCTGCTAAAGCTAAAGTTGTTACATTGCCATCAACAGTAACAAGGCTTAAAAGTGGATGTTCTAAATCATCTTTACAATTTGGAAGCCAAGAAACAAAGTCACTGCAAAATCCACTGACAGCATGCCAAAATAAAGTCAGAGGATATTGGTAAGAAGAGGACTTTCTTGGGGGTGGTGAGGGAGGGAGGAGTACTTTGAGTTACAGATCTATTAAACGTCATTTGAGTCCTTGACCAGGACAAATTTGTAAAGTTAATCTTGGAACAAGTGCGATTTCTGTTAATTTTTTGCAAAATTCCCTGGAAGATGTTTTTTTGGCAGTAATACTGTGTACTGAAACCTGAGTGTATCCAACTTTGTACTGATTTTTAGAAGAGGTCTTTAAAAGGCCTCTTCTCTGCACGCTGAAGTCCTGTTAGGTTAGGGAATACTCCTTGACCCAACAGCTGGGTCTATGTATAGAATTTGCTATGAGAAGATCAAAGTAAATTGAGAGTGAAGGCTCGATCAGCATGCTTTTTTGATACCAGTATTGGTATCAAAATGCCCAGTATTGTCCATTAAAACCACACAACAGAACCCAAATAATCAGAAATGTAAGTTATGAATTTTTACTCCTCTTTCAATCTGGTAAAATTACTGGTTGTTTCCCATTAGCCACTACACTCAATATAACGTAATGAAAGTGTTTGTCTACAGTCTATGCACAATCTTGGCTATAAGATAGATTTTTTAAAGGCTATTAAGCAAGCTATTAGTATCTTGTCTCATACTAGGAATATTTAAAAAAAAAGCTTGAAATTGTGGTAGTATTTGGATAGTAATTCTCTGAAGAACATGGATAGGCTACAGGTAATGATCTTGATAATTTGGTATGAAACATATTTACCTCTTTAATTCATCTCGAGAACCCAGTAGAACCAGAACCATCCCCAGATGCAAGAACTGCAGTGTTAAATGTTTTAATTGTCTAAGTGCCAAAGTTGGTAATTAACCACATTTCTATGTAAATTCTTTATGGAATATAGTGGGTGAGATGTTGTCTAGGTAGTGATAGAGCCTGTATGCTGCTTTACTAGAATATTCATGCTGTATGTGCTGGTAAGACATTCCTGAGTACTTTCAGAGACATTTAGTAAATGTGGATATAATAACACTTTATCTTTTAGTTCTATCTTAGGTTTCCAAGGCCATTCTGTGCTGGTAGGTGCCGACAGCCCCATTTAATTACAGGGACAAGCTTAGTCCTGCAGGAAGACAGGAGGAGGGAGACCTTTTTGCTGTGGTGAGCTGTTACATCCGCTTGGTTGGTTTACACAACTTCCTGCAGGGCTCAGGTTCCTGCATGCTCCGAAAGTGAAGATAAGCCAGATTTCCATTTTAACCAAGGTCAAATCTCTTACATGTACGTGTCACAAAATGCAGTTTGGTCTCAGCTTTTAATCTCTGGATGTGGAGTAAGCAACTGGAATGAGATAACGTAAGGAGTGGAAAAAGCAGGAGGGAAGTGGTGCCAAAATGTTTATACAAGAGGATGTTTCAGAGACAGCCATCACATTTAGTGTGGCCAACATGCTTCCCATTATATTAACCCAACCACAGAGCTGGGGTGAGACTGGTCTTCTGTCTACACATTGACTATAGTTGTCATCTCTGTAGGCATGATACAGCTCTCCTGTAATTTTCACGGGATTGCTATCTTGGCTTGTATGCCCCTACCTTAGATTTGAGCCTAATGCATGGAGAGAGCATGGGAGGTGCACCCTGGGTAGTTGAGTTAAAATAAACTATCCTGGCTTTTTCTGCTCTTTCTGATGTGTCTCACACTACTTTCCTTGAATTGATAAAAAGCAGATTTGCTTAGAGGGGCTTTTTATTAGGTTAGTTTTAATCTAAATCAGTTCTGTCAGTTGATTGACCACTTGGCCACGGGTGATTGTGCCAACACAAAAGAGACCTTGCTGCAGGAGAAGAAACAAAAGCTGAGAGACAGTTTTAAGCCGACAGTTATGCTGATAGTGCTTGTGGATCCAGCAACAATGCAAGCATTTCTTCTCCCTGAAGCTCATTCTCCATGAATTTGGCCCAAATAAAGTTTAGTCTACCAGGAAGTAATCTAAATGAGGCATTCAGAGAACTTCCCAGGTAACAGCCCTATCAAAAACGTGTAAAGTATCCCATTCATCTCAGTGAACGAGTGTGCTTTAGAGAAGAATGGAACTTTTTAATACAGGTCAGAGTGGTGATTGCTCCATTTATCTGCCACCTCAAAAATTTTGAACTCTGTTTCTTACAGGATTGTTGCACTTGCCATCATTACTTGGTATGGATTTTTATTTTTAAGCTGAATCATTTTCATTTTGTGATTTATATTAAGATTCCCAGGAGGAGTTACATGGAAACAACCTGATCTGTCCCTGCTGCTGAAAAGGAACCAAGCTGTAGATCTATGTCTAAGAAGGCCTCTCATCCCCAAACACTTCCAGTCCTGTTGTAGTGCTCTCACACAACCATAGCTCTAGACAACCAGAATTCTAAATGTGCAATGTTTGTGTTATTGTGTCTCTAAGCAAGAAGTGATGTGGAATCATAACTACAATTGCAGTGAAGAAAGGTTGTCTTGATGCCACTTTGATCGATCAATCGATCTATCTATCTATCTGTCTATCTCTCTCTGCATCCTACATAGTCAAGTAAATCAATTATTATCTCAAGAATAGTCCATAGGCCTTGCACTTGACCCTGTTTAACTTTATGATTATTATATTTACATGTAAATATGTGCTTATGTGCATGATGAATAATGTATGGCTTTGTGTAACTTTACGTGAAGGCAACAAACTCCTTGAGGTGTGCTTTCATTTGAGAAAAACCTCCAAGCTCCTGGGATTTGCACAAACCTGAATAGAGCAAAATCTCTTTCAGTGAGGTAGCTATTGACTTATTGCTCACTGGGTAACAGATCTGTATTTTGGACAATACTAAGAATTCAGACAGTTCTTTGCCTCACTGCTTTTGTTCTCTGCTACAGTTCTCACCTACACAACAGCATTTAAAAACAGATACCTGTTTTTTAAAGAGCTGATTATTTTAATGAATAAAATAAGTCTATTTTCTGGAAGAAGAGAAACTTTGGGGGTGGGACATTGTACTGAATAATAGCAATTTTGGGGGAATACTGGGATCCTTGTACATCACTCAGAATTTTAAGTGAAGTTTGTCTTTGCAGTGCTAACTGCCTCCCTCAGGTTAGCCTTTCTTCTAGGAGGGCAGTCATACTGCAACAGAACAACCTTTGAGCTGCTAAAAGTCAGGGCTGGCACAGCTGAGGACTTGCTGGGATGTCTCAACTCACTACACAGAAAACCATTTGATTTTTTTTTTCCTCAGCTGGGCTAGTCTTGTGTCAGGTTAGTGAACTGAACTGGTTTATAGGGGATCCAGCAACCATCAGATTTCTCAGAGTAGACAGAGATCAGCTTCAGCTGCTTTATGCAACTTCAACCTTGTAGTCATGAAACAGAGCAGGTAGAGCAAAACATGCAAGTGATCCATATTATTTTCAGTACAGTTATTTAAAAAAAAATCTAAATTGAACTAAATTGTTTAAATGTACTAGCATGAATGAGGTTTGGATCACACACTTTTCTGGTGTGTGATCATCCACACATGGATGGAGTAACCTGTGATTTTACTGCTGCTGGGTATGGTGATGTCTTCAGCTGGCTCAGCATGTTCTAAGATACCTGATTGTGCTATAATGGTAGGAAGAGATCCCTTGTTCTCCTACCAAAGACAGCAGTTCTGTATGCAAGTAAAATAACAGATGTAGGTTCAAAGATATATCTCATTGTGAAGAGAGAAGAGAGATTTTTAAGCCAACTGTGATAGCAGCATTACAAGCCAAAGAGGGTTTATACTGAGAAACCAATATAAACGTGAAAGGTAGTAGATAAACAAGTACTGGAACAACTGTATGTCCATGTCTGTGTATGAATAAATATGAAAAAAAACCCCTGTGCTTCTCTAGGGCTCTTTCTCTGACATCTCAGAATTGTTTTAAAAGTGCTGGTCAAATGGCAGATAATATCTACTTCTGTGGACATTATTTACCTTTGTTATGTCTCATAAAAGCACTATATCCAGTAATATTTTTGTGTAAGATTTTGTCAAGAGGGACTTGAATGGAATTTAGGCCTCTATGTAAAAAGAACTGGTAGCTGTTGCTGCTGCAGTAAGAACTTGACTATTTGACTTTAGTTGTGCCCTTGTACTTGTGCCCAGCTTTGGCAGGGCCATGCAAGTCTGTGCCCAAACACGACTGAGATCCAGAAATTAGTTGTACTCCTTGAACACACTGAAAGCAAAACCCTGGAAATGCATGCCTTGCAGGCAGTATAGTCTGGAGAGTACTACACACTCACAAAATGCAGTAGTGGCTAGTAGGATTTTGCAGAGTGATTGTTAATTACTGCATGCCCTTTGTCACTTACTGTGTCATTGTTCCCTGCATTGTTTCTATGTTTTCTGTACTTCATTAGTGAACGTGGCAGACCCCTTGCCCAGTACAGAACAGGGACCAGAACGCATGCCTGCCCTTTCTCCATGGGCATCAATTTGTGTGCATACTTTCTGGCCCACTGAATTCTCCAGTTCATTGCTGCTAGGATGGTTCCCTATCCTAGCACAGCCAGGTAGCAAGGCTGGGAGGAGAGTAAATGCCAATAAAGAAATTAAGTGTTGTGTTTTCCCCATCAGCCTTGCCTAACTGTTTGGTTAATTGCAGAGGACTAACTTGCTAGGAAGGTCACAGAGTTGGTAACTGGAAACGATGGGATGAAATTTTAACTGTATGATGTTTTCTTTGATCAATCAAAGTGTTATTTTCTTTCAATGAAGCCTGTTAAATGTGGCATGTAGGTGTGTCAAGGCATGTAGGCAGAGGTTATATCTTTATTAGACTAACATATGTCCCTGCTAAAAGCTTATAGTTAAATAGGAATTCATACCTGGGTTTATTTTAAATGACTGAAGGTGAGTATACTAAAGGGGAGCAACCGTGTACTCATGTAGGTGATCTACACTCATAAATTAGTCTATTTAATTTCTTACTATCTGATAGAATCTCTTTGCATGCTAATTTTGTAGAAAGTTCATTAAACCAACCTGTTGCTTGGCTGATGGATCAGCGTACAGCTGTGTTCTGTTGAGGTCTTGCATCTCCTCCTGCTTACAAAGCCTCTCTAACAGTAACTTTTTGCCTTCTGTCACTGTGTGTACTCTCTCCGTTAGGAGTTTTTGGAAGTGCAGTATGGTGTTTTCAGAAGCACTTTTCTTAAGTGGAACAGGTGACACCTCTGTGAACAAAAGCAAAGTATGCAGTTAGAGTGCATAACTCAATGAACTGCTGACACTGAAGTTTAGCACATGCTAGATTTTCCTAATGCTGTCCTTCTGTTAACACTCCTTTGGCAGGCATTGCCTGGTGTTGTGTAAGGGGTCATTGTATAACGGTGAGTAGGAATGAAGCAGACCTTGTAAAAATCACTCATATTTGAAACTTTCAGCTTTGCCTAGCTGCTGCCTTCTGCAAGACATGCTTATCTAATTGGCAATAAATGAAAGCATATTTAGTCACAGAGAGTTAGTCCTGTTAGTAGAGTTTGTGATGGTGTGCTGTGCAGGTTGAATTCAGAAATGTGGTGTTGGGATATGTTTGTGTCCATCTTGTCCGTAGGCAAGATATCATCTGCGTATTAAAAATAGGAGGAGCTCCTAAAATCCAAGTTTGTCACCTGTCATAGGGCCTGACAATTCTGCCAGGAAGAAAAACACCGCCTGACCTTTCCTGTATCAGATTGCAGGCTGCATATTTCTATCCACCCCTTCATTTTTCTCTCTCAGTGATTCTATGCCATATCTTCCCTTTGGAATAGCTATCTCAGCCTGTACTGGCTTGCACAACACGTTAGACATTACATGTTCAAAATTACACATTAGACATTACATGTGAGAGGTAACAGGTTAGACACTATATGTCTAAACATGTGATTTGCTTCTCATTTACTGACACATGATATAATATGAGGAAAGGACAACCAGGACTCTGATATTGTCCCTATTTTCCTCTGAGCAACACAGGTAATTAAGACATCTTCTTTTTAAAATCTTATCTTCCTTGCACTTAATTCTTTTAATTCAAAGAAGTATTTCCTAATGTTTCCCTCATTTATACCAGAGATGAGGACTGAAATAAAGAAATCAGAGTTTTCCTCAGGCCTATATTTTTATCAATACTCTCCTGTAGCAGATTGTTGAGGGTGGAGAATGTTGGTTTGGAGCATGTGTTAAGTTCTAGGATTTTTTTTTAACTCTTTGAGTACTGCAAACTAGAATCTAGCAGTGTATAGATGCATTAAAACATCAGAGGCTCTTACCATCATTCCATGTTTTTCTCTTGATTCCCAAGGATCCCGTGTTTGCCGTAACATCTCCCACTGAAACTTAGAAGAGAAAAGCAGGGTAACAACTATTTTGCAGAAATTCTCAAAGCACAGTCAGTCACACAGCAAAAAAAGCTTTATACTACAAGAACAAATGCATTGGGAAAAGCGACCCAGAGGAATGAGAATATTCTAGAAAAGTTCAGTGCTGGGTTGGCACACAAAATCAGGGTGGGGACAGATTTATTTGGCAGATGCCTCGAGCAGTTTAGTAACTGAAGATTCTTTTCTGAAAGGTTATTGTTTTACTGTCTCCTGCATCAGCATTCACAGCACAGATTACATAGTCCTTGTCCAGCATGCTAAAATGTAAACCAGCCAGGTTGGTTCAAATATTGTTGGTGGTGACAAATTCCATTCACAGGGAGCAGAAATAAGCAGCCATAGCTTCAGTTTCTGGATTTGGAAGAAAATACCTTGTCTTAAGAATGTGATCTAGCACAAGAATGAGGCAGGTGAGAAGTAGTGGTACCATCCCGTGGCAGTGTGGATGTCATTGCTGCCTCAGCTAATGGCACTGCTGCGTGTGGTACCCTTGGAAGACTGCATTAGGGCTCTCACTCTAGAATGAGGACAGCAGCTTAAAGATTGCTCCAGCAGTTTCTGCTCAAGCTGTCCATCTGGCCTCTGTTCTAGAAATGGTTCAAGTCCACAACTAACATTTGTGATGTTGCAAATCATTATCTAACGTAATGAGAAAAATCAGAATTAGTTGTGGTTTACAACTCACTGAGCTCTAAGCTGCAGTGATTAATTTGTGTCACTTCTAAAACCTATTTTCCAGCACTGTTTCATCTATCTCACTTAAGCTTCCAAAAGCACAAAGCTTTTGTAATAACACTGAACACTTTTAAGTGTTTGCACTTCTTGTTCTCCCTTCACACCTCTGATCTGTTTGCTGAGCATTGCCTACTCGACTATGCAGATACAGGTTCTTCAATTCTTTTCCCTCCCCAGTCTGTCCACGTATTTCAGCCCGGGTCAACAAGCAACTTTAAATTCCATTTTAAGCACTTTATCTCATCACTGAAGTTTATAGTACCTGATAGGAGACTTGAACTTTCACATCCCCAGCCTGAGGGACCCAGAGGCTGTCTTCTCAAGATACAGTCAACTTCATCATAAAATCTCATTTTTCTCCTGGGATTACCAAGATGCTCATTTTCCTTCTGCAGTGCACGGTATTCGTATTTTAGATTCTTGTACTTTGTGCGACACTGTTTCCAGTCTCTGTCTATACCATGTTTCATTAACCTTCTAGCAATTTCCTCAAATATTTCTTTATTTCTTGTGGCCCCTTCAAGCATTTGTTGTATTTTTTCATCTGACCATATGTTTATCAGAGCTCTGACTTCATTGTCACTCCAGTGTTTTCCTGCTCCAGTATCATTAACTGTAATAACTTTGAAGTGATTCTGTGTTTCTTCCAGGGGAATATGAATGTCTGAAAATATAAATGAGACAACAACTGAGTATTGCTGAATATACATACATTAAAGTGTAATTGGAGCTAATAATTTGGTAACAAGCTGAAGGATTAATTAATGTTTATAATAATATTATGATAACCTTGTAACCTTGCAATGTTAATATCCATACGTGATTACATTTTCCTTAAGTATGCAAAATATGTAGCAAGTGAAATCTCTTGTCTCTCCAAGGCATCTAAAATTTCACATTTTGTCAGCACAATTTTGCTGCTGTTGTTGTTAAAGGCAGATATATCCCATTGCTACACTCAGGAAAGCAACAGGGCTTAATCTTTAAAAGCAACAGTATATTGGCAATGATAAGAAAATGGCTTTCCAGCATGGTTTCAAATTAGAATGGAAAGGCAAAATTTCATAGAATCTTACCTATGTATTCAGAAGTGGGCAGATGCTGCTCCTCAGATAAGTACAGAATGCAGTTTAACTACAGCATTAATGCAAGTTTTGCTCACGACAGGGAACAGCTATGAAACTAATTTTTAAGTTTAGTGATAAAACTAGACTGGAGTCAAGCAGGAAAGCAGAGCTGTGTTTACAGTAGATACCTGGTTGCTCCAGCTTCAATACTGAAATTAGAATGTGATTTTGTTTCAGAATAAATGCATGGAAATTAATACTCACCTGTTCCGACTATCTGTTTTACTACTGGTGTACAAGATCTGTCTTCTGAGGTAGTGCTTATAGAATCATCATCTATAGAAACACACAGTTTATATAAAATAGACTTTAGACAAATAAATTGCTAATCTTCTTGTCATCCTCTGCAGGTAATACCTATCTTCAATTAAATAAAAATATCATAACCTAGTAATCTAATTAATTAGCTATAGTAAGTTTTCTGCCTCCCTGAATTACATTATTGGCATCTCTTTTAAATTCTTTCTGCCCCTGCATTCCCCAAAAGGTAACTGTTGTGGATGCAACACGAGTTTGAAATACTTGATTAAACACATAGGCATATGTGCATAGTTTTTATCTCACATATAAGTCGATTTGCATAACATGTTTTACTCACTGATTAGCATAGGTGTGCCTTCCAGTTTCTTCCCTAGGTAATGTGGGTAGGGCAGGCTTGGTGAGGCTTTGATGCCATTTCTAAGCACACACTTCTGTGGATTCACTCATGCCTAACGTGGCTTGGACTGCAGCCTTTCCCTTTGTGGGGTCACACATGCTCCCCCACCACTGCCATGAAACGAGCAGGACTTGGGCCCCACAAGACCAGTGTCCCCCTCTCAGTTCTGGAAGCTGTCCACACGACTTTTGCATAAGTTGTGTTTCATCCTGCTGAAGATCTTTCTCAGATCTTCATGATTTTTCCTAGCACAGCAGAAAGAAATCTTTGCTCTTTATTCCAACTTGTTCTCCTCTATTCAGGACTCCTTCTTATCACAAAAAAAATCTGTAGTTTAGAGTGCATTTTAGTCAGCTGTGATGGTGGGTTTCAAAGCTGGGCTTTGAGGTGCGCCTTTCCGTGATTCCAGGAGGGAGGGCAGGAAGAGATGCTGGATTTTCTGGGGAAGGCTGCATACTTTTGCCTTCCTTTAGGAGACAGCCATGCTTATTTACTTTTGTGTGATAGGCTACTCTCCCACACAGAGCTTTTGTGATGGAGATAACATAAGCAGAGGAAAAATTAAAAAGGAAGCAATTCATTAATACTTTTGTGGAAATCTTTAGCTTCAGCTTAAATTGCACTTTCTATATGTAGGGATGGCTCTAGCCTGAACTATTCTACTTGGCTTAAATGACAAAACATGGAAGATAGAAGAACTATTTTTTATGCTACTAGCAGCTGAATTCTCTTCAAAATTCCATTGCTAACAGGATAGAAACATTATATTATTTTTCTGCATGTCTACAGGTTGTTTTGTTTTTTCTCTGCAGAGCTGAGTCTATAATAGCTTTGCACTCTGTCACAGCATAAAAACTATTCCCTTCAAAAGTAAAATTCAGGAGCCCTCATAATTCTTGAAATCATCTACAGACATCTGATCCCAGCTCTGCTGACTCTGGACTCATTTCCTCATCCTTAAACTTCTTTAAAAGGACACTTTTGTGGAATTACTTTTTGGGTTGGGTAGAACAATGATCTTCAATGAAGTATTCAGTAAAGAGTAGAAGTAAATATTCCTTTTATGTTTTGAAAAACTGAGTGCATGGTTTAGATTCTGTTAATAATAAGAGATTGTTGGTAAATAAGCAGTAGTTCATTTGTTGAGTTTTCTATAATGGTACTTGCTAATACATGCAGAGTAGCACCTGGAATCCATATTTGCCTTATAACTTATTTTCTCTTAAGTGATTTGGCAAATACTTGCTTTCATAAGCCATATGCAGGAATAAATTTTATATCAGAAATTATACTCTCATAACCACTGTATACTGCTGACTTGTGTGATTATTATCTCCAGTTGAATATTATATGACAGGAACAGGGAATTTGTGTGTTCAAGGCAGTCAGTTGATTTCCATGCCATTTTATTCTGTGTCAGTGTGTACGAACTCTTCTGTTTGTATTAGTGTGACCTCACTGTGTCTCTGAACTTTCAGGGGCATAGCTTTACTTTATCCTCAATGTAACTTGTGTTTCTGTGTGTCATTGCTCTGATGTTGTCCTCAGTGTCATATTCCTTATAGCCGAGTCGTTCTTCATAATCAAGATCAGCCCCCACAAAAACTGTGTTGGATATGGTTGTCTCAACATTCTAACTCCAGACACCACAATTGCCAAGAAGCAATCTCTTGCCTGGATTGCAGAAATAGTAGTGGATACTGTCGAAATGCTCTTACAGTAGAAGCTTTCAGTGTAAAAGAGCAAGGAATTGTTGTTTGCAGAATCATTATAGTAGATTTTAATTCTTTCCGTTATCTTCTGGGTGTAAACAACACTACTGTAAAGTATATTTTGATGCAGGATGTCAGGTGTGTACATTTCAACATTATCATTATCCCCTCTGAAGCCTTTTTTTCATGACCTTCCGTGATTTCTATGCTCATTTATTCCAGATTAATATCCCTGCTATATTCTAATGTTAAATTTTAATGTTTTTAATAAAACAAATTTTCTCCTGATTACTTGTCTTTGAATGTATGACTTCTACATATTGCTGAGGCTCTGATTTCAGTTTCACTTGTAAAATAATTCACAATATTTATGACAATTGTTTGATAGTGAATAGTCTGACATTAAATGTACTGTCATGAAATAGTTTGAAAAGACAGACAAGGCAAAAATATTCAGTGTTTCTGAGACGGCTGTTTAGCTCTCCAGTTTATCCTAACAATTATGTATTGAAAAGAACAGTACTTGTAACATTCAAATGCAGACTTATCACATCTAGAGTAATGAGGAGTATGTTGTCTGGTAAAATAATCTTGTCATTAATTGGGGGAAGGGGGATTAAGTGTTTATGCATTTTTGCACTATGCCTTAGAAACCTGCAGCTCCTTATAAAGTAGGATGTGATGTTAGAATCATCAGCACACAGTCTTCACCTACCTATGTCAATTATTTCCTTCTTTATTTGTGTACCTTCCAGAGCTGCTGGGGTGGAGTTGGGAAAGTCCCCCTCATCTTCAAGGATTTCTGTAAAAAAAATAAAAATTACAGAGTTCTTATTAACTAAATAAATCTTGAGTTATATCCTAAGGATAACTACCTTCAGAATGACATTAATGATAATTTTTAAAGATTTCATCTCTTAATACATTAAAGCTGATTTGAGGTGTGCATTTTCCTAATTCCAGGAGGGAAAATATTAAATACATTAAAGCTACATTCTCTGCAGCAGTGGTCTTAACAGCTGAGTGTTTGCACGTAAGTATTAAAAGAAATCCACAACACCATGTTCACAGCTGTATAGCATAAGTTTATGGATTAAATGTGCAAACTCTTTTAAGTTATTTAAACCTGGATCAGAATTTGTAGAATGGTTCACCGATCATGGTTGTAAGATATGTAGTAACGGGTGAACCTCAGTGCAGCAGAACAGGTGAGACGGTGACTTTCATAAGGGGTGCTTCAATATGTACTGAAATTATTGAAAGACTCCCAAGCAACTGATGCCAAGAGTCACAGAATGAGCCCCAAAAAGGGGGCAGGATCCTGACATTGCATCAGGATGCTGTGCCTGGACGATTGCTCTGCCTGTGTGATAAAGACAAAGCACTAACTGCCTGTCCTCAGAGCATCCCCCCCCACATTGTGGTTCAGAGAGGTTTACATCACGGGGCTGACTGACTGGCTCAGGGCAGGGTGACAGAGGTGTCCCTGGGCTCCCTCCACGGGGAGGTGATCACTGCTCCTCTGCTATTGGCCCTCTGGTGTTTAAGGGAGAACTCCACCCCTCCGTCCTGGGACCGATGGACCCATGGACAGGCAGATGATGCAAGGGGTCTTTCTGATCCTTACCAGCTGAGGACACCGCTGTATAGAGATTAAACGGTGAAGGCCACACTGCAGATCGATGACAGCAGTTTTTGACTCCCAGCCTGTTTTCAGTCCATTCAAGAATATTGCCCCCAATCATTGAGCAATAAAGCATAACCTAGAGCCATTTTATTAAAAATTACCCCCCAAATCAATATGGCCTTGTTTGCATCAGACGTTCTTTACGATGTAACAAGCATCATGTGCCTTTTTATTCCTTTTTTTTTTTTTTAGTGAGCCAAAAATGTGGGTAAGGAGCCTGGCTTTTTCTCTAAGCCACCGTTCAGAGTTTTTGGAGGGAGGGCATGAGGAGAGCAAGGCTGAGCCAAACAGAACAAACCATCGACAGTTTCTGGCATGGATAAAACACAGCGGCTCCATCTGCATTGTTTGGTGAAGCTATAGACAGCTGCCAGCAAATATGCTTAATCTCCACTTTGTGTGGCTCACAAGGCCACCAGAGAAATGCTGTCACAGTCTTTCCTTTTACCCACTCAGACTGATACAAGCTCTGTTCTCTTTTGGCACTCTGTCACTATCACTATTTATCCTGTTCTCTGGCTCGTGAAGCAAGATTTGTAATTTGTCTCCTCAAGCTTACTCTCATGTGTGTCTTGTTATAGTATAACAGGGGAGTGGGTAATGTCAAAGACAGGGAAGATTTTTAGTGTGTGGCCTATGTTTCCAACAGCTTGCAAAGTTGCTGCCATCTCTGTTTTGCAGATCTATGAGATGGGATACAGACAACTTGGATGCACAATTAGGAGGCAGTGTCTGCAGCCCAAGTATGTCTTGGGCAAAACCAGAATAATCAAGAACTTTTGGGTTTGCACTTCTCTAAAACTTCACACCAGCCTGAGGAATATGTATTAAAACACTATCTTTTTTACTTTATGTCTGTATATTTTAAAATTCCAAGCACACAGCAGTACGTGTTCAAGCCAAAAAGAGTGCCTGAGTATGTAACAACTTAAGATCTTAATTTTAAATAACAGAATTTTAAAAAGCCTTTGCTTAGGAATGTATCTTGGCAGTGTCATGACTTATTCTAAATTTGTTCTGATAGTGACATATAGTAAAGTATGTAGGGCACCAAAGATCCTAAAAAATAATGACAAGAGAATTCAAAATACTTGCTGTAGGTATTTTTTTAAGAACATCAGGCTACTAGAATCTTGTTTTCATCTCCATTTCCCTGGCACTTCAGACTCAATCAAACACCTATACACTGTCTGTGTGTACTGCAAAGTCTGACACCTGGAATATACATGTACATGGAGTCTGAATTGCCTGCCTACTGCCTATGCAAGCTGAAGCAATTTGCTTTTCTGAACAGATTTCTGGAATTAACTGTCCTTAAAAGTGATCCCATTAAATTGATAAAATCAGTTGAAATTACTACATAAGGCTTTGTTTCCAGATCTATTTAGTATGGGTATCTTTTAGCAGAAAAGAGAAAAATTGAGTGGCCCTATAGCCTTTCTTGGGCTGCATTTGCAAAAAACTACATGGGGTTTGTGTTTGCTGTGATGCTCTTGCACCCTCTGCTGGCCGGTAAAGCGTTAACAGCCTGTGGAAGAATCCGTAAGAATTTATTTACCTGTCTTTTCCTTCTCAGGTGGGCATTTGGGCAAATGTATGTGGGCAGAGGAGAAAAACAATACCATAAATAATCAAATAACTAGGTATTTTCCTGAAACTGGTGCATTTGTCTCTTGACTAATATTTTAATTTTTACCTTACTAGAGTATGGCAAACCTGATTGGGCTGTTTATAAAGACTGGCAGCGGTGATGGTGTTACTGTGGTTAGTAACTGAGAGCCACTTGTAAGACTGTGAGAAGCACATGCACTTCTGAGGGAGCTTGTCCTCTGTGCATTTAGGCAGCTGTGGTGGCCAGAAAGCGGATTTGTTAAGTTAGTATGTACCTGGACACATGTACATATAACTGACGGCAGAGTATATTAACTCCATGTATTAATTAGGAATATAGACTAATACAAGGTGAAAAGAATTTCTAAATTCTTATTTATGACAAATTATCTCTCTTTACAAATTTTTCTAAAGGCACATGAGTATGTGTATGTGAATAATAATTACATGCTTGTTGAGAAAGTCTTCTACAAAAGTTCTGTTGAGTATGGAGTCGTCCTTAAGAAGTTACATCCTAAAATCTACTTATTATCAAGACGTCTACTGATATCAAAGAACCAATGTAATATGGTATCCCTGCCTGACTACCTTTTTCACTATTTATCAGCATGTAAACTCATGAATATAGAGGTACATACAATCCCTTTACTTAGCAGTTTCACACTTCTAATCTGTCCAAAATGTAGGAAAGGCACGTACCACAATTACAGAATAAAGGGTCTTCTCCACTTTATATAATACCTAATTACATTACCTTTAATAAGCCCTTAAGGGCTAGGTGGTTCTCACCACCTGTGATAAAACAATTTGAGTCTGTATTGTTCATTTGAGAATGAGGGAAAAGAATTTTGGAAACTGGAACTGCATCTCTTCAAGACGGAGTGCTGTGGGTTTGCCTTTTTTTCCCCACAGAAGTCTTAACAGTGTTCTTGAGAGTGGACAGGCGGAGCCAGAGACACTTCTGAAACACTTGCTATTTTATCTTTCCCCACAAAATTAGATTGCAATTACCCAGAAACAAACAAAATACGCAGTTAGAATACATATATTTGACACGGGAAATGGCAACCAAGGTAAGCTGTAGATGTCTATCTAACACCTAACACATGTTGAAGTTTCAAAAATGAGTACTCAGAACTTTACTAGAAGAATTCAGTTAATCTTATCTTAAATAACTCATTTAGAAGCTTGCAATCCAAGAAGTTACAATATTACATAGGTGCAGGCAGTTGAAAACTGTATTGGATGGCAGTTTACTGGCACTGCTGAATCTATGTATTATTATAATATCTTATGACTGTGTATATGTAGTAATTTTACTCGTTGATGGGGAGAAATGGAATTTAATGCATTTCACAAGTAATTTTAATTGGATCTCACAAAGTACTATTTATGATTTCTTATATTTTTTGTCTCTCTCAAAGTGAGGTCCCTATAGGCAATGCACTTTTCATGGCAATCTGTTTTTCCTTAATGAATGCCTCAGGTACCTATGGTGATCTGGTAAAAGGCTAGTTATATATTTCTTTGTTAGTAAATTTGAATTAATAAATGTAATAGTTCTTGAACAGTAAACCAAGAATACTAAAGTCCAGTACACCTCAAATTACCTCTCATGATCAACCATGGCTTTCTTTTGCTATATGCAGAGTTACCAGATTCTCTGGAATAGTATTCACAGTAACATAATCAGACAGATAAATTTTTTTTAGTCTTTCAATTCTTTAAGACTACTCCTTAATGACTAAGTTAGACAACAGTCTGCCTCATGTACTGAAAGAGATCATAGGGTCCTCTGTTGTGGACAGTCAAGCCCATTAGCCTTTGAGACTTTCATGTGTCTCTAGCTGAATGTTAAATTCTCACTTCCATAATGAAAGTTATGCTACCAGATGTAAACCAGGTTTCTTTGTAAAGACTGTACCACCTTCATAGTCAGTGTTAGTTGTAATACTCTTAAATGAAGTTTTCATGCCCTGTCATGAGCATTTACACAGTTATATTAAATATTGATCACATTATATTGTGAAAAAAAATGCTGTATTAGTTTATGCAAAGGAGACTGAACAATTCTAATCCCTGAGTAAAGGTAAATGCAATAATACATTGCACTCAGCTTGCTTAGACCAATAGTTTCTTCCTCTGTACACCTTGTGTCATGAATCTTTGAAAAGATTACTTAATAGACTGTTTTTATCAAAGTTAACTGAGCACTGTAAATGTGCACGTGTGCCAATATTTACTGAAAGTATGGTTATCACTATGATGCTATCTCCCACTTAAAAGGCTTCTGGGCCTCTGCATTTTGTAACTGTCATTATAATGTGGGCTTATACTAGAAATCAATCTTAACTTGCTAAATTTATTTATATAAAATAAAAGACTTTTCGGTTTACCTGAATCAGAAACTTTCTTTATATCTGCAACCTGTAGGTCTTCTGACATATTACTAACAGAGTCCTCTTCACCTGTGTCTCCAGGCATTTCTGTGTAAATAATGCTATGTTAATTAGGGCACTGCATTTTGTGCTACATAAGAACAGCTGTGCTTTGTCAAATCAAAAGAACCTAGGACGCTTCTTATGCCAGCAGGCAGTAGTACATGCATTAGCAAAGAGCCTAGAAATGACAACTGAAGAGTAAATATTCCTCCAAAATGCTCTCGTACTTTTCAGCCAGAGACTATCTCTGTGTTATATTTTTCTTGACTTCTTCCATTACTTTACTAACTTCTAGTCTTTCATTTGGCCACTGTAATATCCTCTGTGCACGGTTCTTACTGTGCGATCGAATCTTATGTTTAATTCTGTTTTTAAACAACAGGCCTGTTTCTGGTTGTATATAACAATAAAAAATGTTTTAACTCCTGGTTAGTGTAGGTTCATCACTCTGTTTTCTAATTCTATCTCTAATCCATCCATTACCAAGTTATTCATCAGTAACCAGACAAAAATGAAGGCAAGCTCTGCCAGCATTCTTGAGCTCTTCCTTTTTGTATTTTCACAATAGTTGTCTCACTAGTTTAGGAGTCTTGCTCCAAATGCCAGTAAACAGGGCTACTGGGGACCATACAAGAAAGATAAGTTTAAATGTTAAGTTTTTAACTAATGTTTGTAAATACAGACTTCTCAATGTCTTCCTTTTTCCAGTAACACAAACTGACCATTTCTCTCATCTATTTTTTCTTAAGCTAAGGTGGAAACAGTCTCTTCTGCCATGATTTTGACTGGAATGATCTCTGTGCATCACTTCATTTTATTCTAAGTCTTTGTCTTTTTTACCCCCTCTTTTTGTTTCTCATTTCTATTGAAAAAAAGAATCAATCTGAATGATTACCCTATAATGTAAAGTGAACAACTGGACAAAGTAGCAAATTTCCATTCAGTGTTCCCTCTCCCAGCAAACCAGTTAACCTAGCTGGTTGATTTTTGGGTTTGCTTCTTTTAAGGCCTCTCCAGTGCTGGAAAACTAAAAATTTTAAATGATATATGTGTATGAAGTACTTACCGAAGGAGTCCTTTTCTGATTTTGCTTCTGTCCATTCTGGAGGCCTCTCACTTTCACCATTGTCTGATTTACTTGCTTGTTCCATGGTGCTGTGCCCCAGAATAGCATCCAGTTCATTAAAAAATTTCATATTTTTACTTGTACTCCCTGAGTCTTGAGCACTTTTTACACTCTTGTACTCATGTTTCAGATTTTTATATTTTGTCCTGCACTGCTTCCAGTCCCTGTCAATTCCAAACTTCTGAAGTCTAGCAGCAACCTGTTCAAATATTCTTTTATTTCTTACTGTCCCCTCCAGTTGTTGCTGGATACTTTTGTCTGACCATATGCGTATCAAAGCTCTGACTTCATTAACAGTCCAGTGTTTTCCTCCTTCATTTGCTACTGTTGGAATAAAAGCCGGTGTTTTGGAAGCCTCTACTGCTGACGTTGGATTACCTGCATCGTGTGGGGTAGGGGAGAGACACAGATATGGGTTACCTGCATTGGGTAGTTGGGTGGGGAAAGGACACAGAGAATGAGAATGAAGTATGCTGTTTCCTCATGACTTGTCTCTCCAGAGGAAGATGGAGCAGAGGTGGCATTAAAATCAAGAAATTGGTTATTAGTTTGTCAGCAGTTTTTTGTTAATTCTGACATAATTTTTGCCTTCTTTTGAAAACTGGTATTAAGATAGAAATGTATACTTAATTAATCTGAGAGGAATATTGCTTTCTTCTGTTCCCAAACATACTGAACTTGTACTTGCAGCACCTATGAGAATAACCGGTGCGTTGTTTTGTCCTTCACGTGTTAAAGAGGAGAAGGGCACTGTTTGGAAGATACAAAGTGCTGTATCGGCACGATAATCAGTTGGGCCCCGAGTCTCTGACACCAGCATCAAGACTTAATTTTCTGCATTCATGTCATACTTTTGGTTTTACACACACGGAGAACTTTAAACTGGGTAGGGATCTGAAAAATCTGATCCCTAACTCTTAACAAAGTACCCTTTTGTGGGGAGTTGAGAAATGGAGACTTTTGCCTTCAGTAACACAACAATATTTGTGTGATAACCAGCCCAGTGCTCCTCCTTTCTCAGTGCAGGTCAGTCGAAAATATTTGGGTTTTAATAAAAATTAAAGCTGGCATTATATAACTCTGCAGAACTAATATTTTTTTATTTTCTCCAGCCTTCAACTTTATATTTTAATACTAGGAGGTAAAGGATGCCATGCAATGACTTAAAACACTGCAATATGATCTTTTGCAGTTTTTTAATGTTTTCTTGTTATTCCTTCCAAATTATGAATTTGCTTTAAGACTTAATTTTGATTATCGAATTAGTTTGGGAAGTGGTTTCTTATGCATTTTCTAAATCTTTGCAAAAATAAGTATTTAAAAAAAACCACAATTGCAGTGCTTCATCAAAGAGAGCAAACATAAAGGTGCACAGTAGCTGACAGTTTTTTGCCATCATGCTGAAGTGATAAATGCCTTTGCAAGTGTCTTGTTCTAAAAGGGCAAGGCAGGTTACAGGGGTTTGTTACTTCATAGTCACTGAGCTTTGTCTGATGGCAAAAATATCTGACCTTTGCTTGCCCTTACAGCTTCGGTGGAGCATACTTGTGTATAACAACCCGTCTGGGGACAAACTTGTCCTACATAGAGGCATTCTTTGCTGGTCTCCGTAATTCATTCTAGTTGTGAAAAAGCTGTACTACCAGATACCATTTTTTTCCTGTTAGTCCTGTGTTAATTGGACCTCTGCAGCAGCTATGTCACTGATACATTGTTGAGGAGGGTAATTTTCAGGTCACAACATATCAATTATGCTTTCTTCATTTCTTCCTGAGGGAGTGAAAGAAAATGCTCGTTTAAGAGGTAATGCAGCCGTAGGAATAGCCACGGGTGACAACTACCAACATCAGATAGGCTTGATGTAGTCTCTGCTCAGTGTTACCAGCACTATTTTAACTATCTGTATTTCCAGAGTGGTTCACTCTTGACTGCCATAGAGTGCCCCAGAGACCAGAGAGAAAAGGCACAGGGGGGCGGAAAGAGTAAGAAAAATGCAGAAGGTGCTCCCTGCACTTCCCAAACAAAGCCACAGAATATGGTGCAATTTGGGAGGGATAAGTTCTTTATTTCTTGTGCAGGCCAGTATTTCTCACTAGTAAGTTCATTTGCAACTGAGCTTACTTTTGGTTATGGATATTAATCCAAAGGAGTTCTGGTGACTCGGTTCATTGCTCATTCATTCTCCTGTAGGCAGAGTCAAAATGAGTAGCTTTGTTTGTTCCTCATTCCCTTTAAAAACATTGCAATCCAAAATATCTTACCCACAGCACTGCTTTGCAACAAAGTATTTATGGTCACTCAAAATTTTCCTTATTTCTCAAATGTATTTTAGCTCTAATTTGTTTTACAAAAAATTAAGACAGGATATACATTATTGTTTTATCTGAAAGATGTGTTTATGCCATATTTGATTTTTTTTCTAAGCTTCCTCAAAATGAGAAATCTGCTGAAATGAAACCAGAATATTAAGCAATATAGACACAAAAGGCTCAACAATTTTCTTTCAGAAGTATCTGAAACAGTGCCTGAAACTTAAAGACTGAGAAAGGCACTGGGAAAGACATTTTAATATCAGTATATACCTCAGAGACCATGCAATTGAATGTCTTTTGCTAGCTTTGTAGAAAGCAGCTTTCTCAGAATTGAAGATTTTTTAGCAGGCCAAAAGCATCTGCTTGGCAGTGTGTTGTATGTGTAACACAGGCATATTCCTGTACAATTTGACTCAGATGCTTAGTGCAAGCAAAGTTCATATACATTGCATATAATTCCATACGAGATTCTTGTTTTTTCCTTAATTTCTTGTAATGCTGGGCAAGAGTGTATGATGTCAAACCTATAGATTTAGCTGAGGCCTTGTTTTATCCTTTAATATAGCACCTTGGATATTCTGTAGTGAAGATTGTTGTACCTGGACTGGGATATATCCTAGAGCACAGAGAGGATGTAAAAAATAAAATGGAAAGAGCACGTAGGGAATTTGGGACAGTGCTGCTGTTCATCCAGACAAGGAATTGCCTAATTCTGCCTAAAATGTGTTCAGGTTTCTCCATTCCCTTTAGCACCCCTTGAAGGGGCTCACACCTAGTATCTTCTTTCCACTTTCTGGCTCGCCTTTGCTCCATAACAACTTTCCCGAGGAAAACTACTGTAGTAGGATGGTTTCCAGATAAGTTGTTGTATGGTTGGTTGGACTAAAGCATTGGCGACCACCCCTTGCTTGGAGACCACTGCAAATCTGGATTGCTCAGTGGGACAGGTCTGACCTCTGCATCTCATTCCTGGCTCAGGCCATCCACTCATGCTGCTTTAAGCAAAATTAACATGAGTTAGAGAAAATCCCCAATTTGACATGGGTTATCACACACTACCATTTGGCATACCTTCCACTAGCATTAAACAAAATTTATGTTGTTAATGTGGTTAATATGATTGGGCTATAGCATGGGATGTTTTTTGAATGTGAACAGCAGTCCTGCAGGCATTGCATGCATCATATACAGTGGTCAGTTAATAGTGATGCATGAGACTGCTAAGTGCTACATCTGGCAAGGAGATGGTGCAAAAATGAGGCTATTTTAAAGCTGTGTGGATCAGAAACAGAATGACAGTCTATTAAAAATATCAGAAAGTGCTCTGACAGCCAGGCTGCCTTTTATTTTTTGATCTCTTGTGCCATCATACTATACCTAGTTGAACTGGTCTGACATGAGACATAAAAAGTAGTGGATCTCCTGGAGCATCCTCATCATCTTCTAAAGAAACTGATATGTCACCTGGGAAGGAAAGAGGTTTTAAATGAAAAATAGGTATGGACTAAATTAGCTTAAATTAGTTTAAGTGAAAATGTCCATACACAATGAGAAGATCATCAGCTTGGTAATTTCCACACTTACTTTGTATTTATATTAAATTAATTTAGCCTGTCCCCATAAGGGGACACGAATCATAGGAGGTAAATTAAATTATTTTATATCTTTCATATGAAGCCTGTTTGAAATGTATTTTCAAATTCTTGTAGAAACCAACTTGATTCTAGTGATTTGTATGCTTTTCTGACTCAATATTTGGGGGAGGCAGCACATTAAAAGTATAGTTTGAAAGTAGATAATGAAAAATAAAAGACATACAAATAAAAGTGGACTTTGCACGTGGATTCAGATAACAACAAATCCATTTATGCAACAAAAAAAAGATATTCCAAGAAGAATATTTAGAGTATGAGGAAAACAAAAATATTCCAATGGAAACTCATTAGTGGCATAGGGAAAGTGGGAAAGTATTGTGACTAGAGAACAGATGTGTTTGTAGCTGATGGGATTCAGTCTAGCTTTTCACAGTACAGTGTTCCTACATTTGTTTAAAAAGCAATATTATAGCTATTTCTATGTAAGTTTGGAAAGCAGCATATCTGAATCAGCTTAATTTTTCACAGAGGACAGACTTTTAAGTTGTTCTATGGTAAGACACTGTATTAAGGGACTGGAGAACAAGTCCTGTAAGGAGCGGCTGAGGGAACTGGGGTTGTTCAGCTTGGAGAAAAGGAGGCTGAGGGGAGACCTCATCACTGTCTACAACTGCCTGAAAGTGACAGGTGATGGGACAAGAGGAAATGGCCATAAGTTGTGCCAGGGGAGGTTCAGAATTTCAGAATATCAGGAAGAATTTCTTTACCAAAAGGGTTCTCAGGCACTGGCACAACTGCCCAGGGAGGGGGTTGAGTCACCATCCCTTGAGGTGTTTAAACAACGGGTAGATGAGTTTTTGAAGGATGTGGTTTAACAGAAGATGTGTGCGGTTGGACTTGATGATCTCTAAGGTCTTTTCCAACCGGAAGATTCTATTATTCCATCATTTAACATACCATGGTGACAGGAGGTTTGAAACACAGATTCACTGGAGGAGGAGTGAGCTGCAGCCACTCAGGCCCCACAGATGAAAGCGACCTGCGCAAAGGTACTGCAGTGGGTCCTCACAAGGAACAGTAAGGAGGTGCAGTGAGGATGCAGCCTGCTATCCCTGATGTAGAAGAAACTGAAAACTGGATTCATTTGCAAACACTACCCTAAATCCCCCTGACTTTCAGCAAGGCTCACAGATACAGTGTGGCCTGATCTCAGACTGCTCCCTGCTGTGTGCCCTGCTCCTCTGGCAGGAGCTGCCACCCCCCTGCCAACAGCCTGGCTGACCTGAAAGGTGTGCTCATGCCTCCACCTCCAGCGCCAGGGCTGGCTATCTGCTAAGAGCTGCCAAGCAAACTACAGAGAGGGGAAAATAAATTCTTTCTTGGAAGACTGATGGGAATACCATGGGTACTTGAATGAGCAAGTTTGATTACACTGTAATATTAAAAAGAAGGAATTTTTTATTTTAAGTATACGAGAACAGTCAACACAAAAAGATATTAGAATATTTGATGAGAAAAAAAGCATCTGATGAGATATTGTATACTCTTATTAAAAAAAATATCACTATAAGATACTTGTCAATGACATGTTTAAAGACCAGTGAGCGATATTTTTCAAGCTGGCATTTATGAAAGATCTTTTTGCATTTCTAGTAGATGTCTGCATTTTATATGTATGATAATATTGTCATTGCTGATGCACTCCTGCTCAGACTTGATCATTTTTCTGCATATGCTGTGGTAAAGTGAAGGTCAAGGAAAGTGATCTGTGAGAAATATCAAAGCATCTTAACACGAAGTACTAGGTAAGCTTGACTTTCGTAAATCACGTAGTTGATTCATTAATACTTGATTTAACTTAAAACAATCAAAACTGGTTAACAAAATGGGAAGGTGATTAATTTGAACCTTAACAAAAGATATCGTGTTTCACGGTGCAGCATCACTCTACATGGATTTTCTTGGCTTTTAATCACTGGGATAATACACAAACTAAATTTTAAGAGAAGTGAACATGTTGACTTTTATCTTTTTTAATGATTATTTAAGCTACAACTCTGTTTTTGCTTCTGAAAATACATATTCTGGGAGGACAACATGAACATCTCTGGCTTGCCTTGCTGTATGTGCTTATGCAAAAAGCATCATCTTCCCAAGAACAAGCTGTGAATTGCTGTGTGTATTGCTACCAAGTTTGCCCTGACACACCTCTCTCTCAGATTTGATTGTGATTTTCAATATTAATTTCTTCAATTGCACTAGAAAACCGATTTTACCATGAAGCAAACCTCAGGGAAACACTATAGAAATACCATTCGGTCCCATAAAAGTAGTCTCTTCTCCCTACTGTTCTCTCCTCAGAAGTCTCCCAGTAGTTGAGATAATCAGGCAAATCAAACACAAAGATTGGCTTTGTAGCTTTACATTAAGGATGGATATGAATATTCAGACTGAGGTTAAGCAGAATGGTAAAAATACTGTAATTTCTTTGGGAGCATGCCCTGTCCCTTGTCATGCTTTTTGAACAGAACAGATTAGTATTGCTACTAAGTTCTTCAATTGAAATAAGATGTGCATGGCGGACAGCGTTATTTGGCACAGGTTTCCGTTTGCTGACCACATTTTGTTCTTGCTACCCAAGTCACAAGCCTAGACATCCTTGATTCCTCCAGCTCTGTCAAAATTTGGCTTCTCGACTCTTTGAAAAGACAGGAGGGACCATTTTTCCCTTCTCTCCTGGAACGCTTTGTGGTTGAAAGGGTGAAAATCAAGAGGGGACCCTTATGGAGGCTGATACCCACATTAAAGGAGTGCCCTTGCTCCCGCAGCCAGGATTCGCTGCCTTTGCCTGTGCCGGGAATCACGCTCCCTTCCGTGGGAGCAGATCTGCCCCCACAGAAGCACTTGTGAGCATCAGCTGCCGAGCCACAGGTGCCAGTTTAGCCTTGCAAGTGCTGTTCAAAGAACTAAGCTGGGCAGACGTTGGAGCTTGGACGGCAGCCGGAAGAGGACTGGGCCTCTAGCACTGCGTGACTTGCTTGGCTGGTATTCCTGAATGAAGAAAGTTGATGTTCTCACAGCTGTTCTCTCTGCCCCTTGTTATGGATGTGTGCATTCTGCATTGCTGCAGGGCACATTTATATCTTGGTCTGTTTTCTTTGCAGCTGAATTATGGTTGTTGTGGGAATCTTTCCATTTAAGTTCTTACCATTAGTGTTATTACACTTAGTTACATTTAAATTTCGTTTATCATATCCATAATATCCATAAAACTTTGTGTTTTGTTTTGTTTTTTAAGGGAGTAACAGAAATGCTTTGGCATTTAAGAGATATATTTAATTATATCACCTTCAAAACCAGACTGTCCCAATGCTTCAAAACGAGGTGCCTCACCCAGGGGTAATTTTTTTTTGACATATATTCTCGCTTGGGATTCAGAACTGAAATCTACTTTTTCTGATATAAATTTTCTAGAGGTCTAAGGCAGAGGAGAATTAGCATTAACAGTTGGTGCAAACTCATCAAAACACAAGAGGGTCACCTAAGGGCAAATCCTCAGATGAAGGATGCTATCTAAGTTCCATTTAGTCTTCAGAAATGTAACAGCTTGTATTGGCCAAAGATTTTGCCCTCAGTTCTGCAAGTATAAACCTAAAAATCGATTGCATTACAGAGTTCAGAGAGCACACGTTGAAAGAAAAAAATTGCCATTTTATTTTCAAATGTCTTGGACAGATTAGAGGCTTTCTGCTAGGGATGACAAATTAAGGTCAAACTTTTTGTAAAGGTAAACAATGACATGAAAAATGACAATTTATTTTCCTCAGACCTGTAAAACAGCATTGTAGAGGAGACTTGGAAAGGTACAAGGGCAAACTAGACACCCAGCTCCTTTCTGTGCCTTTGGCAACCTCCTCAGATACACATGCAGTGGTTTTTGTTTTCTTAAAAAAGATTCAGTCTTAATTAAGGTAAATTGCCACACGCTGTGGGAACAAATGGCTAAGCTTTGCATTTCTCTTTTTAGCCATCTTATTTTGGTACTTACAACTATTATTGGAGCTTATGCTTCAGTGACATTTAGGATGTGACAAGGAGATTTGAGTGATGTCAAATAGCAGATTGACCCTAATGAAATGTTAAGCACTGCTTAAATGCATATGTAGACATGGCTGAATAAAACAAGAGATGGAAATAATTTGGTAAGAACACCTCAGAATAAAAGCACTTGCATTGATTTGTTTTGCCTCAAAACAATCTAATAAACATGATGATTTTTTCTTTCCTCACTAAATTACATTTTTAATGAGCAGTTACTAAACATCCCTCTGTTTTTTAAATATTTAAGTTGAATTGCTTAAAAAATATTGTAATCTACCTTTAGTCATCATACATAAATTTTCAGTTACAGAGAAATTAGAATAAAAATTGTAAATTTCACTTGTATCACAAAACCAAAAGATTTTAAAAAATCATGACAGTTTCAACCTTTACTTTTATCTTTCTTTAAGTTTACATCTGAATTGGAGGAGCTCTACAAAACCTGCTTCCAAGGTACTGCAAACAAATGTGGAAGGGAAAGAAAGCAGCTTTTCCTAATTTAATGTTTCAACCTAGTGCAGGAGCCTTGACACCAGCAGTACCCTCCACGGCTGCAATACAAGCAGTTAGCATAATTTTGCTAGAATTACGCTGTATTTACAGACTTCGACACTGGTGGGTGCTAACATTTTATTCCCCTGCGCGAGGAGTGCATCGAGTCAGTTCTGGCAGTGCTGCTGGGGCTGCGCAGCCTTCGCTTCGGCTCGAGCGAACTCAAGCTTTGGATTTGTTCCCTTTGGTTTTTTAAGCAAAGAGAGAAAAAGAGAAGCAGAAACAGTTTTTTTACCTTGCGTGCGCTCTGCTGTGGGGCTTGTGTTCGGCTGCGTCTCAGTCGCAGAACACCTGCAGTTTTCTTCTGCTGCTAATTGTGTGACAGGTTCATATCGCAATATGGCATCCAGATCATGGAAAAACTTCATGGTTTTAGTGACATCCCCAGAGTTGTGGGCATATTTAACCGTTCTGTATTCATACTTCAGATTTTTATACTTTGCACGGCACTGTTTCCAATCCCTGCAAACTCCTAACTCCTGCAACCTTTTGGCAATGTAGATAAATATTCCTTT
Organism: Dromococcyx pavoninus; assembly: GCA_033558185.1. Lineage (NCBI taxonomy): Eukaryota > Metazoa > Chordata > Aves > Cuculiformes > Neomorphidae > Dromococcyx > Dromococcyx pavoninus. Next base: position 63,507 of record JAUMJL010000557.1, read on the forward strand.
ATTCCTCAGGGTGCCTTGGAGTTGCTTTCTGATGTTTTTTTCTGACCAGACGCTTAACAAGGCTTTAACCTCCTCCTCAGTCCAATGCTTCCCTGCTCCACTCTCCATGTTGAAAGTGACCTGGAAATGATTCACTATTTCTAGCCAAGATTTTGTTTCCTGGGAAACCAGACGGCTGGTTGTCAGTAAGCTCCGCCGAGATGAAAGGATCTAGTTTTACTGGCTCAAGCTGCCTGAGGGGAGTAACTTGAGAAACTGCCAAATAAGCAGGCTCGGCTTTAGAGGGAGGGAATAAAGCGGCTGGGGAGGGGGGGGGTCCGGGGGCGGCCAGGCTGGAGGACTTAACCCTTCTTGGGAACAAGGGCTTCAGCACTTCAAGGGTGTGAGAAGGGGGTGGGAATGAGAGCATCCCCACCACAACCCCCGTTCTTGAATTCCCTTTGCCAGGTGGGATCACGGTGAGGCTGAGCCTCTTGCCAGCAAGTTGACGTGGATAGGCTCATCCTGCTTTACATTCGCCTCTCTGTGTGTGGTATTTGTTTCAGAATGGATGGTGACACATGCACATTTTTAACTCTAGTTTTCATTAGTTATTAGTGATGTCCTAATAGAAAGCTTGTATACTTAAAAATCCGTCTAAACCTAAATTAGTAAAATTCTGTAACCTTTGTGGTTATGAAATTGAGCTTCCTTTTCTGTCATTGCTGCTACATAAAGGATGTAATCCAGTGACTTGACAAGGCCCTTTCTTCAGGATATTTGTTTCCCTCTTTCTCACTATCGATTTTGTTGGTGTTTAAAGGGACAGTGTCAGGATTTAAATGGAAATTTCCTGTAATATTAGCATCGGAATTAAAAGTTGCTCAATGCAGTATATCAGCCCTTAAGCTTTACTGCTAGTGCCTGTGTTTATAGATAGGTTATCGTCCTGAGTTAAAATAAAACTTTATGAATGTCCTTGTGTCTGAGTTTTCTCTCGAAAATCTGTGTCAGTAACAGGGTAAATTCATTCAGACATGGGAAGTTTGCTTTGTTTTGCTTAAAGAAAATTTGCTTTACCTACAGCTGAGGCTAGTGACCAGTAAAGGGATTTTAAAAACTGCAGAAAATTTGTCATGAGGACGGTCAGTTGTAGGTTAGCATCCATTCTGTAGATATTTTGTGCCCAATTTTATTATTGCTTATACTAAATAATTCCAGTGAGTTCAGTTGAATTAAACCAGCTGAATGCACAAATAACATCTTTGTCTAATATTCTAAAAATATTCTAAGTGTTTCCTTTTTTAAGAAAGACATCTTTGCTTGTCAGTCATTATTATATATGTGAGTGGCCAGGAGTCTACCAAAAACCCCCGTGAGTGTTACAGGCATGATGGGCATACGGCAGGGCAGCAGTGCCTTTAGAGGAAGCTTTTCAAAGGAAGATCAAGCTATCTGCACGGTTCCCCACAAAAAAATCCAGTCCAAAAAACATAGATTTTCAATGGATAGGGACAGAATTACAAGCCTTACGCAGCAGTGTGCCTGCCCCTGGCAGGTCAGCACCAGGAAAGCTGTTGGTGATCTGGAGCAGGTGAGGGACAACTGTCTTTCCAGCTGATACAGCTCTTCTGCCCAACAAGGGGCAACTGCCCGCCGGAGGCTGATCTGTAACAGGAGTATTTCCCTTTGCAGTGACAGTGTACACCAGGCATGTTTTGCTACAGTTCAGAAGTTATGATGCCCAGTATTATGTGCTGAAACACTTTTATCAGAGTTCACATAGCTTTTAGAGGTGCAAATGCTAGCTTGTCTACTTAAGTGCAAGGATGCAAAAGCTTCTGCATGGGTGATCTGTGGAAGAGAATGCATTCCCATAGGCAAACCCGTCAGTTTCTTAATACCCCGTGCAAAGAAAGCAGAAATAGAGTAACGCTATCCTACTACCGCAGCCTAGACTACTATCACTGCAAAGTGGCTTTTCAGATTAAGCATCTGCTGTTATTTTATGCCCACACTGTTACAGGACTGCAGTAGGAGCCTGAGCCAGTGCTTATTAGTGGAAAGATTCCCACTGAATTCAGTGGGCTTAGGCACAAACCTTATGTGAATGTTTTGAAATAAAGCATAACATAGGCAAGAAACCAGTTGTAATTACACGCCTCCAAAATAAAACAACAAATAAGCCTACATTAAAATTTCATGTTGTAAAGAATAGATGAAAAAACAGCAATGCATTGTATGTTAAAACATTTCGTATTCTAAGCATTTCAGTGCTTTAAATTGATTATATTTTGTCCGTAGGGGCCAGGAGAGTGCTGGAATTGTGACAAGTGATGGAGAGTCATCTCAGGCATTCAAAGTACACAAGGTAAAATGTAAATGAATGTTTGGTAGATGCCTAACTGAGATAGATGAAAGTTTGTTGCAGCTAGGAAACAGAATAATTAGAGGGAAAGTAATGTGTTTTGATGGACTGTTTGGTTTGTTAGTAATGGTATCTAATTCTGTTATTTGTGCAATTTCTGTCTTAAGTGCATGTTTAAAACAAATATGCCAACATTATCCTGCTTGGTGCATCCATTCACACAGTGGCAGACACAGAAGTATCCAGATCTGGCTATTGATGTCACAAAAACTACTTAGCAAAGCCACCCTGCACTGAAGGTGTTAACTCTAAAGATTTGGAAGAATGCAACTTGAGATCAAGACAAAAGAAATATAGTTACAGGCTGTGCACGAGCAAATGGATGAATAATACTTGCGATACTGAGACTTCCTAGGAAGTGGCTGCTGTTTTACCCATAGGTAAAAATAAAGCTAATAAGAGATTGAATGGAGGCCTGTAAAGGTCACACAGTCTTTTTCGAGCTGAGGGAATCCCAGGGGATGTTGAAAAACATAAAATAGCCATAGCCTCAAAAGTATTATGCAAGGAGAATACCTGCATGCTCTGGGGATATTTCTATTCATTCTGTATTGAATAGTGATGAGGAAAAAAATAATCACCAGCCTATTCCATCGTGGAAGAGGAGAGGATTGAAAATAAAACTGCATCAGCAAAATAGCCGTGGGGCAATTCTTGATGTGCGTTCTCTGACTGCAGTCAGAAAGCAGTTTGTCTTCAGAGGTTTCTAAGGAAGATTAATTAAGCTGTTCAGATCAGTCCAAGAGCAAGAAGCACTTTGCTATAGCATGACTATTGCATGACTTCCCAATGTCTGATGCAAAATCTTGTCTCTTCAAGCATCATATTTGTCACCTCTTCAGGCATTTCCTCCCTTCTATCTGTTACTTACAGACTAATAACCACATGCACACACTTCTAAGTGCAGCTTTTCTCAACTTCAGCACTGCATTATCTGTTCTTCATTCCTGCTCCTGCTTGAGTTTCATCTTTCCTTAAGTTTTACTGGAATTCCAGCTTTTATTAAAGTGGGCTGCTCTATAAATCCCATAGTAAAAAGTGCTTCTCAGGTGAACTTCCAGCAGGTGATATAATAAGCTGTAGTGTTTCCATGTTACTGACCTGCAATACTTAACTGTCATGCTAGGAATTTGATCGACTGTTTCATCATATCAGCCTCGATATTTTAAGAGTTGCAGAGCATGTGATGGTTTCTTTTATGCTTGAAATATCTTTCTCAGCTACAGCACTTTTAAAAATGGTAATATCCACAGCGTATAAAAGAACCTGAGGATTTATTTGGATCAATTTATATGACTTGTTTAATCCTGGAAGTGGCGCTAATGTAACAAACATTTGCGCCTGTTACGCTGGTGAAAGTGTATTTAGGACTCTGACTTGTAAACTAGTACATAAAAATGTCAGCAGTTAAAATGCTGTTGTCCCTGTTTGTCCTCCAAACCCCAGCTGACTGTTCTTCATAGCAGAGACAACAGAATGGAAAAGGTGCCTGGTTCTTTCTTCACTGATTCACTCACACCTGTCAACAGTTTAAGGCAATACATATATCAGAGTATCATCTGGAACACCTCAGACATGAGTATGTGTTTCCTTCTGATTGTTGCCAACCTTTGACCATGGATTAATAGCCCTTAACAAAAGGTATTAATACTTTGTTTTAAAATCTTCCAGAAGGACTCATCCAGATTTGTCTGTCAGAGTCTTTCAGCTGGATTTGTATAACAAAAAGTTATTGCCATAGCTGTATTAGCTCATGATGTGGAAAAACGTAAATCTCTTATATAGACATAGTGATGCCAGTAGGAGAAAGACTGTCTGATTGTTTCATACTTGGATATGCAAACAATTTATTGAAGTAGCTATTTATCAGACAGATATCATGTTCTGGCATGTACAAGGCCTTGTATAATACAGACATAAGATTGTCTTCATTGGGATTTTTTGTGGTGGTGTAATTCACATTCACCATCCCACACCAGCGCAATCTAAATCAGAGGAATATTTCGAACTGCAGTTAAAAGGTTACACACCTTGTGTAACCAAATCTGGTTTAAAACAACTTCGCTTTGTTTAAGCTATTGCAGCCCTTAATGTGGCCACGTCCATTAACTCTGGACCTGTGAACTGCCAGATCTGTCAGGATTAAAGTTGCCCTAAGTAAAATAAGAATGCATGGTTGCATTTCTGTACAAATAGGAGCACATAACACAGACTCTAGACCACCTTTATGTCATCTGTGAGATAACAGATGATAATTGATTTGGCATAAAATTTGCTGAACCATTAAAGCAAACCTATACCAGTTTGACCACTGGAGGCAGTAACTTCTTAACGTGATAGTAAGTATCCTAAAACTACATGTGCAACCACAGCCTTGTGGCATTCTGACTCTATAGCACAGCAGAAAATACCCCAAAACTGAGCTTTCTTTAAGAGCTCAGTTGAGCTCTGAAAACAGTTCAACCAATTTCCTTCCTGCCTGCCTCATCCCACTCTTTTGCTGTGGTACCTACCTCACCGATTATGAACCATTCATAGCTTCAAACCTGTCCCATGGATCTTTGAAGATCCTAGAAGAGTGTTTATCATGTGGGATATCATGATTACCATGTGCGATAAGGAAACAGGCATAGAGAGATGTAAATATTTTCCACAGGCAGCAGCAGAAGCAGAAGTTTGTAGGAAGGCCTGGAATCCAGTCTTAACTTCTGTTCTCTGTGCAGTTTTTTCCCACTATTCTTGCTGCTAAATTGTTTCCACATGGTGCTTGTTGCTAGAAGAAGCTCCTGATGGCTGACTAAAAAGTTGTGATGCATTTCTGCTTTAGACAGAAGGCAGCTTGGCTATATGAAAAGTTTGTTTTAAGTAAAGAATAAAACCTTTGTTACCGACATTGGCAGGAATGACAATGGAATCTAATAAGCATTATCTTGCTTGGACCCAGCATAAAAGGAAATCTAATAAAAAGTAAATCCAATCTACTGCTAACTTGTAAAAGGTATTCTCTACATAGAATTTGCTTCTCACAACTTTTTCTTTTTTTTTGCCTGCTTTCTGGCAGGTTTTCTTTTCTGGTGCTTTTAAACCAAACAACCGTTTGGTAGTGTTTTTTTCAGAAGATGTATTTTTAATCAGGGAATAGATTGTTCTGTGAAAATCCTCAGCACAAAAATGTATATTGCTTTATTTAAGAACAGGAGTAATTTGGTCTGCTGTATCACTGTGATACATACTCAGCTTCTTTCCCTTTCAGGTTATTTGCCTTTCTTTTAAAGCTGCATGCTTTAATGCTGTACCAAAACCAAACACAAGGAGAAAGTTGCCTGGAAAACAAAACCAAACAAGACTTTTTTTTCCTTTCTCTCCCAAAGGGAATGGGTCTTATAAATCACGTCTTCAATGCAGACAGCCTGAAGAAGCTGTATGTTTCAAACCTTGGTATTGGGCACACGAGGTACTCCACCTCTGGAATTTCTGAGCTGCAGAACTGCCAGCCTTTTGTTGTAGAGACACTTCATGGGAAGATCGCTGTGGCGCACAATGGAGAGTTAACAAACGCTGTACGACTCAGGAGGAAGGTGAGTGCTTCATTTCTTTCTGAGTATGAGGCAGCAATGAGCAATAAGCTTCCTATGACTTTTCTGTAGTACCAAACTACTTGGGGTAGTGAAAGAGCACCATAATCAAAGCAGCTCATTTTGGGGGAAAAAGTCCTGGAGCATAGAGGCATTTGTAACTGTCACAGAGCGTAATTCACCAGTCCTCTAGACTGATGGTCACATTCCTATCCATAAGGTGAGAAAAATAACTCAGCCATTACAAAAGGTAACTTGGCTTCAAGTTCTGCTTATTTGCAGTGGCTCATGGAAGGAGTAAATCATATGATTAGAATTAGGAGAAGCATAATAAAGTGAGGTAATTGGAATATGAAATGTTCTGGTTTGGAATATGGTCTTTATTTGTATTTCTGGCTTGCAAAATTAATCCACTGTCAGGACATTAACCAGCAAATGCCAGATTTTATAGTGTGTTTGGCTAGAAGGGTATGTATTAAAGAACCAAATTAAAATTTAGCAGATGTTTCATTGTGAAATCTCTTCCATCCAAAAGCGAGAGGACATACTCTTGCGTTCGAGTGAGGCAAACATATGGCATGTCCAAAGGAACTTAGCCCATCTTTAATCAGAGCCACAAACAAGTGTAAGAATGGATGTGAGGAAAAAACAGTGGTGAGGAGATGGAGACAGAGAGTGGAGAATCAGAGTTACACAAGATGTAAAATGATTTCTAAAGATAAAAATTAGGAACATACATGCATACAGCATTGAATGGGTTGTAATAGGTAGATACACTGCAGATTCCCTTCTCCCTTAGGAGTGTAAATACAGGAAGACAGAGCAATTTTACTGATCAGGTCTAGCAAACTTTAAGTTGTGGGATTTCAGTTTTCTAATCCTACTATTTTCTTTCACACTTTTTTTTTGTGGTTGCTTTGTGCCCAAACCACCATTCTGCCTTGATATCTCTTCCTTTATCTGCTATATTTCATATAAATAATAAATAAAATATTTCATATAAAATATTTCATATAAAATAATATATATATCATGTAAAATAAATAAAATATTTCATCTTTTCCCTTGTATATTTTACCTCTCTTCCCAGAGTAAGCAGAAGCACAAAGCTGATTAAATAGCCCAAACATGAATTTATGCCCTGAATGTCAGTGCTATTAATTTTGGTTTCACGTGGAGCCAAGGAATGAAATGCAAAGGAAGAAATGTAGTACCAGGCATAGATGATTGTACTCTTTTTACACATTTGGTTTGTTGGACAAAATTTGATATTATTTTAATCTGATCACCCGAAGCACTGATATGTTTTAAAACATTCATTACACAAAGGTGTTGTTAGATTAAAATCTGAGCAATGTTATGTGGGATTTCCTTTTTAATGGTGGTAACACTTTTGTTTTGTGTCTCAAAAGCTTATGCGGCATGGAGTAGGACTGTCGACCAGTTCTGACAGTGAGCTGATCACCCAGCTGCTGGCTTTCACACCTCCTCTAGAAAATGATGATACAGCTGACTGGGTAGCAAGGTGAGGAGGATGGGTTTCAGAATCCAGAACAGCAATCTAAGCTCAGCATGATATCCAGCTGTAAATGCACGCAGCTGTTCGTGTGACACACTATTATGTTCACCTATGTCTCATTTCAGAATAAAAAATTTAATGAATGAAACTCCAACTTCATATTCATTGCTAATTATGCATAAAGACATAATCTATGCAGTACGTGATCCGTATGGGAATCGCCCTCTCTGCATTGGTCGCCTTATTCCAGTAGGAGACATGAATGGAAAAGGTAAACCTTACGTATATATTCATATACATATACATATGTATATATTTATATATATAGTTTGTGCCTGAAGTCACTGGTACAAGTAATTAAAGCTACACTTACAGACACGTAAGTAGGAATATGTGATGCAAAATTCAGTTTTGAAAATGCAAACGAAATAACTGTTGGTAAGAAAAAATAATTTGTAGTGAGTCTGCAAACATATTTTCTTTTCCCAGCGAAAAGGAAGCCTAGTCACCTGATGACAGTGTCAGAATTTGCAGCCCAACTGTAACAGAATATTTTTGAAAATTTAATTAACTTCTCATCACCTAAACAGGAAAGCAGGGATGAACAGAATCACAGAAGGGTTGAGCTTGGAAGGGACCTGGAGGTCATCTGGTCCAAATCTTCTGCTCAAGCAGGGCCACCTAGAGCCAGTCACTCAGGACTATGTCCAGTCCAGAAACAAATCTGGTTTCTTCCTTACTTCTGTAGTAAGATGGCCAAAAAGTACTGGATTACTGGCAACGTATTTCTAAATTCCAAGCACTCCCAGTCGCACATAGTATGGCAATGTACAATCAGTTCAAGGGAAAAATTCTTTGTGATTCTGTTTAGCCTGCAAATCAATATTTTCAATTAAGTGAGATTAAAATCTGTTCATTTGTATAAAAATAAAATAATTCAAAGGCAAAGTAGTAAATGCTTCCGTATCTTCATGAGACTTGGTAATTTTAACCACAAGAAAAATTATCAAGTTTTTTTCTTTTAAGCATACAAACATTCCTACCCTATGTTACACAATTCCTGTGCTTGTCTCTGAAAACTCTCCTTACTGGAATTCAATCCAGCATCCACTTGTAATCTAAAGGATCCTTCTATCCACACATTTAGCAAAAGAAAATAAGGAGTTTCTTGTGTGGACAAAAGTAAATATGTATAACTAAAGTCACTGAACTAGACTTGGAAATGTTTGAAATAGTGCAGAGATAAAAATGGTAGTTATCTGAATTGTCTCTCTTCATGAACAGTGAATATGTTGCTTTTACTTCCCCTTCTGCCTAGACCAGGTTTATGATGTTTACTTTGGGAGGGTGTTTATAAATAATATTACAGAAACTTTGGAATGCTGTACCTTTTAGTTACAAATTAAAACAGACTTTAATTGTGCACTTGGCAACCTAAGCCATAGCAAGCCAGATGCAGTTGTCAGGGGTGATGGTAACAAGCAGTGTGAACTCTAACTGAAGTCTTTCATTTCAGGAAAAGATAACAGTGAAACAGAAGGATGGGTGGTCTCTTCTGAATCCTGTAGCTTTTTGTCTATCGGTGCAGAGTAAGTGCCCTGATTCTCAATTTATCCAAAAGCTGTCCTCATGCAGTGATTGAACATTAAGCCCCAAATTGCCAAATATCATAATCTGTAACAACATGAAAGACATCAAGGATTACTTTGTTGGGCTGTTTGGAAAGGCTTTTTTTTTGCCAGTCCTGTTTTGCCAGTTTATTTTCTTCAATAGATTAATGTAGAAGAATTATGCGTTCAGAATGTAATAGTAAAGATGACTTTACTGTTATAAATGCCTCTTCTTGCATGAAACTTGATTATCCATATAACTTTTAAATTTTAGCCTTGTTTGCAGCAGAATTGTTGTATTACAAAATGGTCCTTGCACCACAGAAAGTTTACATTGGTAGCTCAAAGGCTGGATTAACCTGAGCTGTAGCATACGCTGTCTGATGAGGCAGTCTTCTTGTTTGAAGAAAATGATGGGCACCTGAAAAGATTTTCCATGTATGCAAATACATATCAGAGCCAAAACATGAGATGACAGTCGTGTTGCCTCTCTAGCTAAAGTAATCTGAAAAGAAAGGTGTGATACTTTCTCTGGACAAAAAGAGAAGGGTAAGAGGCTTTTCGGGAGACTGCAAATTGATCTTTAGAAGTTTGGAGTGGAAGGCAATTGTGAACTAGAACATAATTAAAATAAGAAAGATTATGAGGAAGCATATTTAATTTTTTAATCAGATATTATAAAAATGTTCATATAGGGGCTAGACTAATACGTTGAATCCTCTTCAAATACAAAACTGTGGCAAATTGCATTAAGAACGTAATTACCAAATAAAAAGACACGTGAAGCAAAACCAGGAATCACTGTGACTGCACTTCAGTAGTCTTTTATTCTGTTCTGCAGTATTTTATTGTAGCTGTGGCACTCTGTTGTCTTTTTCTGCCACATCTACCCTGTCTCTGTAGGAACTATTAGCTGTCGGTAACACAGGGCTTTCTTGAGACAATTTATTCTACATATGGATAAGAATAACAATTTCCTGAAACTCCTTCAAAATCTCAGTTAAGAGAAGCTTAGCACATAGGATCATCAGCTGAAGCCTGTGGGTTTTGTAAAAAAAATTGTCTAAACTTCTTGTGTGGCCAGTGCTGCTGCCTACTGATGCTAGTATCTGACCAGCAAATAATCACAGATTTGCTCACCTCTGATTTCTATCTCCAGAGGATTTCAATATTTTGGGATAGATTTAGATCAAAATTGTTAGCTGCCTGAGGACTCACTAAAGCATCTAGAAAAATGCTGAATGAGGTTAAACATTGTAACATAATAAGCCTACTACCATTCCATACTTCTTCAGACATGAGAATTGGAATGTACATTTTCAGTCAGCTTTATGGCATTCAAGGGTAGCTTTCTATCCCCACTAGAGAGATATTTCTCTAGATATTGGCTTGTGGGGCAGGATTTTTTGGCTACCAACTTTATCCTTGATCATGGTTTTTTATATTGCATTGTAATATTTTTTAGCTTTCATAGAACAGTTCTATGATATTGATCTAGAACTCAATGATTAAAATATGTTTAATCTCAATTAAGTGTGTACTAGACTGAGTACGACACATCACACATATTGGAAGAATACCATGATTCTCTGGTACTAAACTGTTGTGTTAGGATGCTCAAAAGCATTTTTCATGTCAGCTGAATCTTGTTTATGTTTTGAAATTATCATCCAGGTTTGGGACTTTTCTAAATGCTATATAATTATCTGTCAAGGTACTATCGCGAGGTCCTTCCTGGAGAGATTGTCAAAATATCCAGATACGATGTTCAGACACTGGATGTTGTGCCAAGACCTGAAGGAGATCCCTCAGCATTCTGCATATTTGAATATGTTTATTTTGCAAGACCAGACAGTATTTTTGAAGGTAGGAAGATACAACATACAAACCCCCTTCTCGTCCCAGGAGATATCCCGGAGAACAGTGGCTCTGGAAAGGATCTGGGATTACAGGGAACCACTGAGTGTGAGCTTGCAGAGCAGGACTGGGACAGGTCTTGAGGATGTTAAACTCATCAGGAGGAGCAAGTAACATCTTGCTGTTCCTGGCTATGCATATGGCCTCAGTCAGGCACTCAGCCTCAGTCATGTGCAGTCAGCCTGCGTAGTCCTATGTAAGGGATGAAAAGTGCCATTAACATGAACAAGGTAAAGGTAATATCCTTTACAAGTGAGACACTTAAGAAAGGAACTCCATTGCTTCTTGGAAAACTTTTTAAGAAATAGATTTGTTGAAATAGGATGTGTGCAAAGCAATTCTTACCTTGGCATTACCTTTGCAAGAAAGTGCTATTTCAGGAAGATTCTTTTAGTATAACTTGTAAATCTATTCATTTTCTAAGTACTTGGGGTTGTTGATCTAATGCTTTAATTATTATTTCAGTAGAAGCTCTCAAAAATTATCATCATGACAAGATCTTAGCCAGTACTCTCATATCTGACAAAGAAGCTTTGCTTTCTACAGACATGATGTGTTGATCTGACACTGATCCCCACCCTTACAAAACCAGTTTCATCTCCCATCCCTTTTATTCATTCTCCTACCCTTTAGTATCTTCACTTCTTACATTCCTTAGTTCTGCTGCCCTACCCTTTGCTGTGCCTCATCTTAACCACAATACCTCCAGTTCTCTCAGAAGTTACAAATTTTTAGGACCTTTATAGTTTTTGAGGCCTCTTATCCCCTTACTGAATTTGGAGTGAATTTTGCCAACTGTTTCAAAATTATAGTGTGCAGAGGCAGACAGCGGGACTGCAAAAACTTTGTCTGCTGGAGAAACTAGCCTGAAGTAAAATATGCATGTTAGGAACAGGCAGGCATAATTTCTAATTCTTTCTTCCTGTAAATAGATTTTGTAACATCCCCGGGACCTTTATTTACCTGGATTTTAACACTCTGTGTAGGGAGATGAATGTGAATGTTAGAATATGACATTATGGAAGGAAATAAAAAGTGAGCTTATGTGAGTGACTGCTTACTATTTCTGGAGCTTTTCTCACCAACTTCTGTGCCTGCAACTTGCCACAGAAATTTGTAGAGCAAACTGAGAGGAAATCTGAATTATGCATCCCAGTAAGAACACTTTTTGCTGTTCTTAGGTCAGATGGTGTATTCAGTCAGGAGAAGATGTGGGCAGCAGCTTGCTATTGAAGCACCCGTAGAAGCAGACCTCGTCAGCACTGTTCCGGAGTCTGCAACCCCAGCAGCTCTTGGTTATGCTCAAAAGGTATAAGTTAACTTGCCTCTTTTCCCCCAAGCATATTTGCACATATCTCTTTTTGTAATGGAGTACATTGATATGAGCTGAGTTTTGTGTTGGTAAAGCTTTATATCTTGAGTACTCCTATTGAGTCATCTGCACGTTTCTTCTGTCATTATCCCACTACATTAAGGTATTTAAAAGTTTTTTGCTTACTGTGAAGTCATACTAAGTCCTGAGGTTGCTTTAAATAAACAGTAACTGAGAATAACCAGTTCTTTAGGTATTAATTCTGGTTAACTCTCTCCTGTTTACAGTGTGGACTACCGTATGTTGAAGTACTCTGTAAAAATAGATATGTAGGAAGAACATTTATCCAGCCAAATATGAGGTTACGGCAACTTGGAGTTGCAAAGAAATTTGGTGTTCTGTCTGACAATTTTAAAGGCAAGCGAGTTGTTATCATTGATGATTCAATTGTGAGGGGAAATACCATTTCACCCATAATAAAACTACTGCGAGAATCGGGAGCCAAAGAGGTAAGTTCATTTTCAGTCTGCTCCATACAGATGTAAACAGTGGATTAATGGAAGGGCAAAGCTCAGGGGTTTGTCTTCATTTGTATTATACATTGTTTCCTTATTTAAAAGGGCAAGTGTGCAAAAAAAAAATGGCTAGTGCATGGTTATTGTGAAGATAAGAAGTTTCATTTGTGTGACTGTGACTTTGGGATGATTAAGGTGAGAGGAACAGGTCTCCATTTATAAAGCACTATCTGGCAACTAAAGAGTGAATGGAAAACACAACAGTTAAGATTAGAAAATCAAGTACCTGTATCCCTGACATATGTGTGACTTGTGGGTACTGCATCAAGAACAACCGCATGCTGCAGGAAATAGCACGTCCCTTAAATCACCAGAGAGCTATTTTTGAAATTGATTAAGATATTTTAATTGAAATGGGGTGTCTGTCACTGGAGAAAAAATGTGCTGTGTAATGTTTGACACATGCATCAAGGATTGAACACCACAGAAGAAATCAAAATCAGGATGCAACCTTTTAATAACATTAGGAAATACTATAAAAATTAATTTCTAAAATTGTCTTTCTCTCTCCTGCTGTGTTGACATCTGAAAAAAAATTTATCTTTTAACCCTTCCATGAATTTTGTGCAGTGCTGTGTTCTGTTATTCATGATTATTTTGCAGAAGTGTGACTCTGCTATTATGTTACGATCTGCTGACCTTCATCTTATAGCAGTCTGGTTTGAAAATGTATTTTTATTCAGGTGCACATCCGTGTGGCTTCACCTCCCATAAGATTTCCTTGTTACATGGGAATAAACATTCCAACTAAAGAAGAACTCATTGCCAACAGACCTGAATTTCACGATCTTGCAAACTATATAGGTAAATGCTACTCATTCTTTTTCTTTTTTGTTCCTTTTTTCGAGAGAGAGAGTTTTCACCTTTAGATGTTTTATTGTCTACATCAAAACAAAGCACAACACACCAAGGCAACTAAATGTCCATGTAATTGCATAATGATATATTACAAATAAGGTGTAACAACACAGCTTTCCAATACTTAGATCTCCTTCTGGAAAGTCTTTAAGACAAGGGGCTACTGTAGGCAAAATACCAGGAAAAAGTAAGTGGTGAAAATCTGTCCTATAATGAAAAGCTAACATAGTTTTACTTTCATAAGATATTCATAAAAATATGTTTGGAATACTGAATTCCCACTGATTTTGCTATAAATTGAAATTTATGTAAATAATTTTAACTGAATTACATGTTTTACTTCAAAAGAAATGACATTTGAAACTAATCAAAGAATGTCAGATACATTCTCGAGTCACGTTTGCAGCAGAGCAAAAGAAGAACCAACAGCTCTTGTTGCTTGTGATGTAGTAAATAACTTCATCAGATATTCAGTTATCCTGATGCTTTTCATCAGGGTATCAGCAACAAAAGTCATGTAAAGTCTTGTGAGTGAGGAGGTCTACTACATATGCCCTGTTCTGCTGCAAAATATTTTTAGATGGTTTAAGAACATAGCTGTGGCTACAGTTAGAAAACTGTGAACTCGGATTTCCTGTGTTAAATACTTACTGTCTAGTATTGCAATGAATTCTTTTCTCCAAAATCATCGTGAAGGCAGGTTGAAATGCTTCAAGTTTGTAGGATCTCAAGACTTATTCACAAAATAATGAGTGCAAACAATAGAAAATTAATAATGTGAAAAGGCCATCGAACTCTCACATTTGCATGAACTGCATACTGTATTTTTTCTAACATGATGGTCTTCCCCTCCTCCGAGTCCCAAAAAGGAGTAGGACCTAAGGTCCTAGGTGTGCAGTTTGGGAAGCACACATACCTGCTTCCAGACCCAAACTACAAGGCAACTCAGAAACTACAGGGAATACACCCTCTGGATTTTGTTTCTATTTTTGCAGTATGTGACATATTTGTTCCCAAGTCAGAACCTTCTGCCTAGATTTCAGTGAGTCTGCTCCCTGCACAAAGAATTTGAGAAGGGCAAGGTTATTATGGTCTGATAATTTTTCACATCCATTCTCTTTAGGTAAATCAATACAATAATGTGACTGCATATCCAGAAGGCACTGCTTTTGGTACAATATTGCAGCTTTAACTGATGAATTGTCTATTTCTTCTAGGAGCAGACAGTGTTGTCTATCTCTCCGTGGAAGGGCTGGTATCGTCCGTGCAAGAAAGCATCAAAGCAAGACAAGAGAATGAGAACAGCCTAAAATCCCAGAAGTCACGTGTTGGAAAAATTGGTCATTGCATAGCGTGTCTCACTGGAGAGTATCCTGTAGAGCTAGAATGGTGAATGTTTAGTGGATGGTCATCAGTTCACCTGGTGTTGAATGCACCTCTTTCAAAGATGCCTTCTTGCTAACAGCAGTAGCCTTCTTACATTTAGGTAATATGGAAAGCTTATTACAGATAACTAATTACAGTTATTAAAATGCATCTTTACAGTAAAGACTTACAGAAAGTCCAGTGTGCTGATAAAAAACATGTAATTGGATTAAAATACAAAATCGTATTGTTTTGATGCACAGTTGTGCCTTTATTTTTTCGTAAAACATTATGAAAACCAAAGGTATTTTAATTACGTAGCGGTCACGGAGTTTTCTGTTTCAGTCTTGCCCATGAAGTGAGATATTCCTGTTAGACTTGTTCACAAAGTACAGCTCATGAATTGTTGTGGTGTAATTTCAAATTATCAAAGCCTTAATGCAAAAGCATGTGAAATTTGCTCCTCTTTTGGAAAAATGCCAGATTCTGAAGAGTCAGATTGCTTCCTCAGTGGTTTTTGCTTACGCCTTTTTAGAATAGAAGTGCCTAACTTTTGCATATATTAACATATAAACAGACTTTATTAATGAAACCCCTTGTAACTAATTGTCCAGATTCTATGAACATGACGTCTACCATATAATTTTAAAAACTAAAGACTCAGGGAAATACTCAACCAAAATCTCTATAGTTTTATAACTCTGCAATTCTTTTTTTGAAGTCCAGTGTAATACATCATCTTTGTGTGCTTCTATCAGTTGTCAATAGGATATGGAAAGAGAAAAATACTTGGCACTGCCATTTTTCTTCTGTTTGACATCTTGTTTTCTCCAGAATAAGTCCTGACAATTTTTGAAGTCTAAGCTAATGCTTAGTGTGCTTTTCATATGCCAACATCCGAGGTAAACTGAAAAAATGAAGTCACTTTTCATTCTTAACAGTAGTAAATATGATGTATCAGCTAAAGATGATGAGTTGTTTTGGGTCTTATTTTGCTACATTACTGCTTTTACAATAAATATACTGTTTTAAAAAAAAGTTCTGGCCACAATTGCACAGTTACTTACATGCATGAAGTTCACTTGGACAATGAACCACTAGCTGAAAATGGAAAAGCACCTTTGAAAAACTCTTGCAAATGTACGCACAATTGTAAAAATATTCTGTATACCTCAGTTATTTCACTGAATACCAGCAACTTAATTTTAGATTTTCTATTTAAGATTGTGTATTTTGGCCTTATAATTGTTTGTGACTTTGTTACAAAAAGAAAAAAGTTTAAGAGCCTCTCCCTTCCCCATCATCTTCTACATAGATGAGAATTACAGGACTGGTGATTAAATTTAAAAGGGAACTTTCTTACATGGGATTTGTACCATTTGTACCCAATAGACAATCACAAAACAAAACTCTCAGTTCAAGAAAGTGTGTAAATACATTTAATGAAGTCAAGACTGAGCCTTGTGCAGATTCTCACTGGAACCAGAACCTATTTACAATCAGGGTTATGGGAGAATCCAGATCTTCCTGAAAATCAGGATCTCTGTTTGTACTTCAAAGCCCAATCTGCATATTGGGAGATCTCTTCTTCTGTCTTAACTAACTGTTTGTTTTGTAATAGAACTGTAAGAGTTCACTTGGACAGTAAACCGAGTAAAAAAAGAACCAGGTGGAGTCGCTTTGACCACCCCCTCTTCCAGATTAACCTTTCCTGCCCTCAAAAAAAAAAGCAATTATTTTTAGAAGAAGGGACAATTGGAGCTCTTAGGTTATAGATATGTGTGAGGGGCCCTTTATACTTGACATAAAAACTGAAGTGCACAGTTTAGCAGGGTTGGAAGCAGAGAATTTATCAATTTATCCAAAATTTTGACAGACTGTAAATGAAACTTGTGCAAATAATACTCTTCTAGCATGTTTTCAACAAAACTGGTATTTTTTGAAGCCTGGTAATAATTACTTAAATGGAATTTGAGCATGAGGTGGCGTAATTCTGATACCAATAAAGTAAGTCCTAATGCCTTTTATCCCTGCATGTTATATATGTGAAATTACATCTGCTACTGTGAGCACTGTAATTTTTAGATACACTACATGCCTAATATTTAGTATGTATTGTTAAAAACCTTAAATTAAAGGGGAGATACTTCCCAAATGTCATTTTATTCTCTGACAGCTGGATTTATGCTTTGGGTTACCAGGTATTTTTTCACCCCCAGCTGACACACACATGCAATAAGTATGTTGGGGAAGAAAACTCAATGGTTTCAGATGTTGCTATTTGTATTGTTTTAATATTTTACTGTGAAACTGTTTCTGCTCTATAACCAATGTGCAACTGTGCCAAACAGTCATTTACAAAATGTGACAGAACAGTAGAAAACTAATGTCTAACTTCTCCCGTCCATCATAATAAAGCGGTTATGAACTGGTCTCCTCATTTGCTTTCCTTCATTGTGCTCACAGAATGGTTTGGGTTGGAAGGGACCTTAAAGATCATCCAGTTCCAAACCCTGGACATGGGCAGGGACACCTCCCACCAGACCAGGCTGCTCAAGCCTCATCCAGCCTGGTTTTGAACACTTCCAGGGAGGGGACATCCACAGCTTTCCTGGGCAAACTGTGCCAGGGTCTCACTACCCTCAGCGTGAAGAATTTCTTTCTAATATCTAATCTAAATCTTCCCCCTTCCAATTTTAAGCCAGTCCTCCTGGTCCTATATCTACAAGCCCTTGTAAGAAGTCTCTCCTCAGCTTCTGTATCCCCTTCAGGTACTGGAAGGTTGCTCTAAGGTCTGCCCAGAGCCTTCTCTTGTCCAGGCTGAACAACCTCAACTCTCTCAGCCTGATCTGATATGTCAGTGAATAACTTTATTACTTTCAATACCAAACGGAATACTTCATTTCACAGCTCTGCATCCGCACGGGTGCAGTGAAGCTGGTCTGCTTTACATCGCCACAGACATGTTAGCTGGAAACGAAGTTTCATTATGCCATGGTGATGAATCTAAACGTCTAAGGCGAGGGGCATCCTGAAAGTGCTTAGGAACCACGCCGTTTTTGTGGTCCGGACTTGTGTGAATATTTTAACATAAGCATCCTGCCTAACGCCGAGAACTAATACTGAAAATGATGGCAAATAAACTCTCTTAAGACTCCTTTTGCAATTTCTTCCTAATGTCTAATCTAAACCTTCCCTCTTCCAATTTAAAGCCATTTCCCCCTCATCCTATCACTACTTGCCCTTGTAAAAAGCCCCTCCCCAACTTTCTTGCAGGCCCCCTTCGGGGACGGTTCCTTAACAAAGCCACCCTGAAACCACCCCGAAGCTCCAGCGAACCGTTTCACGCCTCACACAACAGCGACTTCACGCCTCACACAACAGGGAAAGTTTAGGCTTGATGTGAGGAAGAAGTTCTTCACTGAAAGGGTGATCGGCCATTGGAATGCGTTGCCCAGGGAAGTGGTGGAGTCGCCGACCCTGGAGGTGTTTAAGGGGAGACTGGATGTGGCACTGAGTGCCATGGTTTAGATGATGGTTGGTGTTAGTGTTGGGTTATAGGTTGGACTTTATGACCTCACAGGTCCTTTCCAACCTTGTGATACTGTGATACTGTGACTTCCATCCTCTTCCCCTCCTCCCGGAAATGACGTCCTTGCCCCGGCCCAGCGGCAGCACCACTGGTAGCACGGGCTGTACCACCTTTGGGCGGGGGGGAGCACGGGTTCAGAGGCAGCTGAACTGTGAGGGAGGAGGGGAAACCTGATCCTTCACCCCAGGCCCCTGCTCCTGTTTGAATCATCTTCTCTCGTCTCAAGAAGATCTGCCGGGGAGTTGGGGAGAACTAAGAGGACTCTTGCGCACTCTCAGTTCCTCTCACCCCCAGGGAAATATGGCGGACGGGGGCGCGGGTTACGTGCGCCCAAAGCGCGCGACGGCAGGCGGCCAATGAGAGCGCGGCGCTGGGGCAGCGTCGGGCGGGATCAACGCTGTCCCGCCAACCAGAAGCGCCGGCCTCTCGCTGCCGCTGCCTCAGGTGGGACCGCGCCGCGCGGCCGCTCCTTGGGGGGCCCAGGGGCGGAGGGGTCCCGCGGTGCAGCTGCCCCGCCGGGAGTGGCCGGGCCGTGTGTGGAGATGGGGCGGGGGGCATAGAGGAGATGTCTCTCCTCGCTTGAGACCGCTGCGTAGCCACTGCTCCTGGCCCCAGCTTCTGGCCCTGCTCCTGACCCTTCCCCAGTCCCCGGTCCTGTCCCTCATCCTGACCCAGCCCCGGCCCTGGCCCTCACCGCGGCCCTGCTCCCGCCCCTGACCCAGCCACAGCCTCTGGCCCTGGCTCTGGCCCTGCCCCTCATCCCACCCCTGTCCCTACCCCCGGCCCTGCTCCCGGCCCTTCCCCTCACCTTGACCGTGCTGCAACCCCAGCCACCGCCCCGACCCAGCCCCTGATTCTGGCTCTGACCTTGGCCCTGGTGCTCGCTCTGACCCTGGCCTGACCCTGACCCTTATCCTGGCCTTGTCCATGCCCTTAGACCTGCCCCCACCCCTGGCCCTGCCCGCGCCTTTTCCCTGGCCTTGCTCCTGTCCTGGTCTTGCCCCTGGCCTTGGCACAGCCTCTGGCCTGCTCCTGCAAGCTTCATTTTTCACGGTTGTATTAAAGAGAACATTATTAATTGTGTTAATAAAATTATTAATTCTGTTGTGCCCAGCTTTAAAAATAAAGATATAATGATGAGGAACAAACTACCTCTGTGCAGTGAAATCTTAGTGAGTTACTGTATCCTGAGTTCTGGGATGAGACCCATGGTAAATGATAAAAGTATTTAGCTTTGCACTTTTGCAGTGTGAGGTGTGGTGAAGCTGTGTCTTTTTTGCCAGGTACCTTTTTTTTCCTGCTTGGTAGTGTTTTATGTGCTTATATAATTTGACTGAAATATTAGGAGTTAGGAAGTGATGATGCAGTCTGATTTGTTAATCTTTCAGGGGGATGAAGATATGTTGCTACAATGACTCTTCAGGAAATGGTGAATCAGGCAGCTAGCCTGTATTCTGATAGAGAAGCAGTCTGGTTTGATGAATGCAATGACAAACCACCAACTTCCTACACATATGCAACGGTGGTTAAGCTTGCCGTGGAATTAACAGCTTTCCTGCAACAGCATTGTGATGAGCAAGGAAAATGTGAAATAGGCCTTTACTGCTATCCAGGAATCAATTTACCATCTTGGATTTTAGGGTAATGGTTTGAATGCCTGCATTTTCTGTTGGGTATTAAAGGGTCATCTCTATTAAAGCATATTGTCCATTTGTGTATATTTTTAATAACAAAAATGCAGTAATACCATAGTAATGTGGTCAAAGACACTGGAGTCTTGCATTCTTTAAGAAAAAAGTTGGCAGCATTATAACCTTTTGAAAAGCCACTATAGTTTGGTTGAATGTAAAGTACATTGATCTGAAGTGTATGTAACTGTATCCAATTTTTTAAAAGCGTATGATTAAGCTTATTTATAGAAATATGATAAATTAATGACTAGTATCTTTGTTGTCCTTGTTTAAAAATGGAGGTGATAGGTGATGTAACAAAATAAATAGATACATATACAAAAAAATAAGTATGCAGGGGCTGGGGGTAGGTTGATATATTCTTGTCTTGTTGGCAGAAGAAGATGCATTGAAAACCAATGTCTTGCTTTAAGCTAAATGAGTATGCTTGAGTGCTATTGGTTATTTAATGGCTCCAAACCAGAAATGTTTGTCATCTCAACAGTCACTTTGATTCAGCATTTTTAAAAAACCTACTTCTGCTAATGAGGTCTAATGTTTGTATCCTTTATATGCCTATCTATTATATCCATTGCATTTATTATGTAATATAGAATTCTGCTATCACAAGCATATTTTGTGCAGCTGATATATACAGTAGCAGTTGTGGTTCTGTGTCCATATTTTCCTATTGTCACACTGCACCTAAAATACACAATAGCACAACAAATGTAGCACAAATTGACTGAAGATTTCAGTGGAATAAGCAAGCAAGCACCATAATCATAAACCTTCCAGAAGCACTGAGGCACTTTCTCAATGATCAGGAAACACTTTTTCCCCAGTTTGGCAGGGGAGCAGGTTGCCCAGAGTTGTGCAGGCACCATCCATGGAGGTCTTGAAGACCTGACTGGATGAAGTCCTGAACACCCTTGTCTGGTGTCATAGCTGGCCCAACGCAAGCAGAAGGTTGGAGTAGGCATCCTGAGGTCACTACCAACCTGATCTGTCCTAGGTCCCAATGAACTGAACAGCACCACTGTTTTCTTTTGATGTGTGAGTGGGAACTACTGGGGCAGTTTGAGCCTTACAGCTGTGGTTACTGAGTAATTAACTGTGATGAATGATGTGGGGAAGGCTGATTCCAGTGAATGTTCAAGTGTGCAGAATGCTGCTGTTTCCAAGTCTTTGTTCTGGATCTCATGATTATTGCAGTGATAAATCACTTAACACCAAGAGAAGGTACGTGGGAACCCAGCCTTAGAAGAAATGTGAAGATTTATGGAAACCATTTATATTTTAGTCACCACTTACTCATCTTGGCTTTTTGTGGCATTAACAAATTCAAGTGCTTGTCTTTATCAAATTGAGCCACTAGAGGGGGGGAGTGAACAACTCTTGGGGAAGCACTACAGTATAAAGCCCAGTGAATGAGAGCAGAATGAGTGTTCCTTTCTTTATTGGGGAAAAAAGGTCCAGTAGGTGCTCAGATTCTCTTTTGCTGCATTCCTTAGACTAGTGAGAACAGAAAGTGTCTTCAGTGTGCTGACTTTGGGTATTTTTTTGAAATACGTTTGCATATGTTGCACGTGTATAAATGAAAGGC
The DNA here is from genome assembly GCA_033558185.1 of Dromococcyx pavoninus. NCBI lineage: Eukaryota > Metazoa > Chordata > Aves > Cuculiformes > Neomorphidae > Dromococcyx > Dromococcyx pavoninus. The sequence continues at coordinate 85,513 of JAUMJL010000557.1, forward strand.
TTGTATTTCCAAGTCAGTAGCAGAAGATTTTGTTAGTGATGCCTTTGTCATCCTCAACGTGTTTGGCTATAAATGATGTTGAATGTTTTAATCTAGCTTTAATATTTTTCCTTGCTCCAGAATACCAAAAGGCAACACTGATTGTTCTTCCTACTTTATTTTCAACAAAATACTTGGAAGTAGTGTTATGACTACTTTTTCTAGCTCTGGCAACTGTAAAAGTATGAAAGAAATGCTAGTAAAATTTAAGATGATTTTCTTAATTTTTTTAAAAAACATGTTTAAAACATTTATGTCTTGTTAGAATCCTTCAAGTTCCAGCTGCCTATTCTCCTATTGATCCAGATGCACCATCAATGTTATCCACTTACTTCATGAAGAAAAGCAATCTTCAGTATATTCTTGTTGAGAATGACAAAGTAAACGTAAGTGTTCAGGAAGCATTAAATAGGAATTTAGAAATGTGTAGCTATTCAGATTGTATTCTGTTTCAATAAGGGGTTTTTTTGTTTCTCCATGTCAAGAGGTTGTCTTTCTCATTCAGATAAGAGCATCTTTAAAATTAGAATTACAAAGTCCTTCTCTTCAAAAAAATGCCTGCTTCTTGTTACAGTGTCGTCCAAGCAAGCTTGTTAGGCACCAGTGCTGGAAGGCTTTTTTCTCCATATGTCAAAGTTGAGAGTTGGGAGATTTTTCACTAGTTGAAAAAACCCATAGACATTTAAATCTTTGGATTCGTTTTGTCCACTTCCTCCCAAATCTTATGCTCTCACCCATTGCAAAGGGAATAGACAAGATTGGACCATCCAGTTATAGCTCAGAGTTCTTTGTATTCTGCAGAATTCTTCTGTATGTTTTCTCTTTATTTTCATTATTTGCTCAGAGAATTGTTTATTTCACATTTATAAAGTCTGTGTTCAGTCATATCTAATATCTATTTAATATATAAAAATACATGAGTTTAAAACTGCCTGGTGTGTTCTACTCCAAAAATTGAGGTGTGAAAAGCCACAACTTATTTGTATGAAACACTGTTTCATATTTCATTGCCTACCATAGAACAATAACAATGTATCCTGAGTTCTAATGTTTAAATTCTTTATTTTCTGTTACAGAAATTCCAGGTGTCCCACGTTGGTTGGTTTTACCACAATTCTTCTACAATAGAACATATTGGTTTAACTCTCTTCCAAATGAGCTCAGACAACACTGATTTAAATTCACAAGTAGATGATATGAAAAGTAACTATGAACCTTTCAAAGCTGTGGGTAACTCACAGCCAGAATATACCATTTGCCCAAGTCAAACCAAAGTAAAAACATCAGAAGAGGGATACATGTATGTTGGTCAGAAATACTCTTTAGCATATGTCTTGCATACATCAGGAACTACAGGGATTCCCAAAATAGTCAGAGTGCCTCATAAATGTATAGTGCCAAATATTGAGCATCTTAGGTAAGTGTTTCCAGTTTTCCTTTTAAATGCATTTACAAATTTGATGTTCAGGGACTCTCTTTTTAATACTTTAGAGGAGTGTAGATTTGGTTTCTGCTAACACTGCTTCACTTCTTCCTCCTTCCTTGCCTTTTCAGGTTTCTCTCTGTTTGTTTCTGTTGTTTCCCAAATAGCATCATACAGAATTTTGTTTCTCTAAATGTCAAATTTAATGTTTAAACAGTGATTTAGCTGAATTTTTGAGGCATGTACTTCAAATAATGTGCTGTTGCTGTAAATATTGTATTCTGGCTTGTAGCTTAAAAGAAACATGTAACAAAGTTAATTATTTGTTCTCAGTTAGATTTAGAGTATTCTGTAATTTTTACCTCCTAATTCCTTTTTGGGCTACCTGAGTTTCTTTTTTGTTTCATTGAACGCTTTGTTAAAAAAACTATTATGAAATATACTCCCCCTTTCCCCCCCCCTTTTCCCCCCCCCTTTTCCCCCCCCCTTTTCCCCCCCCCTTTTCCCCCCCCTTTTCCCCCCCCTTTTCCTCCCCCTACCAATATGCCCTTCCTCATACTGTACCAGTGTGTAGTGTGGTCAGTATCTTTGTAAAGGACCTCATTAGCATAATCAATAATTATATTCTTGATGCAGGAGCTCTGACTCAAATTCTCTGGCCTGCACATGCCTGTGTATTCAGAATGACCCTTAAGACTTGGCTAAAGTGCATTTCTTTGCTGCTGGTTGTCTACTTTGGAAATGTTTTTTAACAGCATGCATCAGATTTGTAATTCCTAGCTTTCTTTTAGATCCATATTTGAGATCACACGGGATGATATGCTGTTCCTGGCTTCTCCTCTAACGTTTGACCCGTCTGTGGTTGAACTGTTCATTGCTCTGACGAGCGGAGCCTCTATTCTTTTAGTACCAAACACTATTAAAATGATGCCCGTGGAGCTGTCTGCGGCTCTGTTTCACCGTCACCATGTGACAGTGTTGCAGGTAGGCAATTCCTGAGATAAACATCTTTAATATCTCCTCACCTATGCTAATGTGTACTACTTTTTCATCAGTCTAGGCACAAGTGATAATAGAGCAGCGAGTGTTCTTCCTTGAAAGCACAGCTCATGCTGTCCTTTTTGCTGTAGAGCATTAGCTGTTTAGAAAGTTACCGTTTCGTTGAAGCCTCATTTTGTGACAGAAAACAAAAAAACCTAAAGATAAATCCAGTATTCATTTTAAGAAACTATTAATTCTTAGGAGTTAATTAAATTATTCTGTTAATTAATCAATTCTGAAGAATGTGGTAAGGAATAACCGGTTATAGACATTTTTAGCTCTGTATAATGGGCTTGATCTTGGAACCTTTCCTCATAAACAACTTTTAAGTTCTAATGCTTTCTCTGCTAGAAATACAACTAAACCAGTGCCATTTATAGGATGATAAAATGTTTGCTATTTTTACAATATGTTTTCAGGGCACATGCTTATATGAGGTTTCGTGTGCCCGTTACATCTTGGAATAGATCATCTCCTATATGACACTGATTTTAAAGTTGTAAAGTTCATTTCTGGAAAATGTACTTGAAGTTATGAGCATCCAGCATGGCTGAATAAACCCAACTCTTCCCTTGTAGCATAAAGAGGTATTTTGTACAACTATTAATTGAGTATAGAAACTTAAATCAACATGGGGGGGGAAAGAATTGCTAGAAATGGGTCTCACTTGTAGTTTACTTTGAAGAAAATGAGTATGATCTGGTTAGTCTATTACTTGTGATAAATTGACCCCTAAGCCTTGCTTTGGCATTAGTGTTGTAATTCTGAAGTGTTTGCAGTCCTACAAATGCTAAGGTTTCCTTTTCTTTTGGAGGAGTGGTGGTACTTCAGATTGCAGGAGACTAATTTAAGAATAGTAAGAAATAATTAGATTAATTTTCCAGACCTCTTACTAGAAAAAATAACTAAGAATGAGAGTGAAGTGTGACTGTGCATTAAAATGATTTGCTGTTTTCCCCATCATTGAAAGGCTCTACATCACCAATAGTTTTACAGAAGACAGAAGTAGCTGTATTTAAGAAAACTGTTTTGATTGGGTTTTTTCCTTTCTTTTTTCTTCCCTGCACATTTTAGAGAGTGAAGTGAAAGCTTTCAGAGAAACTGATCTTTGTAAACCATTACATTTACACAAATCATGAGCAACCTGAAGTCTGGCATCCTATACATTTTTACTCTTATGACAAGGTCTTTAAATTTTCTATATGCAGTTGTATAAGATGTATAGGTTATATTTTACCTGTAGCATGTTGGAATTAAGAGGGGAAAAACTGGAACAGTAACATCAAGAGAATACTGTGTTTGCTGCTTTCTATTTCAAAATAATTAACAGAAGAACTAATGTGCACACACTTCACTTAATAGCTGAGTCACAACATGGATCCCATAACACATTTAAATAAAGTAGAAACTCTTCAGTAGAATGCAGTTTGGTGCTGTAGTGCTTATTAAGGGCTTTACACAATAAACAAAATCTTGCAAAACAGCAACACAATCTAGACTGGTACCTGATGGCTGATGCTGTCTACTGTGCGGAGGTGATTGTTAAGTACATACAAAATATAACTTTGAAGTGGGTATGATAAAGCAGGAAGAGGTGTACACATGTACTGAAAAAATATATAAGGTCTTTCTCTTACCCTTCCTCTATTTTTTCTTTAAATATGTGTCATTCAGGCAACACCAACACTTCTCAGAAGGTTTGGAGCTCACATTATCAAATCAACTGTATTGTCTGCAAATACTTCACTCCGTGTCTTAGCCCTTGGTGGTGAAGCGTTTCCTGTGCTGAATCTCTTGAGAAGTTGGAAACACAAGGAGAACAAAACAAGTATTTTTAATCTGTATGGTATTACTGAAGTGTCAAGCTGGGCCACTTGCTACAAGATTCCTGAAGAGGTTTTTAGTGCTGATTTTAGGTAGGAAATTTCACTGTTTTCCTGGCTTGGCATGTGACTGATGAAAATCACTAGAAATAGAACCTCAGTCTCTTGTTTCCAGGGCTACTGAGTCCTCATCAGTGTTTAGGCTGCTAGAAGTTACCTTTGGTACTTATGTAGAAACAGACTAATCCATCCTTTCATGCTCTAATACAATGCCCTTCAGTACAACTTGTTGATGAGAGATTGTTGAATGATAGTACTGCAGTCTGAAATTCTGTGTACTTGTAGACCTGTTACATTTCACGTAATGTGTTGTGAAGGTCTCTATTTTAGTCTTCTCTGTATCTAGACCTCTTCCTCCTTCCAGCCTGTGGTTCCAGATGCTGAACCTGGACTAGCCTAGTCCAGGGTGTGCTGTCTCAGACTGCATGGCAGCGTTGAATCAAGTGTTCCACTTCTGCAGGCAAATGGCTCCTACCCAATTTGCTAGTGACTTCAGTTAGCCCATCTTGCTCATCATGAGGCTTTTCCAGTGAGAATGTGCAGGTTCAAAGAGAAGAGACCCAAGACAGTTGTCAGGGAGAGTAAAGAAATGGGGCTCCGTAACTCTTAATCATATTCAGAACAAAGATACACTCGTAGCTTAGATCTGTCAAGTTCAGAATTCTGCTTCTGAAACTTACTTACTTTAAGCAAAAATGCTTGAATATCCCTATGAAATGTAATCAGTAGGTATACATGTGCTCCATGCTGCTACTATGCTTTTGCCTACAGTTTTGAAAACTCCACAAATAATTGTCTAAGTGGAGACTCAGTACTGTTCTTTTTTCTACTATTGAATACTATACTTTTCAGCAAATGATCCCACTGATATTACATGACTAATATGGATGACAGAAATTTGTCCAAAGTGGCTTTAGCCAAAGACTCTCAGTAATTTTACTTGGACTTCCCGAAGTACTTTCTTTTCATTATTTAGCTCTCTGCCATTTTCTCTCAATTACTTAATTTTTTATGTTAATTTTAATTTATAAAGAGTGTTGCAGGAATGTCAAGGTTGTGAAAGGCACTTCCAGTTAGCTCAGTGTTTTATTTTCTCTCTGAAGTGTGTAATTATTATCTTGGCATGATAATTACACATGTGACTTGAGTTAGACATGTCCAATGAAATGGGATGTTTTGGACAAATGCTATATTAACCTAGTACTTAAACCCTTGAAGATTGAAGATGGTGGATGTCATAAAGTGTAATTAGATTCTCATGCAAAACTGATTTTCATTCTGGTTTCTCTGAGTTCACTCATTACCTTCTCCCCAGTACAACTGTTTCTTCTACTCAAAAGTTTCCATGCCCCGGAGATGTTGTTTGGTCCTAACTGAGGTACAGTTAGAACGATGGAATTTTTTATAGTCTCTGACTGTTGTCTCACACCCTGCAGGGCCTGTTCCCTCTAAGCCTCATTGCAAAGCAAATTAGCATTCCTTTGAAGTAAGCAGCCCCAGATACAAGAAAACCAGGACAGACCATTTTATGTCTTTGTCTTTTCTTAGTATTGGTAGGACAGTTGGCTTTTATTTTTGCTCAATTAATGATGAAAACTGTCAGAGTTTCTAGAGAACACTAGAAAAGGAAAAAAAATCATCACAAAGTTAGTGCCTCAGTGGTCTGCAGCTTCTGTTTTTTAGATAAGTTTGGCAAAATTGAAGTCTAATCCCAAGTGTCTTAATAATAATGGCCAAATGAAGCGTTGCCTTTTATTTTTGGTGTTCCTAGGTATGTGTTGAAATCTTGGGGTTTTCTTTGGTGATGTTAAATTCTACTCTTTTTTTGGTTTTATTTTCTTTTCTTTTTGTTGGGACTTCCCCATGATGTGGGACAGGCACATTGAATATCTGGGATGCTTTCTCTTACCTGTTTGCCAAGTAGTTATATGTTGAAGCTGACCAGAGCAAGGAAAAGGAGGAGAAGATTCTCAGTTGGCAGAAATAACACATTTTACAAAATTTGACTGTTTTTTGGCCAACTCGAGAGAAAGTATTCATTGACTGATCAGAGAAAAGAAGTCTTAACAGCCTAAATAACAGGAGTTGAACAAGAACTGTTAGGTTAAAATATGACACTTCATGATAGAAATTGAACTGTAACCCATTCTTAACTTCATATATTACCAAAGTTACTTCCCTTTTTATATTTTGCTTAACTGAAGAAAACATATTGTCTACTCCCACTCAGAAATATATTCCACAAATAAGGTTATGCAAGGCTACAGAATGAAGGGAAAGGAAGGAGCTGATCTGCAGCTCTGCTGAAGTTTGTAATAGATAAATGACATTAAAATTATAGTTTCTTTTATTTCTGTCTTTTCTGAAAGAGTCAACTGTGCTTATTGCCACAACATCAGTAATAAAATAGAATACAAGCTCAAACTAGGTAGAACAGGGAAAGAAAGAATTAGAAAGCTGTTACAAGCATTTAAATCGGTTGAGCTCGATGGGAATTTCAACCTGGGGGACTTTAAAACTGACTGAAATTCTCAGAGTACTCTGAGGGTATTTCAGTGTCCATTTAGGCCTTATTTACTATCATTCTGTGGTTTTTTAGTATATGATAATGAAACCCGTGCACATTGATGAGATTTTTAATTTTGAACAAATTGAGGTGTTTTTAAAGAAGAAACATTTGTAGAGAGAAGGCCCAGGCATCTAGTTTTGCTCTAACACCAATCCTTTAGAAGGCTGTAAGCTAACTCATTTCTGGGAGAGGTGTTTTGTGTTCAGAAGGGAAAGGTGTTTACCATTTCTCTTTTTAACGTGTTTAGAGCTGATTTCCCTGTACCCTTGGGATCACCGCTCCTTGGAACAAAACTTGAGGTCAGAGATGCCAGCGGTTCTGCAGTTCTAGAAGGCGAGGGACAAATATTTATAGGTTGTTTGATATTTCTTATTTTTCTAAGATACTTTTCTGAATTCATTGAGCTTTAATAATACATTGATTATTTTAATTGGTGTCTACCTCTGGTACGCAGATTAATAAAACATTTGTTTTATTAATAAAACAAATGTTCACATTGGACAGGGAACCTTCTGAATAGTGTTTTATGTTGTTGGACTCGTGAAAAGGAAATTACCATCATTTTAGCTGCAGGCTGTGCTTTCATTATATTGACTTTTTTTCCTACATGCATTTTGATATTTTCAGTTGAAGAAATTTCATTGTATTAACTTAATTAAATGCCTAGTCCAATTTGTACATTGCAAAAGTTTGGACATTGGCAATAATCTTTTAGTACTTCTTATGATGCTTGTTGGAGTTTAAGGAGAATTGGATAAAATACTCTTTATAATTTTCATTTACAATTAGCCATTTAGTATATATGACCACAATCCTTTCTTGTATAGGTGGTGAGGAACGAATCTGCTTTCTTGATGGTGAAATAACTGTACCCCTGGGTACAATGAGAGAAACAGGGGATTTTGTAAGAGTGCGGAATGCGGAATTGTTCTTCCTGGGTCGGAAAGACAATCAAATTAAACGTCACGGCAAACGTTTTAATATTGAATGCTTGCAGCAGGTAATATGACATGTAGTGCATGAAGCAGGCCAGTATAGAAGAGCAGGGATAATCATTATTTTCAGAAATGGGTATTCACTCATTTTCAGATTACTTTTAGGAGTCTAAAAGAAATTGGGGGGGGATTATCTAAAATCTGGTCACATCATTTAGGAAGGAGTTTGGTTTTGAGTTCTTGGAAATCCATTTTATTGTATGGTTTCTTGCAGCAGAATTGAGGACTGTATAAACACCTGAAAAATATGGTGCATTGAAGTGCAATGCTTGTATAGTGGTTCTGCAAGATTGAATGTCACATTCATGGATTATATTTCAGTCATGGCATTTATATACATACATCTCTGAGTTCATTTTTATGTGAAGACATGCAGAGTTCAGCTGCAGGGGAAGGTATTTCATGGGATGTTTTGTAGGAATGAGAGACAAATACAAATATTAAATATGTACTTTTTAAAGTTGTGGAGTTTACCACTTTTGTTCTAGTGTTGAGCCACATTTCAAAACAAGACTAATATTTTTAAATTACAGGCTACTGAAGATCTTTGTCAGGTGGAAGCTTGTGCAGTGACCTGGTATCAGCAGGAAAAACTTGTCCTATTTGTTCTACCAAAAGATGATTTCGAAGAGAGAGAAACATTTAAAGAACTGCAGAAACGACTACCAGCTTACGCAGTCCCTGATGAGCTTGTACTGATTAAAGCTTTGCCTTTGACATCACACGGTAAATTAAACTGTTAAGTTCCCTTCCCACTTATTTGTAATGGTCTCTGTTCCATTTAATTTTATTTTTTTATTGACCAAAATGCAATACTTGATTCATACTTTTTGAATACGTAGATTAGATAATTAACTCCTAGTAGGAAATTGTGACCACGTATCATATTTTCTTGATAATGTTTCATTCGAGAGTCAGAGAGTAGTGATAAAATCAATTTAGTATTAACACTGCACATTTATTTTCTCAGTTGTTCCTGTTGCAGTCTGCAACAGAACTGTGACTTAAGATGGGGAAAGATCAGGCCTTGATGGTGGGATTATGTGGGAAGGTAGGGTAAATTTTCAAAAACCTTAGGGGGTTTTGTGTACTTGATTGACCGATGCAGTTGAGTATGATTAAGTGTGTACAAGAATTAAGTGACTATTTGAGCAGAGCAAGTTTTGGAAGTGTAAATGCTAAAAGAACAATGAAAAAAATCATACTTTATTTTCTACAAAGGCAAAGTTGATGTATCTGAACTGAACAAGATTTACCAGAACCATCTAAACTCCAGAAGGCGTGACAGTAAGCTGAGTGGCGCAGAGGAATTGTGGGAAAGATTGCAGTATTTATGGAAGGTAGTATTTTGAGCTGCCTTTTTATCTTTGCAAGTGGATCATTATACATGTGTCAGGAATTAAACAGTTTTAAGAAGTATGACTAATGCAACCAGAACATTCTAGCTGCCTATAGATTTAAGCAGTGTCGCTCTTTCTGTTCAGTTAATACTTAAATATAGTCCCTCTGCAGTGACCAAGAGGAAGTCATTTGTATTTCTGTATCATATAAAGCTTTAGACTATGAGATATAAGCAATTAGCATAGAAAGGATGTAACCTGTCAGTAGCTTTTTGAATACTGTTTCACATGCCAAAGAAGGTATCCCCTAAGGGAAACAACTGGGGCATGGAAGCTTTGTACAAAATAGATACTGTGTTAGTAGAGTTTCTTATTTCTAAAGATAATTATGAATTGAAGAGTCTTTTTAAATAGATGGCACAGTTGCATAATCATCTCTTGGACTGTTTGTATTGTTTCTAAATTGCTGTGCTGAAGGCTTGTTTTTGAAGGTAATGAGATGTGATGCCAAAAAATATTACTTTTTTATTGGTGATAGACTTCCGAGATTCACCTGGAAGTGGAATTTGCTTTGGCTGGGATGTGAACATGTAAATGTAGCAAAATTAGTAACAGAATTTGCCTGTGCTGGTATTTGGTGTATTGGTGGCTACAGAAGTGATAACCCAAAGGGACAGGATGTGTCCTAGACCTATTATGAACAGCAGAAGGCAGCTTCCAACACCAGAGGATTTGGACTTCACATCCAGACTTAACAAGAAGGGAGTGCAGTGAGAAAAAACATAGTAATTGTGACAATTGTAACAATGCCAAATCGAAAATTCTTCATGAATTGAAGGGGTTATAGCTTCAAAAGTAGGTAAATAAGTAAGTTACTTAAATAATTCAGAAGTAAAAGATAGCAGTTTATATAAGTTTTATTAATAAAATTTGTTTAGGTGCTTTATTTTATCAAAAGGCATCAGTGTTATATCTGCAAAGTTGTCATTCATAAATGGTCTCAAAATTGAAAATGGCCAACAAAAATACAGCACAATTTGCCTTAATTCTTTAGACTGCAGAATTAGAATTGAGCAAAACATTTTGTAGTGCAGAACAAGCATCTCCCTGTTTTCCTCTTCCTCCGCAGCTCTTGTTCCATCTCTACCTGTATTGGCACTAACATGTTTTGTGTAATTTTTTTGCAGAGTAGTGATTTTTAGAAGGACTTCTTGGGTGTTCAGATGGATTTTACCCAATTTGAGTTTGTGTGTGTGACGTGGTGCAACGCCTATGGATTGTTACCTCTTTCATTATTCTTTCCTCTAGTCTGCTCTAGGTCTCCTAGGTGATTCCACTGAAATTTCTAAAGATGCAGTATTCCTGTACAGTGGTGGAGACTCCTTAAAAGCTCTACGATTTTATGATGAAATTGAGATCCTGGTAGGCAGAGCTGTGCCTGGCCTCCTTGAAGTTATTCTCAGCCACTCAATTGAAGAGATTTATAGACATATACTTAAAATTCTGTTTCCAGATGAAGACCGATTAGTGAATCATGACAATGTTGTGAAAAGAAAATTAAGTGGGAACAGTGGAGCAGAATTCCATGGAAAACATATTAAACTGAAATCTGAAAGAGATTTTGAAGTTACTTCAGGGTTGAATTCATTTATTGCACTAAGCAGAGGAAATAAATTTTTTTCTATGAATTTCACCAAGTCTTTTATGCAACCCAATAATACAGTGCAGAGAGGAGAGGAACTGCTACAGAAACCGTCCTTTCTGCATGTAGTGACTCCAGGTGTAAAGGAAAACCATGTGCAAGGGTGTGAATCAAAGAACAAAATTTTAACAGTTACAAACAAGTCAAATGAAACCAACTGTTGCTCTGTACAGCAAATCCATGCAGAATGTAGTCATGTAACAACAGCAGAGTTGGAATTACACATAAGATGGAAGTCAAATACAAGAAAGTGTGTTGATGCGTCACCACTGATTATGATACGATCTAAAGAAGACTCATCTGCATCTGTGTATGTTGGCTCTCACTCTCATGCAATGCAGGCCATTGATCTGGATTTGGGAGAAATAAAATGGGAGAAGAACCTTGGAGATCGTATTGAATCTTCTGCCTGCGTATCCAAGTGTGGAAATTTCATTGTTGTCGGTACGTCTTTTGTTTCAGCTTTCATTTTAATCTTTTTTTTTCTCCTGAATACAAGATGAATGACAGAGAATCTTATTTCTTACCTTGGAATGCCTTCCATAAACTTTCATATATGCTTCAGAACTAATTCATTATGAAGTAGAAATGAAAGGAAGAAATAATTTAAGTTTCACCAGTGATGGAGCATACCTAACATATACACTTCTTTATTATTTGCCAATTTATTAATAAGCCCTTATTAAGGAATAGTCAATGGGTACGGTTTCTTTTTTAGTGGTTGATTAAGGTGAGACCTTGTTTATTATTTGCCAATTTATTAATAAGCCCTTATTAAGGAATAGTCAATGGGTACGGTTTCTTTTTTAGTGGTTGATTAAGGTGAGACCTTGTTTATTATTTGCCAATTTATTAATAAGCCCTTATTAAGGAATAGTCAATGGGTACGGTTTCATTTTTAGTGGTTGATTAAGGTGTTTTCTTTTAAAAAATGTGGCAAGGTATTAAGATGTCTTTAAAAATTGATAGAGGTAGAAATTAGTATATGGTGCCTCAGATAATTAAACTCTGAAAAAATAATCTCCTTTGATTCTTCTTTTTGGAGGTGTAAAAAACATGTTTGGATAGTTTTATATCCATTGTCAACAGGGCTGTCATTATTAGTGTTATCTTCTTAGCTAATACGTACCCGTTACTGTTTAGCACAGGTGTCCAGTTGGTGAGGTTTTTGATGCAAAGCTCATGTTACCATCTTTTTGCTAGTATTTTGATTGCTATTTACTCTGATAACAAAATTGAATGGTTTATTAAAACTGTAGAAGTTTCTAGAACTACAGTACAGTTTTCGTATATACAGACTTTACTCTTTCAGCATCTTTGTTTTCCGAAAGGAAAATTAGGGAGAGAAGTAATTAAACTTTCTTATTCTCCCTTTTCAGCAACTCTCCATGTCTTCTAATAGTTTATTGTAAAATTTGGTAGAAAGGCAGTGAAATAAGTATATTCTAAATGTAACCTGGAAAGAACACACAGAACTTTGAATGTATGAACTATCAGCAAAAATTTTAAGCTAAAATAAGAGGAGTTTTGGAAGTGTTTTGAAACTGTACCTTGTGAGTCATCGTACTTCTTCCCAGCAGTGATGCAGCTAGCAGCATAAATCACACCATAAATAAAACTATTCCTTATTCTTTTTTCCCTTGCTGTGTTTTATTTCACACAGGTTGTTATAATGGTTCAGTGTACGTGCTTCATAGCAGCGATGGAGAAATACACTGGACTTTTGTCACAGAAGATACTGTGAAAAGCTCTGCAGCTGTAGACCCTTCCAATGGCCTCGTCTACGTGGGGTCGCATGACCAACATGTGTATGCTTTGGATATTTATGTAAGAACATTGACTAACTTTTATGTATAGAATAAATACCCAACTGAAGCTGAAGTTCCACTGGTGTTAGGTATTCTCAAGAATCCACAATTAAACTTTTGAAATAGTTAGGCCTGCTTGAAATGGAGTTAGGTTTATGTGGAGTTAGGTTTATGTGGTAGTAAATAGTTTTAGTGGTGTTCTCAGCCGTGGTACCTGTGTTAGTAGTCCTGGTTGAATCCAAATCAGTTATTAGTTCCTCAGTTATTAAGTAAGTTCTCTGTGGATGTTTCAGAATAGGGTGCCTAACTAGAAATAAAACTATGGCTTAATGGTGGAGAGAGCCTCTTATATTCTAAAAGAGCAGATGAAAGGAGATGGCAAATAACAGGGGCAGATACTGCCTCTTCATTAGCTGAACTTCTTTTATGTCCTGGAAGAGAATGTAGCCGATGGCACATGTGTTGCTGTAATAGCGTGCAGATTGTATCTCCACTTTTAATTAGTATTTCCTGAGTAAAGAAGTGCACTGTTTGATAAGCTTTGACATTAGGAGGTCTTTGTAAACATGATGAGCTCTAACTCCAATTTTAAAACCTTTATTTATAATTTTTCTTGTGCTTACAGAAAAAGGCATGTGTATGGCAGTTACATTGTGAAGGTGGAGCTGTGTTTTCATCTCCTTGTCTAAGTTCTTCTCCACATCATCTTTACATTGCTACACTAGGAGGACTGTTACTGGCTGTAAACCCAGTATGTACCTTTGCTTACTTGTCTTTGATCCCAGTCTCATATTTAAATTAAACCAAAACACATTTCTGAAGTTAAGATTATTTTTCTGATGGAAGGACCTAGATGATCATGTGTTGTCATAAGACATTTTTTCACTTGAGGGCTGTATTAATCACAAGATTGCCATAATAATTCCTGTATTTCAGAAAGCTATCTGATTATAAAGAGAAGTGAAGTGACTTGCTTGAATTTACATGCTGGCTGTAGACCAAAGTTGAAATCAGTGTCTTCTCATTCCCATATACTACCTTATCAGTAAAACTTGTGATTGAGGACATGTACATTTTTTTTCCCCGCCTCCCATTGACAACAAGATTAGAAAAAAAAAAATACCCAGAACTTGCTGAAATCAGAACAGAGAAAGAAGCCTCTTACTATTTCCTCTTACTGTTTCCTCCCCTGTAGTCATTTAAAGAGCAGTCCCTCTTAATCTTGGGCTGCTATTCTGATCCCTGCACTGGGGAAATGGCATTCTTGATAGATGTGTCACAATTTCATGGTTTTCTGAGGCATTGTTGGCTTACAGCTGGTACTGCCTGATAAAAGGAACACTCACTTGGAGCAATTGTTCATGTTTTTCTAGTCACACAAGCCAGCATCAGCCCTAAAATCATCTTTACTTCCACCTACTACAAGTTTCCTTAGTAATATCCAGCCTAGCAGTTGAAGACCAGTGTATGGTTTTACAGCTCTAGTGGGCTGTGGTTAAAAAAAACCCCAGAATTTGTTTTTTCTATAATCCTGAGTAACAAGGAGTTGATAAACCAGCTGTAACTCCAAGTAATTATTTATGAAAATAGTAATGTGCAGGCTATGTTAGGAGCTTACTCTGACAATCATAGATTGTGGGTTGCAGCATTTCCTACAGTAAGTATTTTTAGTTCGTGATGTAATCAACGGTGTATCCTCTCCTCTCCTTCACTGGTCTTTGTCACATACTGAGGAGCTGGGAATCGAATAAAAAATGAATCTGTCATTTATTAAAACCACTACTACCTCACTATTATCATTATTATCTTGCTTAGGGGGAGGAAGAGAGGGTGGAGCAGGGGTATTAAGCATCCCAGAGAAAACACTAAACAGTTTGTTGGAATAAGATTGGAAGAGTACTTTTGCTTCTGGTCTACACTCCATAATGGATAATCCTGCTTTTCTTTCCTTTTTTGGGGGTTTCTTTTGGGGTTTTGTTTGGGTTTGTTTTTTTTTTCCCCGGTTCTTATGGGCTAGGTGAAACTGTGAAGGAAGGGTAGTTTTGTGGAGCTTTTTACAGTTGTGTTAAGCATTAGATATTTCATGCTGCCATTTACAGGTGATGGGGAATAAGATTTGGAAAAGCTTCTTGGGAAAACCACTCTTCTCCTCTCCTCACTGCAATGAGAAGTATGTTTGTGTTGGGTGTGTGGATGGAAACTTATATTGTTACACTCACTCTGGAGAAAAGGTAAGTGATAATTTGGGGGTTTTTATGTTCATCACAAAACCATGAGGAGTGAGATGCTTTATTAATAATGCTTTCTGAGAGGTTTTTTTATGATTAGCATACACATTTTTATGAACCAAATAGAAGTGTCTGTTTATTATTACAGAGGAGAAAGTAGAAAAACTGTTTGCCTAGGGTAGTCCATGCAGTTCATGGCAAAAAAACCACAAATGAACTCCAAACTTTGAAGTTGCTTTATGCAGTAACAGACTTTCTAGTTCAGAGCTTACACCCAAAGTAAACCGCCAAGAGTAGCGCCAGCAAAGGTGATGATATGGTTTTAGTTTGTTTAAAACCATCTCTTCTGTAAGATAGTGGCTATTTAGAAGTAAAGGTCTCTTAGAATGTTTATGCATTTATCAGAAAAATATTGAAAACACAGCAGAGTTATGTCAAATCATAATTCTGGCAAAATATGGATCAGCCTTCACGTTGAATTAGTTCCTCAGAGACGAATGTGTTTTGTATCTGATATTAAAACAACTGACAGTTTCCCTGAGATGTGGAATACATGGCAATTCCTCAGCTTTTCCTGAGTATAAAAATCTGTGTTAGCCCATGCCCTGCTTTCTGCTTGCAGCAGCGTTGCAGAACTGATACTCTCTTCAGGAGGAAACTGCACATCATTAGCATGAGCAGAGGGAATCTATATTACAAAAGGAATATTTGCCTTTTTTGGCAAAGAACTGCATGTTAACAGAATTCTTGAAGTTCATTGCTAATTGTGGTACAACAGCCCAAGAATATTTTTTTTCCTGAATTGTCCATCTTTATGTGGGCCTCACAGAAGGCAGTAACTCTTGCATGTCTTTTATGAGTCTGTGTGTAAAGCTTCACTTGTAATTTGACAAGTATTTACCAGCCCTCACTGAAATGTAATACGCTGTTGAAATAAAGTGCTCTCCTGTCAACAACTAGTCTATTAAAAAATTGTATTTGCTGTTGAACTGGTAATGTGAACAACCCTTAATAATGGGTGGTTATGTTCTGTCTGTAGGTTTGGCAGTTTTCCACTGATGGACCAGTGTTTTCATCTCCATGCATCTCAAGTTTAACTGAGCAACAAATATTTTTTGGTTCCCATGATTGCTTTATCTACTGTTGTAATATGGAGGGTAATTTACTGTGGAAATTTGAAGCCACTTCAAGTGTATATGGAACGCCATTTGTTTTCCAAAGTGATGCCTTAAAGAACAAAATTCTTTTGGCAGCAGTATCTACAGATGGCAAAGTGTGGATCCTTAATACCAAAACTGGAACAGCAGAAGGAGTCGATAAGCTTCCAGGAGAGGTTTTCTCTTCCCCTGTAGTATGGGGAACAAAGCTTGTTGTTGGCTGTAGAAATAATTATGTTTATTGCCTAGATTTGTATATAACAGGAAAAAAGAACAGCTAACATGTTCATCTGCTTCATTTTCAGTGTTTACATTTGTAAATTAGGCACTCGGGTACTCTGTGCCTATTTTACTGCAGGCAAGAGGTGCTCTTTGCAGACTTCTTGGGTAGAATTTTGCACCGGGCAGTGTCCAGAGCAGGCAAAGCAATGTTTGTACTGGCTGAAGGAGGACAGCTACTCAGCACCCATCCAGAAGTTTCACCATCCCTCCCTCAATTTTGAGCTCCAATTCATGAAATAACGTGTTTCAGATGGTTTGGATTTGAATGTTATACTTTGACCTGTGCAGTAAGAAAGCGAAACTCAGTAGTTTGGCTTCAAACACTTGCGGGATTGGGAGGAACTGTGGCAAGGTGCCATACTCTGGAGCTTGGAATACCATGTTCCTCCTGAGGGAGGAATGTGTTCCTCTCTGAGTCCAGTCTAGCCTGTGCCCTGAGGTTCCTCCCTTGCCTCCTGTAGCTGTAGGTACAGTATGAGTTGCAAGATGAAGTGTTCACTGCTCAAATCAACTATTGTCAAATAATTTTTTAACAGACTTGACTGAATGCTCTCTATAATGTATTTACCAAGAATAAAGGGCTGTGTAAATTGGTTTTGGTTGTCTTTAATGCCTTAAAAACAATTACCTTGATAATGTGTGTCAAATATTTGCAGTGACAAAAGTACACTTAACTGAGAGCATCTTCCTGATTGTGAGTTTTCTGAAAGAACTATAGCAGGAACTATTATCTCAGTTTCTCTGGTGTGCCATCTACTTTGAATTCTAAGACCCTGAATTAAAAAGCAAAGCTAGAAGCTGCACTGGCAATGTTGCTTCATCACATGTGGTTCTTCCATTTTATCATTAGTAGAAATGCATAGGCAAGACACGTGTGGCACTGAAAAGAGTTCCATTCATCAAGCAAACCTGAACTGTACGCTTAGCAAAAGGAGACACAGAACACATACATCATTGATCAGGTAATTTTGACTGGGTTATAGTTTAATAAGAATTAAAATGACATTAGTATAATAAACAATTGCACTTTAAAACATTTGAAAAATTAAAAAAGTACACAACAAATACCCCACAATTATACATCTTATAGTTTTTATACATTACTATATGAACATAGAGGTTAATCATACATAACCTTATCAGAAGAAATGGTATTTTGTGTGTGTAAGTTACAAAAAATTGAGACAATATACTACATAGTGGTTTGTTCGGTTCTTAAAACATTTTTGCTGTTTTAAACGTGGTAGTAATGTTTTGGTTTTATTTTTAGGTTTCCAACACTTTATCAGAAGTGGCTGCAACAAAGCTAAAGCAAAGTAACACTTCACTTCATTGGTATTTAGTGCAAATTTTTGTTAATTTAACATGAAATGCCACTGTTGAACATTTACACTTTAGAAATGTTTTCACCAAGTACTGTACATAATACAGTTCCCATTATTACACTAGATACCTTTATGGTTGAAAAGACCCTCTGCTTTGAAGCTTTAGTTTAAGACCAGCCTAAATGAAAGTTCTATTCTATGTGCTATAAACGTATTGTATTGGAAAATTGCATCCTTATGTCATGCACAATAGCACCTAATTTTGCTATGCTTTTCAGAATACCAGTATTTTTAGTTCTTTAATCCTGATTCACTTCACCTTCTCTGTATTTCTGCCTGGCTCCTTCTCCCAAAAAATAACCATAAAGAAGGATTTCAGGCAGTTTAGTTCTTGTAATTACAAATACATACTGCAGGCTTATAAACTCAGAAAAAGTGGAACTGTAACTTAAAAAAGCACTAATTCACGGTGCTAGCAGAGCAAAAATAATATTGGATCCAATTCTACCTTCAGAAAAACTTGCAGAGTTTTGACTTTGAATGCATTAAGTATTTTATTTCCAAGCATTTCAGAGCAGCATTGCCTCATCTCTGTACAAAACATTTTAAATGCTTCTATTAAGGGTAAAAAAATTAGAGATTTTGGTTTTAAATATGAAACTGAGCAAAACCGATGGCTTAAGAGACCCCAAACCCCACATCTTGCTGCTGCATGTCTACTCAATCTACCGTGTCCATTGTGTTTGTGCTATTGTAACCGTGATACTGAACAGCTGTCTTCTGTTTGTTGGGAAACAGCATATTCAATAATTACTTCTGCTGACAAGCCCTTTCTGATTCTTGGAACGGGAGGATATGGCAAGTTTCATTCTGTTTTCTGCATAAAGTGCTACTCCTCACGCTGCATAAAGCAGTTTGATAAAATACTTCCATAAAACATAGGCAGTATCATTCTATAATGATGCAATTCCTTCTTATGAAAAGGTCTCCCTTTACAAAGTAGTCTTAAGGTTTCTTTGAACCTTATAGGTTATAAGAAGGAAACATTCAAATTTCTTAAAGACTTTCTTGTAAAACAAACAAACTTGTGTGTGTTACAGATTTATTTACTGGAGTGACTTCTTAAAATGTAAACCGAGCTATTTATTTGCTGTGTGATGCTGAAGACAGTAAAATCTTTATGGACTTTATCCTTTTTTGTCAGGGTGGAGGGGGGAGACATTTCTATTTCAGTTACAAGAAGTAAAAAAGTACTCAATTGCCACAGCAGATACCTGAGATGGGGTAAATGAATAAACTTCTTTCTGAAGTGTTCTGGATGTATTGATCAAAGTATAGGAAGTTATCTGAACTATCCGAAGTTGCACATGAAGTAAAATCAGGAAGAATGCAGAGTTAAAACTCTTGAGAATCTCACTGACTTAGCTTTCAGTTCTCAGTTAACTTCAGTTCTGCAAGTCTCACTCCTGTGGGAACTTACTGAGAGTAATTCTACAGCTGAAAGAGCACAGGAATCATTTTACTTCAGTTTCAGTTAATTGATTTAAAGTAGTAATCTGTGATCACTGTCTCTATGTGTCTTAAATATGGCCAAGGAGAAACAGTGATGGACTTAAATGACTAGAAAAAACGCTGACTCCCTGGATTCTTTCTGAAAACTTTCTAACTTTTGTTTAAATTATGGTTTTTGTTAGGTACAATGGACTGTTTTCTTCCTAGGAGTCAGCGAATATACACAGCATATTAATTATATGATGAAAGAAATTACTTCAGCATTTGAATGATATTATCCTTCTACTTATCATTTGCAGGTGGAAGGATATCTCCTGAAGTTTTTTGAAGCTTTCAAATAACAGGCAGAACTCACAGTTCATACAGTGTAACACTTAAAAAGAAGTTAGGACTAAGAGAAGGGAACATGCATCTTGCCTTATTTTTCAACAATGGAGTGTTGAAAAAAAATACTGGAGATCTCCACTTAAGTGTGGAGATCTAAAATTCCAGAACCGAATACTCTCAGAATTTAAGGAGTTTCTGAACTGAAGGTCTGGCCTTTTTTATGATACTCACTAAAATTTACACCCAGTATCTGAGCATTCTTAAATTTTTGAGAGAGCTTGGCTCTGAAATTTTTGCTATGACCTCATTAAGCTATTTGTCAAAGCAATGCAAATATATGACTTGAGTAGAGTACAGTGAGCTAGAGCAAAATGGTCATCAGTTCAGGTTCCAGTCCTTCAATACATGCATTTTCAGTTTTGTCATGTGTAAAAAGCTGAACAAATAAAAAGAAAGCAATGAATAGTCAGCAGTAGAGATGTCACTTTACAGTTTACTTTATGATCTGTGGACAGTCACTCCAGGCTTTTGCTTTCCTCTTGGCTAACGCGAGCCAGGCTGGTTCTGTTGACACAGGGTTAGCATCAGGTGTAGAGAATCTCTTGGCCACCTCCTTTGCCAGTGGGGCTGATGGAACAGAATCTGAAATTTCCACTGGTTTTCACGGGGTAGGGAGCGGAAGAGAGAAAAAAAACATTAGTTGAACCCTCTGCTTTGTTGCAGGATTTTAGATATATTGCTGCTTTTCTGTGAAGATGGTCTGATCTAACACTTCATATTTATTCCCAACCATTTTACTTAAATCTTACTTTTTATTGTATTTTCCAAAATAATCAGGTTAGGAGGAGCTGAGTTTCCCTTTTCAAAGGAGACTCCAAGTAATGTAACTCACAAAACAGGGACAAAATTTTCAGTCTCTGTGAGATCCAGAGAAAACATTTCCAATCTGTTGTCTACTTAACCTATTTTAATTACATTTGCCACGTAGCAAACAATGGGAAATAAAGCTGGATCTTTTTTCTCTGGTGATGCAGCTGCTGAACATGGGTCGTGCAACTACACTCAGCAGGATTCAGGCTGCCTTTTCAAATAGAGTTCTTAAATAAGCACAGAGAAGAACGCAGTCCTATAGTTTCCTGCCTCAGTTAGCCACTTCCCTGAGACTATTCCAAAGAAGAAATGAACCAGCTTTCCCCAGTAGCTTTGTCACATTTTCTGCTGTCTCAGCAAGAAAATGTGCTGAATAGGCAACAATTTCTAACAAGCAAGTTTTTAGAGCAGAACTGTAGAAGTATATTGTAGGAGCCAGGTAGGTAATTCCCCCCTCCCATTACACATCTTTTTTTTATGAGCCAAAAAGCCTTCTTTTTTAAATATTCATATTCAGTCTGAATTACTTTTAGTTGAATTTCATTTTCTGGTTTTAAATATTTTTAAAAGCTTTGAAATTGCATGGATGGCAAAAATTGTTTATTTTCCTTTTTAAGTACATATTTATTCATGCATTTTTAGCCATAAGTAAACGAGCAGTAGTAGCAGCTATTCCTGTACACAGACACTTGGAAAAGCTAATTATTTTAAGGGTTATGGTAATCTATGCTATTATAAAGGTTGCACCTTCTTATCAGTTCTTTTTGTATGAGACTCAAGCACAACTCTGAAATATACCATTCAAGTTTGAGGTGGTTTTGTAGTGTCCTTAGAGAAGGACTCAGCGAACTTTTATTTCAAACATGTTATAGCCTGGTCTTTTGCCTTAAAAGCTCTCCTGACTGTGGAAAACCCAAATCAGTGTCATCATCCATAATAACTAAATACCTGTATACTTGTAGTTGATAATGGTTACCTGGTTCCAAAGGTAGTCAGTAATTACAGGGAAATCCAGTCACTGTTTCCTTTTGAGCCATGCTTTCACTTTAGCTCACTTGAGAATTTCCTCCTGGAACTCTCATCCTTGTGCATACAGACTTACCATGGATTATTGTGTTTTGGCCCTTCATTGATCTAATTTGGCATAATCTATTGTGCTGGAGTTTGATTTCTGCTAGAACTACAGCACAACGTTATATGGCTGAATCTTTTGGGGTAGGGTTGCAATACAACCCTCGTACAGATCGACGGGAAGGCTGTAAAGCTTCTCCCACTGCCTGCCCCCAAAGCCAGTTTGGACACTGGAAGCAGACTAACAGGGAGCATGAAAGTTTTGGGAGATCTATGTGAGATCTTAGAATTGTTTGGGTTGGAAGGGCCCATTAGAAGTCATCTGGTCCAACCCAAGATGCTGCAAGTGAAGTGCTCAGGGATAGCTGCGCTGGCGTGCTGCTGCAGCATGGACACGCGGCATGAATGCAGGCATGCACGGGGGTTGCTCAGCTTGGAAGAATCTGTAATGCAGGAGGAGCACTCTTGTAGCCTGTATTATTACAGATCAGATGAATTAATTACTTCATTATTTTCAATAGTTACACTCCATAATTCTTAGCTTGGAGTGGTACTGAATAAATTTGGCTGATACATGGATTTACTTTCAAAGGAAGCCCACACCATTTATTGTGCAACTCATAAAAAAGGCTTCTTTGGCACCCATCTTTACTCTTGTAAAAAAACCTTCACCTCTTTAGTCTTCTACAAAACCTTTTGACTAATATTGGCTAGAGAAATATTCAGCAAGTCTCTGTTTCAGGGATCACGTTACACCATCCCACATTATACTCTTTGCGGAATTATTTGTTTTATTAATTATAATTATTATTATTCGTGCCTGCCTTTTGAATATGTTATTGTTTCAGCTTAACTGAAAAGACAGATAGAGTAGTAGGTTCTGGTTCCAACCTTCCATAGCAAATAACTTGACTGCAAGGGAGAAGACCTAAATTCAAAGTGACAGGCTACCTTCAAATGAATTGATTTTTTGCATTATTGAATGGAAAGAGACCACTTATTCCAAATATTCTGAAGTGAGTATTTCTCCTGGGCAAACTGGGAGGTGTGGGAACACAATATGCTTTATTTCCTACACAAATATGCTTTGTAGAAGATAAGTATCATTCCCCCTTTGTGCTAACCACTGACCTGAAGACAAAACAGTATTACAATTGCAATTTACCCTACATCAAATCCCTCTAATGGGCATTAGTCATGTTCCAAAAATACTGTTGTATATGGCTTGGGGTGACAGCCTGACTTTTTTAATTTGAACTGGGGCAATTCTAAGCAAATGGAACAGTGCAACCTTAATAACCTCTGGAACCTGGTAGAAACCTGTTAAAATTATGTACTTCCGGCAAATGGCCAGCACATGAGAGTGGGCCAAGATGTGTTTCATGATGAAAGCAAATGCATTTGGAATTCTGGGGGTAATATATGAGGGAAAAAAATAAATCATTCATTCTCTTCCTTAAAACCACACAGTGCCACTTCTTGAAGTGCATTATTCCTAGAGTAAATATGACTCTCTCACTGTACCTGTCACAGAAGTTGGAAGGGTGTTTGACTTTTTTAGCTGCTCCCTTCTTTCCAGTCTTGACACAGCAGTCTCAATTTTCTTTTCCCCTTCTTGAGCTGTAGATTTCTGCAGTGTGTTTGTTTTGCTGCTGCTGCTTTTATTATCTGACTGATTACTTAGAGCGGCCTGGAACAGAGAAAGAAAACTGCTAAATAAGAACCAATCTGTCACGTAGTGGCTACAAGTCAGAGATGTTGCACTTCGTGCTTTTAGTCATCACCTGGCCTCTCCTTAACCCTCCTTTTTGGCAAAACACTCCAATACTTCTAAAATTAACAGTTATTAAAGACTGTAAAAAAAAAAAATCCCACAAAGCTAAATTTGCCACGTTGTCACTTCAGTCAAAATATTGAACAGTTTGAGCCAGCCCTACCTATTAAAAACAGCACTGAAATACAGTGTGGATCTGTGGGCAACCTCACACCCACTGCTGTTTTCTTCCACTGGTTGCCTATCTCTGGAGTTCTGCACGTGTCCATCAAGAGTTTGGGTCTCATAACAAATATCTTAGTTATACTTATATATATATACTTAAATATACTTAGTTGTCCCTTTTTACCATCTGTGGTATCTATATTCACCATCACTTCTGTACTGTAACTAGAAGTGTTTTACTTACTAATAGAAAACCATGGGTAGTAAATAACTATTGAGAGAACAAGAAGGAAGCGATACTTGAATTCAGTGTCTGCTTTAAGCATTTGGATATTTCACGTGATGGGTCATTTCTTTCATTCGCCTACATTTTATCTAAATATCCTCATATTCACCTATATTCACCTATAAACGAATCTTCCAACTGTTATTCCCCAAGCATTAAGGTTTAACATCTTATTTACTCAAGCTTTGAAAGAACCATATTGCGTACAATGTTTCTGTTCCATTACCCACACTACGGTAGTGCTTACAATTACCATCAACTACCACCTGACATTAAGGTATCAGAGTTTACAATAAAATTGTCACATTACTGCACAGTATTTTCTCCTTGGTTTTGCAAAAGGGAGCTCCAGATTTTCAGACTACTTTTTACTCACTGTCATTTCAGCTTTTATGAAATCTTACAGACTAAACATTAAAAAAATCCCTTTCACATAATAAAACTGAGAGTTATAATTATGGTATCAGTATTTCTAATGGGCAGGTTTCTAAAGATTGTTTACATTTTCTTTAGCCAGCTTCTCTGCTTGCTTTGCCTCTCTGGCTTGTCTCCTCTCTTCCCTTGTAGCTTGCTGCTCACGAAATCCCTTTTGCTTTTGAAGAGCTAATGTAATCCAAAGCGGTTGTGAAGTTTCAACTTTTTCCATCAATTTAGAGCCATCTAAAGAGTGCCTGCTCTGGAGGACAGGTTTTTCTGAAAGAAAACATGAAAAAAATTGGTTAAGTAATGCACAGCTCGTCTCAAGCAAACCAGTAGAACTTCTCTACCTTGTGAAAACTCCAGGGCTAAGCCCATTGAAGGCTGTGCTGTTCACAGACCTTTGTGGACTGTATGTCTAATCTTGAAACAGTTCGTACACCTCAAGAGTAAGACCTAATTCAACACACTCACACTGATGTCCACATTTACCCTTTTTTGTGAAAAAGCCTACCCCAAACTCTTAGAACTACAGCCTAATTTACTACAAGTACTCCCACTAGGTGAGACAGATATGCGTTGTTTACATCTCTAATGAAAGGGATCCAGCCACCACGTACTGCAGTTCCACGATTTTCCAGCCGTATTTAAGGGAAGAAATCCAAACTTCAGCCAAATAAGGGGCAGTGAAATTATCTACTCCAATAAATGCAGCCCCTCTTAAAAAAGGTGGTAGTGGTGTGTTTATAAATTGTCACAAGAGCATTTGGATTTCTGTAGCCTGAAATCAGGGTTAGCACCCAGAACAGAGCTGTGAGTGGCAGGGAGTAGTACTGGAGTGCAAAGGTGCCTCTGCAGAGCTCAGAAACCCTCAACTGGCCCAGGCTCTGCTCCCCCTGGCTGCCTCCAGCTAGTTTCCTCATAAATCCTCATTTAAGAATGGAAGTGAGAGAACAAACTGTAAAATACCTAAAAATTTTATCTCAGCAGTTCCACTTTGGTATAGTTTTGATGCTTGCAAAATTCAAGAATGGAAAAAAAATGGGATTTCCCAATTAAATGCTGAATTCCTGCCTTGCTCTTTTGAGTGTCAGGCTGAAAGGGTAATTTTTTACTATTGAACAGAATAGTATTTCAGGACACAGGGGCTTTCAAGCCTCCTCTGGAAAGCCACTATGGCTGCTGTAATTGTTTTATTACTGAAGAGTGTCTCTGAACTGCAGATTCCTATATTGGGTTACATAGAGAGTGCCCAGAATAGGCACTGTAATAAGGGGACCCAGATCTTAAATATTTTTTAAGCTAGAGAATACTTCCCTAAAAAAAATAGAAATAATATAATGTAAATTATAAAAATTACTCCTTCTGCTCTTGATGACACCAGTACATATGGAACACAGAGTCCAGCACCTGACTGACTATGGAACATCTCTACCAAGGAAAACTTAAACACACTTTGGTCTCCTCCTTGAAATTAACTTTTCTAAGCAGGTCTTACCTGTCACACTGAGTTTGTGTGTTTCTAAATTAAAACTGTGGGGATGGCAACTTCCATTCCTTCAGACAACCCAAAGCAAGAAGTGGTATTCCACAAATAAAATGAGAGGCAAAAATTATAGCTTAAGACCAAATGTCTTCCTCTGGACCTCCGGAATCTCATTTTGGAAATGCAGACAACAGCTAAATGACCTTTGAAAAATACATACCTTTCTTCAATGGCTCAGGCTTTTTGTCATTTTTCTCTCTCCAGGGAATACTTATAGATGGGAAAAATGACTTCTTTTCCCTAATTTCTTCCTCTTCATTTTTGTACTGATTGGATGGTGGGGGCTGCGCTGCGCTTGCTCTGTCTTCTTTTCTCCAGCCACCATCTGATTCAGCTTTCAGCAACCTCTGTCCTAGCGCATCGGCTAGGTTTGATCTGTTCATTTTAGAGAGAGGAGATGATGGTGGGGTCTGGGTGGTGGGCTTTGGAGCTAAAGCAGGTTTCTGTGAAACCAGTGACTTGCACGGTGGTTTCTCATGAGGGGGTAAAGCACTCTGGCCAGTGGCTGGCAGGGCCATTGGTGAGTTT
Organism: Dromococcyx pavoninus; assembly: GCA_033558185.1. NCBI lineage: Eukaryota > Metazoa > Chordata > Aves > Cuculiformes > Neomorphidae > Dromococcyx > Dromococcyx pavoninus. The sequence goes on from JAUMJL010000557.1 coordinate 111,801, forward strand.
GCTGGTTGCGACATCTCCAATGCAGGAACTGAAGAGTCTTTTGAGTCTTTTAAATTACCAGGGATGTTCACTCTCCCCTTGCCAGGGGAGGTACACTCTTGTGGGGCAAAAACAGCAGATTCTTTTTCACCTTCTGTCGTAACTAGTGGGTCAGGCACACCATCAAAACTGTCTCCTGCGCTGTATCTTTTCTTTTTCCTTTGTTCTGCCTGTTGATCATAATGGAAACGTAAAGAGTAGTTGGTCCTTCGCAATTTTATCCCAAAAGGAGAAACATTTTCTTCTCCATTGGGTGCTGGTTTATCTGCTTTTTTTGTGCTGTTATTTTGCTCATTTTCCAGAGCACTAGGAAGTTCTGCCTGGGGTAATTCTTTACCTGGAGAATGAGGAAAACTTGGAACAAGGAAAGATGGAAGATCTTTTGCAAATTTACAGCCTTCTGTGTTGTCTGTCATTTCACTATGGGTTTCCATTTTCTCCTTAGTTTTTTCAGCTAAGTTATCCTTAAAGATAACATCCTCCTTTGAATCGGTGGATGAGCCAGTGATTCTTCCAACAGCCACTGTTTCATTGCCTCTTGCTGCACTTACATTCTCAGCATCTGACTTGGTTCTTGAAGCTTCTGAAAACTTCTGCCATGCTGGTGTTATCGAGAACTTTGCATTTGCAGATAGGGTTTTCCTCAAGTTGCCATGGGGACCACCTCTTCCTCGGGGTGTCCAGTCATCACTGTGCCTGCAGCCGCTTACTCGATCTCTCTCGTTATATTTGCTGTTTTCTGCATTCTTTAGGATCCTGGAGCGGATAGAGGCCCACTCAGCAAGTACAGCCTGGTTGTTCAGTGTCTCTTGTGCATATTTCAGTTTACTGCTGCTGGGTTTGGGATCCTGTGTTTTTTTCTGGGCATTCTCTGGTGAAGGAATATCCACATTTTTTCTGTCTTCCGTTAAGCCAAGTAACGATTTACAAGCCGTGTCCTTTATCTGGTTCAAGTTAACTGCTGTGCCACACAGTTGTGCTCCAGTAACCAAAATAGCTGTATGGGGCACACACACAGATGATGGGAGTGTATGAGAGCCCCTGCTGGAAGCGTGCACCCTGTAGTCTTTGATGGATGGAGAAGAGAGTCCTTCTCCTTTGACGGGCATGACTGGACTCAGATTTACTTTCTGAAATATGATCTGTTTATCTCCAGAAGACACTTGAAATGTGAAGGGTCTGGATGCAGTCTGTCTTTCGTCTACCTCCTGCCACCTAAGTTCTTCCCCTATTCGCTTTTGCTCCTGCGCTTCAACTTCTCTCTTCAGTTTCTGGGCCAGGACTTCTTCTGCTGTTTTATTCCCTCTTTCTGGCTGTTTGAGTTTTTGGGATCTTGATCCTTCTTGAAGAGTCTCCTCTGGATGCCTATCAGCCCCTCCCAAACACAACTGATCCTTTTCCTGTTGCTGTTCCAAAGATTTTTCTTGTTGGTTTTGCTGAAGGTTTTGTCCCTCTGTGTCTACTTCCTGCTCTTCCAGCTTGTTCCATTCTTGTTCATTTTGTTGCTTTTGATGCTTCCGTTCATCTTGTTGCACACTCTCGGCACTCACCAGGTGCATTTGTTTCGTGAGCTTGTGCTTTCTCTGCTCTTCACATTTCTTTTTCTTATCCATTATTTGCTGGGGTTGGTCCTTCTCTGTCTTTTCTCTTTTTTCCTTCAAAAACTGCCTTTGTTCCTCCTGTTCCCTCTGTTGTTTGAGACTCTCAGCTTCCTTCTCCTGCTTCAGTTTTATTTCGGTTTCCTGAAGCTCTTTCTCTTCTAGCTCTCGTCTCTGTTTTCCTTCGTTATTTTGTTCCTTAAGTTCTTTTTGTTCCTCCAGCCAATTTCTTTCTTCTTCCTCGTGACACTGTTTTTCAGTCTCCTGTTGCCTTAATTCTTCGAGCTCTAGACTTTTCTGCTTCTTCAGCTCTCGTCTTTTTTTCTCCTCCAGCTCCGTGTGCCTGTGCTCTTCCCATTCCTGATGCTTCTGCTCTTCTAATTTCTGATGTCTCTGCTTTTCCTGTTCCTGGTGCTTCTGCTCCTCCAGCTCCTGGTGCTTCTGTTCATCCAACTCTTGTCTCTGTTGTTCCTCCCGTTCCCTGCACTTCTGCTCCTCCAGTTCTTGTCTCTCTTGCTCCTCCTGTTCTTGGTGCTTCTGCTCATCCAACTCTTGTCTCTGTTTCCCCTCCTGTTCCCAGCACTTCCGCTCCTCCAGTTCTTGTCTCTGCTGCTCCTCCTGTTCCTGGTGCCTCTGTTCCTCCAGCTCTCGTCTCTGTTGCTCTTCCCGTTCCTGGAGTTTATGCTCCTCCAGTTCTTGTCTCTGTTTCTCTTCCTGTTCCTGGTGCCTCTGCCTCTCCAACTTTCGTCTCTGTTGTTCCTCCCGCGTCTGGAGTTTATGCTCCTCCAGCTCTTGTCTCTGTTTCTCCTTCTGTTCCTGGTGCCTCTGCCTCTCCAACTTCTGACTCTGCTGCTCGACCAGTTCTTGGTGCTTCTGCTCCTCCCACTCTTGTCTCTTTTCTTCCTCTTGTTCCTGGTGTTTCTGCTCCTCCAGCTCTCTTCCCTGTTGCTCCTCCAACTCCTCCTGCTCTTCCAGTTCCTGGTGCCTCTGCTCCTCCAGCTTTTGCCCCTTTTCATCCTCCAGCAGTCTTCTCTCCTCTTTATGGCATTTTTGCTCTTCCATTTCCAAAGATGTCTCTCCTTCAAGGAGATACTGCCTCCTCTCTTCTTCACAACGCCTTCTCTCCTGCTCTTTCTGCATCTGCTCAAGCTCTTGGCACCTTTGTTCTTCCATTTCTCTTTGTTCTTCCATTTCTACAATCTGCCTTATCCTTTCAGCCTCAAGGATCCCCCAGTGATCTTCAATTCTTTTCTCCTCTTCCAGCTGGAGCTGCTTCTGCTCCTCTCTGCTCTGGATTAGCTTGTCTGCGATGATGTGTCCGTTATAACCCGGGTATATGTCTCCATACAGCTGAGTTTCTAGGTCGTCTGGCTCAAATTCTGTTATTGTTAAACTTTGTGATCCCTAGATTTGGGAGACAAATTTGGAATTACTTTATATTGCCTGTTCACTGTAAAGAATAACAAGCCAATAATCAGTTACAAATGCAAAAAACACATTTTTTTAAATTATTAAATGATTTAGATCCAGAGCCAACTCACCCACCCCGATTTATGGATCACATCATAACAGATCCCATACCTCTCACCTACTCAGATGATAGCCTTTAAAAGAAAGAAAACATCCCAATGGTAATAACAGTATAATGCTAAATATGGAATCTCCATTTGTGTGCATGAGCTAATCCAGATCAAGACCTGCTATTTCAAACCTACAGAAGCCCAAGGAACAGAGCACAGATTTCATATGCCCTTTCTACTACTTACAACTGCATCCTCTAAACCTGAAACAATTAGCACCTGCTTAAGGGCATTGTTTTGCCAATTCTTTCATGGCAGATCTAGCTGCTACTTGCAGAGACAGAAGCTGTTGCCTGCAGAGAAGAGCTCTGCAATGCCTGCCAGGAAAGAACACTGCTCAGGGAAACACAATTCCGTTGCTTTTCACAAATCCTGAGCCAGGATGTCTTTTTCATTAGCTGTGCAAAGACTACAGCAATCACAGGATCACGCATGGACAGAGAGCCTAGAGCTCCCCAGCAATACTTCTCTGTACTGAGGCATGAGCTGACTGCTGACTGGTTCTCTGTGCTTGCCCCACAGCCCTGGCACATGGGTGCAATACTTGCAATAAACTGAATGCAGACTTTCTTCAAAGCTTACTCCTTCTCTCTGTAGCGATGAAGTGTGAAGATGAGCAGCACCTAAAGAGTGCTTTCCAGCACTTTTTGAGAGGAAAAGATCTCAGCTGGTGCCCTGTCTAGCTGTCATTTGTTGACCCATCATTCAGCTCCAGTTAAACATTCTGTATAAACAAGAGGTTTAATTTCTTCATTGCAAGAGTGATAAATGCAAATACCATGGTGCAGAAGAAAGGACAGTGGCCTCTCCCAAACCCTGTGGTAGCTGAATAGTCTCGTCCTGTTTACAAGCACTGGTAAGATGTCAGGATTAAAAACAAAATAGCCATGCAGGAAATGTAAAAAGCAAAGAGTTGATAATTCACTGTAGCTGTAGCAAGGGATGTATTACTTAAGTCTTACTCTTTCTTACAAGACAATGTCACTGTCAGAACCCATGCCAGTTTTAGACAATTTATTCTTTTTCCCAACCAAATTTTGTGCTATCTGGTTGCCTGCACCAGAGCAGCATTAACAGTGGCAGATGTCTTTCAGACCTTTATTACCTGAATTTTTTTTACTAGAAAAACTAGAATCAAAAAGCTCTCCCAGTGTAAAATCATAGAGGAAATACCTCAGGTGGAGGTAATATTTGTCTAAACTGACTACATTAAAACTTTTTCGCATGTTCTCTCCAGCCAGGGTTTCATCTTTAGGTCTCCACTGTGATTTCAAGATGAATGACAGAAGCATGCATTTTGGTTTGCCTTGAAGACAGGAGATTTGTGGAAGAAGCTTTCAATAGCCAGCACTAACAATGTTAATCAAATCCTAGGACAGCCCTCTGTCCACAGCTACTCCCGGTGCACTCCTTACAGTTATTTTGTACCCAGCTTCAAAAGCAACCCCCTTCCTCTCACTGCTCACAATACCTTTGTTAATCTCTTGTGCTTTCTTGACATCCTCTGCTTTTTTGGCTTCACTGACAGTTTGTGTTTAGCTGCGCTGTTGTCTAGACGAGCAACTGCCTGGGGAACTGAATCCAAATTGATTGTTTCAATTGTGCCAGAATAGGAAAATTGTCTTTTTGGCCGAGATGATTTGACTGGAGGCACCTGTTTGTATCACAAACATAAGAAGCTAATATTAAGCTATTTATTCAACTGAAATAAATAAATAAATAACACACACATATACGCAAGGCCTTTGCAATTTTGAATTCAAAGGAGTTATTAGGACAAAACATTTCAAACCCTGTTTTTCCATTATACACATCATAAACTTTGGAGATGAAAATAACAGCTGTAAGATTTTCTTGTTTCCAGTACTACACATTTTTTATATTTTTCACTTAAAAATTATTTAGACCACTCTAACTGAAGTTTCTTCACAGTTCAGCTCCACTCAGAAGTTGGTGGGAATCATAAGGGTATAAGAGGAGTTTTAAGCCACATTAAACCCTGGGATGTTTTAAAGTTTGCTTATGTGGAGAAAAAAATCTACATCTTTAAATAATTTAGATTATATACTTCAGGAAAGAGCAAGTCAGGTTGAGTTATCTAAGTATTGCAATAGAAGAGCTGCAGAGCTGTACTGTCTGCCTGGGAGATGTTTATGGTATTGCTTCTCAGACTGGCACAGTGCCTGAGGAAAACCTTCCCTCCACAGTCAAGGTGGAGTTACCCAAGCTAGCACCAACAAACAGCAAAAAATACAAGGCAACAGTACTGGCTTTGATTGGTGCTTTTTTCTCTTGCCCTTCAGATATTTGGGTTCAGAAAGTGCAAATATAAAGTGATTTAGTGAGATTCCTCTCATGAATAAGCACAGGGGGACCGTATGTCTACACATGTAAAAGTGAGCCTGTAATCAGTTTCTCCCATAAGTCACCAAGCTATCACCCTGAGGCTGGTATTTGGTCCAACCCAAGTGGAAAAAGAAGACAGAAAAAAAAGATGGGAGAAGGCATCTTTGGTAAGGCAAGAAAATCACATACATTGTTTTCAAGGCAGCTCTGTAATCTTCTGAGGTTAAACACATGCTAATTAGGGAACCAATTACTTAAAAGCTAATGGAACATTTTGCATATGCTTATTGAATTACATGTAGGCATAACAAAGTAGAAGTACATATGAAAATTATGGCTCTGTGATTAATACATCAAATGCAGGAATGCTGTAAGACTGGCAGGGACCAAGTTCTGCTGTTGCCTGCAATCTACTCTTTCAGATTTTTCAGTCTTAGTTATTGCTTATTTACTAGCCCCAAAACTGCACAACATCCACAAAATCTTGGGTTATCAATGAAATAATGAAATATGTATTAAAGCAAAAATTGTCAGGCTTCAAATAACTAAAATCAGAGAGTAATGCAGTGCAAACCAAGCACAGAAGTTTTTCTTACCTTCTCTTCCACTTCATGTCTTGGTCCAGGCAAATTCATTGCTCTCAACAAAACTGGAGTGTCAGTGGACTAGAAAATAAGATTATCACAGCTCAATATTAAAATGTAAAGTATCTAATAAATATGGTTCAGAGGGCTTGTGAAATCATGCTTTTTAGAGTAGGATTTTTACCCTCTTTCTTGTCACTGCAGGACTGATGGATAAACAATTCTTGTTTCTAAACGCTGTAAGTTTGTCTTGTTGCTCCTTGAATCACTGCTTTCTGTGCAGAAGCAGTTGCTGCTACAAGACACTACAAAAGGCAAACCACTCACACTTCTTAAGAAAGGTAACCAGGTTCCAAATCCAAAAAGAAAGAGTTTTGTAGGACTTCAATCAGCACTTAATAACTTTATTTTCTTCTGACCTACACCTAAGGAAAAATACACTGATCAGACATTAACCCTGCTGGCAAAGATTTTCAACTCCAGGCTGTTGACAACTCCTCTTCTTTCAAAGTAAACCAGCTCCTCCAGAGCAAGCAGAACCTATCAGTCATTAAGACTCCTTAGCTAGGACCCCTCTGCAAGCCATCTTACAGGAGATTTTTAAGGTGCCAAGGGTTGAAGCAGCACTCATCACACTCAAACACTGGTTTTAATCACTGTTTCACCGTATTACCTCATAACCTAATGAATACGGGGATCCTGTTACACCAGGTGCACATGATGGTATAAAACCTCAAAAATCAGCTTTACAGATAAAGGTTAAATGAAACCCAGAAATCTGGCCCAACATTACTCAGTTGGAAAAAAACAGAAGTCACAAAGCAACATAGGAAATCTGTTTGAAGTAGAGCAGTGCTAGGTGGTCCTGGTCACCAACTCCTGACAGAAACCTGTCCCTTCCCACACAACCTATGCAGAGAAGTTAGAAGGCCAACACCAAAGACAGGAGCAGAAAGCAGGCAAGCTGCCGTGCACCAGAAATAGGTAAATACATATTCTATATTCTAAATCCATATTCTGATAAAATAGGTAATGAGTAGTGCACAGTAGGAGAAAAGGAAAGTACCGAGTGCTCTGGCTGACCCTGTGCATGTAGCATTAGTTTCTTGGTGTCTGCAGTCTCTTCTGAGCATGGATGTTTGCTGCTATGCAAAAGGGCATTGATTTTGTTTTCAAAACACAATATTCAAATGAGTAGGTGGTAAGGATCGAATCTCTCTGTCCTTAATTACACTAAGATATTCCAGTGGGTTTTTTAGTGCTTGAGGTATTTTCTCCTTCAAGCAGGTCACCAGGTGACATTCAGGTCTCCTGCAGGATCCAGCAAGAAGGCTGCAGAGAATGTATGTTGGCATCAAACACAGAGTCTTGCCTAGTACAAGGGTACATAGCCAAAACCTGTCCACAACCCCACTGCCTACTCTGTGCACACAGAATGCTCTTGATGCATCTGAACTGATTGCTTGGAAAGGGAGTATTTGTGAAGCTGAAGAAATACACCTTACTTTGGGTGCATTTTCATCCTTCCAGATTGCAGAGGGAGAGGTGTGAGCGTGTGTGCTCCTCCCTAACAGATCTGACCACAGCCATGAAGCAAGTGATCACAGAGGAGCTATGTCATCCCTTGAAGACTGATGAGGAATTTCAGCCACCTCAGCCCTAAATCTCCCTTCTGTGTGTTTGGCTGAACACAGGCATGAGCTGCAGAGGACACTTGCTGCCTTTGCCTTTCACACAGCCAGCACTAGTGAACACGAGCAGAGGCTCATGCCCTGGTGTTCCTCCAGTATCTTAAGGGCTGCAGGCACATGGTGGGTTGCTGCATATCCTCCCCAGGGGTTCCCAAGAACAAAATCAGCCTCCTCCAGACAGGGAAAGATATCCCTCTGTCCCCTGCACTGCCTTCAGTGACACAGAGAATCAGTCTTGCCTTAGAAGATTTCCGGAGAGCTTCGTCACTCGCCGTGTTTCTTGACTGTCTAGACAAGACCCTTCCAAGCACACTGAACACCCACAGTTTCTGATATCAAAGTATTCATGTTTAATTTGAATAATTATTTGAATTATTCTGGACGTTTGGATTTAGGAGGCATTTTCAAAATGCTTTTTGCCCTTCTTTGCATTCAGTTCCTGTCCATGAGAAATTACGATATTCACCAAAAGACCCAGGATTTTAAGGATTTAGGCTCCCTTATCGAGTTTGCGTAGCAAGGCTGTGGTAGCAGGGGACTTACACGGGTGGTTTGTTTGAGAAACTGCTAAAAGCTTCCCCCATATCCAATGCCAGCCAGCTCCAAGATGGATCCACCTCTGACCAAAACGGAGCCAATCAACGATGGTGGTGTGAACTCTGTGCTAATGGATTTAAGAAAAGGGGGAGTGGGACAAAAAGCCCACAGTGGAGGAAAAGAGCAAGAATATGTGAGACTCTGCAGACAGCAAGGTCAGTGAAGGAGGGGCAGAAGGTGCTGCAGGCACCAGAGCAGAGACTTTCCTGCAGCCCACGGTGAGGACCACGATGAGGCAGACTGTCCCCCTGCAGCCCGTGGAGGTCCATGGTGGAGCAGCTTTGGTGGGCACCTGGCATCCAGCCAGGGCCATCTCACCACAGCTCCAGGCCCCTCCCATTTTGGAAAGATTTTCTTTTTGCTGTTTGATGCTGTGCACAACTTTCCATGCTGGAAAGACCATATTTTCACAATTTTCTGTTTCAGAAAGGCTTCCTGTCTCATACAGCTACACTGCCCGTGTTTTCAGCATTGCTGGAAGTTCAGGGCAGACGTTCAAACTGGTAATTCTTTAGGACCTGGCTCAGGATGCCAAGAGCATACGCTTCTCACCAGTCCAAGAAGCAAGAGCTGAGAGATCCCACCCACATAAACCAGCTTGCTGAGCTCAGACATGCCTCAGTGGAGACATCTGCTACGCCCCGGTGAACTTCACTGTTTTAATATTGCTATAATGCCATCAAAATATCAATTTAAAGTACTTACTTTATTACCACTGTCTGACATCACTGTGTCCTGCTGAGACTCAATCTCCATGGGGCTACCGAGCAACATATCTTCTTCTCTGCTAGTATTTGCCTCCCCTATTGTCTTCACAGAAACTGTCATTTGTGGAGGCTGCCCAAATTTTATATTCTTGGCCAACTGTTGCTGAAAAACAAGATAAAAAACGTATTATGAGCAAAACAAGCCAAGTCTAGCACGTGCCCTATCTCCACGTGAAAGCTGCACAGAAACTCTCAGGGCAACTTCTGACTCTGAATAGAAAGACCAACTTGAGGCCTACACTTCTGCAACACGGTGACCACCCTCTCTTCTTCCTCCCTGCAAAGTGACCAAGGTCATGGATTTACTGCATGACTTCTGATTCTGAATGATCAACTTGAGTTCTTGTCAGTGTTGCCAACTTTTGCAAAGTTACTGTGAATTTTGAAACACTCCTTCTGTTTTTTTTTTATCTGTCTCAGGTTAAGACTTCATAAAAGCGAGTTATGAAGCCTTACTGTTGCAAAGAAATAAGATTATGAGACATGTATACACTGAGAAGTTAAAACCGACCCAAGAGACAACCTCAGCCCCCAAACCCAGCATCTCATGCATCTGTAGTTCTTATACTGTAAGGTTTAGTCATAAGTTTTAAACATTAAGGATTTTACATCACCTTGCCTTAGAGGAGGCAAATTCTCAAAGGAGGGGAAAATCAGCTTCTTTTAGATGCCTGATCTTGTAGGAAAAGTGCACAAACTCATGTCTGCCCATGCTCATGTGCACTGCCTCATCACTGCTTTTGCACAAAGAAGTTTATGCAGGAGACATCCATTTATTTTACTTAATATTTCTGGACTGTACACAGGGTTGTTTGTTTGGGTTTTTTTAAATTATTACAAAGTTTGAAAAGTTTATTTGCTCAGACTTGCATAAATTAGTTTGAAGATTGATGAAGAAACTCTAGCAAAGCCTTGTTCCTTCCAGGACAGAAGGTCTTCTCTGTATTATTTATTTATTGACCTTTTTTGAACAAATTCAGCTTAAATTTGTGGGATCAAGTGCACCCTCAGCAAGTTTGCGGATGACACCAAGCTGAGTGGGGCTGTTGTCACACCAGAAGGATGGGATGTCATCCAGAGGGACCTGGACAAGCTGGTGAAGTGGGCCTGTGTGAACCTCATGAGGTTCAACAAGGCCAAGTGCAAGGTCCTACACCTGCGTTGGGCCAATCAGCAGTTTCAATACAGGATGGAGGACAATGTGACTGAGAGCAGCCCTGCAGAGAAGAGCTGCTGACATGAGCTGGCAATGTGCACTCACAGTCCAGAAGGCCAACTGTGCCTGGGCTGCATCAAGAGAAGCGTGGCCAGCAGGGGAGGGAGGGGATTCTCCCCCTCTTCTCCTCTCTTGTGAGACCCCACTTGGAGCCCTGTGTCCAGTTTTGGAATCCTCAACATAAGAAGGATATGGAACGGTTGGAATGGGTCCAGAGGAGGCCACGAAGATAATCAGAGGGTTGGAGCACCTCTGCTATGAGGACAGGCTGAGAGAGTTGGGGTTGTTCAGCCTGGAAACCATAGAGCAGCCTTCCAGTACCTGAAGGGGCCCTGCAAGAAAGCTGGGGAGGGACTTTTTACAAGGGCAAGTGGGGACAGCATGATGGGGAACGGCTTTAAATTGGAAGGGGGAAGATTTAGATCAGACATTAGGAAGAAATTCTCCACGCTGAGGGTGGTGAGACCCTGGCATAGGTTGCCCAGGGAGGCTGTGGATGCCCCCTCCCTAGGGCCAGGTTGGATGGGGCCTTGAGCAGCCTGGTCTGGTGGGAGGTGTCCCTGCTCACGGCAGGGGGGTTGGAACTGAATGATCCATTCTATGATTTTATGATTCTATGATTCTGAATGAACTTCATTAACAGTTCTCCATTGGCCAGTTTCTTTCAGTGTGTTCTAACCCCCAAAGCTGATGCTGAATACCAAGTGACAAAATCTCCACTAGCTTATTGTTACCATTGAGTAAATGTATTCTTATATTATTAAAATTCTTCTTGTTCTTTTTAAAAAGGTGTTTATACGGTAACTGCAATGCAATTATCAGATTTTTAAAATCTCCCTCATAACTGGGCTGTGACACAGGCCTGCTTTTATTTCATGCAAAATAACTTGCTAAAATGTGAAACTATTTAACTGATATCTTCACACCAGCTTACCATTCGTACCTTCAGAAGCAAAACTCCTAAGTTAAACTGCTCTGCAGTGGTTGGCACCTGCAGCAAATTAAAAAGCTTCGACTTTCAAAGCACTCTTTGTGTTTACATAGGAAGTGCCACTGAACAAACTTCCCACATTACCTGGCAGAGAGCCCATCTCCTCTTTCACTCCTGTTTGGCTCCTCTTGTGTGTACATGCCTGCTTGCATGCATGCTGGACCCAGCTCCCTGAAACTGCATCACTCTTATGGCTCTGTGCCTGGAGTGAATCTAAAAGCGGATCTGCTGAGTTGCTTACTCTGTTCAGTTTAAAATCATTAAACCAGACTGTACTATTTCAGCTGATTCTGTCCAAACAAGTCTTACAAGAACTGCTGGTGATATTCTGCCTTCGACTCAAATACCTATTTTTCACGTTTCCTTGCAATGCCCAATTATATAAAAGAAGTGAAATTACGTTTCTAGTTATATATACTTGTGAAATAATGACTTATTCAATAATACCTGTCCTAAGAAGAGCCATACAGTTGAAATTCCACTTGGTCCTGTACAGTCCCTCTCAAAGTGACTCAAACCTCAGATGTCTTAGAAATAGGTAAGAACAGGTTTGGCCCATACTGAGGTTTCCCTTGTAAATGGTCCAGTAATTTGTGGCATCTGAGGACTTTTGGATGCAATATCCATTTGGGTACCTTTCTTTTACGAGTCTGTTTCCTTGCTCTTTGAACTTTTGTAAATATTTCACCAGCAACAGTGCTGTATGACAATGAGTTCTACAGCCCAACTATGCATAAAGAAATATTTGTTTTGATTTGAAAGCATTACTAGTTTCAACCGATGCTCATCTGTTCTCACACTCTGAAAGACTGAAAAATTGTCCTCTATTCATTTTCTCAATTCCACTCATGATTTCATGCTTCTCTATTGTATTCAGTCTCTTAGCATTTCTTTCCTAGGCTGAAAAGACAGTTTACCTAATTGTTCTTTTAAGGGAAACAAGTCCGATTCTTTATCCAAACAGGAAAATCTGCAGCAATTCTAAATAAGCAAAACACCACACATAAGCAATTCTATTTTTTTTTAATCAAAGTGAGAGAATAAACTGGAAAGAATCATGTGAGAAGGTACATTTGTATATTTGGAGGCTTTAGAAAGTAAACAAGATGTAAACTTAACATGGAAACCTACTGAAAAAGAGCAAAGTACTAGCACTGGTGTTAAGTATCAGAGCAGGGAGAAAACTATTGCACTGCTGGAGCAGCATTTGGTTTGGGGCAAGAAAGATTTTGAGGGAGTCCTAAATAGAAGAATGGTGAAGAACCAAATGGTACATGAAATGGCAGAGAGTGTCTAGAGATATGTATTTGAGGCAATTCCAGATGCAAATGAACATTTCAGTATACACTGCAATGGATGTCCCACAGAAGCTTACGTGTTAAGAGCAAGATTTTCTGGAGAAGCCTGAAGAGACTTAAAGGATTGGTGGCATTTGTGACCTGAGTGACCCCTTGCAGAATACTAAAAGCAAAGCAGATATAGAATCATCTGGTTGGAAAAGACCTCTGAGATCATCCAGTCCAACCATACCTGTCTCCTTACTAAACTATGTCCCTAACAAACTCATCTACCCACCTTTTAAACACCTCCAGGGATGGGGACTCAACCCCCTCCCTGGGCAGCCCTTCCAGGGTCTGAGAACCCTTTTGGTGAAGAAATTTTTCTTAATGTCTAGTCTGAATCTCCCCTGGTGCAACTTGTGGCCGTTTCCTCTCATTTGTCACTTGAGAGAAGAGACCAACACCCACCTTGCCACAACCTCCTTTCAGGCAGTCGTAGTCAGTGATGAGGTCTCCCCTCAACCTCCTCTTCTCTAGCCTAAAAAACCCCAGTTCCCTCAGCTGCTCTTTGTAAGCCTTGCTCTCCAGCACCTTCACCAGCCTCACTGCTCTTCTCTGGATGTGAGTAAGGAAAATAGTAGCTCATTTCCAGAGCTTAATGTGACCACATGAAAAAAGATAATCTGCCTCAGGAATCCTAGAATCATTACAAAAAAGTGAAAAATTCAGTTTTTAAAGTGAAAAAAAATCTGTCAAATGTGAAGAAAACAATTAGGCTGCAGTGCCACTAGGAAATATTAGCAACAAAGAAACAGATTGTAAGAAATAGGAAGCTGGGCCATCATACAGTGAAAATTCACTCCCAATTCTATAAAACACAGCATCAAATTAAGAGATAATAGCTTTGGGATTTAGCAAATGGCTTTGTAGCCTTGTTGAGATCAGGGCAGTTTGAAACAGAAAGAACAGGTATGGCTGGTAAAATACAGATGTGCAAAGCACAGTAGGGGAAGCACCAGCTTGATCGTTATCTAAGATATGGGTCTAAAAGAAATGGGATCCAAAACTGAACAGTCACTAGGCCTGACAGGAGAAAATGATTGTGCACCTTTGTCATTCTCAAGCCGGGGAAATCTGAATTCAGAATTTCACCAAGAAGTCTGGATTCTCAAAATGTGTTTTATCATAATTAATTGCTGTGTAATAAATGGTGTTTTACTAATTTACAGAACAGAGGTTTCATTTGTTTTAAGCCACGAGGACACATGAAACTGGAAAAGATGTAGCCCAATAGTTCCTAAATGCACTATACTCAATCTTCAATATTTCTTGCAGCTGAGTGTCACAGCCTTTTCTCAGCCTGACTTCTAGCACATACTAAAACCTTTGAACATGACCAAATCCATTAACAGAAAGCCCAATGAGATCCATGCAGCCAATTGGAAAATCAAGAAAAAGAAATGAGAGCTATTACAGAAAGAACTAATTTACCTTGCACACATACTGAGTAAGAGACAATTCCCTAATTCTGCTAAGAAGCTGAACCAGGGCATATACTGGCCAGCTGCCCAGACTGCTACAGTGTTTTGCATCATTATACGACACATTTTGTGGGTTCATCACAAATCCAAAGTCAGCAGAAACGCAAGGTGAGAAGCAGGAAACACTTTCATGGTCAGCAGAACGAGATCCAGCATCCTCAGCATTAAATGGCTTGCATTTTTATTGTCATTCCAAACTCTTTTCATAACGCTATTGATTGGGCTTGTAAGCACAGTCCCTCTTCCAAAACAGGATTTATGTTTTCCAGGAATGTTTATTATACAACCCCCCCAAAAAATTAATGAAAATGTTTAAAATCTACGTAGATTTTCATCTCCATTTGGACCACAGCAAGTTCAGAGCCAGCAAAGGGCACTGAACCGTGTCAACACTTCTTTACTGAGAAGCATCTTGCCTGACAATAGGAAGTGGAACTATTGTGCTTCCACTGTGACACACAAACCAGGGCAAACCCACAGTAATGTTGGTGGTGTAGCAATGGCTTTAGGAGCCATTCTGGCCACGGAATTGGTTTTAAGGAGTGGCACTTTCTTTAGAAGAGGCGACTGTCTTCTCTTGTTCCACTATTCTAAGAAATACAGACATTCCCAGCGGGACTGAGCTTGCAGAAAGGGACTTCAAAGCACACGCAAGCTTCTGATATTAAGAGACTGAGTATCAGCGTTTTCTGTGACTGCAAAATCCCACAGCAAACACAGTCTCCCTTTAGAACACTACAATAGTGAGAAAGGATGTTGTACAAAGTGATGAGTACATAAAACCTTCAGACAGGAAAGATAGTCCAAATATCTGGTCAGACCTGGGACTCAATTCTAAGCTCAATCCCGTCTGCAACGGGATTTTGGCATGATCTTGTCCTAAAACTCAGGGAACAGTTGCAGAAACCATGGTTAGGGAAATGGGGACAGTTATGTGCTGGACAGCAGGTTTTGCAGATACAAGAGGAGGCTCCTGGGCTTGTTATAAGGAGCCTTTCCATGGGGTTATGAAAAAAAAATCCATGAATATTTAGATTAATATATAACTTCTATATAACCATGTAAATAGGCAGAAGTGTCATTTACAACCTATTATTCATTTCCTTTCTGACTGAATGGGTTGGTCTGGATATCACCCAGTGGGAAAAGCTGAACTGAGGATGTTGTTACAGGCTGGGTTGCAGATACATTAAAATGACAAAAAAGAACCACTATCCTTCAATTTTAAATAGAAAGGTAAGCACATGTTTTGGCATCAGCAGCTGAAACAACACTGCCCTTTAAAATACATGCAAGTAACCACTCCAAAAACAAAGAGTTATGCAAAGTTCACAGGAGCAAGAGTGTGTCACTGCCTATTTATTCTGTCTCTTTCCAGGGTGACTATTTTTGCTTTAATTTCCTTGAGTTACCATTTGCTTAGTGAAGATAGTTGTTAGCAACTGCAGTAACTGTACTTTTTACCATGTCTCTGAGTTTAGGGAAGGCAATCATTTCTATTGAGAATTGTAAGGTGAGATGGAAATGGGAAAAGGCACTCCTACAAAGTGAAAAGTTATTTAGAGAAAATCTAATGTACTGAAGCCAAGACAATGAACACAAAAATAGAGAAGGCACAGCTCCCCTCCAGAAGTCAGTGTATCCAAAGAACATCCATGGTTTCTAGCCTGGAAAGTGGCATGCATTGAATCTACCTGACCCAGGGAAATCTAAGCTGGAAAAACAGCAAGGAGAAATTGGAGCTGTCCTAGTGTGGTTTCTACTTCAAAATTCATCCATAGTCAGCAGAGCCAGTGCTGTTCAGGTGCAGGAAAAAGGAAAAATTTCACCCTGAAGGTCAGATATGTCTCCTGTGTGTGATCTCTCACTCACCAGAAAAGATGGACCACGGGAAGACTTTGGAGGTAAAAGCATTCAGTGGTATTTTACAAGTCAGCTACAGGGTGACAGCATCTAAACATCATTAACAATTTATCAGCATTTCAAGAGGACAGGTCAGCAACCTGAACAATAAGCTGAAAAGTGCTTCTGAAGGAGAGGTCTTTCAAGGCCTAGGTGGGCACAGAGCACGAATCTTACAGACAAACAAAAAGTAATGTAAAAAATTAGTTAGACCACTAATGAGACAAAGTTCTGGAAGATGCAACAGGTCACGTAAAGCTCTTTAGAAGCAATACCCAAATGTGTTAATTTGTTGGTTAGGTATGTGCTGTTTGCTTTGGAGAGAAACATATCCATCTTTCATGAGAACCATCGAAAGGACAAGGAGAAAAAGAAGGGGGAAAAAAGGTAATACACACAGAAGGATAATTAAATCAGATTTGCAAACAAGTCTCACTCTGCATGCCATTCCCTGCCTCCAACACCACCCTCATTTTTTCACTCACACCACACCTGTAGGTCTCAGGCACACAGATCAGGACATGCTAAAACCAAGAGTTCAATTAAAATGAGCTCCACAAGACGCAGGCATTTCTGCAGATTCGCTTACAACACCACTGCCTTACCTTTCAAGACCAAAATCTAGACCTTTTGAAGACTTTCCAAATTATTGACATGGCTTTTGGCCAGACAGCTTACATGGCTGAGAAACTGCCCCAGGGCTACTGAAAAAGAAACCCACCTGTATCCACATTTGACACGTTCTGGAGTCCATTTTCCACCGCCTTTTAAATATTTTTCCCACTTATAATTTCTTACCTGAAGAGTCTTGACTTTTCCTAAAACGTTCTCCTGTGACATTGCTTGGATGGCCTGTTCACTCTCTGTTCTCCCATCAGGTATAAAAATACTGTCATGGGAAAAAGCTCGACTGCCCATAGAATAATGGGAGGATCTGGAAAAAGTAAATAAGCACAGCAATTAATTGATGGAAGCAACCTTTCATTTCATAGCTGTCCTGCCGTATAGATTTTCCCTCCCTCTTAGCTTTGAACATAAAAGCTTTGAACATTCTCAGAAGAGAGGTATCCAAACATTTTCTGTCATCAAAAGTTTAACGGAGGTACATGATTCCTTCACACAGTTTTCCTCCTTGGAAGGACATAGAGTGGGGTGTTTTTAATGGGCATGTTGAGAAGTTCAACCGATTTTCCCTAGAAGTCTCAAATCTCAATGTTACTTTTAGGATACAGGGTAGATGATGAGGGTGCTTATTGAAGAAAGCCTGCATTCAAGCTTAGTCAGACCAAGACTCAAAAGAAAGGCAGTGGGTTCCAAGCAAAGGTTGCTCTATAACACAAAAAAGAGGTAATACACTCCAGTAACCTAACAGCTCTTCCTATCAGCACAAATATGATCACATGGACAATCAAAAGTTATCATCAACACCTCAAACTGATAAAAAGCTTATTACACCATCCCATGTGGGTTTGATTAGCAACAAACAGTGAGAGATGTTCATGTGTTACTGTTAAATCAGATTCCAACGCCAAGGAGAAGAGTCCACCATGAACGACCTACTTATATAGCTGCCCTAAAACCACAGGCAAAGGGATTAAACAAAAAGTGGTTTATTCTACTGGAGATTTTAAAGGCTTGTCAAGAAAATGGAGATTTTTTTTTTTAAAAAAAAAGGTTATGGGTTGTTACTTTGGTGTTTTGGGGGCATTCTGAGGGAAAATGTTTGAGTTGGAAAGTTATGTTTTGTCCAGATTAGAGAATTTTACAGGGAGGGGAAAGGCAGTAAAACACAAACATGGCAGAAACCACAGTAGAAGAAAATCAAACAACTGAGAGGTGTTAAATCTGTCCTTTTAGTAACCTATTGGCAGCTCCGTGGAATCCATTTACAGCTTCTGTAAAAAAAAAGCCATCTGGAGGAAAGAAAATAGGGGTTTTTTAATACCAATCTAACCACCACAACCTTCCATATGTGATAAAAACATTGAAAACAAATACTTCAGCAAAACCAGGGAAGAGGATACTTCCAGAGAGAGGGGTAAGTAAAACAGCAAGAAAAAGTAATGCCTCACGTTTAAGAAAAATCAGTATACTATACTTTTCTCCCTTTTAAAATGTACTAGTTGTTTTTAAAGTACTCAAAATATTTCTAATCATACCTTGAAAAAACAATTTGGAACGTATTTATTATATTTTCAACTCTTTTTTACCTGGGCTTTGATCTTTTTAAGTAAAAATTACAATATTTCCTTACCAAGAAAGAATGCTATACATTATATTAACTTTTTATAACAGCTTAAATGATAAGCTATTCTTGACTTTTATAACAAAATTTATCACAGGTACCCTGAAAATACACGGCCACAACCTCAGCCTCTCTCTAGTTTATACACAAAATACATTTGCACTCACAAAATAAATAACCCAAACTTTTGGGGAGAAAACACATGGCTCCTTATATTATATATATGCAAGCATGTATTAACTGCAAAACTATTTCTTACCAGAAATTAATATTTGAATAACATGCTTCACTGAACCAAACCACCACACAATTAAGCAAAGAGCTGGTCAATATTTCACACTATTTTTAGCTATCAAAGAAGGAGAATATTTAACTGATGCTGTATTCTACTTTATTTATCTCTTTTAAAAATAAAACCCACAACGTGATTGCCTTTGGCTGCTGAAGGTAATTCACCTTCTTCAGAAACCTATTATTAGAGAAACCATAAAAGCATATTTTTAAACCCTCTTCTAAAAATGTTTCTATACTAAATTGTCATGACTCAGCCTGTACACAGAGCTGTGGTAAAATTGTGTGGCACTGGAATGTATCTGCCTTCCTCAGCCATAAAGGAATCAGCCCAGGAACCACAGTTGGAGAAATGCTCCTCAAATGGAGACAAATTCCTAGCAGGGCTGGCTTGCAGAATGAGTGGTTTAAGAAGAAGCTGAGTGAAAGCTGGGTTTTCCATACAGCCCTGTAGGTCTGTTTGAACTGACAGCTCCAGCATTACATTCAACAATCAGGGTGGGGGCAGAAAGTCCGCATTCACAACCAAAACTGAGGAGAATACACCAAATTTGACACGCTAGCCCATGCCAGCCCCTCCTGCATTTGCATGGTTCGATATGGAAAGAAGGTGCAGAAGGCAAGGGGAGTGGGAATTTACAGTTACCTTTGAGTGGAGAGATCTGCAGAGGACATAAAATCCAGGTCATACTGTGCACCAAAGAGACTCCTCTCTCAAATATTTTGCCAGCAATACTGTGGCTCAGGTACTTCTGGCTTTGTCTCACAGCTATTCCTCACGCATATGACACTCGTCTCCCCTTGTACTGTCCAGTGGGTGGGTTGGCATTCTCATACTTAGACAGCTCATGTTTATTCCTATTGTTTGGAACAGCTCATTACCAGATGAGGGTTACAACTCAGGCATTAAATTGTCCAGTGACTTGTTTGCAAGCCATTCCTGACCTTACTAATGAGTCTGTTAATATGGAAGTTGGGAACAGCCAACCTGCAGCTTTTGAGCTGAACTGGGTTTGCTAACAGCCCAAAGCCCGAAACTTCAGCCGACCAGCAGCGGGCAATAGGAACTGCCTGATAATATGAATCCTTGAAATGGAAAACAGAGACTGTTGAGGTTAGTGCTGGTGGACTATCTAGGACGTGGCTGTGGATGAAGACCTTCTCCACCCTGCTACAGAGCTGAGGATACCTTTGGTGACCTAGTCTCACCTCCTGCCTGTGAATTAATCCAATGAACCTCCTGACTGAGACACACGGCACACCAACTTTTGGCTACTTGCAGATTTAGGTTTATGGTTGTGTGATCAGATTTGTTAAAATGTTATTTAAAGCTTCCTTTAGGACACTGGGTCACGTGAAAGAGCTTGGGAGCTTCATGTGACCTACAAGCATAAGCCAAACACTGCTGAAAGTCCAACCCTATCTCTGATAAGCGTCCACAATGGTACTGATGGCAGGTTAGGACCATGCTAAGCACGTAGAGTATACGATCTCCATACACCAACTGCCTTCAGTTTAAGCACTTCCTCACTACATGGCATCAAACATTTTTGTTTCATAGAACTGAGGTCAAACATATTTGAAAGTTTTTGTCCGTTTTTGTTTTCTTGTCAACTTGCTACCAAAACAATCATTCTCCAAATTGCCAGAATACATGAAACATTCACAAGAAACTATGCAGTGAATTAACCCAAGATTTCTCTTTCTACTGTATCACCTCAAAATGCTTTGCAGATATACTGGATGTTTCAGAAGTGAGTGACTGAGCAATTTTGCTAGCCTCATGTGAAAACTGGTAAAAATGTTTTAGGAATTTTGCTTCAATATCTACGCAGGCTAAAGTACCCAAAACATATTCACACATTGTAATAATCTAGTTTATTTTACAGGTGAGTTTACATAGCCTTTAAGGTGATTTTCAGGCGACTGGAAACTTTCTGAAACATTTCTTATTTTTACTCACTGGCAGCCCACACTCCTTTTAAACCTTCCCAGCTGTGAGTTTGAAAGATTACATACAAAGGTCCTTTTTGCACTCATTTTTTTACTCCTCTCATGTTCTACTTTCAGAAAGGCTGACTTTCTTTTAAGTCATAATACAGTATAAATAATTGAGTTTCCTTCACTGCTACCATCGTTCCCATCTCTGAAGATTTTCCCCACAGCCTTTACCCATTAACATCCTCATAAACCTCCGTGCTTCAGAAAGCCCTCCCCTCAATGAAAAGGTATGTTGACAGCAGGAACAGCTTTCAGTAGATTCATGGTGGGTCAGACAGGGGCTACAGTTGTAGCCACAGTTGAAGGTATTGCACAGTTTCAGACTGCCAGATCACTTCTCAGAAATCTGGGAAAACAGTGGCATCAGTTTATGAGCACTTCTGTTGATAATACCAACGATGACACTTCAGAGCCTGTTTGTGCTGGAAATAATTTAATCATCATCTGACTCACTTCTAGAAACCTGACTGAATTAAATGAATTATGGATGTGCTGTACAAAGCACTTTTAGCAAATCCTTAAGGATGACATTTCTGAAGATCTGTTGCAGCCTAAGTGTCATGTTCCAGTTTCAGTTCCAATACACAAATTATCAAAACAAATTTTATTATACTTGAAGAAAAGTTAAGTTCCATTAATTCTTAGAGTTTTGCCACACCTGTGTCCCTTTTCAGATCCCCGAAGACAGGCAGGAATACTTTTTTTCTCAACAAAACTAAAGTCATACTTTTCACAGTCTTTTATTAGGATGAAACTCTAATTTACTACTACATTTTGAGAGTGTAGGAGGAGTGGTTTGATACACATGGGCTTTGGCACAAGAAGACTGCACCAGGACATGTCTTTATCTTGAGGGTACCCAAAGCATAAAAGTACAGCAGAGCTGACCACCCCACAGAATTTTTAAAAAATAATGAAGTCAGCAGTGCCAATGGGTGGGAAACAGAGCAAGACATGGAGCGTGAGGACCACACCACATATTGACCATGGACATGACATGGACTCCTAGCCCAGGTTTAACTATATTTAGCTGTAAAAAGAGTTGCTTCAAATACATCTTGTCGCTAACTACCTTTCTTCTGCACAAATCAAATATGTTCCTCAGACTTTGTTTAACTCAGTACTGATTGATTCATTCCTCTGGAAAGGGAAAGCACCTTCTGCTGTATTTCAGATTTCTGAAAGAATACCCAAAACCACAGGTAAAGTTGATTACATAGATCAGGGGTGTCAAACTCACGGCCTGCAGGCCAAATCCAGCCCTCCACCTTGTTTTATCCAGCCCAGCACCTCGTTTCTCCCTGGCAGCAGTGTTGAGCTCCTGGCCCCTGTGCTGCTGCCAGCACTGGGCACGTGTGCAGCGAGTGACGCGCGTTACGCTGCGGGAGCAGAACGACAGGAGCCGTGAGTTTGACACCCCTGACATAGATACTGGAAGTATGATAGGTCTAATGTGTGTATGAATTTGGCTTGCAAAAGCTTCTGTGCAGTAACCTCTCTTTCCATTACTCACTCTTGCTGAGGTGTCTGTGTGTGCTGGGAAACATGAAACAAATCCTTCGCAGCAGAATAGAACCACCCTGAGCCTAAAAGAGAAGTCCTACTCCTCTCTCATGAAGACCAGCAAATCAAGACAGATTTCTCTTTGGATTCCCATCAGCCATTGCTGTGCATCTTTTTCTTTTTAGGATGCAATCTTCCATCAGCTCTCGCTACTCCGAGTCTGGCCTATGCGAGGTATCACCCTTTCTCCTTTTATCCTCCTTACTACGTGTTTCTGTCACTTCTTTTGTGCCAGCTCATGGTTCATGTGAGAGAATTCAGAGAGCTGTTCTGACTGAATAACTAATGACAAAAAAATCCCACACAACTTCCTGGTCTGGCTGAGCAAACACTGGCACAAGTTTCCATGTCAGCTGCATGGCAAAAGAGTCAGACAACTGCAATCTGGACTTCAACCAGCTTATTCTACTATGGGACCGCAGCATTAGGTACATCAGTACTTAACTAACACTGCACAGAACCTAAGGCCATGTTTACCTTGGTACCAGTGGTTATCACATTTTAGACCCCATTTTCCTCCAGTCATTTCTCCTCTCAAAGACAAATGTGGGGTCCTTATAAAAGGGATGTTTTGCCAACAGGGAACACTGAGGTCTCAGATGTTGCATAATCCCATATCGGTGCATTACTGTAGTGCAGAAAGCTCACACCACCAATTGCCTCTTCGGTGTGTCAAAAATGTTCCTCCCACTCCGATATTAAAAAGTTAGAAATAGAAACTGGAAAATAAAGGGAAAGAATGAGTTGTTCTGTTCTTTCATGTTTTAGAGACTGTCTCCCAAAAAAGCCCAGTCTCATGACTTTTACTCTTTTAGATTTCCATTAGAAACCGATTCTGTAATCATTGAGATCAGAGCCAACTTTTTAACATAAAGCCATTTTTAACACTAAAAAATTCACAAAGCATGTAAAGCAAGAATGATTTTTTTTAAGCCAGGTATTGACCCTCAGTGTAATCCCTTCAAAGAAATCTGAGAGTCACTTTCCAGAATAGTGCCTAAGGGAAATGACAAGTGCAGTGATACATTGCCTTTACTTAATGTTTTGTTTTAAAAAAGAAATCTGATTCCAACTCTTTGCATCTCCCATGTATGTCCCCCGGGCAGCTAGAGATGAAAAACAAATTGCATTTTCTAGTAATTCCAGAGAGGCATTAATACTCTAATAGAGGAAAATGGATTGTAATTCTGGCTATATTTTTAGAGCCCTCTCTTTCATCTGTCATGTCGGAACATGAGTTTTAGTTCTAACTCATGCCTAGATGGGGAATATTGTCCATGCTGCAACCTAACTCTGAGGTGCAGCTATGCTTGGACAGCACGTTGCTTCATCACATTAACAAATACATAAACACAGTCCTTACAAGATGAACAGGCAAAAGGGAGACTTTTTAGCAGGTTTTGGTTGAAGGATTCTTTTTCATAAAGTAAACTTAGGGATCATTTCTGTGCTCAACCTAAACGTATATCCACATCACCTTCAGAAACTGCCAAACCTCAGGGCATTAACTCCAGGAGAACCACACAGTCCCACTGTTACAACCCATCAGAGTTTCACTGGTGCCAATAACCTGTTCTGCAGCCTCTGTGTTAGTAGCTTTGCTTATTTCAGAGGTCATCATGCAACATTGCCTTATACAAAGCTCCAGTTTGATGTCATCAGATCCGTAACCTATGAACTTACTATTAATGAAAATTTTTCAGAAAGTGGGGATCAAGACTAGTTTTGAGTAGCTGATGCATCTCTAATGCATGCTAGTAATTTAACTAAAATCATCAAGCACACAGCAATTAACTACAGGAGGTGTCAAGGACCTGAGTGCACTAAAAAGCCTTAATCATGGAATCACAGAATGGTTTAGTTTGGAAAGGACTTTAAAGCTCATGCAGTTCCAACCCCTCTCCCATGGGCATGGACACCTTCCACTGGATCAGGCTACTCATAGCATCTGGTCTTGAACACCTTCAAGGATGGGGCATTCATGACTTCTCGGGGCAGCCTGTGCCAGTGTCTCACTACCCTCACAGTAAAAAAATCTCTTCCTAATATATAATCCAAATCTGTTCTTTCAGATTAAACCACTCCCCCTCAAGCTAGCACTGCACTCCCTGATAAAGAGTCCCTTCCTTGCTTTCCCACAGGCCCCTTTTAAGTACTGGAAGGCTGCCAGAAGGCCTCCCTGGAGCCTTCTCCAGGCGGAGCGACCCCAGCTCTCTCAGCCTGTCCTCACAGGATAACGTCCTTGACCAGCCTCACCTGCAAATGAAGAACTAGAGAGAGCAAAGCTGTTCTTTACCACAGCCTTAACTGTCCTGGAACACTCCTTCATTCCCTGAATATACCTTGTAACCCAGAAATAAGAAACTTGCTCTGCACAGATCTGTGTCAGCTGACATAAGTGAGGAAAATCTGAGCATAATTTGTTTCTAAGGGCTTTACACTGTCCATGTGTTTTGCTCTGCTTGGGATTGAAGAGATACTTAGTGAAATGAGAGTGCAGCTAAAACAAAGTCCCCAGGATAAGGTAAACACCAAGCACCACTGCATAAAGGCACTCCCAATGGAGCCAGGAAGGCACTCAAAATGAGGCACTTAAAGAGGAAATTAGGAGACTGACAAAAGCCAATTGCAGAAATCAGGATAACAAGCAAAAGAAAAAAAAATGCCAAATATATGAGAATTGGATGTTACAGAGAGAAGTTATCTTGGGCGCTCTCTGAAGCTGCAAGTGAGTACATCACCTTTTTCACTCTTGGTCTAGATTGCTTCATACAGACCTGTCTAATGCTGCATCCCCATGGAAATGTATCAAAGCTGTAGCTGAAATTGTCCAAGAAGGAATTGGGATGTTCTCCTGGACCCAAACCACAAGCTTGTGATTTTCTAGGTCTGGTTGTTCTCATGTTTAGCCAGTACCTTCAATTCACAAGGCTTTATGAATGTAAAGCATACTAACAGCTAATAAACAAATACATTAAATCAAGTTTTCTTATTCTTCCCATTTTAACAAAGCAGATTCTTGCAAGTTATCATTTATAGGTTGTTGAATTTCTCTCCTCCCCATTCTCAAATTTAGAAAACGAACAGCTGAACTGCTGATGATTCATTTTCATGAGATCAAATGCTCTAATAGTCACGCAGAAAAAACAATACACAGACATTAAAAGTTTATACGTTAAGCCCATAAGTTTGAGTTTGGGGTAAAAGCAAGACCACTTTATGAAGATCTGAAAATATCATGAGCTGCGTTCAGAAATGCCAACAACTACTTTGATATATCTGCTTTATAAGAGTCCAGCTAAATGAGATACCAAAACCAGTGTGTACCTTTGGATCAAACTTCTAGTGAAATCCCTGAGGTGGCTTGGAGCAGAACGTGAATCTTTTTGTCCTGCTGCTGATTGTCATCTGCACCAAATTTGAAGTTTAGAGGTAGTAAAGGACCATGCTAAGAAAAGAAGGCCATAACGTCCATCCTACTCTTTTCACTATCCCTGCCAAATAATATGGGAGACACTCCTCACG
Source organism: Dromococcyx pavoninus (assembly GCA_033558185.1). Lineage (NCBI taxonomy): Eukaryota > Metazoa > Chordata > Aves > Cuculiformes > Neomorphidae > Dromococcyx > Dromococcyx pavoninus. Next base: position 137,558 of record JAUMJL010000557.1, read on the forward strand.
TGAAGAGTATCACCCTCTGAAATGATGTGGAAATCTGAGCTACAAGGTGAACATGCCTTCAGAGCAGCAGCAGGATTGCTCAAGATCCAATGGGAAGTCCAGAGAGAAAAAGACCAAGCAGTTCCTCCTGATACATTTTTTTTCCTTACTTAATCAATCACCACATAGTCTTTCAAGGTACCTATCAGGTAATTACCTGAGAAATAATAGAAGAGTCACTTGAGAGATGAAGAAAGTATAATTACATTCATTTCTCAGGCCAGTCTCTATGGCAACGAGAGCACATGCCTTTGATCAGCAGTTAGCGACCAAGGCCACGTTTGATGTAGATGAGTCGTTCTCATTCACATGAAAAGCAAAATGAAAATTAAATATTCAGAAACTAAAATGGAGATACAAGAGATGAGTAATAGTGAACAAACTGTATCACCTCCTAGACCTGAGTTATATAATATGCTGTTATTGGAAGACTCGAAGACCACAAACACCTGCAGAAATTCTTCAGCTGAGCACACAGTTTAGAAAACTCAGATGAATAATTTTGTTATCTGCAGTAAATGCTCGGCTGGGAACAATCACAGAAAGGGTGGCTGAGCACTGAACAAGCCTCTCCTATCTCTAATTTCTGTGAAAACAAGCACAAAAATACAGGTCCCAATCTGCACCCTCCAAAAGAACCAGCATTTTATTTGGCATATGTATTCTCTCAAAGCAGTGACGCTCCTGCTATTTGTGTATGCACAAACCCAGTACAAACTGCACTCACAGTAACGAAGTTCACACAGGCTAAAACAGCACACTAAGTGCTGCTTTTTTTTTTCACTTATTCCAATCATTCCCTTCTCCCTTACAGAGGACCAATTCTTTGCGTAGTCCTCCTCCAATCAGTAAAATGACTCCTACTTAGCCTTTACATCCCTCTGCAACTCATCATTTGTTTCCGCTTTCTGTAAGCTTCTTTCTCAAACTCCAATCCATTAAAGAGACAGTGATTTAGCCATGTTGATAACTTTGATTCCTATCATTTCTCTGCCTGAAAATTTTTGTTTGTACTCTTTGTGCCTATTCAGACACACAATTCAAATTTAATGTAAAATTAAAATTTATACTTTACAGGTCAAATACCTCTTGGATGTAACACCTGTCTGGAATTTATTGCTGATACCACAACTGAAATGACTGGTCAAGTCTTGATCACATTATTTTCCCTCTGAAAAATACTTTGAGGAAGGCCACTAGCAGCCAAGTACCTATCAAGAAATGTGCTGAGCAGATGCCCTATCCTATGGATCACTGACATTCTTTCCACCACTGCCCTTGGCCTCTCTTAAGCACAGAGAAGCCACATTTGCACTATAAAAGCTGATGGCTCCTATGAAACCACTATCTCCTTTCCACCTCCAGACTCTCTGTGGCATTTGGGATCAGGTTTAAGCCACCAGTGAAACTGCCCAATCCACCCAGCCCCTGACAAAAATTACTTTTAGCAAATTACTAAATGAAAGCCTCTTAAGATGACAAAGAAACGCATTTTTTTTCCGCTTCCCTGTCCTTTTTTTGCTCTTTTCAAACTGAAAGATTCATGCTTAGTGTTGGCAGTTGTACTGCCCAGAGAAATTCAGGAGAATTCTGTTCTTACCAAGAGACAACCACCCATACATTCTGCAGCTCCATACAGATTCATGACCTGATTCATGCTGCATCTTTAGCACTGAGCATCAGTTTGCCACCCTGGGGCCTCCCCCCCCCCCCCAGGAAATTCCTGCTAGGAGCAGTAGAACTTTTGATACATTCTGGGAACACAGCATGCTCCTTGCCCCAGCTCTGGTCCATAAACAGTTTATTGCTTATTTTACTTATCTATATAGCATAGACATGAGAACTGTGCAAAATACTTGCCTTAAATCCAAGTGAAGCCTGTCTTTGAGCGCAGACACCAGGCAAATATTACAAGAAATACTGAAAGATTTTCCTTCAGCTCTGCATATGCCCAGTTTACATTTCTAGATCTGAAGTTTCCTGGCAAGATGTCAGCACAATTGTCAAGGAAAGATGATTTTAAAGTTCTGCTGGTAAACTTGTCAGAAAACAAACTTCACTTTTTCAAGGGAATGCTTTTGGCTTCTACAGTCATGGAAGTGACACAGTGCAGTTATACGACCCTCCGAATTATCTGATCAAGTGCAACACAGGGTACAGCTTGAACAGAAAACACCAACTTTGCTTGCCAAAATCAGGCATTTTCAAATAACTAATACATTTGGAGAAATCACCTGCTTATGCACATGGTCCCCACAAGCAGAAAAGAAGCTGAACTCATTAACAGAGTAGCCATCACTGTACGGTTTAGCACAGCTCTACTAGACAAAGAGCTGGGTGAGTCACAGCTGAGTCCCAACAGCAATTCATGCTGATGAAGGTTCAAGCAAATACTGGGCAAAGTTGTTTAAAAGACAAAAAATCTCTCCCTTTTCTACTTCACAGGCAGTCTTCCTCATCAGAGACGCCAGACTCCAGGTGATTTCTTCGTCATGAGGATGACTTTATGTAGGCGACCTGAGAACAGTTTTACAGTAATTATGCAGAACTTGGTGAGAATTTACAAAAAAGGGGTCCCACATTTCATGGACAGGTACATTCAAGAGACTGCAGTTTGCTGACAGGCTTTTCCCTGGAAGATAATCAGTGTCATCACACTTAAGAGTCTTGACAGGTCCCATTCCAGGTCCTTTGAAATACTGCATTCAGCCCAAGTAAAGGCACTCTACTGTACACTCTTTTATAAAAATAAAGTTCCCCACTGCCTTTGCACATCAACTGAGAATGACAAACTTTTCTGTAGGGCACCACAGAGGTGGCCTTTCAGGTATGTCCTCACAATGCTTACTTAGTGTCAACTGTGACAAATAAGACAAATATAAAATCTGACAAAGGGCCACATCATAGTGAAGGTTCACAAACACTGTTTAATTTGTCTTGTACTAAGTGCTTCTACATCCCAGCTCATATGGTTATGACAGAAAGTTAATGAATACAGTTTTAACTTTGTAAACTCAAGAAGGGCAATATAAAAGTGGGAAAAGAAATTCCAGTCTTTCACAAGGCAAGGCAAGACAGATTGCAGTAGGAAACCTCCCACCTGGGAACAGCAAAACAATACGGATGAATAAATAAGTTGAAGTGTGCATACATGAGGACACCACACAAGTTATTTGCATCTTATGAGTCCAGGAAGTATAAGTAAGAAAGGATGGACAGACAGATCTGTCAGGCTGCTTCCAACTCAGCCACTCAATCTACACCATATGTAGATCACCTAAATTGCTCCTGGGACATCTGCACCACCTGGTCTGGGCAGTATCCATTAGAGATTCAGGCATTAGCTCTGAGCAGGCTTGTAAGCCAATACAGCACACAGTGAAACACTAGCTTGGGTCTTGGAAGCAAGGCAGATGTCTTATTTAGCCTGTACTCATTTATTTGCTTGTCTCTACCCTCCCAAAGCAGCTTCCTCCCTTAGTATCTTTTCCATATATCAACCTCCTCTCCCCAAAGCAAAACAAATGTCCACATGGAAAATCTACAGATAACAAATCAATGTACTTTACAGGCTGATGAAGAAATATAGCTCTATTAAGGGAACGGGAGCATCCCTGAACTTTTGCTACAAAATTGGACCTTTTATTAAGCTTTTGTCAGTATATGGCCATTGTACCTTCTTAAAGAGCTTAAAGCAAATGGAGTTATAAAACTACTCAGGATTCTGGTTATATAAATATACTACTAGTTGTTTATGTTTGCTCTGGTCCATTTCTATATAAATAGTGGAAGGTATGGCAATGTATTTCCTGTTAGACAACCTGTAAAAAATTCCATATATTATTTTAGATAGCCTATCTCTGCATTTAATTCATAGACATTTGAAATTACACTAAAGGCAAAAAAAATATAATGGGTGGAAGCCATGCTTCTGAAAACAAAAAGAGGTGACAAAACTAAGTTTCCCAAAGCAATCTAACGCACTGCACTGAACATCTATGCTCATTGTAAAATAAGTTATGTGGCAAACACTATCTGCAAACTGAAAATTATCAAATCCCACTCACATTTGCACCATGGAGTCTGAGAGGGAAAAGAAAGTTTTGACTGAGTATTTCCAGCAGGCTAAACCAGAATAATCTCTCACAAATCACAAGCACAGAATGAAACATCCAACTTGAGATGAGATGTGGGACCCTTCACATTTGCTAATCCCCTGATATTCAAGTTGCGCAGTCTGATTTATTCCACCAGTGGCTTATATTTACTTTACTAAATAGGAAAATTAGTATGCTTGAAAAACCAAGCACTTAACAGTCTCACAAGGATCTGCCACACCTTCACTTCACCACTGAGGAATGGGAAAAGTTCCCACATCACTGTTTGTTTCTGGGCGCAGCTCTGCATTTTCAGTTACGCTGAATGGGAAATCCCTGATAGGGAGGTGATGCCCTTTGTTTTGCTCCTGTTCACCAGTTTGCTCTTGAGGCAGGTACTGTAACTTCCCAGAGTCACCAGGCATCATGCACACAGCTAATACAATGCAACAGCAGTCACCAATGTCTCCATCTACAGTGTGGCTCTGCTCAGTCTTGATTTTCTGAAAAGCTGGGACAGGCAAGAGACGCACAGTATTGCATTGCAGAAACCAAAGGGAAAGCTAGAACTTCAGAGAATTCTACAGAATGGAACAAAAAATCCAGAAGCTTAAAAAAATTGAAATAAAATAAAATCACATTTTCACAGCTATGATTTTGCACCATTGAAAATACTGTGTAGGGTGATGTTTCTGATACATGTTTCTTTTTTGAGCAGAGTAATTTGGTAATTTTTTTTTAATCTTCTCAGACTTTTTCTTACTTTCACACTTGCCAGTGCAAACAGTTTCTTTTCCCCAAAGAAGCAGGCTTTGGCCAGGACTCAACTAACCTCTCCGAGACTTTCAGTTGGCAAGCGAAAGAAGCACTACTGACCCAATTAGTTTGCGCAATTGATCTTGGGTTTTTTGTTTGTGGTGGTGTGTGGTGTTTTGGTTTGGTTTTGTTTGGGGTTTTTTTCTTTCTGTTCACAGATAGAGATTGCTGACCAGTTAACTCCATTTCTCCCATCATTTCTGCAGCAAATTCTCACCCTCTCCTCACATCCTCTCTTGTCACTGAATTACAATCTGATTTCCAGGTGGCTCTGTTCCTTCTTTTCCTTCTTCTACTCTACATTCAAATTGAATTAGACTAAAGGGAGCCTGTTTGATGATGACAATTACAATGCAAAATCTGTATGGGAAAGACTGGAAGAGTGTGAGTCCATCCTGACCCAGATAGCACCTTGCAGGAAAAAGTATGCAATAAAGTATCTGTAGCAGCCAGTTCAGGTTTCCCTTTCCCCAGTTTTAAAAACACAGATGCCATTAATACCTCTGCTCAAGTGTTTGTCATGGAATTCTGTTAAACCATGGAAGCAGATTCAAATTGATCTCTATTTCACCCTGGGATTTCTTTGTACACTAACACAGGTACCCAATAAGTAATGCAAGTAAGGAGACCTCAGAGTCTACAGCACTGGGTGTCAAGTTGAGACGAGGGAGAGAGATGCACATACTTTGTAAAAAGCAGCATACAACATGCTACCACTCAGCAAAGGCAAAATTTAAATGTAATTCCATTAAAAACAGGGAGAACAAGTCTTGCATTTGCAGGGGTTCCTCTACCAGCTGGCAATAGACCCATATGAGCTTACCTCAGACCAGTGTTTGGCTCTTCATCAGAGGAGAAGGTGCCATTGCAGACGTTGCCAAAGGAGTGGCTGGGCTTCAGCTTGGCTTCCTCACAGTCTAACACGGGCTCTCTTTTCTTTCTCTTACCGAAGAGCTTCTTGAAAGGCTGGAATTTGCCTGCTTTTTTCTTGTCTGCAGATTACAGGACAAACAGGCACAGGGCTGAGGGACACGGTGCCTCGGCACAGCTCAGAAGCACGCACCGCGGCAGCAGGTTCAAAGGAAGAATGAGGTCAAAGAGCAAATCACCAGCCCGAAGCAGCCCGGTGCTTGCAATGTAAATGCAGGGCTGCAACTCACTGTTGACGCATCATATTGACACAGCAAATGTAAGAGCATTAAAACATCTGCTCTTGGGTTTAAGGATCTGCTTGGAGGTGTCAGTGCAGCCAAATATTTGGATGAAGACAAAGGATAATTTTGTAGAGCCAGAATTTATTTATTATTTTTTCATTTGAGTCTCATTTTTTGGGCTTTACACCACACTTTTGGTTTGGCCTTTTCATCAGAAGATAAAGCACCACTTTGGTTACTCCACTTCAGCAGGTGCTGAATCCTCTGCCTCAAAAGTAGTTGAGAATAACCTTCTGTATTTTACTTATGTAAACTCATACATAGACAAGTCCATTTGCAACTGAACAAAGAGAATGGGATAAAGTTCTGTTGGTTTTCTGGTGGGTTAGTTCTCTAAACAACCAGCTTTATATCAGCAAAGTCAATACATGTTTCTGACTTTTCTGTCCCCAGGTAACTGAGGACAGATTTTGACCAAGCATTTCTTCCTTGAGATGCTTAAATCTTAAAAGTTCCACCAAAAAAGCACAGCAAAAAGACAAAACAGACATGGAGACACAGGTACAAGAAATTAAAAAGTTAACCAGAAAAAAACCCAACTTCTTTTTCCACCAAAGACTGAAGAAAATAAATGCAGCTTCAAACTACTTTCCCCATATCTAGTAAAAAGACGTACCAAGAGTTTCTTGTTAATCATCACCAAGAAGTAGTTAATTTCTCTGGTTTGGGATGCACCAAAGAATTTCTAAAAGAAATTTTGCATTGAATCTACTTAAACAAGATTTAAAAGAAAAAAAAAACAAACAGCACAAACTTTTAGCCTCCTATCATAATCCAGTTCGAGAAGCATCATGTTGTACTGGTGACAAATACCTTCATAAGCTATTTAAATCCTTGTATGTGCTTTTCTCCCATGCTGCATGCACACACAGTGCCTCAGCATGCTCTACTCCTCCTATGAGCTGTTGCTTAGCAGAAAATAGCAGTTTGGTTGCAATATACACAGAAGGCCCCTAGAGGAACATTTGACCAGGAAACAAGAAAAATCTTCTGTAGTGCAGCAGTGCTCTTCAGTAACACATCAGGTTTTACACTCCTCTCTGCCATACCTGTGGATGGTAAAGCCACATGTAGGCAACACCTCTTTCTAGTTGCTGAAGGCATAAATAATTACAGGGTATTTGGAGAGACAAAATGTGCCCAAGCACATTGCAATCTGGCTACTTCCAGTGACAAATAGTTTCCAAACTAGCATGGTGCAATCAAACTTATACAAAGAGGAAGAAAGCCACTCTGTGCATCTAAATATATCTGTACCTGATGATGCATGAAGCAGAAAGCCTAGACTGAAATTATAAAGTCAAAGATGCAACAGATTGTAGTTCTGCATTTCCTTTACAGATGCCTAGGAAGTTTACACAGGTATCATTCTTCTCATTGGGCAGTCAAGATACAGAGCATTAAGACAACAAATCATCCCAGTAGTGGCATAAAGATAAAAAGCTGAATTACAAACCTCAAATTCAGCCCCAGTATTAGAATTTGTCAATCCAAAATCCCTGCCCCACAATGAATAGATGAGTAAACAACGACTGAAACAGCAGGTTTAGCAGTGTAGAAGAAAAAGGGGGACAGAAATTCATTCTCCCTGTCCCCTAGCTCTGCTTTCCATAAACTGACCAACTTACAACAACTCCAGCTGGGCCAATTGCTTGCTGCTCAGTTCTGACTTTAGGAAAAAACCTTCTTATACAAACCTCCTAACAGAAAGGCAAGTAGTCATGCAGAGAAAAAGAGAAATTATTGCTCTAGGCTACAGGTGCCCCCAACTCTTCATGCACTTCAGATATTGCTGCGAAAACTCATAAATCAAATGGTAGAGCAGGAAAGAAACTATAAGTACCAGACACAAGACTGGGTAAACGAGATGTTTTTCTATGGTTTCCACCTTGCCTGCTTCCTCAGCCTTCATTGAAAGGGAAGGCTGGGCAATGCCATTTCCACTGGTTAATGTAATTTACTGCATAAATCAATTCATCTGCAGCATTTCCAAAAAAGGTTCTGTGTCATTCATCCACATTATCTTTGTCCTCTCCCCTTTTGGAGCTCTTCAGATATAACTGTGAATTACCTCATCAGCTCCAAATCTACTGTACTGATTCACCAGCTATGAATCTAGGTGCTGAACGAGTAAGACAGGTCAACACAGTTTTCACTTCATCAAAACGGGTGAAAGAAAACATGGTTATCTTCAGCCAAGATCTGCTTTTCTCCATGTAATTTAACATGTCCCTGAGCTGTTTCCCGCTCCGTACCCCATCATCACAGTTGTCACATTACTAAGTGTGAATTCTTTAAATTAGGCTTTGTGACTCACAGCAAAACCAATGAACACCCTTCCCTGCACAGATTGCACATGCTATTCCTTATCCTTCCAGTGCAGGGATAAGGAGCAGTCAGCCCTTCCAGGTTTCTAAGGAAGAAATGCCTGACCACTAAGGCAAAATGAAGACGTGGGATGATACCACCTACAGGGCAAAATGCTCCCTATAAAAAAGTAAAAAAAGTACAAAGAGGAATCCAAGCATTGGTAATTGCAACAAACAATGCCCTGCACAAAAGCCTTTTGAGTCTCTAATGCTACAGCTCAAAAATTACTCATCCCTCCTGTCTATCTATGCTGCAGAAAGAAAATAATGGGATAGGAAAGGCTGAATGTTGATTCATGCAATGCTATTGACCTATGTTGAGTTTGTTTGACAAGCCTGTCTTGTTCAAATCACTGCAAACAGTTAACAGTAAATCAGTTTTGAGTCACAGAAAAACATGAGGTGTGAAAGAGACAGATAAACAAGATTGGATACACTAGCTAGAATAACACAGCACATATGGTAAACGCTCCCTTCTCAGCTTATTCCAGAAGAGTAGCAGAGCAAATTAGAATAATCTTTAACCTATCATATGATTTGTCAACTGCATAAAGACATGCAGTGCTGAACCAGAGCCAATTAAAGCAAAGAGCATTGGCATCATGAAGACAGCCCACAGTCCCTCCACTCCTAACTACAGAGACCAACAGGAGCAGCTACTCCTCTCGCACTCTCTCTTTCACTCTAAAGCGCTCTCCAAGAAGATTGAAGGCCGGTGCAATGGGCTTTATTGCCAGTAAATCAGGTACAGCCTTTGGACTCCAGCTGGCAAAGCCTTGGCAACACACCAACTGACAAATTCCCATAAGATAGCTTGTTGTTAAACAACTCAAAGTACTACCCAAATCCATTGGGATTCCAAGGCTATGATGCCTTCTATAAACTGCACAAAGCCCTAAAGGCAAGCACGGATCAAACAGAGGTTTAACTGCTGCTCTTACAGACGGAAGAGATTTAAATTATTGGATGGGATAATGACTGGATGGGACATAGGAGATGTCAACGCCACTGGAAACATTTGAAAAATAAATTTCAAGCAAATCAAGGGTCACCCAACAAACAGAAAGTCTCACATAATCATAGAAGAGAAGCCTAAAGATGTAACAAGGTGTTGGTTCCATGCAGCTTTTCCTCCTCGCTGTGGTGATAGGGACACTCACAGTAGTGTGGGCGAGAAAATCTGCAGGGAAGAGATCTCTCCGAGCAGAGCTGAGCAAGCAAAATTATCAGGTTGTAGGTAGAAAGACATAAATAGAAGCAGGATTTAAAGTGCATTTTTGAAGTTATTGTGACCAAGATTTTTCAAATCTCAGTTTTGTAACTGGAATCGCAGAGATTTCACAGACATTTGCTCACTACGTGAAATGCAGCGCTTGTCTGTAATACTAATCTGTAGTACCATATAGTGCACAGAGGCTGTCTCCAAAATAATGTGCCCCTTGTTAGTGAATTTCATGGCTATAAAATATGGTGTAGTAGGCTAAATTAACAAGGACATGAATTATTAAATTGAATAGGAATTTCTATGAAGAATTTAGAGGATGGAAAACCACATGCATGCAGCATTTTGAATGGCATGGCAGGGAGGGGGCAGGTGTATGACTGGGCTGCAGGCACAACACAGCAGCTGAAGTGAGAAAGGGGACTAGAAAATTCTGTACAAAGGGTAAGTTGACTGACATCTCTAATCTCATTTCTGCAGCAGAAAAAGGCTGTTATGATGTACATTGCTAGTATCAGTAATAAAAAAAAACCCTTAATTTTAAGCTAATGGTATGTTTTATCGTGCTCTTTTAAAAATAACTTGGGAGAGCCACCACCATAAGAACCACCTTGTTGAGTCCTGAGTTGGCTGTGCATCTGCACAACCGTCTTCGCTTTTCAGGCCCCCATTAAAAAAGCTGTCCTGTCCCCCCCTCCGCCCAATCTGTTCTCATAGGGCACAGAGCGTTCCCGTGCAAACTGGGCTCAGCACTTGCCTCCAGCTTTCCCACCCACTCCATGTCTCAGTACATCCATTTCTGTGAGTACCCAGAGTTGCTCGTTATTGCTGGTACGTTTATGTTCAAAGCCAGGAGCAGCACTCCCTGGAGAGGTGTCTCCACTCCTCCAGAAAAGAGAAACAAATTGTTTGGGAACAAGAAGGAGGAGGGCAGACTCTGCGATGCTTAACCATGTTCCCACGCTTTAAAATAGGCACAAGCTCCTGCACCTATTGTGGTCTATCAGATTTCACAGGGAAAGTTGATTTCTGACTGTTGCTGCCTTCATGACCTGCTCTCTCTTCCATATGTAACTAAAAAACCAAGCTGGGGCTGAAGGATGGACACAGTCTGGATATACAAAGTAGACACAAACACGAAAAAGCCTGCAGAAACAATTAAAGATAACATAAAAGGAATAAAGATTGATATAAAAAAGACATGCTTAGATTAAATAACTTCTCAGCAATGAGATAAATTGCGTGTGAGATTTAGTGATAATGCATAACATTCATGAAGTGGACAGTATGCAACTGTCCCATGCTGACAGAGATAACATAACCAGAGATGACATCAGTACCTGAGAAACCTTTAATGAAGACAAAATGGAGAGGGATCAAAGATGACAAATTGAAGCAGCCACAAGCCTCACGAAACACCTAGGCAAAGCAAAGGAAAAATTGCATACCAATGCTTGCCTGTTTTTCCAAGAGTATCAAGTGAACTTATAAGAGATACTATTTCTTACAAACCTTGTCCCACAGAGAAGATGAGGTATTCTTGGATTACCTGATATAAACTAGTAATGCTACCTAAAGTATCCATAACACAGCAAGAACCAATCTTACCTTCCAGAAATATCTAATTTCCCTTGCCACCTGGAGAAGCAAAAGCATTTCTGTAAACAACAGCCCATTTGTGATTTTTCTTCCTCCCAAAGACTATCTTCCAAAGAAACCATATGGAGCTGAGAGAGTCAGCTGTTAGGAAGTGCCTATGAATGAGCATAATAGATTCTATTAATGTTCAAACACCATATAATACTTTATCATTCAGAGAAAGGAAAGAGCTATTTCAACACTTCTTTTGACACAAGGAAGTAACAGTGAAAGTAAAACCTCATTTTACTCACTTCAAAAGGAGTTAACCCCTGCTGCACGAGGGTTGGCCCAGTGGTCTTTAGCAACAAGGAGGAGATACGAATGGGGAGGGGAAGTATAAAGCTGTGTTAGAGTGTTTAGATGACATTAAACAGAAGAACTAGAACCAAGCAAACACTGTTCCTATACACATCTTCACTCACATTTATTCTGGAGTCTCACCTCCCTTCCTTTTGAGCTTCTGCTTCCCCTATCTATAAATTAAAGCCTTCCCAGTCAGTTTTTCTATTTCTGTGCCCATTATTTTTATTAATTTATCATATTGACTGGTTGTAGAGGTCAGAAAGCCTTGTGTTCCTCACCTCACCCTTCACTTCAACACTGATATCCTGCCTCCCTAATCCGGCCCACTGCCAGCCTCGGGGAGCACCCTTCGAATAGGGAAGACACTCCTCTCTGAAAAATACAGGCAAACCTAGAGCAGGCAGGTCACTTTGGGAATGTGTGGGATAGGCTGGGGTACTGGGGACTCCCAGCAGGAAAGACTGTATGAGAAAGCCAGTACTAACTTCAGCAGCAAGCAGTACTGGGGCCAGGGAGTTTCCCTCTTTCCCAGTTTTCCAGAGGGGGAAGCCCCAGGCAGAGGTTACAAAGTGAGTAGTCAGGGGTTTAAAACAACTTGGGATATGCACCTTGAGCACAGTGACAGCAGAGTTCATACATATAAACACATCTGTGAAATGGTTAAGTAACTGCAGTAGATGTTACCGAGGTGCTGGGCTGCACTGCAGAACATATGGGATAAGATAAAACCTCCTTATAATAGATCTGGGCTCAGTGATGCATGTGAGACTTTTAGAAAGGAAGAGACTGCAATAGCTTCTGATTCACCAACAAAACATTCATCCATTATGTAACAGAACAGAGAAAGTTTAATTTTACTAGGGCAAGACTTATTAACTGGAGTTATTCATGGAAGACCCTTTTGGTATGCTGGGTTTTATCTGAAGTTTCCAGATTTGCATTAAACGCTTGAGGTCATGGCACCAAGGAGATGTTGGCTCATTATTTCCTTCTCAGAGAAAAAAAAATTGTAAACCATAGGATTTCCTCAGCAGATTCATCTCTTATATGAGACAATTCCAGCTTGAAACATCTAAAACTTGAACTCCTGGCTAAGCTGCAGGTGGAAGGATAAGCCTCCCAAAAGCAAAGTGATTTGCCTGAGGCCCCACTGCAGAATGGTCCAAAGTCCAAGGAATACAACCTGAAGTGGCCAAACACCTCCCCGCTGCCCCTCCCCAGCTGCTGGCAGTTGTTTGTCCCTCCTCAAGGCTGGCACAAGTTGCTGATAAGGCAAAGATCTTTTGCTTATATCACTAAAATAATTCTTGCAGGGGACTATGCTACATGAACTGCTTTTTATTCCCCTTTCAGCCCCTCGAGCAAGTCTTGCATGCACCGGTCAACTTTTGTAGCCATACCACTTCCCACTTTTTTCCACCAGTTGGAAAGGGAGCATTTCATTCTCACAGAAACTACTGGTCTACCACAGAAAATGTTAATTATCATGAAGGAAGTGTGAAACTCATAGACCCAACCTCTATAGTGATAAGGTATAAACGCTTATAGCGCTCTACTGAGATCTATCAATAAGACAAAGAAAGGGGTATTCTGAACTTAAAAGAGAGTCAGTGATATCCCAGAAAGACTGGATGGCTGGAGGACTGGGATAATAGAAATGAGAAGCAATATTGAAGTATTATGTATTAACTCATTTGTTTAGGCCATAATGCTGACACATTCTTCTAATAACTCAACCCCAATCAGCTGAAAATGGGTGAGAACACAGACCTGGCCACACCACCTGATCATAGGATAATTATAAGACAGCACTGTGGTGGAACTACAGAAAAAGTAAATGTCATCCTATAGAAAGGGCTTCTGGAATGGATAGGGGTTACTGTCTGAGAAAGGAGTGGAGAGCCAACTGGCTAATAAATCACTGGGTGCTAATAAAACTTACCAGCACCTGGCTAATAAATAAAGGCTGAAAGCGAGCAGGTACATCCTATATATTTTGCACTGGAATTCAGAATTTTTTCCTTCTTTTGTAAGGGAAAGAATAAACTAATATATTACTGAGGTGTTCTGACACAGAACAAATTATTTCCTGAATGTCAAATCAAGGCAATCTTATTGGATAAAAATTTCTTGTCATTCATGGTGCAAAATCAGATACAATATTTTGGTTTTTACTGCCTAACACAAACTGAAACCAGTAAAGACATACTGTGCCATACAGCAGCTGCAAGCACTAACACTAGCAATTTATGGTGTACTTTCAAAGTAGTGTTACTACTCAGAACAATAGTAAGCAATTAATGAGGAAAAAGAGCAGGTAAAAATGCTTTTCTGATTCACTGTAACTGGCAAGTGTAAAAGAAAGGCTACAAGGGAGGAGGTTTTTTTCATTTTTGCACATTTTCAGTTCAATGTGCTTTTATGATGACAAGTATATATATGAATTTTACCCTTGCAATTCAGATGAACTGACAACATATTTCAAGTAGGTTTCAAGCAGGTTAGACGAAACTAAGAGAGTCAAATTTTCATGTTATGAACTTAGTCCCCAGTCATAAGGAATATCTGATTATTGGAGGTGGCTTTGAAACCACCAATATTCCTTTTGAGTTTGAGCAGCTCTATGGATGACAAGAAAAATTAACATGTATGTTTCAGGAAGTAAAAATACATTTTAAGAAGTTCAGGCATAGTTCTACAGGCAACTCTAGAAGGGGAAGAAAAAAAAAAGTGATTATTTTATGCCTGTGTGCTGTCTTTCAAAATTATAATGTGATATAGGAATGGCAAGGCTAAAAGGGATCTTATCCCAAGCAAATTATCATTCATTGAAGTGGAAACATTATTTCAATAATTTCCTGATTGAATTTTATACAGGTAAAGCTGAACAGTAGGCAGTAAATCCATCTCTCCTCCTCAAATTCAAGAGGATGGATTCTCAGAACCATCTTGACATTTGCAATAAGACAAAAAAAAATATTTGAGTAACCTGGAAGCCAAGATAAATCTAAACTCAGGCTCAATGTGTCTAAAAGAACTAAAACACTTGTGACCATTTCTGATTTCAAATAATTAAACTTATGCTGTTGTGGTTTACCAATGGTAGCACAGTAAAGATAATGAACTATTTCTTAAGAAAAGAGCTGCATAAACTATGGCATTCAGAAATCTTCCAGGCAATTTTGTTAAAAAAGCAAAGTCAGAGGTGAATGTTTGCAGAGTGAAAACCACAGTGAAGAGAAATCAAAAGCTGGAAAGGTTTTTGTTTTGATTAGGTCTTTTTCTCCTGAAGAAAGCCAAAGCTCAACCACCTTATTCTGCTGGGCAAGGGGGGCAGAAGAAATCATGACACTCATTCCCCAGACTGTCATATGCCCAAAACATTGTGGGAAGTAACATTAGTCAGCAGCACAGGAGGTGAAGAACCTACTCTGTCTTCCCCTCTACAGCATGGAAATGCTGTGCTTCTCCAAGGAGCCACCTCTTCGGCCAAGAGCTCTGCAGAGCCAGGTCAGGAGAACGCCTTCCCCGCCTCACAGCTTCTCTTGCTTTCTGCTGCACGCTCTCCATTCTCAACCAGTCCTCAAGGCTCACATACTCCTGATAAACAAATCCTCTTTGCGCAAATTGACATTAATTGTGGCCAGATAAGGCTCGGGACAGCTGGCCCCAGTCTGTGAGCTTGCCTGTTTATCCAACATCTGTTTTTTCTCCACTGTCTGAGCAGCTTTCACTACACACATTGAACACAAACCCAGATTATCCCACTCCTCAGGGACAGTAGGCACTACACTGAGACACTCTCTGTTCTTCTGTTCAGGGACAGGATTCCCCTCCTGGGCATACAAGCAAGAGATTCAGCTGCAGATCCTCTGAATATGTAAATATGCCAGACCTGGGCAGACCTCCACTGCAAGTGGAGAGGCTTTTCCCCTACTCACGCACAGCTCACAGCTCCTCCTGCTCCTGCACATCTTCAGCACCGCAGCCTCACCTCCGCGCTGCACTGAGAACACTGCTGCACTGCACGTTTACCTCCTCTGCTGACATACTGTTATTCCAGCCTCTTCCAAGAGCCAAGGATAGATGGCATCAACACAGCCACTAGAATGAAAAATATTTAAGGATGCAATTGGAAGGACATTGGAAATTTAGGTTGTGTCTGTCACACTCTGAGCCATAAAAGCCCAGGGGACCAGCCAAGCTCAACGTCTCCTGATGCAGCATCATTCTAGAATACAGCCTTGACTTCTGGCACTCCAGGTGCCCTCCAGCTGTTCCAGAACAGCAACAAGAGCAAGAAATGGAAATTCTGCTCCTGGTACTGATTAAAACCAGGGTCTCGATGTCAAGCATGGATGGATGTAGGAGTCCACTTCAGAAGCTCTGAACATTTGTTTCCCAGGTGCTAAAGCATATTTTGCATCCTTGCAAGCAGCTTGGTAAAGGAACTGGTACCCTGCCTTGTCCAATTAAAGGAAGTTCAAAATGAGATTTAGGGGAAGCCCATGCTGAATAAACTGTATTTAGCTCTCTTTCCTAACTCTTTCTCATGACACTATTGGCTTCCTGCCACCCTGCATTAAATACTCCTTCACCTGACAGCTCCACCTGTAAAAGTCAAGGCTTAAGAGCAATCACTGTAAAAGAAGCTGCAGAGAGCAAATGTGGGAAAGGGGTGGAGGCAGAGGGGAGGTGAGTACTTATCTAGTTTTAATCTTTCTTACTTGCCTCCTATCTATTCTTAATTTACTACAATCGTTCAGCAGCTGGAACAGAATTTTTCCATCTCTGTAAAGCACCACCCAGTGTTACAGCAGCACATGGAAGTTTGAAAGAATTGTAACAGTACAAAAAAAGGCAAGACAAAAGAAAAGTTTAGAAAAATAATCAGTCTCCATTACATTACCAATTAGCCTCAAGAGATGCAGACATCTCTCTCCATGATGAATGCTGAGGCTGAGATGAAGAAAATTGATGCTGCACTTCATGAAGCCTTCCTCACCCAATCGTTTCTGAATGGTAAAGTGTGAGTATGGAAACCACAGTAGCTGTTGCTTTGCATAATTAACATTTACAAATGTTAATTGTAAGGTCCTAGGCTAAGAGAATAGTTGTTCTGGTGCTCTGTGCTGGCCCTCTAGATCCCCACAACACGTCTTCTACCACATTTTTCTTTAAAAATCCTGATGTTCTAAATGACTGTGCTAATCTTGATACTTCTTTAAACAGCAGAGCTAAAGCCCAAAAGCCATATGTGCTGTAACACCCACCCAGGACAGTCAGAGAAAAGAACCATTTATTCAAGGTATATGAAATGACAGCACTGTCAGCTACACAAACGTAACCTTGCACAACCTTCAGGTTAAGCTCAGGCTCCTCCCACCCCTTTGTCCTCTCTTTTTCACCTTTTAAGACTAAGAGTTGCATATTATATTGAAGACAGAAAAAAATGCCAGTGTTCAGCTGTGGGGCAAGAACACTTCGTAACGCCAATGCAGAGCAATATTTTCTCCAGGATTTTTCATCAGAGGGTATGTCTCAATCACAAGAGGAACACCAGTTTTCACTCTTCCTGCTTTTCTGCCATAAATTATTTGGAGCCATACCATAAAATGTGCAACCACAGCACATAAAAATAAAATAGGAGACAGAGATGTGACTGTGCCTCAAAAGAGGCATGATCTCTGTTTTCATTCTGACTTGATTTACTAGCTTTTATAAACGTGATGGCAGGGGTATGACTATGCCAGGATATGGACTGTTCATAATTTGTTTGCAGAAAACATTACTCTGAGCAAATGCATTTCTAGCTGCTCTGTTCAGTCACGGTTAATGCTATGTGTATCTCCTCTCTGGCTGACTGACTCACACAATTTTGAGTTTAAGTATTTCAGACTGTAAACTGAAAATTAACTAGTGACTAATAACCTGGTGTATCACCTGAGAATTCACTGTTTTATTAACATTCCAACAAATGCTAAATGAAGATGAGCCCAGACACTTACATTTCTGTACATGAAATTTATCATGTACTTACGTATTGCAGATCCCTGTTGAATCTGGAAAAAAAAAATGGAAAGAATACATACAGCTACCTGGCATTACATATCCACATTTATTAATAGGAAGGAAGCTGCTACTTGCTTTGAAGGTGCTAGTTCGGAAACTACAGTCAAACATGTGACTAAAAGGTGTTCAAACACGTGTATCTGATATTGGTAAACAGACTCCTGTAAAGGTATCACCCACACTTCATCCTAAAACTCCAGGAATGGTGAGGCAATGCAGACAGTATCTGGGTAACCACTTAACCCAAAAATAGAAAATAAGATTTCACTGCTTTGTAACAAAATTATTTGAACTGCTTTTAAATATACAATAATATTTTTGCTCAGTTCTTCCAAAAGTACATGGAAGCGTTTTCCCCAATTTACCTTAATAAAACATTCAGAGCACACTGGAAAGGGACCCTGGATAGAAGCTGAGGCAGGTTATCTATGCATAACTGTTCCTCTTTGAGGTGCCTCCACAACACATACCTCCATGCAATTGATACCCAGCTGCAAGGCTCGCTGGCTGGTGAGTGTTTCAGCCTGGCAGCACGTTCCTGCACAGACACCACATGCACAGAACGTCACTGTGAAAGAGGCCAAATGCCTCTTTTAACCAAAGGATCTGAAATTTAACTGGGACTGAGGAAGAGGGCAGAAAGGATGGCTGTGAAAATGCATGCAAGACCTTACAGAATCACAGAATCGTTTAGGTTGCAAAAGACCTTTAAGATCATCGAGTCCAACATTAAGAAAAGGAAATCAGAGACAAATATCTCAGAGAAGGACAAGATGAAGCAGACAACACGTTACTTCCTTGCAACATCAAATGTTCCTTTACTTATACCATCTTCTACAAAACTTGCCTGTAAAAAAGTCCTCACAATCCTCAGTGAAGGAAACTCTCCCAAAGACAGCATCAGCCTTTGCAGCTGTGGTGGAAACACAGTGCTTGCTCACAACATGACAGGAACCTAAGCAGCAGCTCCAGAGACATTGGTCCTGGGTAATTTACACAGACTTATCACCAGAGTTACTTGGCCTCTAGCTGAATGAGCCCAAATTGAAGGGGGAGAGGGTTATTTTGCCCTTTTTTTAAACTGCAGACGTCTTCGGTTTTGTTCCAAGACCCACAGTGGGTAAAACCAAGGTGGCTGTAAGCATCTCATGCTGCCAATGGACAAAGGCACAGCTATCAAGGCAGCCCTGAAGGGTTTTACTCTCTTCTTCTGGAATGGGCTTTGTGATAGAAGTAGTAAGCTTTGAGGACCTGACCTCACTGTGAATACCTGTGGTTCTCTACCCCGCCCTCCTGGACCATGCCATCGGACTGGTAAGGTTTGTTTGTACCTGTTCTTCAGGATATCCCAAGCACCCTCTTCAGAGTCAGTCTCTTATACCCAGCACCTGCAGAGTCAGCTGGGGCAAACGTAAAAACAGAGCAGCTGGTCGTCCCTGCTTTAGGCTATATTGTGAAATGGGACAAGTGCTCTGCTCTGCAGGCTAAAGAGAACACATCATTTAGGGAAACAGCATTCCAGAATAAGAATTAAATGTAGTCTGCTATGGGAGAAGAAGAACATGAAGAGATTGCATCTTTGAAGTGAGGAGACAAGATTTTAATCTCACTATTTAATAAGGAACCAGTAAACTAGAGGACAGAAGTTTTCCACCTACACTGGGTCAAGATCTCTAATTAGTTCATGAAGCATTTTACTGAAAGTATAATTTTATATGCGTAGCAAAGCAAAAGGTACTGATGAATTGCAACTCATTTAGTGAATGCTGTTTAGTAATTAGGAAAAAAATAATGCAGGCATGGCAAGCTCTGTGCAGACAAGAATTCCACCTATGAGTGTGGCATTTCCAATGGCAGCCGGGCTGCTCGTGCAGCAGAGAAGCAATCTGAAATTCAGCCCTGACCCCTGGGCACAGGCAGTCAGACCATGCACTCCAACCTTCCTAACAGAAATCTTATAAAACAAAGATAATGAATGCCTTTGCTACAAATGACTGAGTTAGCCAATTAGTGGTTTTCTCCACCCATGAGCTATTAAAACTTCATGTTCCATGTACAAAAAGCACTGCTATCCTATCTAGGGTACTTGTGGATGTACACATCACCTGTCTTCATATTATCATTTTTCAGAGCTCTGCTAGTACTTATGCAAAAGTAAGGTAAATCAGTCATACTTATCTCATGTAAATTATGCTTCTTAAGGAATCAGAAGCAAACAAATACCCAAAATATAACCAACAAGATTTTAATAGCATAGTATTTTCCAAATTTGCTCTTTACCAATTTGGGGAGAAAAAGTTTGCTGTTGTTGAAAGAGTTCAGAAACTACTGCATGTTCTAGGATAGAAAAGGGACTGAAAACAAAGCCAAAACAAAGCCCTAGCACAGAAGCATGTCCTGTGAACAAAACCACCAGGACATGCAAAATTGTCCTCACTCACCTCAGCTAGAAGGCTGGCAAACTGCAGATATTCTCTACCTTTCTACTTTTAATCCTATCCATGAAACACAAGGTACCTTCAGAGAAACCAAATATATTTTAGCCAATTCCTTTTCTATTGATGGAGGCAGCAGCCATGGACACAGGTTTCCTTGAGAAGCAACTTTCAGAGAAGACTCACATGACACCACAGCTGTCTGCTACTGACTTTTAAGTCTTTACAGCAGTGCTACACAGTGATTGACCACAAACCCCAGCATAAGACAAGACAGCGAAGCCCGATTTTATTTGGTGGTAATTGTATAGCAAACGGTTTTCTACAAAAGCAGGCACCAAATTCTGGGAACGTCTGGGTCTGGAATTTGCAGCTCAGTTACGACTTAACCAGTAATAGCTAACACAAGTGTAAAAGCCACATGAAAAACAGAGTTTCCTTCCCACAAGGCCACTGGTGAAGTTGCCTACAAAAAGAAAACTAAAAAAGTCTGAAAACTTCACACAAGTAAATTCTTTTCTTTGTACTGAATGGACACACTGTACTCCCACTCCTTTACAAAGGAAGTTAAGGGCTTCTTTATATTTCAAGCCTACTCTGTTTTCCTCAACAAAATACAAATGAAAGGGCCGTGTGAATTATTAACAGATGACAACAGAGAACCAGCCAGGTATTTCAAACACTTGTATCCCTTCTTCCTACATGAATTCCTCAATACTGCACGCGGAGTAAGTCTTCTTATTTCTTCCATCCTCTAAAGCAATATTTAGAGCCAATTAAAAAACTTTTTGAGAAGTAAAGGCTTTTTTACATTCCTTCCTCCCTCCTTTCTGTCCCTGGGAAAGCATTTGACCTGACCCTCAGAGATAAAGTGTCTGCACGCCTTGTTCTGAAGCGCAGGCAGTGAATCAATCAAGAGCCTTTTCTCTTCTTAATACCTTTCCAGTAGCACAAGTTCACGAGGATCATCATATAATCCAGTGGAAACAGAGGTACTATTTATTTCCAAATTGCAATAGACCTATAATCTGGAAACCTGAAAACAGACTAAAGCTTTTGTCACATTAAGATGTTAACCATCATCTCATGTTGAAAGCGGATCCTGTTCATTATAAACACTTGGGCCAACCCTCCTCCCCCACCCCGCCTCCCAAACCCCACCAACAAACAGGTGAACAGAAGGACACCACATGAATCCAACATCACTGCTTGATAGCATGCTTGGTGTTTATACATAGGTAGAAACTTAATACTGCTTCAGTCCATTCACATCATTTAACTCAAATAAATACTGAATTTGTCAAATAATCTCTGCAAATCTAATGCAAGAAATAAAGATTAAATAATGTACGTTAGTATCAGTGCAAATGAAAATTAATATTTGGCAACTAACATAGGAAAACCTATTGAAATCAAGGCCACAGTAGTAAGCTTTAAAAACAGCAAGTTTTTTCACAACTTTAAAAAATAACCTGAGTGATCCTAAACACGCACATGCTTTTGTATTTACTTCAAAATTTAAATCCATGAATTCTAAACTTTCATCAGTTAAAAGTTCCATCTCAAAAGGTATGGGAGAGCACAACATCTGACGTAACACAAACTGGGGGAGTCAAGTTTCCCACAGTGGTGCAGATAGCTCCCAGTGATGCCACAGGGAATTACCTGCAAAAACATGAACCAGCATAACATCTTTGGTTTGGATTTGGCTCTGCTTCACACGTACACTCTTTATTAAGCCTGCCATAAAAATGGACAAAAGCAGCACATACATTAGCAGCAGCTCCTGCTTAAAAACAATAAGCACAGCACATTTTCCCCTCAGCCAGCTCCCCGCTGAAAGTACTCCAGACTAAGCCACAAAAATTTAACAGTGAGCTTTTGAATGACAGGACACCGTGTGCTCCACGATCTACTGAATCAGCCAAGTACTTACAAGGTTTCTTAAACAAATTGATCATGCCTACAATTTCAGACGAAGTCAGAGAAACTCCAGACTTGATCTTCTCTGAGAAAGAAACAAAAGCCATAAAATCACCAAAGAGAAGGATTTGGGTTTTTTTGTTGTTTTTAAGAGAATTCTGAAGGATATATTGTAACATGATAGAAAGCTTGAAGGAACAACCTTACAACTCAAGCAGAGCACGTATTGCAGCATTCTGTTTTTATTTAGGACTCTCCCTGTGGAAATTGCTAAGGGAGGTTTTAACGAGCAAGACCCAAGGTGATTTCAGTTTGATAGTGAAGATTTCCCAACTGATCTTTCACAGGATATGCATTTAGTACATTAGTTTATATAACTGCTTTTTGTTCAGTCTCCCCCAGCTACAAAGCCAAAAATAGCTTACCTTTTCCACCGTGGAAATAAGATATACCTGGAATATTTTACAGGTGCTTTGAATAACAGCAGCAGTTTTTAAGAAGTCAGAAAAATCCCGTTGTTATTTTATCATCCATATTTTTAACTTTAAAAGAACAGTTCAATGTAAAAAAACTACCAGGAAATCTGGAAGCTGCATTTTCCAGGAAAAATTATGCCAGTATTTTCTGAAGCATCCTATAGTACCATGAAATGGAGACAAGCATTAAGCACTCAGTATTACTGTCATAAGAGAGGCAACAATGATGCAAATCTCTCTTGGAAAGCAATAAAGTTTTGAATATAAAACCTTAAAAGGACTTCATTATGCAGTTCTCAGTCAAGACAGGCTGAGCCAAAGCCTACTACAGTACTTCTCTGTGATGTGGATAAAACTTCCATGGTTCCAGTAGCTCCTTCTGCCAGAGGTGCCAGTCTTCCACGTACAGATCTTTGCAAGCAGGATTTAAGGGAAAATATACCCATTAAAGGAAGGCTCCCAGATCTGCAGTTTGGCTTACAAATGGGTGCCCTAATTTTCAAATCTCCCGGGAACCAGATAGTGCGGTAAAATTCTCTACAGGAGATTAATGTTTTAATGCTGTCTTTTCAAATCTTGCACAGTATTTGTTCAAAATCACATCTTACAAGTTTTACCCAAGAAGTGGCTAAGCTTAGGCCTTCACATCCCAAACATGTTCAGACCAAAAACTGCTTCTCATAAAACTCAGGATCTAGAGAAAGACTGTACTTTCTTAACATGAAACCCAAGATGTTTATGGTTATCATCTGGTTTAAACAGAGGTCCTTCGCGCTTGCATCAATCACCAGACTTATGAAATCAGTAGGATAAAGCCTTTAAAGGAGGAAAATTTTAATTGATCTATTGTCAATAGTGCATTCAATAATACTCAATATCTTAAATATCCCTCTGTAAAATCAATTAAAACACATTATTAGTTTATTTGGAGAATTTAAGAAGATTTCAGAATCCCAGGCTGCTTAGCAGGCTCATAGTGCTAAGCACTGGAATACAGACATACAGAAACATTTCCCCAGACACATGCAAATGGGATTGAACTGAAAATGAGAGAAGATAAAATAAAAACCTGAGAGTAATATCTTCCTCTCTCCTCTGAGGTATCTCAAACTGGTACATATGTCAAGACTTATGTGTAATAATAACTTCAGTGGCTTCTTTCTTTAGGGACGCATTTTATTTCATTAATGAAACATTCTCAGGAGCCAAGAGAATGACTTCCACTCAATTTCACTTTTAATTAAAAAGAGGTTAAAAAAAGAAAAAAGGAAGAAAAAAAAGAACAATAGAAAAATGAAACTATTCTGGTCTGACACAGTGCATGGCTTTCTGACCCATCCAAAAGGGCTGCTTCTCCACTCTAGCAGCTGACAGAAGAAAATTCCCTGAAGCAAATAAATCACTTCAGTCAGGCCCCTCAAGCCTTGCTCCCACAGCACTACAGTAGATCTAGTACCCCTCCTAACAGCCAGCAAGCCAGGACTAATTCACACCACGAGAGCTTACAGCAAAGCTTAGGCCCATCAGAAAGGTTACATGGTCACTTGAGCAAACATGCTGCGGATCACAGCTGTGGTCACTCCCCCAGGCACATTCTGCAGCTACTCAAGTCCTTTACAGTTTTATCATTTGAACCCCCATAACTTGGAGACCAACAGGTCAACATTGCAATACTGAAAAGCACAGGTGTCAAGAAGTACCTCTTAGAGGATGCCTGATCTACATCAGAGTTGGAGATGCATGAATGACCATGAAAACAATTTTCTAGATGAGAATTAGCAGTGCTTAATCATTATACAGGGTTATCAAAGGACTTTTTGTGACAGCAGATGAGGAACAGCATCGCTCACGCAACAGGCATAAAGACAAGTGATGCACAACCCTATCGTGCAGAGGTAGAAACCACTCTCTCTATAACTTCCTAACACCAGCATTATCTCAGTCATCCCCAAACTGCCTTCCACCAGTGCCACAGCCTTTGCCTATTTAAGCAGGGATGGAAGATGAAATGCAACCTTTTCTTACGCATCAAAACATTAAATGAAAGAGGATTAAACGGTGAAGTGGCAACATTAAACTCCATGCATAGTTTAAAGTGAAAAATAAAGCTTTTTTTTTTCAATTTATTTACATGAAAGTAGGTTTTAATAGTTGAAGAATGTAATGCAGTAAACATTCAAAACATCCTAGTTATTCCCCAAACAACTCCAATTCTTGTCAAATCCAATAAATTTAGGCATATGGGCTGTTTTGTTTTTACATTTTGTTCTGCAGAGAATAATTAAATAATTCACATCACTCAATTGGCTGTGATGTCATCCACTGATGCCAAACTGAAATGTTTGCCCTCTCTTGCCAACTTAGCTGACTTCATATTTCATGTTGACCTATACTGGATGCAACAGAAAATCGAGGCAGTAAGACTGCTAAAAGCTTGTCACACATAATTGTAGATATTGGAAGTTATTAATGCAAACATAGATTTGATATTAGACTTTAAACTTTGGAAACAAACTTGGTCAGATAGCTTACCTGCTGGTAAAAACCCCCACAGATTACCAGCTCACTCCAGTGCTCCCAGCTACATGCAGTCAGTGGAGAAAACTGAAGCTGGTAAGATAAACCAAGTAGAAGAGAGTGGCAGACAATGAACCCAGCAAACCCCACTTCACTGGAGTCAGGAAATTTGTGAACGGTGGTTAATGATATAAAAGTGGGATGCATTACTTAGATAAAACACATCCCACAGGAACTACTCAGAAGGCAATAAAGAGAGCTCTTAAGCAACATAGTTGGACTCTTGTCTCTCATTTGTCCCTTAAATGCTGGAAGTCCAAATAGAAAACTACCAAGAATTTTGACAATATATGGCACGTGTAATGGTATTTACAGTCATTCACCTCTAATGTGCCTCTTCAAACAAACTCTACTTGGTAATGACCAGGAAGGCTGCCTGGTGCCACCGAGTGAACTTTGAGAAATATATTTCTATTTCCTTGTGAGCAGACAGGTGCCTGGTTTCCAGTCCCAAGAGCAGAGCCCTCAGCAGCAACAAAACAACAAAGGGTCAATGGGATGATTGCAAAGTGCCTACAAGAGCACTCCCCAGGACACAATCTTCTGAAGCCAGACATGGAAAGCCAATTTACCATAGTTTCTAACACAACACCTCTCTGAAATCCTGACTTTCATAGGCTTTGTGCAAGCAAAGACAAAATTATAAAAATTATATTTTTTTAATATCTTTACCAGAACTCTTGGTTGGAAAGAAGCATCTCTTCTTGAACCAAAGTAAAACCTGGCGAGTGTTGCTTCTTACTTTATTAAGCCACAAACGCTGTTTAATCTTGCTCCACTACTGTCTTACCTATGAGCAGCTAAAGGTCTACATGGTTGGCTCAACTTAACCAACTCATGTTGCCGTGGTTTTGACACTTCAAAAAAATTCTGTTACACAACCAGAGCAGAAATAAAAGCACTCGAGCAGCTGAAAGAGTAGAGATGAATGAGAAGTGCTGCAAAACAGGAACAGATTTAGGAATAATGAGGTCAACCTCACACCTCAACACACATGAAGTTATTGTGTTTACTCAAATAACTTCACCTTCAGCAGTAGTCACAGCACAAAATACCACACCATTTTAAAGAGACAGAAGCATTTTCAATACTTCAGACAATCAGAAAGAACGAACACAGAATGATACCACCGTGTGTTACCCTTCCAGCTTTCTCCTGGTTTTATAGATCAAGAGAGAGAGGGAGAAAAGCGTTCCCTTCCTCCTCACCTTCTCCAGGTCAGAGACCTCTAATAAGAACATGTGATTGCAGCTTCAGAGCATGGAGCAATTGTGGCATTTATGGTGCTTCAGAAACATCTTACGCCTGTTTGAGCACTCAGGTGTTGCTACAGTGACAGCACTAATGATCTCCTAGTCACCAGGTTTATCAGCCTTTCTTACTCTAGATACCTACAGTCTCTTCACTATTTAGCAAGGGGGAGAAATGGTATTAGTTTCCCACCAAACTGTCAAGTCATACAAAAGAAAAATTCAGTGCCACATGGTCTGGCAGTGCCAGTGCTAGGGTTTCCACGGAAAGGAGGAGGAGAGGACTGGTGGGAGGCAGGAAGGCAGGGAGATAAATGTTGGGTGACCAAAGATGACTGAACACCTGAGGAGTGGACAAGAAAGGAAAGTGAGGGATCAATAAAAGATTAAACCAGTCTGAATCATCACTGAATTGATAACATCCCTGCAGCTAAGACCTGGGTTGGTTTTTTGTTTTAAAAAAAATACCCCAGAGACCATGCTTTTCTGAAACAGAGAGGATATAGCAGTCAACATCTAATAAAAGAAAGTTCTAGATGTCAAAATCGCTCAAAAACATGACTGCCTACTGAGCTAAAGCATGATATTGCTATTGCTAAAAGGGGATGGTATCTCAGCAGATACATATTTGAATCACTGACTCATCCACCCTGGGCCTTTAAGGCAAACTGGTGAAGGATGAAGGGCTGACAGAAGGAAAAGAGAAGGAGAGGAAAATAAGGAGGCAGAGGGGATTTAAACAAGATTAGCTACATGTGAATCCTAAGTAAAGATTAAAATCACTGTCTTATGGATTATGGAGATTTCTGAAGTCAAGGTCACGAAATTAGTAGAATACTGGCAGTTCACGACCTTGTACAATGACTTTTCTGGGGAGAACTTTCAGCAGTATTTTAACTCTTAAGAGCTACCATTGCACAGTTCTTCCAAGCTTGTTAAAACAATAAAGAGAAACTGGCATTTAGCACAGGCATCTAAAAATCCCTGCTCCCCTTCCATCCTCAGCTCAACCTTCTATTTTAACACAAACAACAAAGGCTTTCCCTTAGAAGTCCTTCTACTGCTTATACACCCTGCTGCCACCAACAAAGTCAAGCACTCATAAGAGAGGTGAATAGCCTGGGTCTGTTCTGTTACACTAATGTGCTAAACACCATTTGTGGAATGATCTTGGATGATCTTGCTCATCTAACTTGTAGTTAATTGATATGGGTTTCAAATCATTAAAACCAGAGAAAGCACTATTAACTTCTGCTTCTGCAACTCAACAACAGTCTGATTTCTTTGCAGATTAAGAGTAATTTCAGTCTTTTTAGGAAATGTTTTATGCTGTTCAGATATAAGACTTCCATAAGAAAGTTCAGTATCTCTTCATTCATATATATTTATACTCTCTTCCAACTGACTGATTTGTAGCCTTGTCCATTTGCAACTTCATATAGATATCACAAAGCCTATATAAATTTCTCTTACGTACTTAATATGAATTACAAGTTATTAAGCTACAGGTGACGATGAGTGCCTTTCATTTGTATGTGACAACCTTTTAAAATGTATTACCTTGTCTGCTAATTCTAAAATTGTTGTGCCAGTTTCCTTGGAAAGGTGCTAGTTTCCAGGAGGGCAGCTGAGAATAGGTCTAGGGAAAGTAAGATGTCTTCAGCCTAAAAATAACACTTTGGCAGCAGTAAAATATACAGATAGTATTGTTTTCACTAATGATGTCTGCAACTAAGACACCAAAACCCCAACTGAGGAATCTGATTTAATTTATCCTCAAGCAACTTCCTGAACTGAAACCTAAAAGAATTGTTTTCTTTATGATCTAGTTTTCCATATTCCTTCCTGTTTCCATCACTGGAGATTTCCTTATGGCAGCTTTCTTTTTATAGTTTAAGAGAGAAAATCCCATAAGTTTGGGAACAGAAAAGATTATATTTTGAATCCTTAAAAATAGTTTTGTCTTTCAGTATTTTTGTTGTGACGCTATAGAAGGATATGAGGAGTTGTTTAGGAGTCTCTGTTTTCTAGGACAAAATGTTACCAGAGAGTTTAGAATCAGTAGCAGAAAAAGTTTCTGAATAAATATATTCAACAACTGGACACATACATGAAGTACAAGAACATTCACCTTGACAAGGCATTCAGAAATATAATGAAATCAACAGTCCTACACTTAAAAGATGAAACACTAATTGAACACACTATTGCTTCTTGGAGCCAGTTTCTAGGACACTTTTGTTCACAGCATACTAGAATTAAGCTAAATATTGCTACAGCTTGAAATAATAAGGAAAAAGAAAAAAAAGGAAGCAAGGAAGAAAAACTAAATCAAAAAACTGCTGTAAAACCCTGTAACTTGGACTTTCTTTAGAAATACTTGGATCTCGCTAGCCCAAGTGATCAAATATGCTCCAAACCATGTAGGAAAGCCATTGTGAGACCTATCTGCAGTAAGAAGGAACTGTAAGACCAGCCTGGTCAACTCCACAATTTTCAGACACGGGCACAAGGAGATTCCTAGCAGTAGTTTATGAAGAAGAGGCCTCCTCTGTAAATAAAATGAAAATGTGTTCTGTCTCTTTAATTAACAACAGAAAAACCAGTTTATTTTTACAGTACCTGAATCATCAATACCCAGTACCTCAGAGTGAATATTTTGGTTACCATCCCTTTCAGCTGCAGCCATGTTTTTGCTGGCAGGGTTTTTTTTGTTTGTTTGGTTGTTTTTTTCAAATGTTACTGAAACAAGAAGTACAGCACAACACATTTACATAACCACTGAGATTTTGAAATCAAACACAAGTTTAAGATTCCCTTATTTTTAAATCTCTGCTCTTCCAGTAAAATGTCTTAGATTTTAGGTTTCTTTGGAACTATGCAGTAGCAATGTTGTGAGGGTACAAGAGTCATTACATTATGAAATCTTTAATATGTGAAAATTAAAGCTGTGCTTCATAACAAAATGCAGCAGCACCAGTAAGTCACACCTCCAATGAATCGTAGAGTCCTGTAATGAGAAAGTCACATTGTGCAGAACACATTTTCAGTCTTACTGTCTGTATTCCTTCCTCTGATCACTAATTTCCTATATATTTATATAGGAAATATTTTAATAATATCTGCAGTATTTCTATTTAAAACAATAAACAAATACAGCCATACATGAACACTACAATAAACATTATAATAAACAGTATTATAGTATTGGCTACCTGGATGCTGTAGAAATACAAAGAAACCTTTTTCCAGAAAATTATTTTCTTCAGATTACATTCTCTAGTTGCAGGTTTTCCATACTTCGATTCACCAAGGAGTAAACAACTACATTAATGGGCTCAATAAAAGAAACTCCTATACAACATAGGCAGTAAAATTATTATAATGACACATTATATCTGTCAGATCTAACAAGATAGTCATTAAAAATTACAGTGTTTTTCTTCTATAAAACATACAGGCAGACTAAAACAAGAACTTGAAAGGCCTTGAAGAGCTTTTTTTCAATGAAATTCACCTATGGATTAAATATTTTTCATAGTTTTCTTCACCTCCAGAACCATTCTTTTTTTGGGGCAAGAGGTCTTACTTTTAGGCAATAGCATATGCAATACAGAAAAATAGTAAAACCAGCACTGTCTGACATTGTTTTATCCTGCGTTGGATCAACAAAAATTAGCAATCTCAGCAGGACTCTGGAGTGGAAAACATTATCCAATCATGACAGAAGAGTTCAGCTCTCTTTTCTACTGAAGAAGGACCTTGTCATGAAGACACCTCTGCCTGTTCAGAACATGACGGATGTCTAAGGAGTTCAGGGAGTGCAGTGAAATACGACATAAAAACAGCAAAGCACGCATGGCCAGCTTTTTAAAAGCTGCATTTCAGCTGATTCATTCTGATGGAGGGGAGGAAGTCCACAGGGAATTTTATATCTTTGAATACAGAGGAGATAGTCCATTGCCAGTACATGCTGTATCCTAATGAGCTGTGGTATCCATGTGGGTGTCTTTTCCTTTTAGAATTTCCCACAGAGCTTCACCTCTTTCCAACCACTAAAGCCCAGGGCTATAGTGAACTTCCAGCTCACAGAAGCACTAAATCATATTAAAAAAAAAGCATGTGATGCTCTTTTCCTGAATTACAGAATCATAGAGTCATTTAGGTTATAAAAGATCTTTAAGATCATCAAGCCCAGCCCTGAACCTAGCACTGCCACGGCCACCACTAAGCCATGTCCCTAAGCACCACATCTACATGTCTTTTAAATACTTCCAGAGATGGTGACTAAAGCACTTCCCTGGGCAGCCTCTTCCAATTTTTGACAACCCTTTCTGTGAGGAAATTTGTCCTGATTTCCTAATTGTAGCTTCTAAAATTATTTAGCTGCTGCTGGATGGTTAAGGCAGAACATCACAAACACAAACATCGCTTTAGCAAAGTCAAATCAGCATTTGTGTCAGTTTTTGCCTGACCCAAACCTACAAACCAATTCCTGAGCACTCTTAAGATCCAAATTTGAACTTTAAAACTCTAATGTAGGGGCAGCAATACAATAAAAATAACTATAGAGAATCCTTTTACTGGTCTAGTTCTAAAAGTACCAGAGAAAGCAGAAATCCCCTTTTGCCCTCAGATAATTTTGCCTACAGTATTCTTCATTGGTATTCTCTCAGAATTCAGCAAAAAAATCAAAACAATGTAACCTACAGGTTAACAAAACCTGGATTAATTGCATAAACTCCTGTCATCAGCAGGAGCACAAAAATAAAAATCCAAAAGAAATTGATCTAAATTTTCCAAACGTGGTTCCAAACTTGTGGACCTGACATAAGAATTTTTGAACATATTTAGAAAACTGAATAATCAGTCAAGTTTCACAGTTTGGGCCCCATTTTTAGATATAAGTTGCTTCAAAAAACTTCCGGTGAGCATGGAAATCTTGCTTGAAAGTATTGAATCTAACCAGGAAAAGAAAATTATTCCAATTATAACTTGGTAGTTCAAATGAAGAACTATATTTAACTAGAACCAAGGAATACTACTGCAATCAAATAATTGCACAAAACTAGTTCTGCCTTAGAAGCTATTATATTAATTTTTCTAAACCGCTTACTCTATATTAAGTACAAACACTCAAAAAAATATAGATATCTAGAGACTGAAGATAAGTACTGGTCTGATTTTAACACAGATATACCATTCAGCTTATCCATGGGAAGTAAAAGCAGAAAAAAATACTATTCTTGCAAAATTATCAAGGCAAGTTTTTGCATACTGGGTAGCTTATGGGACAAGAGAGCAGATGTGAAGGTTAACCAGTGAAATTATACATTGGGAGGCTTAAGGAACATGAAAAAAGTGACCTGGCAACTTGTTTTGTTCATTTGTTTTTTATAGTTGTCTTAGTATTATTTCAAAGCAAGGTGATCAAGAATAACTCTGTTCTTTACAGTATTACCTTTCAGAGGAGGTTGGGAGGGCCACGCAGTGGGCAGACACGGCTGGAGCAAGCACAGGTTAGTTTTCTAGGTGATTTTCTCACATGATGTGTGCATGGAGCTACCCAGCTGAGCTCTAGAGCACACCACTCCAAGTCCCAGCCCTGCATGGCCACAGGCACCGTGTGAGTAAACCACAGATTAAATGAGCAGGTGTATGGGGTCACTTCTGCACTGGGCTAGAATGAGGACATGACATTGTTCTGCAAGAAAGCAGGCTAAGGCTGAGTTGCAGAAGAGCATGAAATCAGAGTCTGTTTACAATGAAAGACTTCCTGGCTGTTTCTGTGATATAAATTTGAGAAAATGACCAAAACATTTATATTAATAATATGTAGAGGGTTCACAAATCAAGAGACTTTTCACATTGAGTCTTATTCCAATTATCAGTAAAATTCATTGCAAGTATAACACAAAAAAAAGTCTAGAAATCTACAAAATGAATCACGAACAAATGCTGCAACATAATGTTGACTAAACCAAGGTCTCTGTCATCTTGGCAGGACCTCTTCTTCATTAAAATACGGAAATAGACTATTTGCATAGCTGGTTATTGCACAGTGACTCATTTCATAAAGTCCTTGCAGCTTGTACTTCCACTAAAGTGACTGAAAGAACAGAATGAAATGTATCCATAGTCATCGGTTATTGTTAGAAAGAAGTCTAAATTGGGTTAACACAAAGAACAAGACAGGCAAAAGAAGGAAATTAAGAAGAAATTAATGGAATAAAGCAGAAAAAACAGCTTTGGATGATACAAACGAAATCACAAACTTTAACAGAACATAAAAGAACAAAGCTTTTCCCATTTTTCCATTTTTTTCAGAATTAAAGGAAAACTGAAGCCTCTGAAGAAACTGGATGGGGTCACCAATAAATATGAACTGTAAGCATTTTAACCTAGAAAATGTGAAATGGTAGAATGAGCTACAAAACTAAGTATGTATTAGAAAAAAATATAAGACCTCAGTAAACTTGTTCAGAAATTGACTAACACAACATTTATAAATTAATTAAAACAAAGAGACTCTTAAAGATAAAGCAAAGCTCTACTTATAGTACAAATTATTTCCTGTTAAAGTTTAGGTCTTATTTTCTGCAGCACAAAGCAGAATACCCTAACAACAGGATATGGAGGTGAGTTATGAAAGAACACTGGGTACATGTAGGGAAAAGATAGCTTTAATTCTCCTAGAAGAAAAATTATATGCAAATTCTATACAGAAATATGTCTTGTATACTTTATTTATGAAATTCATATTATCCAATCTGGAGATGATATTGCAACTGATCATTCTCATAGACTGCTCTGCTATTTGTACTTAAAGCCAAATGGTACTGTACTTTAATTGGTAAAGTAAAAAATGTGCTATTTAAAAAATGCCATAATACATCCAAAAATTAAGTCTATTAAAAGGAAGCAGAAAACAGCTCAGAATCTGCAATCCTTACACACAACTGCCGTGGAAATATGAGGTTAGAGAGACCAGGTGGGAAGCATCCTGCATTCACAGAGCATTTTCCATTGGTGGTGGCACACTTTGTGTCCTTCTGCTTTGAAAAGAGAAGAATATACACTAACCATAATACAATACCAGACAACATCTCACAAACTTGTATTTTAAAAACACCTGTGTACCATCAGCTGAGGTGCAGTAGGTATTTATGACAGAAAAATGTCCTCATGACTATGATGTGTCTCAGAAAAACAACTTTTTTCCTTAACAAGCCAATGTTTTCTAGCTGATTATTTCAAGAAGAATTGTCAATATCTATGTATAATTCATTCTCTTGCTACATATCACACCAGTCAAACGTACACTTTGACAAGATAGTCACAAACAAGGCAAGACTGGTAGTTAACTAATAGTCTTTGTTAATTTACAGGGTGATGCTAGTTAGACAGGACAGATCTATACCGCATACATAACCTTGAATAACAGAATCATATCGTTTTCCACAACAGCAAAGACAGAATTTCTACGTTAGACAGGCACTGAACTCATTTTTATAGAAATGCATGGGACAGTAGGGTGTTCACAGATGAAATAATTGATGAACACATCTGCCCTGGGACAACATTCCAATAAATGATTTCCATCAGCTGCAATTCAACTGTTCTTACCAGGCCCCCCCAAAAAAAAGCTGCTGTCATTCCACTTTCAGAGGAAACATGCACAGTACAGAATATTTTAACTCCTTTCAGCTTCTTCCAATACTTGTTAGTATTGAAGTATTGTTAGTATTGAAGTGAAGCATCTAGGGAAGCAGAGCTGTAAATATTTTACAAAAAAAACCCCAATCAATCCAAAACCTGGCAGAAAGGAAAACAGTGCAAACCTGTTCTGATAAAAGCCTAAATGATGGCCTACTACTGAGCACTAATTCCCAGTGGCAGCATTCTACAAAGAGGCTGTGTATCTAGCTTGGCAAAACAAGCACCGCTTGGTAGACTGGAGACTACATAAGTCTTTGCATGGCTAAGAATAACTGCAGTGGTTCAAATAAAAGACAGTATTTGCTGTTAGGCATGGTGCTTGTTTACTTTTTTCCCAAAACACACAGAAAAGCTACACAAAAAGTAGTTCTAAGCACAGTAACACATTCATTACATTCTTCCTTTAATATGAAAATGCTCTTTTATTCTGTAAACGGAATTTTAACATGCAGGTTAAAGTACTTTAGAATTCAACTATTATCTAAGTTTTCACTTCTGCGTTCAGTTTAATGAAGATGTCATTTGGAAGGTTAAAGGATCAGGAGAAAAACATTTCCTTACCTTTTTGTAAGATGGAGTGTGGTATTCTCTACTTTTGTGCAGCCTTGCTTTCTCTCCAAAATGGGGATTTTTCTTTAATATAAGTGATCAGAAATCAGAATACGCTGTTTGGGACCAGTGGTTAACATTCTTCTCCCAGAATACCTAGGCATGAAGGGGAAAGAAAGGATTTTAGTTCACATTTTGAGGCTAGCCTAAGAGTATTTTCATGTTTTCCCTCTTTTGAAGGTGCTTATAAATTGAGCAATTCCCGCCTGCCACGTCTCTTGTAAATGGTTTGAGATGTTTGCAGTATAAGACAAAAATAAAAAAGAAAAAAAAGATCTTGCAACCCGAGAAATTTTCATTGGCTTTGGATCTCCCTCTGAGACCTTCATACAAAATGGTCTTTCTTTACTCCTTCAAACTAGTGTAACGGCAACACTTTCTTACTTTTCCTTCCAAACAGGCACTTCCTGCAGTTCCAAATAAATTATATCTCAAGAAAAATATGTCACTGTTTTTACTGTAGTTTTGGCTGAAATAAAAATGCCGTATTTGACTCTGGTTTCTCAAAAGGTAAAATCAACAACTTCTAAAAATTAAAATGAGAGCTTGTGATAACTTTGATTTTCCTTCAACTAGAGTATGTAAAAGTGAGTTAACTATTTTTTTGGAAAAAAACCTTAAATGCCTTTTTTAATCAAGAAAACCTTTCTTACTACCCAAAATTCAAACTATAGTAATAGACTGCAAAGTAGGAAAAATTTCAAATAGATGAAAATAACTTGTAAAATTTAACAGCACAACTGAATTAGATTTTTAACTGATTTTTGTTCTGGTTTCAGAAGTTTTGAGTTTACCTTGAAAAATGTGAAACTAATTTCGCCATTTTGAATAAAACCACGATGTAAAAAGTTTCCTCAAAAGTTTTTGATTCTTATGCTTCATTTTGCCTATAACTAAAAGTATCAGGGAGGGATTTTGTAGCAACTATCCTATTCCCACAGCCTAACAGTTTTTATGTAGTATTTCCTATATTCATTCATCCTTATGTCCTCAGGAAGCTACAAATAAGAGTGTGTTGTCAGAACAATGTAATTGAGGAGTTCAGTGCACCTGCAATAAAGAGCCTGCAGTAAGTGAGAGACTTCAGGTCTGTCCCCTTGTTTCCATTCCAAGGGGAGCAGTAAAACTACTGGGGGCTGCCATTAGAGAATGAATTTGCATTCTGCTGGTTGAGGTTTTGAAAAAATGTGAGTAACAGACCAACCTCTGAATTAATTTATTGTTCTTGAAAATCAGAATCTAAAGGACTTTCAACTTCTGTGCATAAAATAAAAGCTTCCGTTGTTCAAGGTGCAAGCAAAGAAACTTAAAGCACAGTCAGTGTTGACTACTAAGCTTAAGGAGGATACAAGGAGATGCCCTTGGTAGTAATAAGCAAATAGAAAAGTTCTTCCTTCTATTTAGTAACATTCCTTTTCTTCTCAGGGGAAGAACTGAAGGCAGGTGGACCGGGAAACATCTCAATGAAAAGGAAATTCCTACAGAGGGCGAAATGGAAGATTTGGACCTTGAAAGATTATTTCAGGAACCTTATTAACTCAGGCCTAGTGCTGTGTTAAAATATAATATATCGTCATTTTTCAACGCAGCCATAAAATTCAACGCAGTATTAGAAATATGTATTTCCAGCATAGAATGCTAAGCAGATGCATACTCTGCATACAATTAGGGAAAATTACTGTATCCCACAGTAATAAGTAGCAGACAGAAGCAATGATGATAGGTCCAGAGCACAAGAAAATCTGACCAGAATGGAAATCAGGAAAAAAACCTGCTCCAGTTTCTCAAGATTTTACTGGAGGACAAAGCGCTCCATACTCTACATTTTACCTTTCCATAATCTACACCTTACCTCAAGACAATAATACAAAACCTTAGAACAGAAAAAAAGCCATTATAAAAGCAGGTCCCTGAAAATACCTACTCTAATGTTAGAGTTAGAAGTGGTAAATTGATCATTGGGGCTATTTTTAGCTTCTCAGACAATAGTTGTAAATCATCCACATGTTGTTTCACCCCACAACACCAGACCAGCAGGCAATTAAGCATGGCAAGCCATCGAGTATTCATCCACTAAAGAACTCTGCTGTATCTTTTCCCTCTGCCTATTAAGCACCTGTTTTCCTAAGAGCATATTTCAACTTCTCAGGTTAGATGAGTAACACTCCAAAAGTGAACATTACATTCAGTAACTCACAGGTAAAGATATCCAACATTACTTGCAGAATACTTCTTTTTATATGCAAAGAAAGCTTCTGATTTAGAGAAAAAAAGGATTCTCAACAGACAGAGAAAGCCAGTGTCAACAACTTTTGAAAAAAGCAATAGACCGGGTATCTTTCAGTTAAAATACTGAAAGCTGTGACTCAATGTTTTGTTTCATGAGCAAGAACACATTACTTCTATGAATTGTGTGGTTTCTTTAGAACATAGCAGATCATTCTACACTAGAAACAGTGTTGGCACATTTAAAAAATGTGATTCTCAAATTAATTTCAATAACACCTATAACAAAGTATTCGGCACACATATAAAAATATCAATAAAAAGATGATTTTTTTTTTCCCAGACTACTTACCTGAACAAAAGCTTGCAATGAATTATTAACCATGAAAAGTATTGCATTTCAGAAAAGCTCTTTTGGCACTGTCAGGCTTAATACCTAAGAAACAAGGTAGTACTACTATACAAGCTGGGTTTTTAACAAGTCATAGTACATGTTGGTACCTAGATTTAGTTTTTAAATCAAAGAACAGAACAAAAAAAAGAACCCTCAGGCAGGTTCTTTTTTTTTGCCACTAATACATTAATTTTTCTGTACCTGAGACTAACACAGCTTTGCTTTGCACATCATACAGTTTCATCACTTTGGATTATCCTCTCAGATAATGCATCAGTGTCCACAACTGCTCAAAGCTAAGAAAAGTAATGATTGCTGGAGATGGTGTTAGATCATATTAGCATTTATCACGGTGCCAAAACTAAGTGTGACTCTCAAGCTGTTTCAGGGCTGGGTCCTGCAGGGAGCACTATCACCAAACATGCATGTGCCTGTGCATGTACACACAGACACATCTACCACAAACATCCATGCCATGGAATGGATGGTTAAGTCTATCTAACGCTGCTTCCTTCCCAAAGACCCCTCACTGCAATCACCAGGACTCATCTGGAGAAAAATGTTATGCCATCAGATATCACCTGACCTGCCCTTTCCTTGTTTTCTGCAAGTTACACAGTTTTTAACAAAATGTGTAAGAAAATTATCAGAGAGAATTTTATTCCAGAAGAGGCTACCACCACACTAATAAGTGCATTTCTCCTCTCTGTCCAAATACAGTGAGCAAATCACATTCTGGATCTATACATGGAAAATAACACCCAAGCATGGTGGGCAAAATGCATACTCACTCCTCAGCCAAAATTAAATTATATGCTATCTTGAGAGATAAACAAGTAGCTAACATTCAGAACTAGCAATCAAAAGCACAACAGAAATAACAGAAAATGTAAAAATCGTGGTTAGTAAATAATATCTCAAAAAAAAAGTGCATGAATCTTGGCGTGAGAAAAGTTTTGTAACTTAAATCTATTACCATTGACATGGAACTCCACGATATCACAAAATGTGATTTAATTCATACAACTGCTATGTGTCTGAGGGAAAAATAAGCAGCAAAAAGGTTTAGCTCCTAGTTTTCAATAGTTGTAGAGGTAGGAGCCGAGACTTCTCCCAGATCTCCTTACATCATTTTCAGCCACACCTTGCACGGAATCCTCTCCCAAGGCACAAACCCAAGTAAGAAAATTATGAAGAAAAGAGAAAACCCCCAAACCTGAAGAAGAACTGAGCTGAGTATGAGCAGCATTCCACGTGCCTGTACTTCTAAACAATACCTGCATGGGCACGTAACAAGATAGAATCTATAAAGGGTGTAAAGAAGACAGAGCCAGGATCTTCGCAGTGACACCAAGGACAGGACAAGGAACAGTGGGCACAGACTGAAACACAGGAGGTTCCCTCTGAATATCAGGAAACCCTTTTTTACTGTGAGTGTGGCTGAGCACTGGTATGGGTTGCCCAGGGAGGTTATGGAGATTCCATCCTCAGAGATATTCAAAACCCAGCTGGACAGAAACCTGGGCAATTGGCTCTAGGTCGCCCTGCTTGAGCAGAAGGGTTGGAACAGTTGACCTCCAGAGGTGTGAAAATGGAAAAGAAGAAGCCAGGAAGGCAATTTCCATGATTAGGAAACAAAAACAGGAAAACTTTCATATTTTTAAAAAGTACAAACCTTATTTATCACAAGCTAAACAATGACATGAGTAAATAGGGTAAAACTGGATTAAACTTGACAGACCTGCAAAACAATTGCTGTTGACATTGTATGATAATTTTCAGGGTCAGGATGCACCATTAAAAAGTCATCTCTCCAGTCAAGGTTGTATAGACAAAATTCAACACGCGCAGAAGACTTAGTAAGAAGGAGGGTTTGATCTTACAAACTGAAAGGCAGGAATAGTCTTCTCAGGAAAATCTGCCAGGTCTAAATACAGAAAATGTAGATTTTGCAGGGCCAAACACCGCTCCCTTCATGAATACACATTACAGGTGTGTGCCCTGCTCACTTCTGCACTCCCTCACCTCACTCCAGCACAGCGAGGGGCAGTAAAGGTTAATTATATTTGCATAGGTGAGCAGCAAAGCTGCATCTAAAGATACTGGGGGACATTAGAATGGCTAAATGAGGCAGTATTAGAGCTGATGAGGTATGGAAAAGGGAAAAATCACTTGGGCTTAGAGGGCCTTGATGACACTGCAGTAGGATAATAGGTGCATTTTTGCAATGCTCTAACACACCCCAGTGCCGTCGCGTAGCCAGAGTGTGCTGTAGTTTTACCGTCAATGACATTGAATAGCAACTAGATCAAAATAAAACTCTCATTTTTCCTATGTTGTGGGGTGGTAGAGAGAACTACTCCATCAAACTGCTCAATCCAGCTCCCCAATCATGAGCAGCCAACCCCAACCTGCCCTAGCCACAGGGAGCTTGCTCAAGTGTGAATTGCACTTCATTGCACTGTTTACTTACGCTTACACTGGTAGAATTCAAGGGTAAAGAGGCAAGGAATAAATGAGAACCCATCCCTCTCCCTGGGCTTAAGCTTCTCTTCAACACAGTTTATTGTAACACTGCCTTCAGAAGAGGTAGAGGTTTTTTTTCTTTTAAAAGAATATATCATGTTCTTTCTCAAGGACCTCAAACACCTTCAATTAGAACTGCCTCTAATATACTCTGAAAGACAAATACGTGAAATATTGCCGCTTCTTCATTCCGCTGCCAAGTTCTACATTTTTGCTTCTCTGTTTATTGTGTGACTTATAACTTCTAATGTCTATAAAAAATATTTCACTTGCAGTAACTTACATGATAAGGCAGGTCATCACTGTTGCAAGATTCTTTTATGATGGTAAACTTCCAATTATTTTCTGTCAATTTAAAGTGTAATTAAAAAACACTGTTCTGTGGCCACAAGTGTCATTCCTGAATATACACCTATACTCTCTCCAAACACAGCTAGAAAAATTGTTATTTGCAATATTATGTGACCAGATTCCATTTCCTTTATTTGATGTAAATTGAATTCTGGGCTACAGGCAGAATAGCCCTAAATGAGGCTATAAAGCTGCTCGTGAAGTAGGATCCTGCTCTACAAAAGTAAAAAAACAAAATCAAAAGAGCCTGGGAAAAAAAGAAAAAGCAAAAAAGGAACAGAACAGCCTGAAAAACTCCTTCTTGAAGAATCTCATATCACGGAGTAATAATGCCTAATCCTAATCTATATCCAAGAACAGGAGGAAAGGGAGTTTCTTGTACCTCCATCGGTATAGCAATCACTAATGATCAGGTTCAGGTACTTGCTGGTGCAGAAATAAATTTCCCAGCTGCCTTGAAAGCTGTCAGAAGAAATGCACCACATAAACATGAATCATTAATGAACTATGTGACCTCATCCTTGGGTAACTAGAGAAGAATAAAACCAACATGCTGCATAGGTAGAAAATCTTCCAGTCAGCAGTGCCACGCAACAGCAGGCAGCAAACACAAGAACATCCATCCTGGCACTGTAGCAGATTCCTTTTGACAGGCTTCGTGTTTTTATCTCAACCACCACAGGTCATCAGCGGCAAAAAACAGAAGCTTCTGAGGACAAACAAGTGCACAGTTCAATAATTAAGAGGGAGATCCCTGTCTCATCTCTTCATTTCATCTAAGGCTTGCCTGAAGTGAAGCATTTGACAGAATTTTGCTGCCTTTACAAACCTAGTCTTTGTGTCTAGGCTGGTAAGTGATGCAAAGCTGTTAACACAAATCACCACAGTCCAACCTGTGGCTTGCAGCAACGTCCTGGGGAAGATGGGGACCAAACGTACAAACAGAAGCTCTGCTTAAGCAAGCACCCAGCTGCTCCAACCTTTCAGAGTGGCTGGAACCACCCCCACAAGGAACACTACAGGAACAGTCAAGCTTTTTGGGTCTCTTTCCATGCTTTACAGCCCTGTTCCCTCACCTTTCAACACCTATGACTGCAACTACCCCAGTCCAACTCACTCCCCAAACCATTCAGATGGTGGCAGAATGGAAGACACAGGAGGCAAAGGCTACCAGGAAAAGGACCAAAGACAGGGAAAATGCCTCTTGCACAGGGGTAAAGCTGCTGGTATGTGAAATAGATCTGAAGTGCCCAGATCCACGTCTTGTGTGTTCAAGGTTGTGGTGCTTGACAGAGACTTTTGCAATCTCTAGTATAAAAAAAAAAATCAGTAACATCAAACTGTCCTGATAATTGCCAGTTTCTTAATGGCATCATGAAGATAGTTCTTTAGAAAGAGTTTAAATGAGGACAGGATGGTGACTTCGCAAGACCTTCCAATGAGACTGTTTGATGCACAAGCATCACCATTGATGGAAAACAAACAGAAGCAACAATTTATGTGAAAAAAAAACTCTGAAAAAAAAGACAAATTTGTCTGTTTGTGTCCTCTGGCAGAGCAGAAGAGATATTGTTTCTGGTAAAATGAGTCAAACGAGCCAATGCTTCAGTGGAGAATGCTTTGGGACCGGCAGGTATGTGACTGAAAAGCTATTTTTCTTCTTCTCTGCAGAGAGAAATGAGAGAGGGAGCACTTCACCAGCAGTCTTCATCCTGCTAACATGGGGGGGAATCTCAGCTGAGTGTCGTACCAGCTTCATGCAACTATTTTAGCTGACAAAGTCTAATCTGCCTTTGCTGTACATGTAAGAACCCATTTTCCAATTAGCTATACAAGCAAGGCAAACGTATTTTTCCACAGTTTTTCTATCTGTTCTACTATGACAATCTGAACCTGAAATTGTCCTGATGGTTACTGACAGCCCAGGATCTTCATCCTGATAGATGTTTTTGCTTGCTGTCCCATTGCAATTCATATCTACTTCTGTCATACTGATGTATCATTGCTTAGGTGGTAACAAATGGCACAGAAAGGTTTGTGGTTTTCCCCTCTGTTGTACTACTGTTATCTGGAATTAAGAAGTGGGATCGCACAAAGACTTGGCAATCTTCACCACCAAGAAATCCATATGTAAAAACCTACAATGTCCAGACAAGATTAAGGTTACTTAGTGATAATCAATAGTTACATCCCTGAAGAGTTTTTAACCTTCTAAATTTTCTCTCTCACATATAAAAAGAGAGAAGGCAGAAAATGGAGTGGTGAGGGAGAATAGTTTCCCTATTGCTTCTGGTTATCCTACAGTGTAAAAGGCAAAGAGGCGTGCAAACCTCAGGAGATGAGAAGTAAGGGGGAAAGGAACCAGTTTGGTGTATGAGGATTTGAGTGTCTTCTGTCAAATACAAGGACAATGTTTCTTGCTGAGGACTTTCAGTGTTTGTTGAGTTTATGTAATAAAGCACCATATGTAGTGAAAGACAGAAACTGCATGGGTGTTTACAAAAAAACAGTTCTGTAAAACTATAATAAAATCAAAAGTCTCAAAGGAACTAAGAAAAATCACTTAAAAGGACTTGAGAGCATTAATATTTTTCTTTCAATTCTATGACACTTCCATGAACAAAATATATAACTTTTCCAGAAGACTCATTAACTGTGCATTTGATAGGTAGGACTGTCCCTTAGCAGCAGCAAAGTTCTCAAGCCTTTTGCCAATAAAGTAATATCCAAGGTAAAATTAGCACATGTAAAAATATCTATATACACCCACTCAGGCAAACATATATAATCAGCCTGCAGATTTTTACATGAAAGAAAATTTCAAAATTCAAAGAGTTTTTACTTGCTTTCACAACTTGATCTAACCTGAAAATAAATACCAAGTCCTCAGCATTAGTCAGCAGAATGGAATAAAACAGTTAACAGCAAAAAAAACCCCGTTACATTGCTTAGACTAATTAATATATATTTAAATAGCAGATGAGGACTTAAAAGAAATAACTGCTTTGTTAGAAATTCTGGCCTTTTCCTCCTTCATCTAAGTAGGGATCATATCCTGGAATATACATGGAAAATGCTAATGTGGCTTTTGTTGTTGTTGTTTAATTAAATAACAGAATAAAAAATAATTTTAAAGGCTTCTTTTTTGCCTTTTTTTTCTTTTCCAAAATTGTAAGGGCTCCCTACGAGGTCTTTTTTATCTCAAGGAAACATAAGCTGAATTTTATATAGTTATTCAATAAGTCATCTTTTGATAACTGCAATGAGTTACAACTCCAGGTCCTAGAGAAGATGAATCTGAGCTGCTGTGTCATGTTTTTTCTTTATTTAAATAGCTTTATGTCCTAGCAAAGAGAAGCAATAGATGAATATCTTTATTGTGTTTATTTTTCAAACTGGAAAATGCATGTTTTGCAGAAGCTATTCTTACAAAAAGAATACATATTAGATGTAAAAGCCATTTTAACAAGTAACTAATTGCAAAATGAGTTATTTTTTATTTTAATTTGAATTCATTAACAGTATCTATATCATACCATTTAACAGCTTCTTATTGGATGCTATTTCTAATCATAAATTATCAGAAAAATATCCTCTGAATGAAGCTTGTTGTGAACAGTACAGATTCTATTGAGTTAGTGACATTTTAAAGCAGTTGAGATACCCCTTTTCAGGTGTGGTGGTTGTGTAAACCCATTATCACCTCCAGTGTGACAGACAGAAAATATATGTAGAGTGAAAGAAACGTAGCTGTGAAAGCACAGCACAGCAACAGCAGCACATGTTGGTCTTTGCTTTTTGTATTTTGGTACACTGAGTAAGTTCCCACCCCAACAGATATTCTTACTCACCTGGAAAGCTTCATGTTTACTCTCTCCACACAAAAAGAAGTACGGATTAGGAAGTCTGCCTATGTTATTTTTGAAGGCTATGATTTTTCTAATTACACGGTTTGCACGTTCTGCTGGACAAGCATGAAGTCTCTTTGTAAGTTTGAGAAGCATCTGAGTCACAAGTTGTTGAGTGT
This sequence comes from Dromococcyx pavoninus, assembly GCA_033558185.1. Lineage (NCBI taxonomy): Eukaryota > Metazoa > Chordata > Aves > Cuculiformes > Neomorphidae > Dromococcyx > Dromococcyx pavoninus. The sequence goes on from JAUMJL010000557.1 coordinate 181,844, forward strand.
GATGTATAACACAAAGCAAGACGGTTTTTGAAAAACTGGACCCTTATTTAGTTTTTTAATCAGGATTCTTTTTGCGTAATCAAGAAACGACACAACTTTGTGCCAACCAACCAAAACCTTGAGAGTTTTGAAATGTTTATTGGATGTCTGTTTGTGTATTTGATGAGCCTGGGAAGAAGGCAGTGGGAAGAAGGTGGTTAGTTTCTGTCTTTGATTCTGACTATCCATTTTTAATTAGCAATAAATTAAATCAATCTTCCTCAAGCCAAGATTGTGTTGCTTATGATATTAATTGGTAAGAGATCTCCCTGTCTTCATCTTAAACCACAAAGGTTATTTTCACCTTATTTTGTCCCCTTGTCCAGTTGAGGAGGGCAGTGAGAGAGCAACTGGATGGGCAACTGGCTGAGGTCAACCCACACCAGCTTGTTATTTAAGGGAAAAGGTTCTTCAAGCCAAGGAAGTATTCCAAGTATAGATTAGTTTTCAATTTTGTCCTTTTAAATCCAAGAGATTCCAACTCTCATAAAACTTTCAGTCACTGATACAGTATTTGTTTGTATCTCCATTTCCCCCGTTTTCTGAGAGCAATGCAGGGATGATTTAGTGCTATCTTTTCTCTAGATAAGTACAACACAATGAAAGTGATCTCGGGCACTAAAAAGGATCCAGTTACAATCATGGAATCACAGCATACCAAGCATTTTTCCTGGTGTTTAGAAACAGTTTGGTATTTGTGATACTTGTATATTGTCACATCAAAAAATAAAAATTGTTGCATTATTTCTGCATTATTTCACTTCAGTATTTCTCGGTGGTGCTCGAATGACTGAATGCTCACTATGCTACCAGCAATTAAGAAACTGAGCTGATGTAAGCAGTTAGATTTGAGAGAACTCTGTAGGAAATAAAAAGTTAGAGGAGTTGTTCAGATAAATGAGCAGGGAGGCGAAACTAAGGAGACCTGAATGCCAACTAAAGAAGCTGCAATTATATACCAACAAGAGGAAACATGGGGAGTCTGCTATGGAAATAAAAGCAGGTAAGCAAACAGAATACCAGCACTGATATCCCACTGCAAGCAGATGAATCAGTTGGCTAAAATTGTGAATGTTCTTTTCTACATCTATTTTTAAATAAAATGCTTAAGAAGCTTTCACAAGATTTTTTTATTCTCTATTTCAGTTTCCATGAAGTACTAAAACACTACCAGAAATGTTGGGCCCAGAATATTACTACCAGAATCTCAGAATAGAATTCCACAAAATTTTACATGAAAGCATCAAGCAAACATTTCCAGCTTTTTCCATTTTGTTTTAGGTTCTGTGAGCTTAAATAACCAGTCTAAAGTGCACACCTAGGACAAATTGCGACTTCAACTCTTTGATAAGTCCATCTGCCCTTGATGTGAAAAAAAATATTCCCTACACTGGAAAGAATGAGTGTTGGAAAATACTCAAAATGTTACCAAAAGACAGGTTGTAAGGCCGAAAAATTCATATTTTTGAAACAAAAAGAACCCATCCGAGAACTCCTGAGTTTCAATAGCAACACAGACAGTTTAAATAAAGGATAGGCTGACAAATGAAACAAATATGGTCTTCCCTAGCTGCCAGTTTGTCTGTTTTCCACTCAGAAGTAAAAGCCTAAGAATCTGTCTGCAGCTTACTGTACACTAAACCAGACAATACTGTTTGACATAGCAGGAAAAATGTCAAATTCTTAGCTTGCATAGAAGCTCTATATATTCCTATTAACAAATGCTACAGCCTGTGTCATACTAAACCTAAAGATTATAGAATTACATCCACCCAACCTCATTGACTTCATTTGTTTTCTTTGCAGTCAAAATACACCACATGAAATTATGTTAAGAGTGAGTAAAATTACAATAACTTTTCAATGGTTTCGTTTAAATGGAACCAGTAGAGTTGCTCTGTGCTAGGAAAAAGGCACATTTTGCTTGCATGGTCTAACCAAAATCATCACACTTCCCCCCACCCAACATGACAGTATGAAACTTTTCACCCCATATTATTAGGGACTTAATATTTAATAAATTATATCAAGATTTGTGAATAGTGGGAAAAAAGGATAGATCTAGAAGGCTGAGAGTCTTTCTTTCACAAAAAGGATATGACAGCAGGATCTGCTCTGCACTTAAGACATCTGAGACTTCCCCACTTATAATAACAATTAATTTCATAGTTCTTTTGTAACCTCCCTTCCTTCTGGACACTCTTGTGAGGAATACTGAGTCCACACTGTAAAGCAATGCTATGCCAACACTTGCCTTCCAGGATCTAAACAAACACAACAAATCATGTCACACTGACTCAATATAATATTGCATAAAAAATGCTGGGGTGCAACTCTTCCAGGTAAGTGCCAGTGTATTCCCTGTAGAGTTCTTGGGTTTTTCTCTTGTACTTCAATAAGTACTGTTTTGGAAAATAAGCAATTAGTAAGGCTGCCAGAGTCTCTTAAATTTAACAAGACTTACAGGAACTTGTACAGAAGTATAATATATTCCCTCAGAATTTTGTTTCATGCTATTAAATGAACAGATTTTTTCTGAGAAAAGGAGGATATTTCACTGAATTACATTTTGATCAGGAAAACGAGATTTCTCAACTGCATTACAAAGGCAATTGTCAGGTTTTCCGCTTTTATCTGCAAGAAAGATTCTCTGCTGATTTTATGATTGAAGTTTCTTCCTACAGAGGTCAAGTATTTCATTTTATTCAAAGCCAACCATCACTGAATGACCACACCACTACCAGTTCTTTATTATAACTTCTCCACAGAGTGAGGCTGCCAAGGTTTACATATACCTGTGAAAACAGAGTTTAATTAATAGAATACAAAGGTGAAACCCGACAAATTTATATTGAACCTAGAGCATGGTAAGAAAAATTTGAAGAAAAATAGTGAAATGTATGAGTTCTACAGGCACCCTCAGGTGACAAATCCTTACTTCTACCTTGGAGAACTTGAGAGCTGGGATCCAACCACTAGACCTTCAACCTTGTTTACTAATTATAATGCAATGAAGACCTCCTCTTTTGTATCTGCAGGTTTTATATGCAAGTTACAAGGCTTTAATATATATCACTAATAACCTGACTCAAAAGAGAAGAGGAAGAAATGCAAAGATGCATGCACCACTGTTCATGTACTGACAGAGCTCAGACAGAGGTTGTGTTAAGCAACTCCATTGCAGTAGTCTGGTCTGGAGCTGAGATATGAAAACATATGTTTATGCCTTAATAGGATGAGTGCTCGGTTTTAGCCTTTTGTTGGTTAAAAAGCCTACAAAAATCCCTCATGGGCTCTCTGAAGTTGATATAAAAGAGAAGGGATTTACAACGTTCATATATGAAAGGTATGCAGCTGTACCTTCTAACTGAATGAGAAGTTACTCCCTTAGGTATCTTTAATTAAATAAATTGCACCCTCCTGGTTGTATGGCATATCATCTCTTGGCATGAAGCTATTAATGGAGACACAGCTTTGAAGAAGTGCATTAGAAGGCTTCCTTGCCCCTGGAGACTTGTCCCAAGGGCTTACACAAATCAAATGCATTAAGAAAGCAGTCAAGTATTCTCCAAATGTAACAGACATCTTTCCAAAGAATTCAGCTGCAACCAGATTATTTTAGCTCAAGTTCCTTGTGCCAAAAAAGCTTTGTCTCCTTGTCAGAATTAGCCACCTAATTTTGGAAGGTTCACCACAAAAACAAAGGGAACGTGTGAAACTGCAAAAGAGGTGTCATCACCTCTATTCAACAATAACAGGCTGTGATACATTCTTTCTTGTCAAATCACTGTAGCTTTGCTCAGAATTTTAATTTGGAAGTAGCTATTTGAATCCTAGAAGCACGTAGGATTTAGAACTGCAAAACCATGAAACCCTGAACAAGCCACAAATGTCAGCAAGCTACAAGGAAATGACTTCTCTTTGCCAAGGCAAGTCTTATTAGACATCTTTTATTGTTTTATCGTGTTAAAATACAAATTGTAGATGCCTTTTAAAGTGCAACAAAACAACTCTGAGCAAGACTAGTAATACAAAGCAAATAGTTGGAACTCCTAAACCTAGGCTGTTACAATATACGCCAATTATTACCTATTTTGACAAATGGTAATTGTTCAATCTTCTTTTCTTTCCTTCAGTGGGTCCATTCCCTTCTCCCTCCCTGCACACGTTGATCCTGGGAGACTTGATATTTCCTCTGCACTGGAGTATGACCAAACAGGCAGAAAACCTCCAGCTCAGAGGCTACCAGGTAGGATGGAGCCCAGAGAGGAAACCAAGAATAATAAATTCTTTAAAAAGGCTTTCCTGCCTTGCCTCCAAACCAGTTACCATAATGCATGAAACAACTTCTATTTAATTGTAGACTTGCATCATTATTTCTTAGTAGGTGAGTGAGGCAAAGAAACGAGCCATTCCACAGACACAGTTTAGGGAACACAATGATGTGGAAGTGAGGAGGTGGGTTTGATGTTTGAAAAGGACAGAAAGGAACCTTACATCTAAGTAGTCAAAACCTCTGTGGAGGAACAGCATTGTCCAGAGCTACATCGCACTGTAAATACTCTAGCAACCAGCCTAAGGTAGGGCTGTAACATCAAGAATTCTTGTTTTAAAAGCGTTCATTTTTTCCTCATTAGTCAATGTGACACTCGTATATCACTCACTACACTGAATCCACTCTGGTGGGAATTATTCATTTTTCCAGAGTCATTCATTCCGCATGTTTGCCTGCCTGCAGTGCTGTCCTCACAAAATGATTACTCCTGAACAGTTAACAGGAGAATAACTTTGTATTACAAATCATATCATTACAAATATTTTCTATATTGATTACAGTCTGAAAAACAAAAGGGAAGAGAGTCTGGAAGGTGTAGGAAGCACACTTGAAGGCCAGAGCATAGAGCAATATTGAGAGAAAGCCCTGCTGAGATGTCTCGGCTCCGGTGTAGCCCATGCACAGCTCCACCCGCACAACATGAGAGATTTGAGAAAGCAACCGTGAGTGTTCTCTAGCAAATATTACAAGCACTATCTAGTAAATCCTCACTAAACATGCACAAACTGTGACCTCCAGATTCGGAGACCCTCTTGTTAGCTGGAGTTTTTTTTGTGAGGGCAGTAGAAAAAGCCACACCACCACATCATCACATTTGAAATCCTGACTCAAGAGCATGCAGCTTAAATCACAAACCATTTAAAGTATTTGAAACATGGAGAAAGTCTCTTCTTCACCTGCAGTTTATTTCCCTAAAAGTGAAAAGTCCATTCTTCTGAAACATTTCAAAAATTTCAAAATAATCCTCAGGACTGGACAGGTTGAGTGGAAAACATCAACCAGGCCAAGCAAAGTTGTGTGAAGCTTTCTTGACATTATACAAAACTAACTGCATACCTGTAAGGACAGAAATAGCCAGAATATCCCACACTTCCACGAGGAAAAGAAACCTGTTTAAGACTTACACCTGATGTTCAGACATAGTTTGGTTATATTAATTAAGTTCTGCAGTGATCCCGCTGGATTTTGAAATGAAGAAGAGCCAACATTAGGGTAGGTTTTGATTTTGTATATTTTCTTTGAAAAAACTCAAAGTTAGATCTATATTCCATTTTACCTGACCCCCGGAGACAGATGGGGAGGGATGGTCAAGGGGAAGGAGGAGGACACCAGAGGTAAAAGCCTTTGTATCTGCCCACATTAGATGAATCCTTGTGTGCTTTCTGAGCCAAATCTTTTCCAAAACATTTACTGTTGCTAAAATACTTACCACTCAACTATTTTCTGAAGTGCTTTATGTTTTAAATCTTCTGAGTTCTAAGTTAGAGTAATTAAATATTTCATACCAAACATTTACCAAGAGTTTCCACTGCCTTCAGCTCCAGAGGTTACAAGCTCACCTTGACAAGAAGGAGATATTATTAATGGTCCTTATTTAGGCCAGTAGCAAGGTACTTCTGTCATCTCATCTTGAATTACTTTTAGCTATCATGACAGCAGTGCCTGGAAACAGCTCTCCAGGCAGAAATCCCCAAACGTACTCACAATGTAAGGATTTAGCACAAGCACATTCATCTTCATTACTGGAAACATAATAGGAACCATGGCACTTAAAGACAACACCTTTTTTAAGAGTATTTAAACAAGAATAGCTCCTGAGTGCAATAAATATTTCATGCTCACGAGCTGCATGCCTACAAATCAGATGTGGCCCACCGAACCACCTGCTTCCACAACAGATTCCAGTCTGTCTTTTTCTCTGTGGTGCAGTGTGGGTTGCACTGTTCCCCAGAAGGATTTAGATTGAACTAGATCAGATAAAAGGAGCCCTTAGCTGCTGGTACATTTAAAATGCTTTCTAAATTATGTGTCCAACTACTTGTCAGATTACTGTGACCTGTAATTGAAATTACCGAAGTGGAAAAGATACCAGGTAAATGGTTTAGGATAGTATTTGTAGGTTCCTCTAAAGCTCACTTCTGATAAGAAAGTCAGTTCTTCCTGCAACTGAAATAAACTGGCCTCATATCTTCATTCCTGACATGATCTTGCACAGTTCAGACAAGAACAGGGTTTTCATTCTATCACCTCTGAGATAACACTGCGGGAAGTGTGACACAGAAACATCTCTGTGTCAAGTTGACCCGTGTGCTGTATCAGACGTTGGGAGCATCCAGTTGCCTTCAGCTTCCATGGATCCTAGCAGAGGGCTAATGAAACTTCGTGACACTACCAGGCATTTGCATGCTTTTCCTAGGAGGGTCATGGCCAAGAATTGTCCCCAAATCCCAAGCGGTGACATTGGCAACTGCTACAAGAGGCTGTTTAAAAGGTGATGAGATCATCTGGAAAGTTGTCTGTGAGAACAGAGACCTCCTCGCTCTGGTATACACTGGTAATTCGAGATGCTGAATGCTAATGGCAGGATATCAAGAACCTGAGAGGAGCAGGACACGCACCCTGACAGAGGCAGGAAAGCAGGACAGCAGTCACGGCAGCACAAAATGCAAAGCACAGCGAGAAAAGGCTTCCAGTTCCCAGTATTCAGAACTTAGGCACTTTCCCAAAGTCTTCCCAAGGTCAGAAAACGTGGAAGAATTTGTCTCAGATGAGCTTATCTATATACCAAAATAATAACTAAAATCTCACAAATAACTACTCAAACCTAATTACAACTTACATATCATTACAAGCTAGATATTGGTCTCCTATAGATGTTCAGCTATGTTGTAGTGAAGCTGCTGGACTTCTGATGGGTACAGACTTCAGCCTGCTATTTATCCTCCCTTAATACACCAGACACCCTCTGGTGTTTAAAGGATGTGTTATCAAGACAGAATTAGACCAACAAGCCTTTGACCCTTCAACATTAAATATTACAAGAGTACTAGAATGTCACCTTAGATGCCTTCAGTGCTATAAATAGATTTTTAATAGTTATTTTGTGTAAGAAAGTCTAGGCATTTCAGTTTTCTAGAGGCATCTATATTTTCTTCTGCTATATTAACTATTGCTAAAGATTCAGGACTTCCTCCTAGGTGAAATCAAATCTCTTATGAGCCAGCAAGCAGCAATTCTACCAGAGCATCCTACAAATAAAACCAGAACAGGTGCCATTAATGCCTCCATTATAGTGTACAAAAGAGAAAATAATATTTTTCATGTAGGTGCCGCTTTGGGGATTGCATCTATGCTACTAAGTTTGCCAGTTCTAAGAAAGAAAAAAAACCCTTCAACTTCTCTAGGCTGTAAAACCATGCAGCCAAAGCCTTGCCTTGCTGTAGTATTGCCATTAATTTTGGAGTGGGCCAAAAACATATTTCCCAATACTTCCACTCAGTATTTACCAACCACCTAATAAATGCAAAAGATCTATGACTCGCGAAGAGGATTCTTAACTGCCCTGGTTGCTAGCAACCAGAAAACAGACACTTTGAAGATCAGGAAAGTAAGATTTCAAAATGGGAAGATCTTTTCAAAATACTGAATGGGTTCTTCACTGCTTGCCCAAAAGACATCAAAAGCAACTTTATACCCAGAGCATCCTAGAATGATGATCAGGATTTTTGCTTTTTGGTTGACACGCTTAATTTGAAAACCAGCACAACACCTCCTGCCCGCAGTAAGAATGATGTATTTTAGATATCACAAATTTTTTATACATTATACTGCTTCTATACCAACACCAAATGTCTGCACTCACATACACATCTTCATCTTATCACTACCTCTTTTTATAAGATGCAATAGCGTTCCCCAACAGCGGTCCCTGAGCAACAGCCTTCTCATGGTGCTTGTGGCCAAGGAAATCTGTCGACAGCAAGTAAAGGAATGCGAAGCATGTTCAGCAAGACTGAGCTGCTTTGCTCACAAGTCAGTGCAGAGCTTTTTTGTCTACTACAGCACTTCAGACTTCTCAATGAAACTGTTGTTGACAATATTTTCAAATGACAATTTATCCCTGCATGAACAATTTGAGGAATGTCCCAAACGGTCCTGACTGCGTGCATCATCACAGCCTGCTGGACACAAGGACAGATTATTTAGCATTCAATAACAGTACCTTAAAACACTTTATAACAGCTCTGTCATTTTGCACAGTTCTTAAAAAAAAATTTCAATAGTATTTCTTAGAATAACAGCACATAACTCTGACGTGACAGATCTGCATCTATCTAGCACATTGTTGAGAAAAAAAGTCAGCCTTTTCTGGCCTACCCAAGCCTTTTGAGGTCTGAGAGTCTGCTACACCACAGCTGGGCAAATAGCAAAAGGGGAAAGCTGGGAAAATAGCAAGAGCAAAGCTCTACATTAAAATTCAGACAAGCAGTTAGAATATCTTAAGTATTTCTACTGCTCAAATTAATGACCTCCAGAAAATTCTGAACTATTCAGCTACATTTATTACAGGCAGAAGCTGAACACCCCAAGCTGGTGACACTTTAGCGCCTGGGATTTGCTCATTACAAGAATAAAAGATTATGATTCAGAAATTGGGGAGGAAGCAAAACCCTGGATCAAACTTCAACACTTTCTTAAGCAGGACCCCTAGTTGAGACAGGTTCATTTGTTAATCTGTGTTTGAAACAGCCACTGATGGGGCACTTTCACAAGTGGCAGACACTACATTTTAAATGAGAAAGAATTAAAAAACAAGCACCAGAGGAACAGATTCCTAGCTGAGTGGGTGGCAGCACAAAAGCAGCACAAGCCTTTGCTTTAGAAGAGAACAGAGTGATCTTGTGGGAGCTAAAGATGCTCTGCTTATATACATTGTCGTGAGTAGCAAGAACACATAGGATTTGATCTGCAAATTTTGGAGCTGCTTGCCTATATGAGAGCTTTAACTGCTGTGTGCTTCCAGCTTGAAGCACTACTTGGCACATCACCCAGGGTAGCTGAAGCCCACAAGCAGTTATGAAACTCCAATCCAGCCATACCACTAATCCTTAAATTGCAGGGAAGGATGACAAACCATGATGTATCTAAGCATTTAAAAGGTGATGAAGCAAGAAAGGAAGCAAACCTAATCCTCATATTAGTGTATTAGTGGTTCAGCTATTTTCAGGAGAACATATCCTCACGCTGCTGCTGTCTCCCCAGCATGAGGACACCGTCTCACATCCTAAAAGAAGTGGAGTTACATTAGCATGGCCATATGCTTTGAGGAAGGCTTGTCAGCTGAGGCACAGAGCTGCTGCTTTGGGTTCTGTAGTGGCATAACTCTGTGCCAGCCAAAATCTTTGTGTATGTGTCTGTTCTGCACCACACAGTGGGACAACAGCACAGAAACCCCAGATTCCGTAGTCTGGTAAAACTACAGCAAAAAAAGAGAAGGGTGGGGAGATTCTCTAGAAATACAGTACAGAGGTAAATGCCCTGAAAGAAAAATTAATTTAAGATAATGGGCAGCCTGAATGAGAAATAATATTTACCCACTGGTCATGGGAAAAAAAAACAGGCACTGGAACAGCTGCCTAGAGAGGGGGTTGAGTCGCCATCCCTGGAGGTGTTTAAAAGGTGGGTAGATGAGTTTTTTAGGAACATGGTTTAGTAAGGGGACGGGCATGGTTGGACTTGATTATCTCAGAGGTCTTTTCCAACCAGATTCTATGATTCTATATGATTCCATGAAACACAGAAAACTGTAAGAATCTGGGAAAAAAAACCCTACAATATCTGGAAGCAAAAAATTTGTGACCAGTTTTAAAGATGAAGTGCAATAAGTTCATGAAAGCAATGCATGGCATAATTGTCCATCACAGGAGTGGACTACAACTCAAAAGCTAAGGAAGGCAAAATACCACATATATTGAAACAATTATCCCTACACAGTATCATCCAAGGTGTGTATTGAAAACATGCAAAAATCAAAAAAAAAAACCCACAACAAACCCTTCAGCAAATAAGAGTATAGACATTCTTTATCCAAGGTTGAAATTTGAGCAGCCTCCTAAAGGAACCACCGGTAATCCTAACTACACAGAATAATCACATGCCCTTTTCTTGGCAAACACTCCGAGACGGGCTAAGTGTTGGTTTATGATGCCAATACTACAGTAAGGCAAAAGGCTGAAATTTCTCTGTAGGGGACAACCAAATGCCTTTGTGAGCAGCAAAAGAAACTCTTCAGCAGTTAACCACTCTGTCTTTATCCTTTTACCATTAATTACCTAACACTAAACCAATTCATACTCTGCATGTACGTACTCATTGCACTGTAGAATGTTTGAGGCTTAGTCTGGCTCTGATGCTTATTTTGAGCCTCAAAGTAACTTATCCCATTTTTCTGTTCTATTACCAACTAGGCTAAGAAACGTGGTTCTTGGCTCCTCCTGCAAAGCCTGCTCAGGTAAAACAAAACTCTTCCCGTCTCCTGAGGTTCCATACCAAGCCAGTATATGATTCCCTATAACATTCTGTTATTTGTTGTAATAATACGAAAGAGAGCAAATGCATGCAGAGGAATGAATTTTACTGGTTTGAAAGCTAGAAAGTCAAGCTATTTTAGAGTGATAATTGACTGCTATTTCAGCACCATAAAGAAAAGAAATGTCATCCACTGTGGGTAATTAATCGCATTACATATTCACATACACCCACATTCGTTTGGAGCAGGAAAATACAACTGACAGCTATGCTCCTAAAAAATAAAAACCCAACAGATATATTTAGAGATTCTAGATCATCCAAAAGAAAACAGATGCCTGGAAACATTCTAGGTCAGGTTGGACGAGGCTCTGACCAATCTGATCTAGTTGAAGATGTCCCTGTACATTGCAGGCAGATTGGACTAGATGATCTTTAACAGTCCCTTCTGACCCAGCCTATTCTATGATCCTAATTTTATTTTACTGACTAGTACTGGAGGTAATAATCTTTACCTAGCAGTTTTCTTTAAAAAAAAATTGTTGATGGGCACAAACCAGTTTTTGTTTCCTCACTTCACAGAGTTCAGCCCTTCAGTGTCATTGAGGTCCCTGCACTTCAGTCAGTAAGAACACGGTCTGTTCTCTGTTTTAGGTAATTGCTGTCTCCAGCTCATTTGAAGGAACTGCTCAGAGTTTTTCACATTCAGAGTGAAGCAGTTTTTAACATTTTTTATGGTTAGAAAGCAAGGCTTAGAAATAGAAATATCAGGTATGACATTAGCAAATAAACAATGATGTCAATTGTTATTACAAAACTAAATCATCATGCCATGTCCTCTTTGTCTTTCTTATTTTTTTTGGAAGGTTGTAAAATTTGTTTCGTATGTAAACTCTAAAAGAGTAAAGTTGTCAGCATACCCCCAGCTTACAAGACATGCTACATTATTGTATTTGACTCTGAGACTGCTGGCAATAACCTCCACTCTCATTAATGCTAATATTAGCCACGTTCCTCCTCACTCCCCACAATTGTTAATACAAAAGTAAGTTAACTCTTGTTAACTTACTGACTGCTGTAAATGAAGAGCAGAGGCCCTGCCTGCTCCCTCCAATGAGCTACAATCTCTCCAGTCTCAGTATAACATTCAGCAATCCTTGCAGCACACTGAGCTACCATGGGATAAACATGTTTCTGTAGAGCCAATAGTCTGAGCAGCTTCTTACCTGCTAAAGGGCAAAGAGTTTTAATACTATTAGTTTATCCTAAAAATAAGACAAACCATAATGATGTCACATTTCACTTTTTAAACCATTTACTTATTTTTAAGCCTTTGCCACTTCTTCACTAATTGCAAAGACACTGGTGTATAAAGGTCAAGCCTTACTTCTATTTAGTAGCAGATGCCATCATTTTCTTTTTCTCTGGGTGAAGGGCCAGAGCATCTTTTCCCAAGCCCTTAATTTACCAAGTCCACCTCCTTCTTTCTGAACCATGAGACATTTAGAAATACACTCTGTCTAAACAATAACATTTAAAGGAACAGTAAATGTATCACATCAAAATATAAGTAAATTTCTGGTTCTTAAGGCAGCCCAAGGAAAACACAATACCCCCCAGCGCTTCTTCTGCCTTTAGCACATGTTTTCCAGTGGAGGTAGATCCAAAGGGGAAGACCTGGAAAGGCCACAGCCCTGAGAGCAGGAACACATAGCAGTCTCTGCCCTGCTCCTTGTTGTTTCCCATTTCCTCAAAGAGCCTCAGGTTCCTGGAATTGCAAGGACAGGATAATTTGGCTATTGCATAGCAGAAGAGCAAAAGCACATTAAATCCTCAAGCCTGCTTCTCTCTGCTTTGGGCACAGACGTGGTCCATGCTTTCTTTTCTTTCCGTGGCATCAATAGCAAACAGCTGCTGGTGCTCCCTGAAGAAGGCACCTAAAACATGCTAAGATTTATACCAGCGAGCAACAGTGCTCAAATCATTCTAAAACTACTTATTTGAAATTCTTTCTTTCTATAAATCAAGAAAGTCATAGAATCATTGAATGGTCTGGGTTGGAAGATACCTTAAAGATCATCCAGTTCCAATCCCTCTGCCATGGCTCCCACCAGACCAGGCTACTCAAGGCCTCATCCAACCTGGCCATGAACACTTCCAGGGAGGGGGCATCCACAGCTTCTCTGGGCAACCTGTGCCAGTGTCTCACCACCCTCATTGTGAAGAATTTATTCCTCGTGTCTAATCTAAATCTTCCCCCTTCCAATTTAAAGCCATTCCCTCTTGTCCTATCGCTACTTGCCCTTGTAAAAGTCCCTCCTGAGCTTTCTTGTAGGCCCCCTTCAAGTACTGGAAGGCCTCTGTAAGGTCTCCACGGAGCCTTCTCTGAGGGTGCCTCATCAACCTCACAGGAAAAAATTTTTTCCTAATATCTAAATTTCCCCTCTTTCAGCTTAAAACTGTTACCCCTTGTCCTGTCACTGCACTCCCTGATAAAGAGCCACTCCCCAGCTTTCCCATAGCCCCCTTTAAATACTGAGAGGCTGCTATAAGGTCTCCACAGAGCCTTCTCTCCTCCAGGCTGAACAATCCCAATTCTCCCAGCCTGTCCTCACATGGGAGGTGCCCCAGCCCTTGGATCATCTTCATGGCCTCCTCTGCACTCACTCCAACAGATCCATGTCCCTCCTGCACTGAGGACTCCAGAACTGAACACAGGACCAGGTGAGATCTCACCAGAGCAGAGCACAGGGGCAGATCCCCTCCCTTGCCGTGCTGGTCACACTTGATGCAGCCCAGGATACAGTTGGCTTTCTGGGTTGCACGCGCACATTGCCAGCTCTGGTTGAGCTTCTCATCAATCAGCACCCCAACTCCTTCTCTTCAATCCATTCTCTGCCCAGCCTGTAAGCCTGTAACCCCAAGTCTGTTTTTTTTGTATTTGAAGAAGAATATTAACTCCAAAAATAATGCTAAAATTTCATAGAACAAATCAATCTTTCCCTCAAGGAAAGTCATCTAGTCTTTACCCTCATCACCACTGCAGCTGGATCTTACAGGGCATCATAGATCCAGATGGCATTCTTCAGTGTGGCAGAGTCAAACAACATTCTGAGCAATACCACCTCATACATCACTGTTCGCTTCTCTTTCACTGAATCTCTGTGCTGCGTTTCCCAAGTCTGCTGAGGCACAGATCATGCTTTGTTTGCCTGCCTAAAGAAACCTCTCGTGCTATCTGACATATAGAGAGCACCTTCTCTAATTCTGGGAAGTCAACAGCACATTTGATGAGAATGAAGAGGAACATTAAGGAAAATAAAGGCAGCAAAATCCTGTGTCCTAATATGAAAAAGAGGGCCGCAGAACTACATTCCTAAAAAAGATGTGCAGATCTATTTTGCTGCTCAGACAGATCAGCGCGTTAGGGAAAATCATAACACACTAAAGAGGTTCAGTGTTCAACACAGGGAATACAGCATGGTTTGGGACAACTACCTCAAGAAGCTGGAAAGGAACCTGTCACCAAGATAGATGCATTTATAAAATGTATTTCATCAGGAGACTGACTTACATAAATTGAAAAGTGTCAGATTTGAATCAAAATTATCAGATCTAAACAGAAGCCCAACACAAGAATTAAAGGGATACGTGTGCACTCCTCTATTTGTTATTTTGTATTTACTGACACTGAAATTAAATGTAGAGCTTCCAGAAGCTCTGGATGAATGCTCTAAGGCAGTTTAAGACATAGTTTAAGGCAGTTTAACCAGGATCAAAACACGGCTTTGAGAGAGGCCAGGATTGTCGCTTGCCTAGAACCATTGCGTAGCCTTGTGAGCAAATGAACACTGGCCAGGAAAGCAGAGGGGAAAAGGAGAAAATTCAGAATTAATTTATTTGCTGGCCATGATCGGTTTATGATGCTTTTTACATAAGCCCAGAAATTTTAGGGATAGACCTACAAGAAGACATAATCTTTACTTGTCTATTTCTATATTTGAGTCCTACATTTTGTATTTAAATACCCAGTTAATTACTGCTACACAATGTCCCTAGCCAACTGCACCCCATTTAGGTGATTTTTTTTGTTCATAATGTTCCATTTAAGCAGCAGTCATTTCCATTCAGTCTCAGCCTAAACTATTTCTCTGGAAGATAGCCCAATTAAACAGATTTTCTTATTAAGCATGCCCCAGTTAAGTGATGTACATAACTATCAACTCTGTTTCTACGTGATTTTTTACATAACGAGCAGAGTACAGGGAACATTTTACACTGTTTTTAAGCTGGTCTGTCCTTGCACAAAGAAAGTACATTTATACACTCATTTTAACAAAACAACATCAAAGGTACGAGATCTAACCTAAGTAGGAAGACTGCTACTGTAGTCCTTTATGGAGTTTTGGGAAGAAATTACCCAATCTTCCTTTTAAACATTTCATTGAAGCAAGTCTCTGAAGAGAAATGGATTTCTGGCATCTCAGTAACCCATCTCTATTGAGGTGAGAAGAGTCTCTGCTTTCTCTGGCCTTCCAGAAACCAACTGTACAACTCACTCTGTGCTCCAGTACTGCATAATACTTTTTATATATTAAAGCTTAATTAATTAAATGTAATTAGTTTTTTTCTCCTGTGGCGAAAAGGGATTCAATGACAGCCCCACAGTCATTTCTTAAGGTTAAATCTCTAGCAAGGAACCTGAATTAAACACTGGGCATGTGTCTTATTTTACAAGATGATTACACTTAAAATCAAGAATCCTTGTGCATTTTATTAGATTAGATAATTGTTCATCCAAGGGAGTAAAATCACAGATAAACACTGAAAAGATAAATTAATTAAAATCTGTCATATGCATTATAGAGTGCTTAGATGTGCACTGAGCATTACTCAATACTGACCATGTTGCTCCAGTACCAAACACTACTTGCTAAATCCACTCCAGTCAAGCCTCACTTTGCAATCCACACCTTACTTATTTTTTAACAAACAGACATTGGAAGTGTTAAATCAGTTGCCCCATAAAACAATCTTCTGACTTGATTTTTCTGCCAGTTGTAAGGAACATGGTGTTGGGGAGGAAAGCCTGACTGTCACTGCAAATTGTCATTGTTTTCTGAAGGGCCTAATAGTCTCCAATTTAATATCATTATGCTGCTATATTAGTCCACTTCTCCCATTTTATTACAGTACTTCAACTCCAACATTATTTTCCAGTTTGGAAAGACACAGGCCTCGTGCCAAAAAGTTAAACGAAGTACTTTTGTACCATCAGAGGTTGAAGTACAACCATATGGTCCACCAAAATTGCTCTGAATTTTTCCTTTAAGTGGCACATGCTGAGAAAAATCCTGGTCCAGTTGAAGCAAGAGGCACAACTCTCACCGATTTATACGAAGCCAGGATTTCATCCAATATATCCTAGGGAGAACATTTTGCTTTTCTGGACCATGCACAGATTTTGCACTGGCTATAACTGTGTCGGTTGGGTGAGAGGGGTTTTTTTCTTTCTACAAAACCGTTAAAATCAGCATTACAATTTGTGAAGAAATATTCAAGGTGGACAGAAACAAACACTGGCAAGCAGCACACCTTCTTACTGATGTTTTCATAGCAGGAGACAGGAAAATTATTCCACTGAAGGTCCATTGAAAGGCATACACATTTTTTATTTTTATTCAGTCTGAAGTATTGCTAAAATATTGAGAAAAGACCTTTCTTGGTGTAATATTGACTGTTAACAATGCATGACCTTCTGGTTTCCTGAACTGGAGAATGATTATACCACATAGCAACATTATTTCCTTTAAAACATACACACACAGACATCAGCACATCACCAGAGGACCACAGTTTATGAAATTATATGAATATTTCTATTATGACATTATATATTCTAGAGTAAAACAGTGACATTTTCACAAGAAATACTTTGCTAAAGAGCAGTGCTTTCCATTGTTTCAAGTCATTTAATTTGGATTTATTTACCCAGAAAATGCTTTACCTTGGAAATCAAAAAAGGAGGCTTTATCCTGCACTTCACACTGAGGTGACAAACTCAGGCAGCCAAGCAGACACAAAGTGTTTTTTGTGGTATCACAATAAACAGATGAAGAAACCTGTGTTTTCCACAGTCAGTTGTCATTTATTGGCCCAATTTATAGGCTATTTAAAGGTTATTTTTCTGTTTATACCAGAAATAAGACAGCAGCTGCTTAAGTGCATCTAAGCATGCACACAGGCATTTAAAAGTATATTTACACAAGTGTGATTGCTTTGTAAACAAGGTTAGTCTGAATATTTTTAGATGCAAATCAATTCTATTTTCCACTCTACCAGTAGGATTGAATGTCTGACATTGGTGAAATCCAAAGACACTTGAGTTTAACTTGGTGATTCGAGAATGATTCATAATGAACCCCTTCTTTTTCATAGCAGTGGGATGCCACCTATTTTCTTTGTTCTATTCTGAAGATAGATGTTAGAGTGTACCCGTGATGAGTGGTAATAACAGTCAGATTTTAGTTAGCCTACCAGATAATGATACTTCAGCTATGCTCTGGGGGAGGTGGAGAGGCTAATACTTGTGGCCACAGGATTCCACATCTATTGCAGAAGTATGATATGAAAAGGCTTATTATTACACACATACCTTTTTGACATTGCCAGTTTCTAAAGGAAGAGACTGGTGAGTTTTTCAGAGAAAAGAAAATGAAATATCAGGTCTTTGTGCATCAAACAACTACTCGATATAATTTCCCTCAAAGAAAAAAAAAAAATATGTGTTGAGTTTTGAGGAGTAATCTGACTTTTCCTCACAGTAATTCCTTTTTTTTTTTAATAAAGATTTATATTTCCTGTATAATTCCAAAATTCCAAATATGCATTTAACAGTGTCATGGATCCACAGGCATCGATGGAGTGTCTCTTAATGAATATGCCTACTGTTGCCTTGCAAGCATAGAAAAGTGGAACATCTGTATGTCATCAACAAATACACAAAGCTGTTAATTATATTACTTTTCTGTTGTCATATTTTAGATGTTTTTATTTAGGACTTTTATGCACTATGAGTAAACATTTATTGCAATTTTTATTTCACTGTTGAAGATTAAAACCACATGGATTTTTCTAAATGAGTCAGCTAAAGCCTAGCTCAAGCCATTTTCCTAAAGGGACAAAGTTGAAACTGAGTTAAACAGAGATACTTCTGTAAACTTTTTAAATTAAAATAGCCAACAGTTATTTCTCCTGCTAGTTTTATATTTAAGCATCATTGTATTTCTCTGCAGAACATTGCCTGCACATAGTTTAGGTGATGGTACTACGAAAAAGAGCTGTAATTACAGAAACCAAGGGGTTTCAGTCTTCCCCTTACTCCCAATAATACCTTCCTATAAATAAATTTTACACTTATTTATACCATATATAAATGTGTATCTATAGTATCACATATATAGACACTGCACACCTTTTCCTTGTTCTGCAGATCAACGCACACTGTATTAGACAAGTTTCCTATGCTTAATCAAGATACATAAGAATATCTTCTCATGTAAAATATATGGCAGTCCTGAATAATTTAAAAAGGCTCAAATGCTCCACTCTCTTTGATATCGAGATATTCCCTGTCAGAGGAAAATGCAAGAACACCTCTTTACCTCTTTGAAATAAAAAATACATATCTTTTGTAGAACCTGGGTTTTTTTCTAGATCATGTACAAGCAATCTGAGGGGGAGAGGAAAGGAGGAGCTGCTCAGGCATGTTTTGATTATTCCCAAAACAAACATTATGTTCATAGAATTCTAAAATAGGACAGAACTTTAGTAAGGGTCTAGCCACAATAAGATGAAGATACAGATAATCCTACCCTGAAATGACACAATAGAAGGAAAATTAAGATACATTTAAATTAGTGCTTGTCAGATTTAGGTTAAATTTTGATTTGCAGGTTGATCTAAAATAGTATATATTTTCCTTTTTAAAGTATTGCACAGTGTTTTATCCATGTCATAGTTTTCAATTAAATCTCAAATTCTTGAGATTTCAAGAAATTTCTAGGTTTTCTTCCACTTCCTACTAAAATTTTTCATAACTGAAGATCACTGGTATTTTAAAGGAGTTAATAATTTGAGATCACACTTGTAAAAATAATTTGCAAAATCAGTTATGGTTTATTGAAACTTAATAACCCCTCATCCTCCCACCCAAAAATCTTCACACCCTAAAGAAATGAAAATTATTTCAAAGGAAGGATTTAAGCAATTTTGAAATACTGTCACCTTCAAACCCATTTTCCTCTATTACTCTTCATTTTATTTGCAGATTAAAATCTCAATATGGGGTTGAAGCCAATCTGGTTCCAATTAGTTCGGTACCAAGAGGAAGCAAAGGGAATCTAATCCAGTCATTAGGAGCCCAAAACAGAAGTGGAAGTGACCAGTGCTATCGTGCCATAAGATGCCATGCACTGTTTCATTTGAGATTTTCATGTAGATGGTGGGCTGTTTGAATCATTATGCTAACAAGATCAATTAATTTCTACTCTTTAAAAGTAATGTTTTAAGGCACCAGTGCAACAATCATCTGCATTTTTCAGTTTTCTAACTGGGACATTGTTTTTAATAATCAGTATTTCTATTGGTGTTTTGTCCTTCATACACTGATCTAAAGAGAGCTGTGATATCCACATAAAGCTCAGGAACATCAGATAATAAACTAGAATAAGCATGACTATATGGGGGTTAAGTTAAACATTTAATTACAGCTTTAAAGTGCAGAAGACAGAAATATTTTTACTGGCTGAAGAAAAAAAGCCAGATACATTCATAGAAGTGCTGGCAGAGAACTCTGAATTATGGGCGTTTTGTTTTGAAACATAAAGTCTTAAAAGAATCAGGATATGACATCGAAGCAACATTAAAATTCAATGCAAGGATGAGAAGCTGGGCGAGCACTGCTTGGTGACAAGGCAGGTCCAGACAACCTTCCAAACCAATTACAGCATTATCTGCACAAGCCTTTAGTGAATTAGTGAATCATAGCTCACCTCAGAGATAAAAAGCAACCCCTTCATATACATCTTATCAACAGCCAATGGAGACTTCTTAGGGAAAAGGAAAAATTCGGAAAAAGAAAGGCACAGAAAGGAAAAATCACCCCTCCCTCCATAGGTCTGAATCTGCCTGCAACATGTTCCAGTTGTCCAGTTCCATTATGTTGTGCCTTTTAGGATTGATGAAGGGCACCTTAAAACTAAAACCACGTTTCTGCTTCCTTATAATTAATCTCCACCAGGGAGGTTGGTGTCGAGCAAGTCAGAACTGTGCCCAGCATCAACAGCATCTGTGCCTAATGGTAACTCTCTTGGTAAAGGGATGCACACCTCATTTCCATTCAGGTCACTAATGGACCCGGTCAAAGTCAGAGAATTGTAAGAAAAATATATTTATGAGCAGAAAAAAAGGTCACTTACTTGTAACTATTTTCAAGCTAAATATTTTTAAGCATTTCAGCACTAAATATTCCCAAGCAAACACAGCCTGGATTACCACACCATTTAAATCTTGTCTCTGAGTGGCAGTCTCGCACACCCTGCTGATCTCAGAGCTCCTTTCCCACCTTCCCCACCAGCAGCCAGCGCTGACGGAGCGCAGACAGGCAGCTCAGCCATCTCACAGGGGTGCCCACTGCCTCCCAGCTCTGCATTGACCCCATCACCCAGCAAGGCAGAAGTCAAAACTTCCCAAGAACGGGCTCTTGTATCACCTGCTGGGATAATAATCTGAGGGGAGCCATAAAAGGCAGCAGCAGATGGGTTGACTCTCATCAGGGTTTTGGAAAATTACCCTTACTCTTGAAAAGAAGAAAAGGAATGTGCAAGCCCTTAAAAATCCTATGAGATGCTTTCCCACCTAGTGGGAGCACCACTGTCTCTCAGGCAAAACAGGAGATCTTGCTATGAAGACATATCACCTATTTCTTTCTAGTAGAGTTTGTAAAAGTTTTAAAAACATCCCGAGAAACAGATATGGGAAAGATTCAACAAGTGGTTTGAATTAAAACATACTGAGATCCTAAAAGCTTAGAAAAGCCTTTACTGGAGGTGAAAAATATTAAGTAAATGCTTCCTACATCTTAACAGTTATCATGTGCAAATGCTAACTTGTTATCTATCAAATTATGTTAAGGAGATGTAATTGGAGAGAGGACCTGCAGCATAAAAAGATAAACCTTCTATCTTTAATGCAGTTATTATTTCACATTTATTGGCTACAAGCCAGAAGCATTCTCATGTTCATTATAAATTCCAGTTAGACAAATCTTACTTAGCTATTTGAGTTGCGTGTTGCAAGCTTTCACAAATCTCATCAGTCCTATTGAAAATCCAAACCCAAAACCTCTGCCAGTTCTCTGCAAGTAACAGAAAGGTAAATTTAAAATTTATGCTTCCAGTCTCTCATTTTTAACCTCTCAGCTGTATCCAATGCCAAATCTATCACTTGCATGGCTGCACTCTCAGGGAATGGGAACTAGGTATTATTTTTTTCCCCACATGTCATCTGGTTCTAAAATCAGTAGCTGTTGCTAATTCAGAATCTCACTCAGCACCCTGCCTGGCACAATGGAGCTGGAGCCTTGTTGACTTCAACTGTCAGTATACCTTATGCACAGCCTGAACAGAAATTAATTCCAATCTTAGGAACACCCAAGTATTTAATGGTCTCTTTTGTCTTATACTCCCAGAATGACAACACTCTCCCCTCAGATGCTCAAAGGTCCACATATATAATTTCAACATTTTTTGGCTGCTACCTTCTGAATTACAGCCATTTCCAAAGTAATTTGGAGTTTGTGTGCCTGGTGAAGAATGACACACATCTGGGTTGGGGTCTGCCCTCATATTGCATCCTAGCTCTAAAACAATGCTCAGTGTTACACTTTTCAGTCTTTGCTCAGCAGATGGGTATGGAAAAATGACACGTGAGCTTGAGTAGTGATGACTTTGTATGTAGAGTGGAAAAATGTAAGATGTGCACCATGCTCACTCAATACAGCAAGATTTCAGAGCATCTTAAAATCATGGCAAATGCATAAACTGGGCACTCGGGAAAATCTTGTTTTGCAGAAAATGACATTTTCAATTAGCTTTTTGCTACAGAGCTGCTATGGAGATTTAGACAAGGCTAAAGTCTTCATTCATCAGTAACACCTGTTTACTTCTAATGGTTCCTTCCAGAACAGCCAACCATTAAGAAGCATTTAGATCCAAAATATATATATTCTGAATATATATATTTTGAATGTCATGCTGTATAGACCTTGAATACAGTGCAGTAAACATGAAAGAAACAAGTTGCTTTTTCCCCCCAGGTAGGTATCTGAACACACACAGAAACAGAGTGATAAAAATTATATCAAATGTTGGCACATTTCCACTCACATCACTGAATCTAAACTCATTGCAAAGAAACAACTGTGAGTGCTATAAATACACAAAGTAATTTTAAAAAGCTGAAATTCTGTCCGTTTTTAAGGAGACACAATGGAAAAGAGGGAGAGCCACATTCAGGGAAAGCACAGCCAACAAAAATAATGGCTATCTCAACAGCTCTGACTGCTGATGACATCCAGAAAGGTGCTGGTGGAGCAGAACTACTGAGATTTGTCTCAGTAGTGTTTAAACAGGACCCAGGAGCTACACAGCAACTGAGGAGGGGGAAATCTCAATCTATCAGAGCAAACATTTCAGCAGTTGAGCCACCTCTGAATGACAGAGCTATGGAATTGGGTGCCCTTTCCTGCAGCGCTGGTGCCATGGCATTCCACTCTAGGAAAGCATTTTACACTGAAGGTGAGGTACAGCTCCTCATGTAAAAGTTTATTGGGGGAAAAACCCCATGGTTTTGCTTGCTTTTTTTTGACTGATATTCCAAATATAACACGCGATTTGTGCGAGAGTCATGGAGGGTTGAGAAAGCACCTGGACACAGAACAGACTCTGCACTTGGATGGAAAATCTGCTTGAATTTCTAGGACAAGCTTGGCTGATCTAAGCCTCATGTTTTTTCATGCTAAATTTCACGCTAAATTCTCGACATGCTGCTCCAAAAGCAGTGTCCCAGAACACGAGGCAGATCACCGAGCTGAGAAACCATGAACCAGAACAGTCTGCCCTGGAAGTACAGTGATTTGGACAGGCAGAGTGCCTTTCAAATGGTACATTCTGTAGGCTGACTGTCAGCAATGCCCAGCTGCAGCTCAAAATTACAAGGATGACCATTTGATGGCTCACTTCATCCAGAGCTGAGGGCAAACGCAGAAAGGATCCCATTGGTTTGGCCTGTATTCCTGAAGCTGAATGGCTGCCAGGAGAGAAGGAGGACTTCACATATTAAATATGACAGACAGCCACCAGTAAAAGACAGTCACATTAAGCCTGATGTTATGATCCCAAGGTGTGGGACATGGTCAGCTCTCTCAGTGATAGAACCCCCCACCAGGGACAGCTTTGTCATGGCAGGGCATGTACAGACCTTGTGCAGCTTCCAAAAGAAAGATGCTACCTAGAAGTGACAGTTATTCAAGCTATGATGAATTTTATATATATTTAAAAAAAGGCTAGTCTAGTAGATAGGGTGGAAGGCATTGCTAGAATAATAAAATTTGACCAAAATGAACTCAATGAGTGCCAGACAAACTCATTGAAGGGTCTAGGTGGGAATGTCAGATCTAAAGAAAAATGCAGAGTGGGTTTACTGACCCCTGACACACACAGGTAAACGCAGCCACACCAGTTCATTCTGCTCCACAGGATTCCAGCAAAGGATTTCCCCTTTACTTGCTAGAGAAATTACTAAAGCAAGCATTGCATTTTGCCTCTGCATTATCAAACTACTGAGAACTTACGCCTTTTTCCTTTCATAAAGCATTCCAAACCAATACATTTCTGAAACCACAGCCTACTCACCCTACCTACGAAGAGACTTGGGTCCACATAGTACAGAAATCTTAAAACCTGTGAGATCTTGTCATCACCAGAGCACACTTTTCTGGGATTCAGCTGTCAGTAGGTGTTGGAACTGCTAACTCCAGACAAAATCCACTGAATCTCCATGGTCTTCAAAGCACACCCTGGCAACTGGCTGGCTATGAGGAGCCCAGTCCTCCGGAGCTGTGACTGCAAACTTGTGAATGACCTAGTAGGTTATAACTGCTATGTTAGCCAGGTCTTCCAGGAGTAGGAGAGATTGTGGGCTGGACCTACCCCTCTTGGGTTGCAAGAAGTACCAGAGGCAGCTGGAGTTTCATGCTGCTTTGTGATAGGAAAGGAAAAAAAAAAGGAAAATGGGAACTGGCACCCTGGACGTGACTTTCTGGGAAAGTTCACAATTTGGACCGTGCGAGGAGGAATACAAGACCATTCAAAGCCTGTCACCAAGAAGGATCTGCAGATGTGCTTTGCTGGGGTTTCCAATTAATCTTCCAATGACCTATTATAACTATAGACTCATTTAGGTTGGAAAAGACCTTTAATATCATTGAGCCCAGTTGTTAACTAACATTGCCAAGTCCACCACTAAACCACGTCTCTAAGCACCACATCTACATGTCTTTTAAATACCTCCAGGGATGGTGACTCAATTATTTCCCTGGGCAATGTGTTCCAATGTTTGACAGCTTTTTTTGTGAAGACGTTTTCCCTAATATCCAGCCTAAAACTCTCCAGCTGCAACTTGAGGCCATTTCTTCTTGTCCTATCGCTTGTTACTTGGGAGAAGACACCAGCACCAGTTGTAGACAGTGATGAGGTCTCCCCCCATCTTCCTCTTCCCCAGGCTAAACAACCCCAGTTCCCTCAGCCACTCCATATAACCCCTGTGCTTCAGATCCTTCACCAGCTTGTTTGCCCTTCTTCAGACACACTCCAGCACCTTAATGTCTGTCTTGTTGTGAGCTGCCCAAAACTGAACATGGTATTTGAAATGTGGTCTCACTAGTGCTGAGTACAAGGGGGTGATCACTCCCCTACTCCTGGTGGCCACATCATTTCTGACACAGTCCAGGATGGCCACCTGGGCACACTGCTGGCTCACATTCAGCCAGCTGTCAACCAGCATCCCCAGGTCTTTTTCTGCCAGCAGCCCTCCAGCCACTCTTCCCCAGGCTTGAAGTGCTACACAGGATTGTTGTGACCAAGTACAGAACGCAGCACTTCTCCTTGTTGAGCCTCATACAGTTGGCCAACCAATCCAGCCTGTCCAGATCCCCCTTCCCTCAAGCAGATCAACACTCCCACACAACTTGGTGTCATCTGCAAACTTACTGAGGGCACTCGATCCCCTCATCCAGATAGTTGATAAAGACATTGAACACAACTGGCCCCAGCACTGAGCCCTGGGGAACATCACCTGTGACCGGCAGCCAACTGGATTTAACTCCATTCACTACAACTCTGTGGATCCAGCCATCCAGTCAGTTTTTTACCCAGTGAAGAGTACACCTGTCCAAGCCACGAGCAGCCAGTGAAGACTATAACTTAAACAGTCTGGCTGCACAACTTGCTTGGTTGCATGAACTGCATCTCCCTTTTGAGTCATCATTCTATAACTGAAAATGAATGTTTGGGGGAAAGAAAGAAAAAGTTACCTATGTTAACTATTCATAAGAATGTAAGCAACCTTCAAATCAGGACTTTGGAAAATGGTCAGATAGAATTTTTTTGTTTATATTCTGCTTTTTCTACAAATAAATGATAGTTTCTATAAGCTGAATTGATCTTTCTATAATCATTACTGCTACAAGTTTCTGCTTTCAGAAAAGGGAACAACACTGCAACTCTAAAACATTTCAAAGTATAAAGAGATATATTGCCATGCATTCAGTCTAACAGCACCTCTGAATCTCTTAATACATGAGCTTCCAGATTTGTTCTGTATCCTGCATAGTGTAGATATAAATGGTGATTGCTGTTGCAGGCAATTGAAACTAACAGTGTGATACCACCAGGCAGCATGACATTCCGAATGCTTTACTGTTTTTGGTGAAGACCCATCCTAATAAATACACTTCACATTTGGGTACAAAATCAGACATGACTTTGGACAAGATGATAATCACTTCATAAATCTTTCAAAGACAATCATCCCCAGCAAATAGAAAATAATCTGCTTTTCCTAATCCGAAAGACAAAAATACAACACAGCACTTGTTTAAACAAAGGATTTCCTACTTGAGACCACATGAGGAAGGATGTATCACAATAGTGACAGGCAAAGAAGAGGCAGGAAGAATGATCAGCATAGAACAAGATATAAACGACGTAGTTCTGCTGCATGTTTATATAGTTTACACAGGTTTTTAAGCTTTCATAAATTTTCAGTGGTTTATTATGCTGGAAGAGCATCATTCTGACACTCTGATTAACAAAGGAAAGAAACAAAACACTCTTTCTACAGATTTGTTGTTTTATCAAAAAGGTTTCGTATACATAGATGGTGTTGCCTGCAGTTAGTACATCCTGGCATCCTCAAGCAGAAGAAAAAGCAAAAATTCAAGAATAGTTTCATTTTTTGACCTAGGCATTATCTAAGTGCAGGCATTGTTTCTTAATTATTCAACTTACCAAGCACCTTACTGAAAACCCTCCCACAGCAGCCACATGAACTCTGATGAAAACAGCTTATGGAAAGGGAGGCACAGCAACACACAACAATATTCAGCAAGATGGTCTGAAAGTGAAGCCTGTAACCTGGAAAGAACTCTCACATCCTGATTGTACCACTGCCTGCCTAATGACATTGGGCAACTCTTAATTTTACACTGTTCCCTCTCATTTTTACTGATGGATATGTGGATAAAAGTATTCGTGATGAAATATTCCCACGCATAATAATAAACTGAGGATGCATTACTTATCACTTTATATAACACCAGGATTTATTTTTTTTTTAAAGAGGATTGTATAATATGAAGGATTAACATTGTTCAAAACAGAAAGTATATGCAGCACAAGAGCACTGAGGAGCAGACTGGTGGACTGATCAAACCCTTCTTCTTCTGGCTAAAATGACATTATAAATCACGTTAATGTAATTAGAACCAAATAAACTAGGACGAAAGGAAAGTGCCTGAAGCAACTGACATGAAAGACAAAATCTACTTGCTCTGCTGAAATAAATAAATAATAACACAAATAATAAATCAATTGAAGGACTCCCACAGTTTAAAAGTTTAACTGCCACTGATGCCACTAAACGTTCTGCTGAGGAGATAGGGTTTTGTTAATAAAACTTTATAAATAGACTTCTCCTCTCATGTTGTATGTAGTTAATTCAACATCCTTCATCTCTGCCAGGGCAGACAGGAGCTCTGTGCCCGTGCCTCACAGGAACTTCGAGAATTTCAGTGGACAGAGAGCCTTACAGGGAATAATGCTTTATAACCTCCCTGAATTCTTCTGCTTTCTAGCAAAAGCTTTGCACTCACCCACCTTTATTTTTGTCACAGTTGCTAGGATGCCTTGGCGACAGACACTCGAAATATCTATGACTTGGAGACAAAGCTGCAGGCAGGTGTAATCCACACCAACCCAAAAGGCACTGATCCCTCCATCAGCACAGATCCCTTGTAGTGTTTCAAGTGCATTCAGAGCAAATCCACTTGCTGCCGTATCAGCCTCTTTGCATCTTACCTGCCTTCTCAGCTGGACATAAAGACCTCAGCCTCCCAGCATAGAGGAGGGAGGAAATGTGCCTCTCTCTTGGGCACCCACCTCAGCCAAGTCTGAGGAGCACTGCGTCTGTCCTGTAGGGAATTCCCCTCCTTACTGGGGACCAATGAATAGAAGCAGTTAAAATAGATATTGCACCTCTACTGCTCACTCCCACTGCAAAAACTGACTCCTGCACAGGCTGCTGTGACCAGACACTCCAAGTCTTCACAGAGGTGTCCAGAATTGACTTCCAAACACCACAGTGATGCTTCCTTGGTGAAGCTCACGCAGATACTGGCAGAGGCTGTGCTAGAAACAAAGCACAAACGATGTACGAGCTTCCTCAAAAAGCACATACAAAGAGGGCTTTTTCTTTCAAACGTTGCTCACAGAATTCTGCATTTTAAAAGGCAATCACAGTAAGGCAATTATTTAAAATAAAATATCATTTTTCAGGGTGATAAATTAGAATAGTTTCATTAAGTATTAAACATCTGTTCTGAAGGAACTGTCCTTTATTTACATAAAAATCTGTGTGTCAACCTACAAAATGAATGCTTTCAGTGCTAACACTGTTGTGGAGGAAGAGCTTTGTCAAGTCAGATTCATTCAAACAACCTTCCTTGCTTTACTTTCTTATTGAAAAACATTTCATTGCAGAGTGACTGTAGTAGGAAAATTACAATGTACTGCTACACCATAGTTAAAAATCTTTTTGGCCTCTAATGTTTGATGGAAAAATTGTTCTGAGAATAAAAGACCAGATGCTGACAGCCATAGCAATTCTCAGTGTTCATGCCAGTGAGCCATATTTACTTGAAAAGGCTATTCATAATATGAATAGTGCTTCATCTGAAGAGAACTCTATTATACAAGATGGTATATATTTGCAGCAAAAGGGACCCCCCACACACCCACCACTGATTTTTTTTTCCTTTATCCAGTTTTACTCATTTTACAACCTCTGTTTGTTACATTAGCTGCTTTAATGCTCTGAACACTTTGTTTACACCCGATGCCTAAACCAACAAACACTAAGCAATTCATAATATAAATGCAGAAATGTATTAGCAGACTGGTAGAAGAATCCACAAAATGTAAAGTTTGAGAAGATAAAATTCTAAGAAATCTGATCTGTAAATCCTTTTTAGGTCTAGTTTTCTCTCTAAAAGCATCCACAGTTGCTTTCCCCCCATGCCCAGAAACTGGAGAATCATAAACTGTGGCACTACTGTAGGTAAACCATGGAGACTTGAAACAACTTTTTTAGTCATTCAGCTAGACTAGACAGCAATGACAAGAATGCCCAAAGTACAAAGAAAATAAACATTTCCAAGTACCTTCTCATTAGAGGGAGTATCCTGCACTCTGTGCAAAGCAAGGCCATACTCTATTTCCCAGCTATTTCAGCTGTATCTTAGCCACAGAAAGCATTGCTCCTCCCCATGTCTGTGCTGTCTACGATCCTGCCAGCAGCAGCAGTCATTTAACACTTCTGGCATCATCCAGTCCCTGACAACAGGATGCTACGGATCAGGTTCCCTCAGAGAGTACGCTGGTAGCAGTCCAGCCAAGTTCCCCATCCAGGCAGCAGACAGAGGTTCGTGCCTCACTGTAGAGGACAGAACGTCCCCGTTACAACGACAGAGAAAGTGTCCTGCAACATATATTTCCATCGGCTTGGTCATGACTACCATACACACCTTGGTTTACAGTTGTCTTCACAAATGTTTATTATTCTCTTGCATTTTTGTATCTTTTTCACTGCATGTAAAAAGATGCAACATGGGTGTTCCGGTGTTAAGAAGATTAAATTAGAAATTGGTCTTACAATTTTACTAACAGCAATACATCACAGGTCTAATTCTTTCTATCACATGTTAATACCATGTTTTGAAATCAGTATGGTGAAAGAAGGAATTAAGAGGCAGATCACAATATCAGCCCTAAAATACTACCATAATGCTTTGTGGCTCTATTAAACAACTTTTAAAAAGCTATGAGCTTCCACATGTGCTGAAGCATGTTACTGTTAGAATAATACCTGACAGACACTTGATTTTCAATGTAGCCATTGCCTTACTGTGTCCCTACTGATGGTCAGTAGGGTGGCAATCAAGGACACAAAGGCATTATTATTTTCCTACTCCCATATCACAGTATCACAAGGTTGGAAAGGACCTCTGAGATCATCAAGTCCAACCTATAACCCAACACAACACCAACCCATCATCTAAACCATGGCACTCAGTGCCTCATTCAGTCTCCCCTTAAACACTTCCAGGGTTGGCGACTCCACCCCCTCCCTGGGCAGCGCATTCCAATGGCCAATCACCCTTTCAGTGAAGAACTTTTTCCTAACATCAAGCCTAAACCTCCCCTGACTCTTAAGACATGACTATCAATACTCAAACTAAGCATATGGCAATCCAGGCTGCCCAAAAAAGCCCAGTTAAATTTATCTTTGAAGTTCCTGGTTCATGAGACGTTATCTCAGTTACATACATGGCAGAAACTATGCAAATGTCAACTCTAACACGAGGACATTCCCTTTTCACTATCACATAAGCACACATTTTCAACTGAACCTTGGGATACCATATTCACTGCAAAATAGGCATCATGCTTCCTTTTTTAAAAGTTCTTTTGTGGAATAGCCATTTCAGCCTATTAATCTGCACCTGAATGTAATATTTTTAAAAGCATTGATGAAAATTGTCTCATATTTATCTGGATAGAAAACTGACGGTATCAGTAAATTGTTGAGTCAGGCTAAAAGCTTCGGTAAACGAGATGTGAGCGACCTAATTACCCACCAAGAGCAAAACAATCATTTTTATCTCATTTCATGCTGGTACTGATATCCTACTCAAGTCCACAGCCCATATAAATGGCACAGTGATTTATTCAGAATACGTTTATTTAGATTCCAGCTTGTCATAGAGCAGAAAATCTCGTGCCGCAGAGTGACTTGACTTATTCTGCTGTCTAACATAGCACAACAGCCAGTTTTAACACTGAAACTGGTTTCTGACATTATATATTGTCAACTCCACTTGCAAACAGCCAAGTTGAAATGATCACTGCAGGTGCGAAACACACAGGGCAAACTGGGGCTGCCTGACAGCAAGGCTGCCTCTGAGAGCTGGGTCACACAGTCACTGCCAAATTTTGTAGTTTGTCACATCTAATCTCTAACATGCATAGCAAATCACTTAAGCACAAAAAATGTCATGTAAAACCAGTAATGGTTTATGATGCAAGTTATAAAGTCTGCTGATTCTCCCTACCATTCTGAAATGGGCAGCTTAGCCTGTGGCACTCTGCTTGTTTGTCATCTTGCACCGGTTTCTTTTCATACCTTTATCTTTAGTCATTACATGCATTAGATAGTTGTCTCGGGCCTACAAAAGCAAAAAGCAGTGCATCACTAGTCCAGCAATGCTAGATACATCATGTCTGTGAAAAGATTCTCTTTATACCAGACAGCAATGGTGTTCCACTGAAATCCTGGGGAGCACTGCAATCCATCTCAGAGCAGAAAGAGGTCTTCGGAGTTCAAGCTAAAGCACAGCTGTCTGAATTAATCTTCCAATGACTGGAAATTCTTGAGTGAAAAATAAACAAATCACTCTTATTACTGTTAAGAGTCTAAGGCAAAGACTCACTGATCCTTAAAGTATGACAGAATATTGTATAAGCAGGAAAATATATCTGACTCATTATTGAGATATATAGAGCAGACGCCTGTTGCCACCCAGAAATTAATGAATAAGTTGCTGGGGATTAGTTTCCACAAATCCAATGCTCCTCCGAGTTTAAGGCCCAAAGCTGGTGATCCAGGTTTTCTGCCTTAATCCAGATCTGTTTACTCAACTCAGCAGGTCGGGAGCATAGTTTCTCCAGAAACTTTTTCCTCTTTATAGAGACAAAGTCAGCTTGAGGACAGCATAACTAAAACAGACTTCTTGCTCCCCAGGCATATCATTGTGACCTCTTACTTATTTTAGACAGTAAATTTAACATCTGGTTTGGACTGTCATAACTAAGACATCACTTCTTGCAAGTCCTAACAAAGATCAGTCCCTCTTTGTCTCAGTCAAACCTCTTTATCTCCCATACTGACCAAAGAAACCTGTGTTCTCCTGGCCTAGCACAATGCAGCTCCAGTCTCATTGCTATCAGTGGCAGTGCTTGGTAGTTTTGGACACTACAGAACAAATTTGTCACACACATTAAATACCTGTATGCACAGGCACATAGAAACATATAACCCAAGATGCAAGAACATCATCAGGATCCTCTCTGCACTGTGGACTCCAGCTACATGACACCAACGTATCGCTTTGTTTAGCCTAGAAGCACAAAGGTATTAAACAATGTAATCAAATTGTTGAGTTACCAGATGAAGTAGTACAGATGTTGCTGCATATATTTTCACAGACAGTCAACCAGGAGAACACAGTGGTTAACTGTTTCACCTAAAGTTATATGAGTATGTGAAAGGCAAAACTACACCAAGGACATCTGACTCTAATCCACAGTTCCGCATTTGTCAGCCTTTGGTCAAGGCCAACCCGGTGATCCTCATTTGTCAACTTAATGTCCCAAGTCATTTGCTATCCCCCACTGGGAATTAAGTCTCCTCTATTTTTTTCTTGAAGCTACACATAGATAAGCTTTGTCTGTATGAAAAAGAAAAATGTAATAAACAGTGCATGGACTTCAACTTTGGTGTAACCTAGATCAGTCACAAAACAACTTCAAAAAGTAGAGCTAAACCAGAAATAAAAATTATTCATGATACCGTTCAATTAAATCAGCTTTAACATATCTTCTCAGATCAAACTGTCACCAACTTTTCTGAAAGCCTTTTTCTAAAGTAAGAGAAGATAGGTCTGGCTGAGCATTACTCTTCAGGGTGCTTCAGCAATTAGTAGTTGCAGAAAAATAAATATAACCCGTCTGATACAGCAGATCTATTTCATTTGATGGCTGTTTCACTTTTCCCTTTCTTAATCAGAATTTAGCTTTTTCAAGAAGCCCACAACTGTCAGATCTACACCTTATTATTAAAATCTCAGAATTCTTCCTGGTTACCTTATCAATAAGAAACAAAAAGGGTAATCTTTAGAAAACAGCTCTTTATGCACAAGCACAGGGGGACTCCAGCTTTTAAATCAGTAGCATAGAATAGAATTCCATACTGCTCTGTACATTCTAATGCACTGGAAAACCTTCTCCTTTACTCCAGATGTCAACAACCTCCACACCTACTCTTCCTTAATCCAGTACCTGAATCTCCAGCTCTTGCCAACGGGAGACCTGCCAGTTCAGGAGAGCAGAGTGCTGCCTTCAAAACGGGCACCCTGAAGAAGTGCTGCATGCTTTTCAATAATTATGTGTGCTGTAGTCCAGACACACGGTGTGACCACGTTCCTTATGCCAATGAAATGCCCCCTGCTTTCAGCCCAGGGGAGGTTAGTTACACAAAACAACATACATGCTTATGCTCCTAAAAGGAAATATCTGCTCCCAGGGTAAACTTTTTGCCATTCTGCAATGGCTGTCAGCCAGCATACAGGCAACAAAATCATCTCCAATGATTCAGAGAGGATGTGCAAATGAGAGATTGTGACCAGGAGGCTGGAGCCAAAGTAGCTGCAGACGTGGAGGCAGCTGAGCCCATTGCCTGGAGCAGGGGCAGCGCCGCTCTTACCCACAGACCCTGGCTGTGGGGCGTAAGGCACCCTTCACACAGCCCCAGCCAACCCATCCAGTCATTGCACAGAGAAAGGTCCTCATTTTTGGATGGATCAAGACAGCCCACAGCATCTGCTGACAGAGAAAAGGTCTTCAATCAAAACTGTTGTAACTGGGCAGCCTGTGAATAACACGGGTCCAAATCCCTCTGCTTCCTGATGTAGATTTAAATGGATCCAACACTTCAGATAATTAGCAGAGTGCTACCTCAAAGATGTCTGTGTAGCCTTTAAAATCAGTCACTGTAAGCCCAAGTCCTACCATAGCATCTATTAACCTACAAATTATTTCTTGTTATACTGTTTCTTGTTATACTATTAAAAAGCCATGGTACTGGTGTATTAAGCATGCTGTTAATGCACTAATAGTTGAGCAAAAATACAGACACTGGACAGATGATCAATGAGAGTTAGATTTGCCTTAGGCACAAAATATACTTTATTATATCACCCTCTAAAGTGTTTTCATGTGAAGAAAAAGAACAAATAAAATACAGTAAAATCATTTCATAGAATGACCCAGTTTTGCATTCCCCTTTAGATGTGTTTTATGACAAAAAGAAAGAGAAAGTATCCACTTTGTAGACAGATGTGTAATTTTATTGGCCTTGATCCTTACTGTGAAGTCTGCTGTGAGGTGCAGCGCTTGCTTACACTCCAGAGCACTGGAAAGAACCTGAGTTTCAGTGTCAGCCCCAGTGCTTCCTCCATTAGAAAAAAATATTTAGTTTTAAATGAACCCATCTCCCCAGGCATAGAACAGATGTACACATCAACAATACAAAATACTAATGAATAAGTTGGTATGGCAGAATTTATGACTGTTGATAAACATCAGTTTTTAAATACTTAGAAAATAAGGAATATTTTGCAAGGTAAATGAAGGACTTATTTGTCTGTTACTAAATTAAAAATATATCAATAATGTTGAACACTGACACTGGAGTCCCAAGGAAATGCAAAATTCTAGGGCAGCCTGTAGAACATAAAATAAAAATGTAAATACCAATTATTTTCTGAGCAAACTCTATGAAGGCCAGATTGTATGAAAACTGAGAAAGTAAGGCAGGATGCATTGCATGGCAGCAAAATCTTAGGCACTCCCTCATCAGAAAAATATGAACAAAAATTAATTAGACACCAGTGACAAGAATAGCAGCAACTCAGAGAAAGAATTAAGTGTCATGGTCAGTCAAGTGGAGACAACATACACAGCTGACAAGAAAGCAAAGATAAGTGCTGCACAGCACCACTTCTGCTTTTAATCTTTTATAAACTTAACAGAGCATTTTACAGGCAGGACAAAACCCGCTGACCGGTGGAGCCATTCCAGCAGCGCCATTCCCTCACGCTTGGTGGGGTTTTACAGATGGCACACGGGGGAAGAGGGCCAGCTGCTGCCAGTGCCAGGACAGAAATGCATCCCACACTTCATAGCTGTATCACAATTTTTGCCATTTAAGTAAGGAAGCTGTCAGGTCATTTATTGCAAGCTGCGTGCAAAACAAGGATGCATTTATCAGGGGCATCCAGGTTCAGCACCGCAGATTAAGAGGTCACCTCAAGAATCACCTGAAGTGATAAACTCCTATTTTAAAAGCCCAGTTTGTGCCTGTAAGCTGCTTTCTCCCCAGCCTGACCACACACACCAAACTCACATGGCTAGCACCATGTGGCCACGTGCTTTTCTCTCCATGTGAAGGATGAAGGAGAAGAAAGAACACCTCAAATTTATAGCCTGTTTCTTTGACCATGCAATGAAGTTGTCTTCCCTGTTTTTTAAACCTACTTAGCAGCTGCAAACTCATTTATTTACTTTTGGTATTACTTTAACATAACTAAGCAGGCAGACTTACAGATCTTGGTGAAGGATATAAAAGCCCAACAAAAAATCTCTAGGAGGCAGATCTCCTAGAGCAAAAAATGCCCCTCAAACCAGGTTCAAGAGGCATCTGATGAGGAGTTAAACTAAAGAAGTTAAACTACAGTTGCTGCCACCATCATCCATGTTTAGGATCCGTACATACAAGGTGTTGTACTTGACACTAATATCAGCTATGATATGGGATTTATGCAAAAGTAACTAAAAAATAATAAAACCAAAGTAACTACAGGGAAAAAAATATTCACAGCTTATGAGACATCCATCCTTTTCTAAAGAAGTTTGAAAGTGTCAAAATGTAAACTGGGAAGAGGTGGTAAAACACAGAAAGAACTGGCTCGTCTGAGTCTTCTTATATTCTTAAGTTTAACAGTATTCTGCAAAATTCATGCTACTTGAACATCTTTGCTGGCAATGTCACTGGCAGTGCCTGACAGCAGTGCTTTTCTTTCCTGAAGCTCAAAGTTGTCATAAGACATTAATTCCTCTACTAAAACCCAAAAACTCACAAAGACAGAAAATCCAGACGCTTAATCTCTGGATTTACCGTGTAGCTATTTCAATGTACTGCTGTGACTCCACTCCTGCTCTAGGAATCTTCATGAGAAGCAAAGACTAGATACCTGCAGTTCTTTGCAGCCATCTGTATCTGCTTCTCACTTCACAGGGGATCTCTGGTAGTGTTTAACAGAAAAATCAAAGGTAAACAGCACTGGAATGTTGCTGGAGGGCAACCTTTGAACGGTAAAAGAAGAAAAGAGCTCACTGTCTTCAGTTACCAACTCCAGAAGGTTAGAAGGTGACAGTGCATGGTGTAATCAGACTGTATTTTTCTGATTCAGATCACCCAATGAAAATCCTGAAAACAGCCATTGAGCTTTTTATTCCTGATCCTTTTATAAGAACAGCAGACCACTTCCCAACCCCATATACTGAGGTTAAAAAATAAATTATATTGATATAAGTTTCTCAAAGAAATTAATGTCTTCAGCTTCTTACCTCCCTAAGAAAAGTCTGACATTGGTTATTTGCTTACCCATCTCATGTTAACCACTACATAATACCAATCAATGTAGCTTATCACTTGCCACACCACACCACCATACACTTATTAAATTATTGAAATTTCATACCTTAATTATTGACATTTGATAGCTTAATCATGGAAATTTGATAATTCATAATAGGGATTTTTTTCTGGAACTTTAAAAGATGGTTTGGAAGAAAAGCCCAAGCAGCCTCTTTCCTACCGACCCAGACCAACAATGGTTGGTTCTACATGTGTAATTAACAGGGCTTAATAAAAAACAATCTCATTTGCAGTCAGGGAAGGGCATAAAACCGAAATCCAAGTGTCCTCTTTGTTTGCAGACTGTCAGGTTAACAAGAGCTTGTGAGCTTAAAATCACAGGAGAGAGTTGAAACTTTCAGGTGACAAGAGAACAACGGATAATTGCAATTAATTGCTGAGAAGTGCAAAGCTGGCACCGCAGTCCCTGAAGGTGTGAAGAGCAGAGGCAGGAGTCAGCACAAAGCTCCGTCCACACAGCACTGAGACCAAAAGCAAACACATACAAACTGACATGTGTGAAGGTCACCAGATAGCAGTTTGGATGATTAAACACTGCTGGAGACCC
Organism: Dromococcyx pavoninus; assembly: GCA_033558185.1. Classification (NCBI taxonomy): domain Eukaryota; kingdom Metazoa; phylum Chordata; class Aves; order Cuculiformes; family Neomorphidae; genus Dromococcyx; species Dromococcyx pavoninus. The sequence goes on from JAUMJL010000557.1 coordinate 218,746, forward strand.
TCCTGGCATCAGTCCCGAAGCACACGTGCCTCGCCACCATTCACGTGCCAGTACAGCTCCCTCTTTACAGCCTGGCACCAGCAGCCTTCCTCACTGGGCCAAATCTCACACATGTGGGACCACTGGCACTCTATAAGAAAGAGCTATAAAAACATCCACAAGAGTACGTCAGGGTTGTCCAGGTGATGAGTTGACCCCAAATCACCTCTTAGCACACCTCTTAGGTACGTAACAGAAACACAAACGCCTTTTGCCTCTCGCTCAAGCAAATCTGGCACGGGTTCTGCAAGCACCAGCGGCCACGTGGTGAAAACTTGGGTGCGCTGCCTCTGCTCCCACACCAGTGGGGTTTCCCTGCTGAAATCCCCTTTCCCAGCATCAGCAGTTTGGGATGATGGTGAGCGAGATGGCTTTGCAAGTGGGTGCCAAGGCTGACATCTGCACAGGGACTGCGGAACTAAGATCAAGCAGGATAGTGCTGGCCCGTGAATTATGGTCCATGAAGCAATTTCCCTAACATGTTATTCAGGGTAATAATTAGATTATTAATTATATTATTTATTATACTATGCTTAACAATACACTTGTGTGTTTATATATACACATCTTTACTGTGTTATAACATTTGAGGAGCGACTGAGGGAGTTGGGGCTGTTTAGTCTAAAGAAGAGGAGGCTCAGGGGAGACCTCATTGCTCTCTACAGCTACCTGAAAGGAGGTTGTAGTCGGGCAGGGGTTGGTCTCTTCTCTCAGGTGACCAGTGACAGAACTAGAGGGCATGGACTCAAGCTACGTCAGGGAAAGTTTAGGCTTGATGTGAGGAAGAAGTTCTTTACTGAAAGGGTGATTGGCCATTGGAATGCGCTGCCCAGGGAGGTGGTGGAGTCGCCGACCCTGGAGGTGTTTAAGGGGAGATTGGATGTGGCACTGAGTGCCATGGTTTAGATGATGGTTGGTGTTAGTGTTGGGTTATAGGTTGGACTTGATGATCTCAGAGGTCCTTTCCAGCCTTGTCATACTGTGATACTGTGATACTGTGATATTTTAATAAATACACTATTATAAAATTTAATTCTAATTTATAATTAGAACCATAGATGTAGACTCTACATTTAACTGCTAGTGCTAAAATTCTTTCTCTATTTCTATCTTTGTTGAAGATAAAATGCAAAAAAAAAGGAAAAAGGCAGGATCCTTTGGGAAATGGAGGGGTTTTGCTCACCTGGAAGAGAAGATAATTAAACTGATTTACTAAAGGACAAAAGTTAAAGCCAAGCCAAAGAGTTTCCTAGGGTGTTTCCCCTATTATCCCCACATTTCATTGGAGATGAAGCAACTTCATAGTCCAAAAGTGTTGAACTTACATTGTTCTAAAGCTTTAAATTGTGAACTCACTATTGTATCCTAAATTATACAGCACTGTCAACCTGGAGTGAATACTTAAAAAAAAAATCTTGTCAATAAATTGTTTTCTTGGATCTTTTTTTAATTTGGCTACTAGAAAACAAGGTTGAGATGTGGGGTTTGTTTTAAGAAATACTTTTTCTTTAGGAATCCACTTCAATCCCCTTCAATTTCAGTTAGGTTTAATTGATTTTTTTAAAAAAAATCTTATTCTAAAATAAAGTTTTCCTGGAAATCTTAAACATGTAATTATTTTAGCCATCTCTCAGAAATAAAAAAGGTCATATTTTGGCTAAGTCATTGTAAGGTCTGAGGCCTTCATGGCCCAAGTATAGAAAATGCATAAGATCAATAGTAAAGTTAACTATACACAGCAGCTATAAAGAACAGGAGACATCAACACTGCAGAGCACCCTGGAAGCAAAGAGGATGTTTTTGTCATATTTGGCAGAAGTGGAAACACACATGGAATTATAGTAAAAACACAGTCACTAATTTTGGAAGTCCAGTTTAAAACACCTACGTCACTACTTAACACGAGGAGGTTATTTACATATTTAAAACATAACTGTCGACTGCAGTCAAAGGTATAATGGTATAATGTTAAGCAATTCCATGAATTAGATTTAATTAAAATTAGTTAGAAATCCTGAGGCACATGCAAACTTAAGAACGCAGAATTTAGGCTCACATGTGAACAGGTTAGTTTAAGTGATGTAGAGGCACACAGAAAATCCATGGAGATGGAAAGGGAAGTCATTTACCTACAATTATGCACATTCACATGCAGAGTGTTCATATGTAAACAAACTCTTCAGTTAAAAAACCCCTCTGACGCCAGCATTACCCATGGGCAGCACACTCCTTATGCTTCTGTGCTTCCATGGAAAACAAGATTGAATTTAAAATCTCAGTTGCAATAATTAAATATTAAAATACTGTCCTCCTTATGGTAGGGCTTGTTAGGCAAAAGATACTGTTTTACAATCTGATGCTGGATGAACAGACACCAAGACTCAACTACTTCTTGGTAAAAGAAGAGATGAGGGTGAAGAGGCATTCCTACCAAAATATTGGACAGGACTTCCTGTAATCATAAAAAATAATTCAAATCTGTACAGAATTGTGATCAACCAGACACAAGGGGTCTTTCTGAGTCATGACAGTACAAAGCCAAATGTAATGCTTGCAAATTTGTGTCCAAGGCAGGTTCATCTTCACATAAGCACAGACTCCTGTCCTGTTCAGTGCTGACAAAACATCAGCACAAGCAGAGTCAACAGAGTGAGCAGAGCGCACCCTCCAGTCCCCAGCAGACCTACCTCTGGCTCAGCTGCCAGTCTTCAACTCTAGGGCAATACCTGCAAAGCCCAGCTTGCAGTGCACCATTATATGAGATGTTTCTTATGGCTGCAGAAAGTGAGCTGCAGAAGCTCTGTCCCTGCCCAGGAGAACTGCCTTTTGTTAACTGGTCACTGTTTTAAGGCTGAAAAGCCATTCCACACACCTGAAAACAGACAACAAATGCCTGGAAGAGAATCTCAGAGCTCCTAGAGCTGAAATGGCATTCAGCTGTACTGGGTTTGGATTCAGACTATGGGAAATTGAAGGTGATTTCTCAAACCAGCAGAGCTGCAGTTTGTAAAGAAGCACTTTGCAAATAAAATAGCACAAAGCGGGGTCTAGCAGCTAATGCCACTGTCAGCGTTCTGTTTGACAAACAAAAGCATCTGGCATCCTCTCAGAGTTTCAAACTGGTCTTCACCTTTTATTCCACTCTGACAACGTAAAATAGTTCTAAGAAAACGTCTGGGGTGAGGAAAAAAATGCTTCAGTAACCTATCTGGCTTACAGCACAGCTACCTCTTACTGACACAGCCCCTGGCTGGAAGAGCTCCTGAAGAGTGCCAGGAAAGGTGAGCTTTACAGCAGCAGGAACCGACTGCTGGAAAGGGTGTTGCAGCACACAGGTGTCTGAGGGGATGTAATCCCAGGTCAAATTAAGCCTTTTCTTCCCATCTGAAGAAATGTTTGTCTGCACTAAAGCTTATCTACTTTTTATTTTTCCCCTTCCAGCTGCATTTGTAGATATGACAAAAGCCATTACATAAACTCCACAAATCCCACCTCACTAACACCTTTTGACCCCCGCCACTACAACAGTGTTACGTCTCCTTCATTCACAGCAGCTTCTGACAACACCTTGGAAGTCAGGAGGCTCTCTCTTACCTGAAGAAAGGCAACCAGCCCAAGCACAGAGTCGGTCAAGTATCAGCTGTTGGTATCAGGACAACAGACTCAGTAACTCATGATGATGTTCAGCAGCCTGTGTGGGTGCTTGGAAGATTAAGCTACTTTCCGGAAAAAACACAGCAGGGTTTTTCAGTACAACCCACCCTTGCACTGTCAACAGGGGATGTTGGAACAGGCTGGTTGGGCAGATCATCAAAACCCACACGTACAAGCTGAGCGTGCCCGTCCTTCCTCCAAACATGAGCAGAGGATGAAGCAATGACTGCCAAAGCTTCTGGGCTGAGAGCAGTACAGCACCGTTCACCATTATAGCTCCCAGATGGGCCAGCATAGGCTACTGCAAAATATCTACCAAGAAAAATCAGCCCCTTTTATTTCCTTAGCAACTTGCCACGCTCTTGACAGCTCTGTGAAGTCCAAGCACAAGATTACTCCTTAAGAAAGGAATGAAAAAGTGTCTTATTTGCCACTAAAAGCAGAAATGGGAAGCAAAAGCTCTTATCTTTTGATCTTCTTGTTGTAAGAGGCAACAGCTTTTTTTTTTGGACAGTTGGGGAGATACTGATCTTTCACAGTGGACTAGATAGGAATTAGGACCTTTTACATGCATCACTATTACCCACTGAGGCAAAAAATCCAATATTTTAAAAAGTCAGAATTGCAATAGCAAGCTTTAATTAGTTTTTGGTGCCTTTAGCTAAGCTTTCCATTTGAGCGCATGAAAAATGCTTTAATTAAGCCACCTTCTGCCTCAATTTCTCCAGGTATCTTCCTGCTTCCACAACCAATGCGAGAGATGCCAGAGATCACAGCTTCCTTCAGTACACAGCCATGATTCATGCTGAGGGCAGATCTGCTCTGTGTGCTCAGTAAAGCTTGGGTTATGTGGGTAAAAGAAAACCCAGTAATATCATTAAAGATTGAATTAAAATAAGTACATGCAAAGAGGCTAAATCCTTACAAGGGAACTTTAATTCTGGCATTTCCTTTCTTTCACTTGCAAACCTGGCAATCCTCTTTGTCACCAAAAACCCCACAAAAACCCAAACTGATGAAATGCCTCTTTTGCACCTTTTATTTTGCACACCCAACTAGGAGCAGTGTGATGCAGCACAGTCTTTACAGCCACAGCACCAATCTCTGTTATCAGAGATAACAAAACAGCTGATTGCAGTAGCTGGTGGCCATTCTCTACGTGAAAAGACCAAGAAATCACTTAGGACAGAAATCCCAAAGCATAAATGCCAAGACACAACTGTGCTTAGAAGACCATGTAATCTTCAGGAGACAGATTCTGTGCCAGTTTCCTCCAGCCTTTAATTGCTTCTGTCCCACAGTCTCCAATATGACTTTTCCAGTTGTGTGATTTCATCTCTCTTGGCTCTTTGTCATCTTCTCCTTACTTATGCAATCCCAGTTTGCACTTGTCAAGGCTTCTGGTATATTGGGAGTCTCTGCCAGCAACTAACTTTCCACCTACTAGCTTATTCTATATATCCTTATCCTATCACGTGCTATCCCACTCATCACACAGTCCAGTTGCCTGTGAAATCTGTGGCTATGCTCTCCAGTCCTCCTCTTTCCTATGTCACTGGAATCTTCAGTTCCTCCGAGGACACCAGGCCCTTTGATCCCTCACACCTTCTGCCCAAGCACCCACAGAGGACAGAGTAAGCTAGCAGGTGGAAAGTTGGCTCAGAAGGGATAAGGTACTCTCTGGTCTAGCCAGCCAGCAGAGACCTTGAGGATTCATAACGCTCAAAGAATAATGTTTTCCATCACGCTGCTCCAGAAATAATTCAACTATTTTTATGTTGTCCCTTACTAATACTCAAATAACTCTTAATCATGGTAAAATCCTGAAAATCCTAATTCAATGATCTATTCCATTGCTTCAGTTTCATTAATGCTGAACCCATTACATGCCACCTGATTGAGCACAAGCATGGAGAGCACTGCTTCCCAACAGTTTTGTGACACTTGAAGATAATCACATCTTGGTCACCCTGCCACTCTTCATTCACTGGAGCTGAAACAACTCCAGACTTTTCAACCATCCTTGATAGGTTATTTCATGTTTTCTAAACATTTAATTATTTCTGCTCCCCTCTTTTGGATTCCCTCCAGTTTATTCACATCCTTGAAGTGTGCACCCCAACTGGATATGGTGTTACAGCTGAGGTGGACTATTGTGTCGAGTGAAAGCACCACCTCTTGTGTCTTCCATGCTGCTGTCCTACCTAAATATCACAATACAATGTTTGTCTTTATTGCAGCAACTCCTCAAGGAACCTACGAGAAACCACAGCTCTTCCAAATAACTACCACCCAATCCCTTCTTTTATACAGTGGATAAATACAATATCTTTGTCCTGTTGAATAACGTAATTTTAACTCCATCTCCAGTACATTCACAGCCCCTCTCCCATCAGGTGTGAACTGCAGATTGTAGCAAGCACCACCGAGGGCACTGCTGAAAACACTCTGTAGTACTGGATGTTGAAAAAAGATGGAATCTCTCACTTTATTTGCTAAGTATTAAAACTACAAAATTCTGAATACATAAAGCATGATATTTGTGCAGACTTTCATGAAGACGGTAAAAATGCAGATCTTTGGTAACAGGACACTACCTTAGCAGCATCTGGAGCTTGGATGCAAACCAGGATGACACTGCCGTGTTCCCAACAGGACTTATGATATGGGGTTTTTTGTAACAAAGAAAAAACAATTAGTCTGATTCTCAATTAATCGTTTGACTGAGATAAAAACTAGCCTGAGTCATAAAGACATGTGGTGAACTACAGCCCACATGGTTAAGACTTGGCAAAGTTATAAGCAACAGAAAAGAGGTTTTACAATGGCGAGAAGAATTCAATTTTGTTGGCAGATGGTCCCATTCAACCCAACTATATCACGTGTGGACCAACAGTTACCCAAAGACACTATGGACTCACATGGGTTTCTATCACTATTTTTTCCTTCTGGGCCAAACTGTTCCACAGATAACTGTAATTGTACCTTTTTTCCCCCCTGCACCAAGGAGTTTCAAATATGGCTTTATTAAAGGTCACAGAGAAAGACAGCATGTTACTTTGAAGAAAATCAACTTTCTTTGAAGAGCTACATGAAAGTCAGGATCTCGTATGGTTTAGTTTACTTTAATGTGTTTCATCACATTCCCTCCACATCTCAACTTAACAAAACCCATAATCTCTCACGTGCAGCATCCTCCTGCAGAAGCCTCACCACAAATCACGAGGCTGAGCTGCTTTATGAAGCTTTTAATTTTTGGGCATCATTTTCATATAGTTTTTCTTAAGGCAATAAACAGGAATAAAATAAAGCTTGCATATGTATTATCATCAAAATGAGTTTAACCATTTCAAAGCATCTTTGGGATGTGAAGTATCTGACTCAACTCTTTCGACTTGTATGCGTTGGTTATCACAGAAGGTGGTCAACAGAAAAGTCACAACTACCTTTGCATATCTAGAGCACTCAGTCCCATGAGTTAAGATAAAATGAACATGGCAGTATCTTCTTAAATGGCCCTGTTAGAGGCATGAAACTTGTATTTCTGTAATCTGGCATATCATACGCATATACAAAGTAGAAACTGAACCATGTTTAAAAATATATGGATGCACTTTACACATATATATAGTAGCATATGAATCATCTCTTAATGTGTTGCAGAACTGCAGCATAATGCATTTACCCAGGATAATATGTAACAAGATCTTTACATTTTTCATGCCTCCAAACTTAATTAACCAATTACTGTGATTCAGCCCATGTGACACACTAGCTCTTGAAAAGTACTTGTTAAATATTATTTATTACAAGTCAATTTTATTTCTATCTAAGACTTTATAAAAAGTGAAGTATGAATAAATGCTGTAGACTTCTGACAAAATATATTTTAGTTCTTAAACAAACAAATTGTGTGATATGCAATGCAGAGAATCAAGAGGAGTGAAAGTCCCTTCAGGAAGTAATGGGGAACAATAACCGTAAGATATACACAACAACTCTTTGTTTCCTAAAGACAGAATTCACAGAGTCTGTGGATAAAACCCACCCTTTTTATCCATCATTAATTGATTTCAATGAGATAAATAAATAGAATTTCGCCTCTCCAGTGTAAGTACTAATGTAATTAAAGCTAACACTGAAACTTTAGGTTGCCTTCTATCACATTATTCAAAACCAATCAATTTTATTCTAATATGGACTTCCTACAATTTTATTAAATCTTAACCAAATACATGTAATCAAAGACAATATACCCGTGTTTAGAGCATCCCAACATTTACATCACACTGATGGAAGCTATTATGGAATTACATTGCCAAAGAAATTGACTGTACTTTTCCAACATAGCCAGTAGTAGGCTTACCCATATTTGCTGTAACTCTCTTGTTTGGGCCTTTACAAAATAAAGACTGAGCACTGATTTTTGTATGAAGAAAAAAAAATCCCTCCTAATAATGAGAGTTAATGATTTTCAAATATGAATAATTCTGAATACGAAAAAAGTCTTTTTTTTTCTCTTGGCTTGTGAGGAGAAAAAGTACAGCCATTTAAACTTATGCTGTCTATATAAAAATTCTGTTTATGTTAGACTTCATTGCAAAACAACAACCAAATATATTTCATAAACTCATAATCATATTTCAGTCAACACTTATTATGCCATGTATTTCTTATTTAAAAGAGCTTACCTGGCATATCTACAGTAGGAATACATTGAAATAACTGTAAGCTACATTATTCATACAGACAGATCAATTTTCACTGACTGAGATACCTGACAAAACAGTACTCAGAATGACTAAGAGACAAAGCAGAAGAAACCACAAAACTTCAGAGTTCTTATATTCTCAATCAGAAATGTCAAACTAAAAAGGCTGCTTTTTACTATCTGCAATTAAAATGAAATATTATTGCCAACATAACAGTCCCCTTTAAAAGTAAATCTATTTTACTTAAGTTTGCAGGAACTGGAAGTTTAAAAAATTAATAATCACCTAACAGATTTACCACTGCTACTGCCTGCATAACCTAACAAGACAACAGACTGAAACAATCTGTAAGAAAAAAGGAAAAGGAAAAGGAAAAGGAAAAGGAAAAGGAAAAGGAAAAGGAAAAGGAAAAGGAAAAGGAAAAGGAAAAGGAAAAGGAAAAGGAAAAGGAAAAGGAAAAGGAAAAGGAAAAGGAAAAGGAAAAGGAAAAGGAAAAGGAAAAGGAAAAGGAAAAATGTATGTCTTAGCACAGAACATTCATACTTTACACCAACTGTGTAAAGTTTCCTACCAGTGCACTTCTAAAAATCTCTTTATACAACATATAGGAAAAAAGAATCTTTGCTCCTAAACGTGAGGCAAGTCTCTCTAAAATGCAGGATTGGTCAAATGGGTATTTGAAAAGGGTCTCTAATTTTAGAACAGGGTGCTCTGAGATACATTTTCCTATTGGAGAAAAAAGACCCAATAAGAACCGGCAGCAATCTCTTTGATATATGCCATATTTATTAATGAAGATTTCTTGTAATTATCACACTGTGACACAAATAAACACACAAATCTCTTTCCTATAAAGTTTTGATACACTTCACAGTGTTAAATTCAAGCTCACTGTTGGAATGAAATATTCCAAACCACACAGAACCTCTAATCTCATGAACTGATCACAACCACGGAAGAGTCGAATTTGTTGATTTGATGAATTCCTGACCTGGATCCAAACCAAGTAAAGTAAGCAATAAGCAGAACTGCTAAGCATTGCCTATATTAAAAAATATCAATGGCTTTGTTGAAGACACTCACAATAACATTTATACCAACTGATTACTGTTTTGATACAGTTAAAAGACTTAATTGTCTACGAAAGGTGTAATTACAATTATTTCAGTGATGGGAATTTCTTGAGTGTGCATTACTAAAAAACAAACAAAACCAACTCCAATTTATCATCTTGAATCTTTTAAAATACAGGACCTGATACGTGCCACCGCTGTCAGGTGGCTTGAACAGCACAGATTCTAAAAAAAGAGCTCTTCTCATACAATTGCTATACACTGCTTAGGGTACGTACAGAAAATCTGTTTGGGAATATAATGAATTATCTGATCTATGTATCTATTATCGACATAATATCTGTTATTAGGCCTGTGGTTACAAATTACTCTTCCCTTTCTCCATGCCCCCATCCCCCACCCAGCCAACAGTAGATCACTTTCAGTGCCACTATTGTCAGGCAAATTAAATTTTCAGGATGCACTGTTGTGCTTTCCAGGTCTCTGTTTACCCCTTGACCTGTGTTTTTAACTGGGCATTTTTACACTTAAAAGTGACAGAGCAGAGACAATAACGTTTTGCACGCTACAACCACAGGACTGCAGATTTGTAATTGACTCGGGGCAATACCAGCAAAATTCATCTTAAAAATACCCAAACCCTCATTAATTAAAAATTACATAGCAAAGATTTGTGTCTCAGTCCTATCTCTAAAATAGACGTTTTCTAACTAAAGAGATCATGCAAGATAACCATTTCCCGTGCAAATAATACTGCCTCTCGCTTACCTGCGCCGGTTCTTAAGGGAAGGGAAGAAGGAGAACGCTGTAGCACTGCCTTTCAACCGTGAAAAGCAGCAGATTTCACAGCTCATTAAAACGCGATGGCAGTTCTATGATAAACGGCTTAGGGGAGCTTAAACAAAGCGATGCTGCTCTGGAGAAGCATCGTGTGAAACAAAATCATCTTTCTGGCAGCACAGCTGAGGGAATACGGAAGACTCCGGGAAAAACGCTAACAAAGGAAGAACAGAAGGAATTTGACAGAACCAGCCCAGCGATAAAGTAGCACCTCCCGAAAATCACCCGCACTTACCCCTCCCACTGAACAAAGGCAGCCGAAGGCGGGCAGGGAACTACTCGCAGCGGGTGTTTTCTGGTTGTGCATCGCCTGCCGCTCCCGTCACACCCCGACACGACCGCCCGCCGCTGGCATCAGCGAGCGGAACGCCACGCTTAGCGAAAACCGGCTGGGATGGGCGGCACAAAGCGGCACGGCCACGGGCACCCCCGCACCCCCAGCACGAAAGCGGGCGGTCCCAGCCCCAAGGGCGAGATGCGGAGCGCGGCGAGAGGCTGCGGCGAGCATCCCTCCCTCCCGCTGCGCGGGGCGAGGGGGCGGCAGGGTCCTCCTACCTGTCCTCCCTCTCCGTGCTGCCGGCAGGGAAGAGCCGGTGGCTCCAGCCGGTGCCGCAGCCGCCGCCCAGCCCATCGGATGCCGCCCCTGCCGCGGCCGACCCGGGGCAACGCGGTCGCCGCTCACGGGCGCCCCGCAGCGCCGCGACCCCGCTCCGGCCCCGGCTTCAGCCTCTGCCCCGTTCCTAGCCCCAGCCTCAGCCCCTACCACAGCTTCAGCCCCAGACCCAGCCTCATCGCCTGCTCCAGCTTCAGCTGCAACCCCATCCCCATACCCATCCTCAACTCCAGCCCCTGCCTCAGTCCCATTCCCAGCTTCACCCCAGCCGCTCCTGAATCACAGAATGGTCTGGGTTGGACGGGACCTTAAAGCCCATCGAGTTTCACCCCCCCTGCCATGGGCAGGAACACCTCCCACCAGACCAGGCTGCTTAAGACCTCATCCAGCCTGGCCCTGAACACCTCCAGGGAGGGGACATCCAAGACTCCCCTGGGCAACCTGTGCCAGTACCTCACCATGCTTATAATGAAGAATTTCTTCCTAATGTCTAATCTAAATTTCTCCCCTTCCAATTTAAAGCCATTCCCCCTCGTCCCATCACTACTTGCCCTTTTAAAAAGTCCCTCCCCAGCTTTCTTGTAGGTCCCCTTCAGCTACTGGAAGGCGCTATGAGGTCTCCAAGAAGTCTTCTCCAGGCGGAACAATCCCAACTCTCTCAGCCTGTCCTGCTCCAGACCTCTGATCATCTTTGTAGCCCTCCTCTGGACCCCTTCCAACAGTTCAATATCCTTCTTAAGTTGTGGATTCCAGAACTGGACACAGTACTCTAGGTGGGGTGTCACAAGAGCACAGCAGAGTGGGAGAATCCCTGCCTTTGCCCTCAAACTAGTGTTTGTCTCCTTTTGTTGGGAAGAAACTGGTGAGGCTAGATCTCTCCATATTCAGTGCGATCCTGCTGATGTTGTTTGGAGAACAAGTTTTACAAGGGACAGCTGAGGGAACTGGGGTTGTTTAACCTTGAGAAAAGAGGCTGAGGGGAGACCTTATCACTGTCTACAACTCCCAGAAAGGAGGTTGTAGCGAGGTGGTTACTGGTCTCTTCTCCCAAATGAGAGGTGATAGGACGAGAGGAAACAGCCTCAAGTTGCGCCAGGGAGGTTCAGATCAGATATCTGGAAAAATTTCTTCACCAAAAGGGTTGTCAGGCAATGGAACGGCTGCCCAGGGAGGTGGCTGAATCCCCATCCCTGGAGGTGTTTAGAAGACGGGTAGATGAAGTGCTTAGAGATGTAGTTTAGTAGTGGAGAAGGTACGGTTGGACTCGATGATCTCAAAGATCTTTTCCAACCAAGCAGTTCTGATTTGCACCATTTAGCTGCCCATGCACTTGCCCAGACAGGAGAGATCCGCATCTCTGGCTGCACCCAGGCTCTGAACCCTGGTTCGTTCTCATCTCAAAGCAAGACCAAAGTATGAGGCCAGCAGCCGGCCAGCAACATAACCAAAGAAATCTTTATCATCTTCATTTACTAGAAAATGTGAGCAACTATAAGAAACAAAACAAAAATCAGTTGTTCCCCAGTGCAGCAGTGCCGAGAACAACGTCCCTTCTTTCCCATGTCCTTAAATCCATTACCTGTATCAGCTCTTCTATGGCCCCACTCTTCCAATTCAGCCATCTGGGCCAAGATTTTACCAGTGTTGGACACTGTTTCACGAGTTTCCTAAGGAGAGCTCAGCAAAACTAAATGCTGCACTCAGTTCCATACAGACTCTGCCACTTTTTGAATCAGAAGTGATTATGTGGTTCCTGGTCTTCCACTGCCGAGAACAAAGATACATTTTGCCAGCCAGCTCTCCAGATTCAGATGTTCACTGGACAAAAAAGCCATACAGCTTTGATCCTGCCTGGTTCTGAACTTTTTGGCCTGATCAGAAGTAGCCCTTCTGCTAGTCTTGAAAAGAACTAGACCTTGCAGCAAAATGACACCCAAACTGCATCAGATCAAAGAGCCATCTCAGGGTTTTTTTTTGTCTCTGACTAACCAACCCTGGATACTTTAAAGGAAGAATGTAAGTTTAGGCAAGCATTTACTGAGACTCTCCCACTCCTTAGTGATTTGCAGCTCAGTGAATCCTGAGTCAGAAATTATATTTGTGCAGAAAACTAACTATGTGACTCCGGAATAAATATCAGTTGTTAGAAATCACTTTTTCATCTGCAATGTTCAAGAGATGATCACTCATACAAGATATGAGAGTTGCAGTCTGTTCCCTTTGCAGTCCCCTCACAACTAAAGCCACAGGACACAGATCACTCAGAAATGAAGCTCATTCATCAAATCTAGCATTTAGATGGCTGTTAAGTATATTGACTGCGATATTCACCTTAGCAATTATATATTTTAGGCTGTAGAATTGGGTGGTACAGATGGAAAACTCCAAAAGTAACCACCAGAAAAGAGCTGAATCCAGCCTTTGTCAATTCCTTCACATCAGACAAATTGTTCAATCACATTTTTTTTTTCCTTAAGAACGAACAATTTCTGGAAACCTTAGTACCCAAGTCATGGATGGGCTTCAGGAGCACCTGGCTTTATCAGCAATTCTTCCACTTTGAGTTTATTAGACATATCTCAAATTTCTACTGAGAAACCTGAGCCTGTTAAGTATGTGCTGTGATCGCTAGAAAAGACGTGCGTTCACTAGGTGGCACCAACACACCATCTAAAAGCCAGGAGCCAGCCAGGGGGTGCCCTACCTCCTATTTAACATATTTTAATTATGCATTTATGCAAAGCAAACGGGTACGGATGAAAAACTTTGCACACACAACTATAGTCCAGTAACCCACACAAATGAAAAAAAAAGCTCATATTCAACGTGCTCCTTTGGACTTAGAGGCCAAGTGACCATTTGCCCCTGCAAACCTTGACTTATAGAAGACGAACCATGCTGCAACTCATTTCTGTGTTTGCATTCAGGAAAATACGGCTGTCCCTGCTCAGCAATATTAAAACTAAGGAGAAGAAGCCACTGACATTCCCATTTTTCCCTCTTTCTTCCAATTGCCTTCATGCCATTCTAGATAGTTTAAACACACAGTCGAATTCCTGCACCATGCCCTTGAAATGGTAAAGGACACATCATTGACAAACCTGGTAGAGCAACTCTGCTCAGATGATGCTGACCTAGCAGCATGCACAGGTGGGATAGGCAAATATCATGTGATAAATTCCAAAACTCACCAGAGCTCTAGCAGATAAATCTAATATTGAGACAAAACAATGGTAATGCAATTATTTTTATACTCACAATTCTTAAAAAGTCGAGGATCATAATATAGACAATAGACAATGTCACTATGGATGGACAGGCACTTACCTAATCACACTACTATTAGGAAAATTTCCCAGAGCCACAGAACTGTGGCCCCTCTGGACAGCCACTTCGGAGACCGTCTAGTTCAGGGCTGTCAAACCCACTGCTCCCACCGTTCTCCTGCTCCTGCAGCGTGACGCGCGTCACATGCCGCACACGTGGCCAGCACTGGCAGGAGCACACGGGCGAGGAGCTGCCGCAGGGAGAAACAAGGTGCTGGGCTGGATAAAACTTGGGCTGAGAGTTTGATACCCCTGGTTTAGTGCAAGCCCCTGCTCAAAGCAGGGTCAGCTACAGCAGGCTGCCCAGGACTGTGTCCCATGGGGTTTGGAATACCATTGCGGGTGGGGCCTCCACAACTCCTCTGGGCAGTCTGTTCCACTGTTTAACCACCCTCACGGGGAAAAAAAGAAAACCCAAACCAAGCCCAACATTTTTTATATGTTCACGTGGATTTCCCTCTATTTCACTTTGTGCCCATTGCCTTTTACATCGTCCCTGGATACCACAAAGAAGAGACTGTCTCAATCATTTTACTCCCACCCATGAGGCATTTATGTATACTGAACTGATCCTCCCAGGAGCCTTCTCTTCTCAAGGCTGAAGGCCACCTCTTCTCATGTGAGAGATACCCCAATCCATTAATCATCTTAGGGGCCCTTTGCTGAACTTGCTGAGAATGTCCACGTTGTATCAGGAGCCTTAGACAAGACACGGTGTTCCAGGAGGTAGTTACCTTGGGCAAGCCGTGTCTGCTGTCCTGCTTGGGCGTGGGTATTCACCATGCAGGAGATCTGCTGGAGTGCCCTGTGCCAGCCTGCGAGGCGCACTGGTGGATGCTGGGACAGAGATATGTCAGAAGATACGGGGGCTCTGCCTTTGTGTTGAACAGACACCAGCATTTCAGACCGTGTTCAACAGTGCTTGCACAGCATCAAGGCCTTCTCTGTTCCCCCCATTTGGCTGACCAGATAATTATACTGGAGGATGAACAGTAAGACTTTAGGTCCAGGAATTAATACTGCTGCAGCAATTATCATCTTTACGTTGCCTGAGAAGGAGCAGAGGATGAAATGAAACCAGAATACCGCTATGCATAAAGCTAAAAGACTAGGGTACCAAAACTGCACTGAAAATCAAAACTGGTTTCTTACACTCTTAGCAGAGAAAAAGAGAAAGTATAAAAATCTGTCCCAAAGAATGGCTTAAAAAATCCAAAATGTCTATGGTCATATGGACTCACTTAGCAACAATAGCATTTGAGTAGGTCATGGGCACCAATTTCTGTATAAAGTATTTTAAACTGAAAGATTGAAGCCCTAATCTTAACCTTTATTAATTAGCATTACATTGGAATCTCAGTGTTTCTGAGATTCAGGGTGACCAAAAAAAAAGAACAAATGTCATCTCTAACTATGACTTCAGATTAATACTGTCTGCAATTAGGTTTGTAGTTTCAAGATGCTGATTGATAATAATTATTCAAGGTGAAGCGGTTCAGTACAAATTAGAGTAGAACTCATTTTCTGCTCTTAACGTCTTCGGTAAATTTGATTATCTTATTCTGTATATAAAGCCTTTTAAATTGGAATCTGAATTTAAAAAAAGAGCAAGTGTTCAATTTTTTTGAAAAAAAATTTATTTCATCCTACCAAAACCAGCATATTTTGACATTACAATGAAAACAGTAACACTTCAATTAATAGTAATTCTTACATGAATATGAATTATGAAGAATTAGCAGATATATTGTTATGCACTTCTTTTGGAGACAGCTTCATCTAATGTGTAAAGTTAAAGTGCACTTTAGTTAGACTCTCTCCTTCTTTTCTTCATCGCTGTACTTGAGGGAGTTTCATGGCTTTTCTCTTAATATGAATAATTTGTTGTTTGGAGATAACCATTAACAACAATAAATTGGCAATAAACATTTGGATATAATTAATGACAATAATATGCAAGCAATATATGTTTGGAAGCTGTCAGCTGGTGCAATAACATTAACAAAACCAGGAATGTGAATCCACTACATTATAAGGTCTTTGGAGAGCACTTTGCATATGTCGTTTCCAATTAATGTTTTACAGTAGAAAGGTCAACAAAAGAACTTGGCACCACCTAAAAGTATTACTTAAAAAGGTGTGCACCTAACTCCTAAACAGAAGCAATCTGCCAAAGTCAAACTGCTTACTTTTCAGGTGCTGCTTGATCAGTTGTCCTTACAGTGGTCCGTTCTGGAGAACGTGAGGGAGACCTTAATGTTGAACTGAGAGGAGGTGAAGCACGTAATGATGATGTAGAGAGACCATGTCGACGCATTTCCTGAATCGCACGCTCTCTACCAACAGATAGTAAGTTCAGTTACATAACACTTTGGTACTGCAGGATGTTAAAGGAAGAAAACTTAACTTTCCCCCCCATCTTTTTACTTGGGGATTTTTACAATACTTTGCAAAGAGCCTTGTTTTCTTGTAATGGCACTCAGCTTATTTTTTGTTTTCATGAGAAGGGATTTTTTTTAAGATGTAACAGTAAACTCACAAAATTTAGAAGGGAATTCAGAAATTGCATATTTTTTCTTTTTTAACTAAGCAGTTTTCAAGATGAGACTATTAAATTTTGCAAGACAATAGGAACACAATTTTCCGTAAAAGTTCCTCAGTATTGAAAAAAGCAACAGTTTCAAAACTGAGAAAGAAGAAATGAGAGTCACCTCTCTGAAAAAAGCAGCATCTTACCGTTCAAACCGTTCAGTTGTCAGTTGTCTTCTCAGAACATCACAGTCAGTCTGCAGCTGAGCAGCTTTACTTCGAATTATGGGCACCTCTCTATTATAGCTGCTTCTAAAAAAAATCATGAGAAGCAACAAAGTTTCTTTGAACGCTTTCAGCTAGGAGTTTACAGGAATTAAAGCAAGAAAAACCAAAACCAGCTACTGAGCATGTTGTTTCATACAAACCACATCAAACACAAATTAGAAGCAGTGAGAAGCAAGTGAATGCAACAGAACATTTGTGGAAGAACCTAAGTGAGAAAGAAGTGAGAACCTGGCAAGCCTCTCACTACATCCTTACCACAATACATCACATTCTTTTTCAAACAAAGGTAAATACAAACATGTTTCATAAAAACAGACAAGACACTTAAATCACTAATTCATTGATTCACTATCCTCTGTTGCAATGTAAGATGGTCTTTATGTGTACACTTAAAAAAAAAAGAAGATGAAAAAAGCAGTAACTATCCACAAAAACCCCAAACATAACAGATATGGCTTCAGTAACAATTTTATCAAGTAGGGTGGAACTATCTGGCTAGAAATGAACACAATTGAATCAAACCTAATTAAAGCTGTATTAGTGCAAGCTCAGACCAGCAAAACCCAAAGTCTGAAAGTTTGTCAACTGCATCCTTAGTGTTTGGGCCCAACTGTTTGAACTGTAAGAATCAAAATGAAAAACAGCCTTCAAAATCCTGAGTAACATAATTAAATAGACTTCTTAGTAAATCATCAACTTGGATGACTCAGTGCTTGACTGCAAAATACCGTGAAATACACTATAAAGCAAGCAAAAAAAAAATCATTCACTGCAAAATAGGTTGACTAAAACCAGAATCTAGACAGCTATGTTATTCCATAGAGTCTTCAAAGGCAGTATGAAGTGGAATGATCAAAGGTCACTTCTGAAGAAGCAAAGATGGCTGGATTTGTATTCTGAAAAACAAGTTCCAATCCTAGCTCAGTCACAGACATCCTGTCTGGCACCTGCTGGTCTCTGACTCCAGGAAGATGCAAAATACTCAAGAGATGAAATCCCAAAAGAAGCACAGAATATTTTTTCCTATGTTCTCTATTCATCAGTAAAATTCCTACAATGGTATCTTGATCCAGTTTGTTGAGAACAGATGCAGAAGACAAGAGGACCGGCTTTCGATGACATCTTATTCTAAGTCCTTCAGAGACAGGCATATGCTTTCAGGATGGAGGTAAGAATTCAGGGCCCCATATCATTATTGTAAAATAAAGAAAGAAAGCAAAGAGCTTTGTGAGTTTTGAGGTTATTCCATGTTAATGACATTTAAACGAAATTAAAAACATTAAATCACTCAAAAATTTAAAAATGTTTTAATTTGGAACTCCTATGCATCGCAATAATCATATAATTAGATTACACAATTATATACTATTTTTTCACAGGACATCTGCCTCTTTCACGAATGATACAGAGAGCTCTGAGCAAACAGCTATTCAATATTCTCTGTTCATTTAATACTTAATCACTGTAGAGCCTCAAACTCATTTACTGTACCATCACTCAAAAAGTAGTCTGACTAACACAACTGCTCACTCTTCACAGAGCTCAAAATTACAGCACTGGAGAACTTCACAAGCTAAAAATTTTGAGAATCTTTCTAAAGTCAGAGGCTGTGTCAATACGATTTTACAAATAGAGTGGAAGCACAGGCACAATAAGGCCAAAACTGCAAACAATAGTAAAAAATATTTACACAATTTTTTGCCAAGTTAAAACTGAAATTTTGCCAACTGAATTTTTATATTTTGCAAGACACAAGCATAATTGTCACATCGTTGCAACACCCCTGAGCGTTTAAATTCCTGTTCTTTAGACTACAACTACTACAATCCAAATAGTATAAAATAAGGTATATACAACTAGTTCTCACACCTAAACATTTGGCTAGCAACATGCAGAACCTTTGAGATAAACAGATAGAAAACAATTCAACAGAATGGCTACTATTCTTCCAAGAAAGCACTTTCCTTCTTCCTGAAATATCCCATCCTATTCAGAGTGACATTTTCAACAAACAAAAAAGGAATCCTACAGTGTGTGTAGAAGAAAAATTGTCAAAAAATTACTTCAATGTTATTTAAATTGTTTTATAATGCTTGTACACAAAGAAGTTAAATTAAAACCTCCTTCTTTTTTTTCTTCTAACTTTCACACATAATTCCATTAATTATGTTCTTTGTATGCAATTAACTTTTTTCCTCAAGCAAACAAACCTCAGTAATTCTAAAACATGAAGCAACTGTGCAACTCTGGGGTGATGAATAGCATCACCATCTACAGATTCTCTGAGATCACTGCTACTTGAAAGTGGACCATCAGCAGTGTGAGTTGTAGCCTTTACACAAATCAACCAAATGTGGTTTTCTTGCACATCTGCATCATCAAGCTACAGACAGCTTTTAATAGTTTAGGTAGGCTATACTCTACATTTCATAAGGAAGCATCACCTGCCCTTTTACCTTCCATGTTTCCTTTCTTTCCCTATCTCAGTGTTTACTAAGTGGGTATATCTGTTTTTCTGAAATTCCGGTTTTACTTACTTTACACCAACATCCACATTCAGCTGGTACTCTTCTTTCTTGCTATTTAATGGAGATACCACTACAGTCACTGGCTAATGAATTCTCATAATTATCACCATGTCATGATGACACATTTCATGGAAGCTTCAAATTCCTTGCTCCATATCATAAAGAAGATTTTTACATCCCTCATATAAAGAAAAATCCCCTCTTTAACTTCATTGTTCCAAATTGGTAAGTCTTTCTCCTGTAAGTGTTAAGAAGTTATGTCTACTCTAAGTGAGTGGCACAGCATAAGAAGTTGCAGTTAGTTATTTAGAGTAGGTTTCAGGTTCAGTTTAGATTTCAAAAGAACAAAAAATGATACAGTTCTTTTTCCTTAACAGTTACTATTAAAAGCAACAAAAGTACTTTTGCTTTTTTAAAGCACTGTGACTTCCCTATTTATTATGTGATTCCTACTCTCATCACAGTACAGACAATAGGTATCTTCACTAGGTAAGCACTTCACATTTACCTTGGATTTAATCTAGTTGGTATTTTTGTGAGCAATACACATATCTTAAAATTTCCCTTTCAATTTGCTTTGAGATGCTTGATGAATTCACATTGTTCTAAAGGAGTTAGGACTGCAGAATAGTCTCCACTATAAGAACATAAACCATAACTCAAGAATAAGAAAATTTGGCTGATTCTGTAGTGGAAATAATGTCCAGTAATGTCCGCAACAGATCAGCTACCTTGCCATTAGGTACTTGGGTCCCCTAAGAGGCTCAGAAGGAAAGAATATTACTGATGGCACTGAAAAGATGGGAGAGTTATAACAGACAAGTGAATTTCAAGAAAGGCTCAGGCGTTGGAACCTAACTCATGTGAGAAAGAGTCATGACCAGCAGAGAAGAGAAAAGCTTTTTCAATGCCTGAATTTGATATAAAGATATTTAGTTCGTTTTCCAGCACTGGCAGTTGGAATGAGCTTCTGTACCACTTTGCTGAAGGCTCCAAACATTGAATGGTTGGAAACTTTCTGGAGTCAGACTAGGGACAAATCCAGAGAGAAACTGAGTGCTTATTCTCAAAACTATTCTCAAAACTCAGCAAGGTGTTCCTTTTAGAGTAGATTCCCTTTGGAACTCCAGTTTAAGTTTACTGCTTGTGCTAAACTGATGTCCATCAGTGATTAATGAAAATGATACAGAAGACCTGTAAAGAAATTTTAAGTAAATTATGCCATGAAAGACCAAAAGACATTACTGCAAAAATCTGTTCGGTCATACTGAACATCAAGAATTTGACTTTGTGAGTAAGAAAAAGTTTCTGTAAACCACATAACACATACACACACCTGTTAAAACTTACAGTTTGCTCTCGGCGAGTGTTAGCTTGTCTTTCAATAACTGAATTTCTGAATCTTTCTCCTGGGATGTTAAATGGTTCTGAAATTCCTTGTCTCTACTAGTAGCTAGCAATGTTTCAAGATTCTGAACTGTAAGTCTCTCACTGGATAACTGCTTTTTCAGCAACTCTGCTTCTGATTTTATATCTTCTAATTCACCTAGTACCTAGGGCACAAGTTTTATACACTGTTAATACACTGGTTTACAAACACACAAGAGTTCTCTTTCATGATGAATAACAAAACCTGGAATGATTGGAAGTTTCATAAAAATGAATAGTAAACTGAGGTGACAAAACAAATGAAAGCCTACAATTATATAAAACTATACTTAGTTAAAAACTATTCAAGTTGTACATCTAGGAACTGTTTTAATGGGAGCTGATTACCGAGTGCTAGAAATGCTCAGGTAAATACTCAGAACACTAACTGGTTTTTAACAGCAGTAGGTTTTGGCACAAGTACAAAAATAGTATTCACCATACTTCATTCTATTCAGCTAGGTCAGCTCACAATTAGCTTTTTGACTTTTGCTGAAAATGTAGGAATGCTTGTTTTCCTTATCATCTCTATAAATACAAACAAACTCTGTGGGGATGAGAACTACTGTTCTCAAAGCCTTGAACACTTCAGTAAGAGAAAGCCTGACAGTCGTTAAGCAAAGACACAACAGTTAGCTGTAAAGCAAAAAGTTCAGAAATTACAGATAATTTAGAACTGATTGAACTATTTAAAAATATTTAATGAACTTCAGCTGAATGTAAATCTCAATTTAATTGAAAAAATCCACAAGGGGAAAGTTTTCAGTATCTAAATAAGAAATGCACAATTTACTTTCTATAGAAGTTTAAAATGTAATTAAAAAACAGCATATAAGCCCAAATAAATATAATTTGTGTCTATGGCATAGCAAAAACTACTGCTGCCACAATTTGTAGCAATAATGAATGAAAGAAACTACCTCTTTTTGTACAAAACCCACAGATATAGATCTGTATATTGCAAAATCTATCATTTATTTATAAATGCAAAACGAATGATGTAAATTAACCTACCTTGCTCTCAAAAGTGACTTATTCTTTTCTCCAAAACTCTTTAAAAGCAAAGGAAGATACTTCATTGTAACAAATTAAATTTGCCTTTGCTGCTTACCCTTTCATAATCCATGCTTTTGGATGTCAGTTGTCGAGACAGAAGTTCTTTGTTAGACTCAAGTTTCACACAGAGTTCTCTGACAGAAGCCAGGTCTGCCAACACAGAAGCCTTATCTAGATTTTCACGTTTAAAATCCTCTTCCAATTTGGACATATTTCTTGTAATGGAGGAGATCTGAGATTCATATGCTTCATGTGCAATGATATGCTAAACAAAGACAAATATGGATAATTCTTCAGTGTTATACTGAGTTAACAGTTCTCTGTTAGGTGACAGGGGAAAAGAAAGTATTAAAAAACCTTCAAATTAATTCTCCCTCTAAAATTAACTTTATATTACATTCTCCTCCCTAAATCACAGCTTAGAACAACCAGTAAACCATCTCTGCAATTCTTAATCACCATCTTGAAGAATTATACAAGTACTATACAAGAGTGGAATGAGGCTGGATCCCAGCTTCAAGAAGAGAATTAAAAGCTTAGATCCCAAAATCTAATATTGTAAGCTAAGTGAAAAAAAGTCTCAAACTTTTTTGGGCTAATAAAAAGCATGAGACAAAATATGATCAATCCACAACTATTATAATCCAAAGCTTCTTTGATCTCCATGAAGTTACTGCTTCTAAATTATTAACCTTATTATTTTCTGCGCTATTGGTCTAAGTTTCTCTATTATCGAATCCTGATTCTGAATTTGGACTACTATGGCCAGATTTTTACCTTTTCTCCAGCCTCAAATGCTTCAAGGTACTTCAGTCAAAGCTTCAAAGAAAAGTAAAAACTAAGCTGGCAAAATACTCATAAAGCTATATGCAAATATTTTGAAGCAAGGAAACAAGAGGTTCTTACAGAGACAATTGCATAACAGCAATGATCACCTAATAGAAGAGATCTAAAAGTATTAAATTACACTGTGATTCTAATTTTGGGAAAGCAGGGAAAGGAGAAGAAAAGCAGAAGGCAAGTCGAACTAAAATCAGTTACTGTTTCAAAAACTCGTTGTCCACATTTGAAATATTCACATATAAGAATTCTTTTCCATTACACCATTAAAAATAGCATGTTGAGTTTATTAAAAACACCACCTGAGTGCATCTTACTTTCCTTCACAGAATTTCAATGCACAAGTTATTACCCCTTCAATCTCTTTTTCTAGAAGTTCTACTCTCTCTTGAAGATGTCTCCGATCCGTGTCTACAGAAAGGAGTTCGAGTCGTATTGAGCTGCTTTCTCCTTCAGCCTGATGAGCCTTCATTTCCCAGTCCTCAGCTTGCGTATGGAGCATTCGGAACTTCTCTAACAAGTCTTGGTTTTCTTTTTCCTAGATGAAACAGTAAAGCAGTCTGTAATGATCAACACGCCGTCAGGTTGCTTGATCTTATTTCGTGCTTACTCCCTATAACATCTTTTTCTTTTCCTTTTCCTCAGAAGACAGTAGATCTTTCACCATTTTCTTAATCCCATTCTCTGACAGCTACCAAAGGACATAAACCCTTTTGCAAGTCCAAACATTAAATAAACACAGTGATGGCATTCAGTTGTATTAAATTGAAGTATTTACATTCAGCAGTTGTTAATGAGTTTCAAGGCCCCCAGGAGAGAGGATATTTTGGATCTCTCTGCACTGTCAAGAGTCACATTACCAACATGTACTGATCCTAGTACTGCCCTTTCCAAGAAATTCCAGCAGAAGCTGCATTTTTAGCTCTTCTACTCACTGCACTCTGACAAATACTTATATTACAGTGGTAATATATACAGAATGATTTGGATTGGAAAGGACCTTAAAGCCCATCCAGTTGCAACCCCCCTGCCATGGGCAGGGACACCTCCCACCAGACCAGGCTGCGCAAGACCCCATCCAACCTGGCCTTGAATACCTCCAGGAAGGGGCATCCACAGATTCCCTGAGCAACCTGTGCCAGTGTCTCTCCACCCTCAGCGTGAAGAACTTATTTCTCATGTCTCATCTAAATCTTCCCCCTTCCAATTTAAAGCCATTCCCCCTTGTCCTATCACTACAAGCCCTTATAAAAAGTCCCTCTCCAGCTTTCTTGTAGGCCTTTATTTGGACAAATACACCTAAGCAATCTATCAGAAAAATACAAAAATGCAAGCTTTAATGCTTACAAGTTAATGCAGGGAGAGAACAGACTTTCTTTGTGAATTTTAATTTGGCCCAAATTAAGTGCATATTATAAGGCAGTGATTATTTTTCTTTCTTTATTGAGCTCCATTCCCTTCCTCCCTTTATCCTGCAACGCACAGGGGGATAAGCATGTTGCTGGTATGAACCAGATTTACACAGTGAAGAAGGCTATGGTTTTTCAAATTCTTTCTTGTGTTTCCTGCAGCACTTGGAAGGTGCAAACAGAATGAGGGGGGGCATCAGGAAACAGAAACTCATAATTAAGCAAGTGAAAGTTGTGCAAAAATGTAAATGTTTGTCTTCACAGGCAACACCCAGGTGTAATATGAGAAAAATCCCTGAAACCGACACTTTGTCCTTAGTCACTGCCTGTATATTCTACAGCTTCTGAGTATCTGATTTGAATAACTGGATTCTTATTTGCCAAACCACAGCCACATGTGTAGCTGAAGTGCTTTGGACATATAATATATTATTAAATTCTAAACATTCTTAAAAACTTAAGTGTTTTAAATTGAGGCTTCTACGCTAACATACTACTGACTTTTAATTTTTTCTTTATGCTTCAGTTTCTACATGTAAAAAGTGATTTAATTTACATAGACTCATCTAAGCACGCAAGCCAAATTCAGATCAAATCTCACTTATTCCTATTTAAAGTCACATGATAATAAATTTACCAGTTCATGTTGCCTTGACATAAATTGTATTTGTTTTAAATTATAATAAGTTTAATTCACACATGTCACACTCTTGAATCCAAGTACCAGGACAAAACACATTTAACAAGAGCACTGTTTTGTCAGTACACAGTACTCTGAGCTCTTATCATTCATAAAGAAAACACTCCAATGTGCTATTTTTACAATTTTCTGCAGAACTATATATAAAATTTCTCTTTTTAAAAAGTGTGAAATACTAAAAAATTTAATTTAAGCTGTTAATTGCCTACAATTATGAAATAGTACCAGATATTTTACTAGTTGCCTTGTCAAAATTCAAAAAGCAAAACAACATTCACGATTTGTTTGTCATTCTCTAGTGTTATTGTCAATTGAAACATAATCAATGAAATTGTGACAGGATTTCTCAGTGCTTCAGACGTAATAAGGTTTTATATAAACACCCACTAGCAGCTTGAAACACTGCAAAGGAAAGAAGGAAAAAATAAAATGAGGAAGTGAGACGAGCAGGGAGAACAAGAACCAAACCATACCTTTCTTAATTTGTTTATTGTATTCTAATGTGAATGTGTTATCCTCTAAAACCAATGGATTTATTGAAAACAGAAATCACTACTGATAGATGATACTTTTACCTTTGCAACCACCAAGGTCTCAAATCTGGAAACTTCAGTTATATAATTATGAACCCTGGTTTTCATTTCTTCTTTTTCACGTATTGCATCTTCAAGCTCGGTACTGATAGCCTAAAAAGATTACATAAAGGCAAAATAATGTATTAGTAAATTAATCACTATATATTACTGTATCAGACTAAATCAAAGTAACTGCATATGGCCTAGATTTTATTCTATTCAACCTTCAAGTAATTCAGTCAACACCCTTTGAGATTTGTAGGGTTCAGAAACACCTCCTATTACCTTAGATACATGAAAACGTTTTCCAAGCAAGAATAAATCACAGAAAACAATGAACATCATACCAGTTCATAAAATCTGCAGCTTCCCTCATGACACACCCTGTTGATCTTTGGAAAATTCAACATACAGATGTTTGGGAGCTGGGGTTTTTCTAGCCTTAAGATTCACTAAGCCTCAGTGAAGGAAAATTTTCTATCACTTTATAACAGCTTTATAACAAAAGAACATTTATTCTAAAGTAGAATTGCAAGATAAAATAACTAAATGCATTGTTAAGATCATATTTAGACATCCAAAATGGAATCCATTTATGATGCTGAAACTGCTAAAGTCTGGCCTTCTCAGGGCCTCTCCAAGCCATGGATCCCAGACCCAGAGAATTCAAAACAAGAAGAGATGGAGCAGTGAGGATTGGGAAGAGTGTGAGTAGACATATACCATACAAGCCCCTTACGCTCTTGAAAGAATAAGCCTTAGACACCAGTGGGTGATTTAACTTGCAGACCCCTGGAGACTATCTGAAGACAAAGATGCCACAAGAACAATAATTATGATAATCAAACAGTTTAATTCACTGAATCTCTCAACTGCAAAGTTTTTGTTTAACCTACACCCTCAACTTGAGATGGCTCATCTTTCAATAAAATAATCCATGATACCCTAAGGAAACAGATAATTCCTGAAAGCATTAAAGATTTTATTTCAACTTTGATTCTCTAACTGAGGTAAGCTTAAGTTGTGCCTTTATAGTGCACACTTTACAAGGAAATACATTTAGCCATCAGCAGCTGAGAGTATCCCTCCCAATTGTAAAGTTGACTGTGAATACATATGAACCACCTAAGAGTCCACTGGGAAATCATAACCCACTTCCCAGCTGCTCTTTGGCCTAAAGCTACTCACAGGCTAGCTGTTACCAAAGAGGTACATTATGACTAAACAACTAGAGAGCTAAGGAAAGATGAAATCATATAAAACTAATATAAATAAAAATCTGTAACATAAAACTTCGCAAGTAGTCAAAAAAGTATCTGAACAGAATCTCTACAAAAAAATCAAACCCCATGCACACAAAAAGCCGCAATATGCAGCTGAACTCTTGATACACCACCTCACCACGACACCTACCTTACCAATGCAAAGACAATCCAATAAGGATATTTCTCCAGGGAAATAGATGGCACCTTTGAATTCACCATCTAAAAACCCCACAAAACCTTGACACAATGGGAAGGGAACCCTTCCTATTCCCATCGACTGTGCATCCTTATCCATTCCTGAAATCGGGAAACAAATTCACACTATTCAGGACTATCATACCTCAAAAATAAGTTTTCTCTAAGCACTCTATCTCATAGCTTTTAAGCCCTCTTCTATTTTCTCCCTCAACATCAGCATCTCCCAATTCATCAGTGAAAGCAAAGCTCCTGCTGAGCAACACACACGAATGGAAATTACCCTAGCCAGAACTGGAAATAAAATCCTGCCAATACCTCTTTACAGTCACCATTACCAAGGCT
The DNA here is from genome assembly GCA_033558185.1 of Dromococcyx pavoninus. Lineage (NCBI taxonomy): Eukaryota > Metazoa > Chordata > Aves > Cuculiformes > Neomorphidae > Dromococcyx > Dromococcyx pavoninus. Next base: position 246,161 of record JAUMJL010000557.1, read on the forward strand.
CACAGAACACAAACATTAAAATCCACATTCCGAAACATTCTGATCTCAAAATGTGATGCAGTTCACTCAATACAGCTGATGCTTCGTGGAAACTAGATGGATGAAACTAATGAATCATTACGCACTAGAACGAATTCACATGTCCCTGCAGTCTCCTCCCCTTCCCTCTTGCTTTCACCTCACTAATAACCTGACATCTACTTTTGTGGTTTCTTGCTCCCTCTCAATAATCCCTGTTCCACAGATAATATATACCAATTTTTACCAATTAACTACCAGATATAACCAATTAACATGATTCCATTATAGTATAAACAATTGTCCTAGATTTATTTTATTTAGATTTCTTTTTTTTATCTGAGGATGGCTGACTAAACTGAAAATTTGCCTGTTTATCCCTCACTGTATCAACTACGCTTATAAAAGTATCTAAATGGTTTTTATGATTTCTGATGGTCATTTTTAATATCCCAGCATTCAAGAAATACCAATAATTAAACATACCAAACCAAAACTGAGGATGCAGCAGTTTTGATGTACCACTCTATGTAAGCAAGCAATAAACAGTTTAATACTTCAGTATTTCATACTTCCTTCCTACCTGGTTTTCTCGGGCCATTGTAGTTAGGTCATCTTGCAGTCGTCTGTTTTCTTTCAGAGCTATTTCCTTCACTCTTCCTGTTTCTGTAAGCTCTGCATGGGACGTATCAAGCTGGCGATGTAAGCTAGATATCTCACGGTCTCTGTTGCTCAGCATGTCCTTCAATTGGCTATCAAGTGAAAATCTTAAATATTTGAGTTGTCCTTTCTCATCAGATTTGGATTTTGTATATGCAAAAGCTTCTTTTATTTAAAAAAAATGGTAAAATCCTTCCCTGACAAACTGAGGTTAAACGTAAACACAACCACATATCATTATGCATAAATTAAACAGAGCTAATCTTCAACTCTGAAGATGTATCTGGTAAGATATATCTTATTATGCAAACAGCAATTACATATGTTTATGTTCATCTGTGTTTGGTAGTTAGCCACTGCATATTTTATAAACCATAAAGGAAGAAGACGGACAGCTGACACTTGAAAGAAAACAGTAAGGGTAAAAAAGATTAAACAAAAAAGTAGGAATATAAATGTGTCTGAATTTAAGTAAACCTTTGCATTATTTTTTTGCCACAGATACTTCATGTATCACTGTGTCAAATATTCAGTTACACTGGTCTTCAAATGTTTAAATATTGATGTTTAAATATTTTCTTTTACAAACCTATAGTTTTGAAAGTCAAAGAGGAAAGAAGGAAAAAATCAGATGAAGCCCAGCTAAAATTAAAATAAATGTATTTTAATTAAGACTGCAGTGGTAGTTTAAGCTGGAAAGTATTAGCTTGCCAATAATTAAGACTTCAGCTTTGAGTTTTATCTGGGTCAATATAATAACACCTAGTGGAGTACTTAGAATATTAAAAAGCTATTTCTTAACTGAGAATTAAGAAATATTACTGATTTAGGAAAAGGAATATAGGCAAACAATGACTTTCTTAACAGTATCTTAGCAGCCTGCAATATAATTTCAGGGAAATCTTTTCAAAATTGTGTACATCCTTCTCAACACATTACACTCCTTTACTCAGCAGAATTTACTTCATTTCACTAAAGGAAAATAACCAACTACTTTCACTTTAAAACCACTACTGAAGCAAAAGCACTGCAGAAGGCATCCTAGTCTTTACTCACGTTGCTGAGGACTCCATCTCAGAAAGAGTTACACGTAAATGAGTAATAGTTTTTTCCTATGAAAATAAAAGCAAAAACTGTATCAGGTATTATTATATAGCAGCATAACAGGACACTTTACGTTTAAACCTGTATTTTAACTCTTCACTTATAAGTAATTGCATCTTTGCACATTCAAATCTCCAAGCTTTCCAAGCTTGTTTTCTTTACCGAGAAAGGATTGTCTTGTCATCAAAAAAGATATAAGTCAGCTACAGAATCTGTCACTTCAGGCTAGAACTTTATATCTCAATATATACCTCTAAGTGCAAAATGCAAAAAATACTACTTTATTTTCTTGGAGTGTTTAAAGAAAACACTAATAATCACAACTAAAATGCTAGTGAGTTGGCAAATGAGTCTTGGTATTGGCTAGGTCCAAACACAATGTCAACGTGATGCTTAGAGCTCTGCACAAGCTTTGTCATCAAGGCATCCCTAAAATGTAACTGCTTTAAAAATCCCCAAATGGACTGCAAAGTAGTATTTTTACTGCACATACCTTATTAGCTAAGTTGTCATCTAAGCATGCAATTCTTTCTGTTTTTTCATCTACAGCTTCTTGAAGACTGTCCTTTTCTTTGTCCAAAACAGTAATAGTACTTCTAAGTACATTGACTGCTTCATCCTGTGAAGCACTCTTCTGGTTTAGCCTGTCTATAAATAAAATAATAAGTAATTTCTATTTTAAAAACAGGAAATAAGCATAAAAATAACTAGTGATTACCTATTTTCTCTTCTAGCTTTACGATTTCTTCTTTAGCTGACTGCAGTTCATCCTTTTTGAGAGACAATCGGTGTTGTAAATCTTCAACAGACCGCTGGAGTTGGTCATTTAAGAGCCTGGAAAATCAGTATCCAGTTGAAAGAAGTTTGAGGGTCATCAATATATCTAATTCAGGGTCATCAATATATGGCTTTTAAACTGCTTGAAGTGCTGGAACAGTTCCAGCATAACCTTATGGAAGGATTGTGTCACACTAACCAGCCCTCTCCCTTCCTCTCTGAGAGAGAAAGGACTATTAAGGACTGCTGAGGCCAACACCGCTTGGTTGCTCTGGACCCCTGCAGAAAATCCACCTCAACATCATTGCAAAATGGAGCAATAGAACCTTGGTGGAACCACCATGATAATCTGGAACATTCACTGCCTCTGATTTCTGTTACTTTTCGTCACATAACTCTGACTACCTGTGTCTTTTGACTCTTTGCTTTATAAAGATTTTGATACGTAGCTCAAAGTGATTATCAGCTACACCACATTTTAAGAAGCAATCATATTGACAACTACAGTTCTGATCCTACTTTTAAGAAATATAGAACCTGAAAGATATACGATGTCATTTACCTATATAGTTGTTTTGTTTAGCAAGAAATATCAGAGTGACTTAGGAAGAAAAACACAAAATGAAACTCAAAATAATTAAACAGCTTATTTTCAAAACAGGTCAGGAAATAAAAATCACTCTGAAGTGGGATCCCCCTCTCACTCAATTTAGAGAAAAACTGTAGAGGGAAACAAACAAAAGGGGGCCCCAAACACAGTTATAACAAATTGCCGCTACGCACAAAGCAGAACCAAATGCTGAAATGACTGTAGCCTTCCTCCTTATCTCCTTTTTATAATGTCAGTGCTTTCCACTTGGATGAACTCTAAGGCCTGCTTCTCAGCTTCAATTGTTTCTAGTTATCCGTTATCCACGTCACTATTGTACTGTCATACAGTACAGTAGAGTACTGGAGTGATTGTGTATAGACGTGAGCCATAGACCCTGGTTTCCCTTGGAAACTGTCCCAAAGATCTCATCCACAGCAACACATTTCCTGTAGTGATCTCTTACATAAAAGGCTCTCATTTCCACCTAAACCAAATACTAGATTTCCCAATTTCTGCCCAGATTTATTCATACAATTATAAAATCCTTTAGGTTGGAAAAGACCTTTAAGATCATCAAGTCCAGCCATTAACATAACATTGCCAAGATCACCACTAAACCGTGTCCCTAAGGACCACATCTACATGTCTTTGAAATACCTACAGGGATGGTGACTCAATGATTTGCCTGGGAAGTCGGTTCCAATGCTTGATAACCCCTTTGGTGAAGACACATTTCCCAATATCCAATCTAAACCTCCCCTGGCACAACTTACGGCCATTTCCTCTTGTCCTATCACTTGTTACTTTGGAGAACAGACCAACACCCACCTCTCTACAAACTCCTTTCAGGGAGCTGTAAGGAGCGATAAGGTCTCCCCTCAGACTCCTTTTCTCCAGGCTGAACAACTACAGTTCCCTCCACTGCTCCTCATAAGACTTGTGCTCCAGACCCTTCACCAGCTTTGCTGTCATTCTTTGCATGCTTTCCAGCACCTCCACGCCATTCTTCTTGAGAGGGGTCCAAAACTGAACACAGTATTCGAGGTGTGGTCTCACAACTGTTGAGTACAGGGGGGACGATCACTTCCCTGGTCCTGCTGGTCACACCATTTCTGATTTAAACCAGAATGCTGTTGGCCTTCTTGGCCACCTGGTCACACTGCTGGCACCAAGGTCAGGCCAGAGGGTCTGTATTTGCCCACATCCTCCTTCTGGCCCTTTTTGTAGATGGGTGTCACATTTTCTAGTACTCTATTTCCACTTTCTCTAAAGCTTCTCATTATTTCACATTTAGATACCTGATGGGAGCTCTTTTCTACAACAGCTTTAAAAGAGTGAAGCAATGATCCTGCAAGTTTAAATAGGCCTTAAAACTACATGAGTGTACTTGATCCTCCAATTCAGAGCATCACATCCCCACAGACTGTGTCATCATAAGGTGTCAACTCTCAAAACTGTAGTACATGTGTGACAGTATTAGCATATGAAAGAGAGTGACACAATTAAAAACAGCTCAAGTAAAATGCCATTACAGAATGATTTTCCATGAACCATTCAATTGCGAAATATCAATGCCTAATGCTTGATGTGAAATTTTGAGCATTACTGACAAATCTAAAGCTGGTGCAATTTGGTCCTACTGCTCCATTTTGCAAAGGCATCTGCCTTCCTTTTAACAAACAGCATTTGGAAGCCCTTTCTGTTCTGCTATACTCAGAGGTAGAGAACATAGTTCTTGGAGGAAACAACTCTAGAAGAAGGAGACAATTTTCATTCACCATTAGCCATAAAAATTATTAGTAGATGTGGTCATCAAATAAGTCCAGGAGGACTTTGCTGTGAAATGCCACCACAGGACTTTTCCTTAAGACAAAAACAGTACCAAGTGATTCTGAAAATATTTTATGATCTTTCCTAAGAACTCACCTCTGCTATACGGTCACAGAACAAACAAAATTATGTTAACATTTCTGGAAGACAAACACTTTTTGTATTAGACTTACTGTAGTGAGCAAATCTCAGATGTCTGGGCAAGCTTACTGGACTTCAATTTTAATTCATTTTCCAAAGAGTTTACTCTTTCTTTCAGGATAGAGACCGTAGTCTTTAGTTCACACCTTTCCAGCTCGAACTGCAATTTAAAAAAAACACAACCAAACATGTTATTGTTGTAGAAAGCTATCACAACTTGGTTTTCATAAAATCAACCAAAAACAGCTAACAAAATTAATTGCTTCAAAAGTTTATCCTATTTTAGTAGTAATAAAGGCTTACTTGCTAAAAATGCACTTACTCCTTGAATATTATTCTCCAGTTCTAAAATATCACGCTGCATCTTTGATTTTTCAAGGTTAGCTGTTTCTTGCTGAATCTGAAATAGAAGTATAGAATTACATGTTATAAGATACACATTGTTAGATTTAACCATAGAAATTTAAGCTTAATATTTAAGAAAACATTGCTCTACATTCTTAGATAAATCACCAAATGCAAAGTTCTCTCTTTAAAACTTTAGAGCATTAGCTGAAAATACACCCCTGCAGTTCAATATAACATCACTGAGTTTGGTTTTGACTTATTTGGTTGGCGGGTTTAATTTTTTTTTAAAGATAAAGTGTATTTATAATTGATCACAACCAAATTAATATTTGTGAGTCATTGCGGAAAGATTACTGAGCTACAGGCCAACATGAAAGGCTGCAAGCATTTATAGCTTAGTGTCCTAAGCTGTTTGAAATTAATTTACCAAATTAGCATGACTATGAAATGTAAGACAGATTACAAAGCTAACTGGTCTTTTTCTAAGACTATGAAGAAATTTTATGTTTAAATGATTTGTCTGTTCTCCGACTTCTGCGCATAAAAGCAGTGAAATTATCACTCAAACTCTCATACTTCCTTGAAATGCCCAAGATAAGTGTTTTTATCCAGATATTTCAAAATGGCATACATACAAAATATTGGTAGTCACATACAAGAAAAAAGAATGGAGGTGGAAGCGAGTCTTCTCCACTGCATGCACATGCTTCAAGCACAGAGGTCAGTAATTGCCTCTGCATTCAGGCACACTGCAGTTCTCTACTTTTGTGGTAGTAAATCAAACTATAGAAACATTCATTGTACAGTCACTCTTGGCATATGTTGGTCTTGGATCAGTCCATTAAGTTCTGAATTTTCAGGACATTTTAAAAAGCTGTAGACGTTATATTAATCACTCAATAAAGGAGTTAGGGAAACCTCCCTGCTCTTAACTACACCCACGTAAGGCATTAATGTACAGTAATACCAGACATCAAAAGGTCAGTGTAATAGGAAAATTACTGCATTAGCAAATTTTTTATAAAGGTTAAAAATAATGAAACTTGGATTGCTATGAATTTATGTTTGATAACTCAGTTATATGCTATTTAAAATACACTCTGCTACAAAATGCAACACTAACTAAAGATTAGTTAATATGAAAAAGTCCATAAAGTTCCCAGTTTGTGAAATAAGAGCCACGTGTGATACATAAGCATCTTCAAAGTACTGCATCCATGTAAAAATGTTCTGCGGTTGGGGCTTCATACTTTAAGTTCTTCACACAAAGTGATGTAATGCTTGCCCTCAGACACTCAAGGCATATTCCTATATTCCTCTCCCCCAACCCCACCTAGGAACTGAGTCTACAACGATAATACAAACAACTCATCTCAAGTGAGTTTGAAATCAGGTAAGTTCATATTATTGAAAAGGGGAACTGACAGACACAAATACAGTATCATTGTACAAACCTTCCCTATATGCCACCTCACTGTAAGCAATGAAGCTATAAAAACTCACCTTTAATTTTTCTCTGAGACCTTCTTTTTCTGCCATTAGTCTCCTAAAGTCAGTCAGTGCAGTGTCTCTTTCTTCTTCCACATGACTTTGAGAAAGTAAACTCTGTTTTGCTTCTCTTCTCATCCTGTTTAATTCATCCTGAGACTTTTACAGATTATCGTTTGTTAGTGTACAAGGATTACAGTTAACAGTAACATAAAAGAAAGTTTCAATGCTGTTATTACAATAGAAGTGCTATTATAGTCTCATTTTTCCCTAAACATAATGAAGATATACTCCCTAATTCACACAGTGGCATGACAACTTATGGCGCCAACATACCTATCCCTTCACTTACACAACTTTCTCAGGCATACTATTGATTATTTTCCTGATCTTTGTCATTTCTGAATGCTGTTACAGTAAGTTATAAAGGCTTTGAAGTTAATACACTAACTTTGTGTGAAGACTGACTCTGCTTGGACTATCTCAAACATCGACTGATTCTATTTCTCTTGTCTTAAACAGCATCTGACTCTACTTGTATTGTTGTCTTTAACATCTTCTTGAGTGCTGTGGCTCCTGATGGGCTGACTATGCCACTGCAGAGGAGCCATTTTGGCTGTGCCCAAAATGAACACTGTTTGAATTTACCCTGGGAGATTTGTCGGTGTCCAATTTGCCCTGCAGACACCAAAGCACCTTCCCCACTCTGATTGGGCAGGGCTGGGGGCAGGGGGGTGGGGGACACCCAGTGGCAGGAGCAGGACCTGACACTTTGGAATACACAATTTTAATAACAAGTAACAAATATAGGTGTATATATGTTATTCTTGGTTGTATTCTAATAGGTCTGTTCTCCTCAAGTTCTATTATAGAAAGAAGTTTTTTTATTTTAAATAAACAACAGTAGAAGTGTTAATTGGTTATTTCAATGTCAATTATAAAAAATCTCTTACCTGTCGATAAAGAACATCTAATCTATCTCTTTCTGCAGTCAATAATTTGACGTTGGACTGAATTTCTATCATGTGTTTTTCAAATCTGTCTAACATGGATCGTAGATCATCTCTTTCTCTGGTGATCAATCTAAGATCTTCACTCTGCAAAGTGATTAATAAAATCTGTGCTAAAATATAACAATTAAAACATTTGGATATTTAATACCAAAAAGGAAAGAACTCGCACTATTAGTAATTCATGAAAAAAACATAGTACACATTTTACTTGCAAGAAAAAGCCTACCATTGGTGGTACAGCATAAACATTAAGAACCGTTACGGAGAACATGCAAAATAGCTAACCATAAGATTTCCATCTTTTTCTGCTTATCATCTAGTTCTATTTATGTCAAACAAACTGCTCAATAATTTATCAATATTTTGCTGTAAAATATGAATAAGAAAATAAAATGGAAGTTTACTGGATTTTCCCTCGGTAATTTTTTACATTAAGAATGTAATTTAAAAATTAATACGGTCATTTACTGCTACGAAATTTGAAAATATATTTGATGGCTCCTTTAATGGTTCTACAGTATTTCTATTATTTTTTCAGCTTGTCTTGACAGCAGGAACTTTACCTTCTCTGAAGTCCTACGGCTTGGACCAGGCCTTCGTTTTATCATTTTCTGAAGATATTCTAATTCTTGCTTATAATAATCTCTGTCATCTTCTAAAGTCTTTACAAATGCATCTAGACGAGATGGAGATTTGTCTCCTAGGGCTATACCATATTCTAATCTCATTCTTTCTATTTCTAGAACAAGTTCTCGTTCTGTAGAAAAAGAAATAAAAACAACTGTATAGGAAACTCATGATTTCCCACAGAGACATTTGCATTTGGAATGGATTAACTCCCAGCAATCGTCTGAGCAGAAAATCTGCTGAAAAGGATGTAGGAGTTGTGGTTAACAGCAGGCTAAACGTAAGTCAGTAGTACTTTGGAACCTACAGAAGAGTAACAGCATATTGGGCTGTATCAACACAGACACAGACTGAGGGATGTGATTATTCCCCTTTACTTAGCACTCATTAGATTGCATTTACAATACTGTGCTCAGGACAAGAAAGATGTTAATAAACTTGAAGGAGTTCAGTAGAGGTCGTTCAGGCTGGTCAAGGAGCAGAATACTTGTCCTATGGGAAATGGCTGAGAGAACTGGCCTAGAGAAGAGTTGGGGACCCACGAGAAGCCTGACAACACCAAGAGGGAGTTATAGATAAGACGGAGTCAGTTTCTTCACAGAGGTGCAGATCAAGGAGCAATGGTGATTAATTGCTACAGGGAATTACAAGAAATACAGGGAAAACACTTTTTTACCCTAAGGATGAACAAACACTAGAATGCGTTTCCTAAAAAGGTGGTGGATTCTCCATCCTTGGAGGTTTTCAAGGTCCAACTGAATTAAGCTCTTAAGAAACACAGTCTGAATTCACTCACTCAGAAAGACAGAGAAAAGAAACAGTTTTGGACAAAAGAAATTATTTCATATGAAACTGCCATGGTAATAGTATTAGGATATCCTTTGGGATCACAGTAAACAGATCAGCTTTTGGTTTTCATATACAGAATAAAAACACCTTTCCACGACAGAAGTTTTCACTTCAATTCTGACAGAAGACCTACACTCTTCTTCTCAGTCGACACATATCAAGTCTTTTAGTATTATTAACTGTACTGTAAGGTTTTCTATTTCAAAAATTATAGGAAGACAATGTACAGGAAACTATGACTTACCTTTTATTTCTAAGTTCTCTGTTTTTTCTGTCAATCTTTGTTTCTCTTGTTCAAGCTGGTTTAACAACACTTCAAGATTCTCTTTATCATCTGCTTTTCCAAAGAGTTCTTCACTCAGCCGCTCGTTCTCCCTACGACATGAGCACAACTCCTGAAGCAACAAGTATTATTACAAAAATTAGAAGTGCCAATACAGACATTTGGAAAAAAAAATTTAACATTTTGTTCAACTTCTAATATTCAACATTGTTTACTTCTATTTAACCCGAAAGCCATCAAGTGTTTTTATACTGCTTTTTATGGTATCAAAATAAGTGTTACTTTTGACGTGGTTTGCAGTCTGTAAAAAAACAAGGAAGATCAACCCTTGTTTAATTCAAGAAGCCAAACCAGAGGGATAGTGGGATACAAACATGGAAAAAATTAATAACCAAAGCAAGAAATAATTTTTAATGGCATTTAGTAACACTGTTGGTGTTAAAGTACATCTGGCATCTCAGTCAACCCAACCCTGGCAGCTAACCAAAGGCTATTTGGCATGTCCTTCCTTGTGCTCTGAAAATGAAGTATTTTTATATTTTCAAGTTCACTAGAAATACTAGAACAAAAAACTGTACCCAACTAATACACAACTTGCTATATGCTGGAAGGAGTTTGATCCTGAAGGTACTGATGTTTTTTACCTGGGGTAAAATGTTTTGTTTCTGTGTGAGCAACTATTGTGTAATTATTCACATCCTGATTAAGACACAAAGTAGCTTCTAAATGAAGAAAATCCTCTAGGATACCACAACTAATCTCTGGTAAAAAATTAGTATGTCATGGAAATTACACCTTCAGACAGCTGTAATAAGGAAATGCATAATAAGGACATAGTCAACTATACCGTCTTCAGAGGTTTCTTTTAGCTTATTTTTGCAACAATAACACATAGCTTCGTTAGCTCTTTCATTTATTAATTAGTAATTTATTGCAACAGAGTTTTGGGGTACTATAAAAGTTCTCTTGTTAATTGTTAAATTGCTAGCTTTTATAATAAATGAAAGAATCACATGGATGACAGTACGTCAAAAATGCTGCAAACAAGAACTGAAAGTATTTTTACTTACTGATTTAAGCCTTATTATTGTTTCTTCAAGATCCTGTATTTCGCTGTGTTTTCTTTCAATTTCTTTCTATCAACCAAAATTAACCTATATGTTAAAAGTTATGTATTCAAAATGACAATTCCTTTGTCACACAAAAATTAAGGAAACAGACTATTTTTGTAAGAAGTATAATTAGTTCCTTGTAACCTGCCAATTTTTTTAGTAGTAAAGCTCCTATACAATGAAAGTATAAAGAAATTGTGGTATATACACAGCTATGCTCTTTTTGAGCACAACAATTAAATAAACCTCATTGCATGACTCCTCATAGAAAAAAATCCTCGAAACACAGGCATTACCTATTAGTAGTTTCAAGTATCACAGAATTTTATTTCATACTAAGCTAACAAAAGAGGGCAGTTTGCCTCTTAACTAAACTTATCTCACCCTAATACAGTAAAGAGAAAATTGCTGTGATGAATCACCCTTTAGTGAGAAATTCTGTATAATATTAAGTGGAAAATGTCTTTTTAATCTTCCTTTACAAGCCATTAGGTCATTTGTTTTAATTAAAAGATATAAAGCCACCTGAGAGCTAGGCTGATCCTTCACATTGTTACACATGAGTGATTACCTTTGCTTCTCCTATTTCCTTATCGGCAGTCTCAAGCACAATTTCCTTGTGTCTTTCCAACTGCTGAGCCAAGTGGTCTATTTCATTCAGTTCTTGGCATAGTTCTTCATTTTTATTGCTTAAATGCACTACCTCACTGGTCACATTTTGTTTCGAATCCAGGAGGTCTTGAATGCGATTTTCAAGTTCTTTGTTTGTTTGCTGAAGATACTCAATCTGAAGGACAATTTTCATTAAAACATTAATACGCATTGTTAACTCAGGTAGTAAAGTTCCTCCCAATCCTCGGAACACGGTGTCTCTATATTCGCAGTAAAAAAGGAACATCCTGATAAAAATGGCAATATTTTCTATTTTTAGAATTTAATGCTTATAAACATGAAAAAATATGATTTTACAAAGGCAAGGTGAACGAATTCATTATTACGTTGCTCTTTACCTCATCTCCAAAACTTGACGTTTACTTCAAAAACAAAGTACTGAAAAGCAGAGATCTGTATAGAACCTATCTTGGGCATCCCTTCAGTAGACCCAGCGTACTCTGAGTTTTCTTAAATTTCACAAGATATGAAGGCACATTCTTCTCTCCGCCTCTCTCCTCTTCACTATTTGTTAGGCTTAGTCTCACTGTTACTCCTTCACAAAAGTGAAGCTTTACAGATCAGATTCCCAAAACCTATTTCGCCTTTAACATATCTCAGCACCTTAAACACAGCATCCTCAGAAATCCTGCTCTACAGACATTGTTTTCCCCAGTATACATTCCCCTGAGAGTAAACAGAAGAGAGGCAGGGATTTACAGTAGGAATAAAAATTATACTCTATAAGTTTACACTTCTCAGTAAGATGGGAGTGTGAAGCATCTTGAAAGGTTCAAGATAACAAAAGTGCTGGACTTCCATCTCCACACAACTTTCCTCAGAATTTCAGAAACAAGTATTACTGTAGATGCAGAAGAAAGGCTGAGCCCTATCATAGACATGAGTACTACTACCTAGAGATATCCATCCATTCATTGTCAGAGAATAGAAGTGGTATTTATTGGCATTGGGTCTGAGCACACAGTCTTGAAGGAGCAAAACCAGCTTTATGCAGCTCTGGACTCATTCTCTGTACAATCAATTTGTGTTCAGCATGATTTACTAATTCAGGATCACTGAACACAGCTGTATTGCTTGCAAATTATAGCTCATTTTGTGTTTCTGCAGCACTGAACCTAAGCTAATAAATTCTTCAACCTGGCTGTCATGCCACCACACATCATGCATAACAAGTATACAAAACATCTAACTCAGTTGAAAGAACAGAGAATTCACGGTATAAATCTAGGGACGGGCTTTACCTAATCTGTACTCCAGCCTTTCTTGCATTTTTTTAAACCCTCATTCCAAGACCAATATTGAAAGCATGCTAATATGCAGAGTAAACACAAAGCATCTACACCCATCATTATCCTTTTCTTGCAAGTCTATGTTGCAGTAAAGGTGGGGACCATATGAATTCATAAAGAACCTCTGATGAGATTATCTGCAGGACTACTCCTTATCATAAGCATGTGTACCATTGTTAGTTCCTAACACATAAAGGATATGTATGAAAAGAAATGAAAAAGAAAATGAGTACTTTCAAACTTGGTGGAAACAATGTCTCATTCAGAACTTTTCTGAATCCTCTGAGATTAACATTCCTATGTATGGATGTGACTTCACAGAATTCTTTACCAAAACCATTCTAATAGATTTTGAAAACAAGAAATGAAATTTCCTTACACAAGAAACACTGCCACCTAAAAAGCAACACAAGTTAAATCAATTGATTTTATATCTAATAGTGATTTTTTTAGAGTTAGAGGTTTTGTGGATTTTATATATTGCTAATATTTTTAGCTTTGACAAACCAAAGTAATAAACCCATTACCTGCAAATTCAAATGATCGATACGCTTCTCATTGCTTTTGTTTCGTGATTCCAGAGAGAGAACCTCATGAGAACGCCCATCATCCAACGCTAGCACCAGGCGCTCTATTTCTTTGTCTCTTAGCTCAACCTTTGATGGAAAAAAAAAGGTTATTTGTTACCTTCTGTGCCATTTAATGGAAACTTTGCTCAAATATCCACCTATAGAACATTCAGAAATAAGAGATGCACCTAGTAATGCCATTTTTATCTTTAATACGTGATTTTTTTCTAGGTTTTTCTGAACAAAGTAGTTCTCTTGAAACAAAAATAAATAAATCAAATAGAATTTGGGGGAAAAAAATACTGAAACAATTCCTAACCATTCTTGAAGAGAAACCAACAGTTTTCATTTTAAGTGAAATTAATGTCACAAATTAACTGCCCAAAACTAGCAATTAAACTCTGAGAAAAAGCTTTTAAATCAGTTAATTTGGCAAATATTTCAGTCTGAAAATCAAAGAGCTAAAAAGCAGAATATTGGAAGAGAAAAATCAAGATGTTAACAAAAAAAAATAGACAATGGTTTCCCATAGTCACTAGATATTGAAAGTTTTAATGACACATAAACAATTGATGCAATTCCCTCACTTAAAGATTATACATATCTTATCAATCTATTCCAACTAAAATATTGTGAAATCTGGTGTTCATAACTTAACTTTCAAAAAGCACAAATTCTAAAAATATAACCAGTCCAAAAATTTTTTTTAAATTATCCTAATATATCTGTAGTACAAATTATTTTGGACCATTTTTCTGCACCAAAAAACCCAAGACACACATAAATTCTACTTTCAATCATGAAGTTTAGCTTATTTAATATAATTTTAATACACAAAATACATCAGCAAAAGTAGCAGGCAAGTATTTTATCACTGCTGCTGTTTCCAAAAAACAGAGGAGAGAACTACCTCAACATAGACAAGTTAGAATAATTGTATTTCACAAGCCCTACAATGCTTTCCCAATGAGGTTAAAACACAAATTATAATCTAGGTTAATGCAATGGCTACTACAGTCAGATAATAATAATAATTTTAAAAACCTGTAAACATACCTGTTTGCTATAATTTTTCATTTCACGTTCAGATATCTCCAGTTTTTCCTGTAGCTCTGTTACTTCTGACTGAAGTTCATGAATTCTGAAATGCAGCAATATACAGACTGTCTATGGAAATTCATGGAAAAATCATATGTACACAACAATTCAATATTACTGTTTTCCCTTTGCTCCTGAATGTAAATATTTCACAGAAAAAAAAGGGGTTTGTTCACACAAAAGATTAATGCAGAAGCTGTTGCTTGAGATATTGCAGTGGGTTGACCTTGGCTGGCTGCCACCCACTTGCTCTCACTCCTGCTCCTCAACAGGCAGGGAAAGAACATAAGAAAATCTGAAAAGCTCATGGGTCAAGGTAAAGACAGGGAGATCTTTTACCAGATAACATCACGAGCAACACAAACTCAACCTGGGGAAGATTAATTTAATTTATTGACAATTAAAGATAGAGTAGGATGGTGAGAAACAAAGACAAACTAGAAACACCTTCCTCCCACTCTCCGCTTTTTTCCAAGCTCAACTTCACTGCTTTACTCCCACCTCTTATACCTTTCATCTACCCCAAGTGGCACAGCACAAATGAGAAACAGGAACTGTGGTCAGTTCATAACACTTCAGCTTTGCTGCTCCTTCCTGCTCACATCATTCCTCTATTCCAGCATGAGGTCACTCCACAGGATACAGTCAGTCCCTCGTGAACTGCTCCAGCATGGGTCTTCTACACACAGTACAGTCCTTCAGGAACAGACTATTCCAGCATGGATCTCTCATGGGCTGCAGCCCCTGCCAGAAAACTTGCTCCTGCATGGGCTGCTCTCCCCAAGCTGCAGTTGCTGCCAGGAGCCTGCATCGCTGCATCGCGGGCTGCAGCTTCTCTCAGGGCATATCCACTTGCTTCAGCACTAGGTCCTCCATGGCTATGGTGTGGATATGTGCGCTGATATGGTGCTCTCCACAGACAACCTGCATCAGCATGGCCTTCTCCAAGCCTGCAGGAGAATCTCTGCTCTGGTGCCTCAAGCACCTCCTCCCCCTCCTTCTTGACTGACCTTGGTGTCCACAGGGTTGTTTCTCTCATATTTCTCTCACTCCTCCCTGTCACTAACACTGCACAGTTTGGGGTTTTTACCCTTTCCATACATTTTCCAGCTTGGCTGATTGGCTCATCTTCTCAGAGAGGCCACCCCTGCAGTCCCCCGGCTGCCAATACCTTGCCATAACCCTCTGCAGATATATGATAAATAAGAAAAAAGAATTTACTTGAACCTTTCATAACATAGGTTTCCAAGCCAAAAATAACATTACAAAAATGGAGACTATTTTAGTCTTCCAAAATAAACATTTTGGAAGACTAAAACTAAAACTCCTACGCAAAACATTACACCTAGCTTTTTTTGCTGAATGTAAAATTAGCTATAACAGTAAAGCTAATACAGAAATCTAAAAAGAAATATTTTAAAGAAAATAAGCAGCTTACTAAATACCCATTGCAACTTTGTCACAATCAGCACTGTCAACCCCTAAGCAAAACCCTATGTCAGAACTATAGCGTTCTTAAAACATCATGAAATACCATTTTGTTTGAGGCAAATTTGAAATGCAGAGGTTGGAAAATCACTGTGGATATTTAACACCTATACTTCACAATTTAAAAGTCCTTTAGATTACCGATTATCAGCCACCTGAAGAAGGTCTGCAATATAAGGGTCCTCTGGCTGAGGAACTGGATAGGCACTCACACCTGATGGAGGGACCGGCTGGTCTATCTGCATGCGTTGACGCCGGAAGGGAATGCTTTTTTTTCTGCCACCTGAGAAAGCCCAAAACCAAATATGTATTACTTGGAGTTAAAGCAAGGGAGTCTTCTTTAATGCAAAATGAAATTTCCTATTGATTCCACTGCTTCTGAACTGACACCTTTCACCATTTCAATCTTCCTGTAAAAAGTTTATAAAATTTGTACGTTGCAGACAATACCATTCCTATAGGTTAGTATCAGCTTTGCCAAGTTCAGTTTTATAATAAGGAAACATGCAAAGGTCAGTATAAGTAATTTCCACCAGTGTTTAAGACCCTAAATATTCTACAGTTCAAGCTGATTGAATCTGTTACTGATTAATCCAAATAAAAAGCTAAACTAAAATGCCACAAGACATTTTGTTTTCACATTTAAGAACTATTTCATGACTGCACTGTTTGCATTGCTAATTAATGTTTGTTTTTTCTTCTATCCTGCTGTCATTTCAGTGACTGAAAATCATAAGCATATCAAGCAGAGTAAGTTATTTGCTTGCATGGTAACATTATATTAAAAACAAAGAGAAACATAGTAGTATTACCAGAAGGAATAATAACTCTTCACCACCTGATTAAATAAGAATATACAATATTTGATGCCGTAGCATAGAAAAATCAGAGAAGACTAGCGACCAAAGGGGAAGTATGCAGAACGAAAAAAGTGAAACATGGCATCTTTGAAATAAAGGACATGAAATGCAAAAAGCTGTGGATAAAATGGGAAAGAACTTTAAATTCACCTAACTATTTGTTAATTTCCCTCACATGTCAAAACCAGGTAGTTCAATGTCTTGGAAAGAAAAGACAATTTCAAAATTTTACAAAATACTTCTATTTCCTTTAGCATGAAAAAAAAGGAAACCCTAGAGAAATAAATTAACCTGAAAATGTTCAGACAGTTGTAATATTTGTTTGTAGACATATTTTGCATCTTGCTACTTTTAGATCTGGGTTACAAAAACCTGAATTAGCCATTTACACATAACCAATTAGCTGTCAAAAAGATTCAAGTGTCAAAGGACTTGTCTTTGACAAGGTGCAGTATTAAAGAAATAAAAAGTAACTGTTGATTAACAGTGCCTTTAAATCACATTTTAACTTTACAGTCTTCTATTGAATCTAAGTTTGTATTCAAATGTGTCCCTTACACAATGATGTGCTAACAAAATTGCTTCCATATAGACAAAAAGACAGAATTTAGAGCCAAAACATCAAAAAAGGTTATGTTATTCCACTGGGTACTTATTTTACTGTAGTAACTCCTCTTCCTAGAAGGAAAAATTTATGTTCTGAAGAACCAAAAGCCCCCCAAAAAAGTGAAAATATCTATGATTATTTACACATACCAGGTGTTTGCACCACTGCTTGCAGATTCTTCTCCTGAAGCTGCTGAATTTTTTCAGTCTTGGCTTTGTTCTCTTTTTCTAGTATTTTAATTTTATGTACATACTGGTTATTCAGAAAAGTCAAGTCAGATGTTTCATGTTCAATCCGCCTTAAGGAGGCTTTCAAATCTTCAAGGGACAGAAAAAACAATATCATCTTTCATATTCATTATTATTTTTCCTAGTAGCATCAAAATAAGCATAAAGAGAATCATATATTCTTTTTCCATAACATGAAATTTACCAATACCCATATATATCTATCCACATACACACACACACAAATATCTATTCATACGCATTATACAAATAATACTCCTTTGTTGAATAAAGGCACAATTCACAGCAGTAGTTCTTAATTTTAAATTAAAAAGTAGCACTTCAAAGGTATGAAAGAGTATGTTAAGAATTTCTAAGAGTTTCATGTTTGATTAAAACAATGATTTGCAGGACCGCAGAAGCTTTTTAACTACAAAAGAAATGTCTGTGCATGAGCCTTAATTACTTAAATGTACCAACGTCAATAACCACTCACACTCACCTACAAGTTCAGAAAAATGAATTTGCAGATCAAGAATTAGGCCACAATTTTATTCTGGCACAGAAAGATTAAAAAAAAATCATAAT
The DNA here is from genome assembly GCA_033558185.1 of Dromococcyx pavoninus. NCBI lineage: Eukaryota > Metazoa > Chordata > Aves > Cuculiformes > Neomorphidae > Dromococcyx > Dromococcyx pavoninus. The sequence continues at coordinate 264,401 of JAUMJL010000557.1, forward strand.
TTTTATATTACCTTTAACATGACGATGAGATTGCTCTTTGAGTTTTATTATTTCTAAATGTAGTTCATTATTTTCCCTAGTAAGTTTAGCATTCTCTGTTTTATAAGGTTCCAAAATATCATCATAATTGCTGCATCCTTTTTCAGTTCTCAACTCTGCACTGCGTAAGCTCTCAGTTGTATGAACGAGGTCTCTAGAATAAAGGAGTATCAGGCATGTTAGAAATGTTATCAACCATTCCACTGCAGATGCAAATATTTATTATGCCCTGAGAAACAACATCCTTTCCCTGAGATCATGTTCACTGTAGAACAAGTGGGTTCAAAGAAAAGCAAAGAGAACATTCACATATGGAAAACTGAAAAACAGAAATCATTCACTTAAAAAAAGTAAACAGGAAAGGATAGAACAAATATAAAAAATAAATATATTTAGAATGCATACCAAAGTTTACATCTGATAATTCAATAAAATTTCATTTCTTCGTAAAGTGAAATATTCATAATTGGCAAGATACTTTTTTCTTCCATTCACTATGTAAGTTGTAGCACTACTTCCCACAAAAGAAACTTGAAATAAAGAATTAAAAGGGTCAGTTTATTAGTATTTATATGGAGTTCAGAAGCTCCATAAGAGAGATTAATAGTGATAAATGTTTGTGAAAATAGTATCAAAATCAGTGATTGAGAGATTAAACCTATCTGTTAGACACCTGACAGAGACTTAATGGTCAAGGCAGATTACTTCACATCTGTCTGCCCATGGTTCTTCTATTGGTATTAGACTCTAGAAAGCAACAGAACCAATACCTACATTTGCATGTTTAGCTAAATATAGCCAGATTACTATGGAAATGCCTACATTCATAATCAAATCAAAGCCATGAAATGAGAGATACAGTAAGATCACCCACAATTTTTACTTCTGCTACTTGTTGTGTAAAAACTGCAGAGACAATAAATTTAAACTTCTCCAAATGAGATCATAAAAAATGGAGCTATGAATGTTTTATTGTGAGTCACAGTACAGAAAACAGAAATTATGTTTACAAATAAAAAGCACATATCAATAGTGACTATTCTTGGCTCTCTTATGATGTTATAAAAGCTGAATTTTCCTGGAGCATAGACCCTTAGAAACAATTCTACTGAATTAAATGAAATCTTAAAATGTTCTCATCACTTCAGCGAACCCATTTGCCTTCATCACAGGAACTGAATGTTAGATCTGAAATAACATTGCTTGAAAATAATCTTCGGACTAAGCATTCTCCCTTATACATCAAATATTAAACAATACCTACTACACAATTATTTGTTTTTAATGAATCTACTTTTGAATACCTAAAAAGCTTTTCCACCAAAGGAAAACTCTCCACTCCTAATGGCTGGCGATAGCCCAGTTGATCTAGACGTTTCCTGAGATTAATGAACCTTCTCTCTGCAGCTGTAGTCATTGTAAACACACCTCCAAATCAGCTTTTGTCACAGCCAGAAAAACAGGACACCTGCAAAAGATTGTCTGTTACGGTATTTGTCCTTTAAAGAAGGAATAATACAGAAAAAAAACATTTTTTGTGTAGAAAATACAGTGCAAAAGCAAGTCCTTGAAATTTAAGTAAACCAAAGAGAATCAAAAGTTCTATCATAGTTACATATTTTCTTTAAAAAAGAAAAGCCTTGCCAATTAGTTTTCTCTTTCCTAACATCTTAGAATATGAACATATTTTTTTCCTTCCAGTATGCAAGAACTGAACTCTGAAGAGACTTTTCTGTGGGAAGACTAAGAAGTATATTCTGGGTTTTTTTAATCATAGTACCTTCCACAATGCAAATTGACAGATTCTTTAAAAAAATAAAAAACCTTTCTTTCAAATATAAAGTTTACTTTCAAAGTTTAGATCTAATTCCAGATGAGAATTTCGGGTTTGAGATTTATATTTGAGGGAGGAAGAATTATTACATTGATACGTCCCTCTGGATTTAAAGATACAATGAGAAAAGAAATGGAATACTGAAGCTGATGTTCCTCAATATGTGAAAATGTCTCTTCAATAGTTAGAAATATTTTTTAAAAATAGTTATTTCTGTAAAACATTTTCCCCTCACATCTCTTTATAAAGTTCAGTATTAACCTACCAGCTACAAAAAGCTCAGCAGTCGAACTACCAATCCAAGGATGTATTGTTTGCATCTCATATAAAAGGGATAGAATATAGATAACATTTAAACCATGCTGTTTCACAGTCCCTCAGATTTTAAAAATATATTAAATAAATATATGCAGGTATTAGAAAATAAAATTATTTATGAATAATTAAATGAGAAAACACACAAGTTTCTCTTGTGTCTGAGGCTGGGAAATAATTCATCTCATTGAATCAAAACGCTACAAATAAGTCTAGCAAAGGGACTGTGGTTGCTAGGTAATACTCCATGGATGAGGGAAAAATCACAAGTCTTATGAGCACAGCATCTCTTCCAGGTACTTCCAAAATATTTGTTTGAACAGGTTCAGGATGTTGACATATTACAACTGCAGTGGCATGAAGAACAACCCCTTATGTACTGTACTGAGATGGCCTTTATTGGCCAAAATTAGTTCAGGATATGAGTAGCTGGAGTAGAGATCCAAAAGATGTCCAGGAATGGAAGTGAGAAAAATTGGGGGGAATTATTTCACAAAGCTTAACACAAATATCAAAGTTTTCAAAGACAATAATTGTTGTAGAATGTTGCAAAAAAATTATGTGTCAGTAATTCCAGACTTCTGTCATTACAGACAACCATAGCATAAATCTCATCATATCCTAAACTTGGAATCTATCACTAGTCTTATCATGACACCAGAAAGTATCTAGTAACTTCTCCATTAAGAAAATTTGGCATTCTGGAAACATACAGTGAATATAAGAACTGCTATACTGATTCAGTTGAATCCAGGCTAATTTTGACCCAGTACCCTGTGTCCCTGACAGCTGGCACAGCAGGAATATAAAAACATAAAAATCATGAGTCAAATCTTACTCCTACATAACTTCTCTTTCTATAAACCTACAGTACAGAGACTTGATGGGCCTAAAGTTGAGCTTTCTTAGAAAAACCTAATCTTTTTTCTTAAACCTTTTTTCACTTTTGCATCAAAATAGCATGTGGCAATTAATTCCTGATTTTAACTGCACGTCTGGAAAACCAAAATTACTTAGTGTGTGCATGTCACCCCACCTTTTTTTCTTTTATTGTAAGACATACTAAATAATTATGCCTTATTCATGCTCTCAGTCATTCATGATGGCATCTTTAGCAAATCTATTTTGCAAAATTTTCTAGTAGCTTATACAGTTTGTCCCTTTTCCATGCTTTTTCTGAGATCAAGATCGCTCTGAGCAGCCATAAAGATTCTTTGCTGTAGCCTTCACTATTCATGATTTCTAACTTACTATTTGCCTTTCTGGTTGCTCTAAAGCATTAATTAGAAGCATTCACTTGTCTCTCTCTTTTGAGCAGTTATTGCCACTTTAGAGCCCATGGTGTACATTACTTTGCCTTTATTAACACTGTCCCTTAAATCCCACATAATTACTCAGTCCAGTGATATTTTCTGCAACGCTTGGACTGCTCCTAACACATTCATATAACAAGCAAATTTTGTCCCTCACTGTCTAACCCATTTTTTTGGATCACTCGTCAGTGTTAAAGAGCAGAAGGTATCCTGCACTTTCACCATAAGATAGTACTTTCTAACCTTTCTTTTAACCACTGAGTATTAAAGGACCTTTTCTCCATTTCTGAGAGAGACTTGCTTTCTTAAAAGCTTTGGTAAAGAACCTTCTCAAAAGCTTTTCCTATATCCAAGTTTCTACATCTGAAAGGGGATCTTATCAATGCTTATAAATATCTACAGGGCAGGCATCAGGGGGATGGGGCCAGAGTCTTTTCACTGGTGCCACAAGAGGTAATGGACACAAACTGGAACACAGGGAGTTCCCCTGAACATGAGGAAAAACTTTTTTAACTGTGAGGGTGGCAAAGCATTGGACCAGGCTGCCCATAGAGGTTGTGGAGACTCCCTCTCTCTCGATATTCAAAATCCACCTGGACACATCCCTGCTTTAGCAGGGGAGTTGGACTGGATGATCTCCACATGTCCCTTCCAACCCTGACCATTCCATGATTCTTACTAAGTCAACTCAATTCAGAATATCCTTTTCTATAAAGAAATTTAACAGCCTTGTGAATCACAACTGAGTCATGAAGAAAGGTACGTTGAACTTACCAGATCTGTCTGTAAATTCGCAAAGTACCAGAAAGCACTCTCAACAACTTTTGATGCTTCCCACAAGATAGCCTATGTAAGCTGCATAAATACTTCACATCAATCATGATCTAAATAGTTCATGTAATTTAGTGCAGCTACGCAGAAAACATAATTTCCATTTTAGATGAAAAACAATCAGATAAACAAATAAAAAGGGAAAATGAAATAGTACTTTAAATCAGACATTTCCAGACAAGGTTTTATCAAGATGTTTAAGAGTGCATCTTTCATTCATAGGAGAGTCATTTAGAGCCTTTGTTCCTCCATTCCTCATGCAGACTGCTAAAGATGGGCTTCATTTTGTAACATGCCTGATGGCTGTAAGCAGTCTTTTAAAGACCTAGATGTTTATGAAATAGACGTATTTGGCACATACAAACTGTTCCCTATTGTTCTAAGTCACCAATGACTAAAATGGAACACTGACACGAAAGGTGGACAATAACTGAACTTCAAATCCAGTTCCACTAGTCTATAAGTATAAAATCAATGTCCATAAAATTGTGTGAAAGAAGCAATGTTAATATATATTAGACTAAATGTTGCAGGTGGAATATTAAACAGAAAAGCTTTGGCACACTGCAATACTCCTTTCAGTCCAAAAATAATGCAGCAGAATTCATGGTGAGTAAGGGTTAAGAACTGTTCCAGATGCAAAACTTGTGTTATCAATAAGCAAATGGAATAATAAAAAAGCAGAGAAAAGATATATCTTTGCTGTGGAAAACATAATACGGTCACTGAGCCACGTGGAAGAAAGATAAAACTACACAGCTGACAATGAAACAGAAATAAATTAGTACAGACAAATTTATACATTATGAATCAATTTCTTTATTGAGTCTATAACATTAACACCAAAGATAATTATTAACTAGAGTTTCCAGTCTCAGTTCTGGGAAATTGGAAATTGGAACAGCTTGCCCAGGGAGGTGGTGGAGTCTCCATCCCTGGAGGTGTTTAAAAGAAGGGTAGATGAGTTTCTTATGGATATGGTTTAGTAGGGAGACGGGCACGGTTGGACTTGATCTCAGAGGTCTCTTCCAACCTTATGATTCTATGATTCTAAATACTAAATGCATTTTTCAGTCATTAGAACTGATAGGCTAAAGGCTTTTTTGTTTGTTTGTTTGCATGTGTGTGAAATATGTTTACAAAACACCTATCCTGCCCTGTAGTTACTGGTCAAGTAGCTCATTCTGCTCTAAAGAGTTGGTTTTGTTTTCGCTCAGGTAAAAAAGGCATCTAGTAGACCAACCATTTGACTATAGTAATGCTCCAACACATGCCTGTATATAGTCCACAGACACCAAAGACTCTGTTGTGAAATGCTGTTACTACAACATCATTTCCATGATACACTGAATGAGCCTGCACTTGCTTGGGCAAAGTTTGTTTCCAAGTTGATTTGCTGGGAGTTCACTTCTGACTGGGTATTCATACGACATGTCTGCTATGAAGTGTTGCCATTTTTATGTAATCATATAAATCACAGAATGGGTTGGGTTGGGTTGGAAGGGACCTTAAAGATCATTTAGTTCCAACATCCCTTTTCACGGACAGGGACATGTCCCACCAGACCAGGCTGCTCAAGACCCCATCCAGCCTGGCCTTGAACACTTCCAGGGAGGGGCCATCCACAGCTTCCCTGGGCAACCTGTGCCAGTGTCTCACCATCCTCATCGTGAAGAATGTCTTCCTAATGTTTAATCAAAATATTTTTCCTTCCGATTTAAAGCCATCACCCTTTGTCCTATCACTACAAGCCCTTGTAAAAAGCCCCTCCCTTCTCATCTTTCCTGTAGCCCCCTCCAGGTACTGGAAGGCTGCTACGAAGTCTCCCCGAGCCTTCTCTTCTCCAGGCTGAACACCACCAACTCTCTCATCCTGTCCTCATAGCAAAGATGCTCCAGCCCTCTGATCACAGAATTATTTGGTTTGGAGTGGATCTTAAAAATCATCCAGTTCCATCCCCACTGCCATAGAGGTTTGTATTTTGCCAATACAAAACCAAGTTCTACTTGATTTTCTAAAGCTTTCTTCTTTAAAAAGTCACTAAAACCTGCAAGTTTACATTACAGAAGAAGGAACCTCTGCCCGTTATGAGCCTGCCTATTGCCCATCTCCCCAGACTGGAAGCTCTACAGGCCGTTCAGCATCCCCAATCCATACTGACAGAGGGGTTGCCAGCCCCTTTTCAGACGGGTTTATTTTCACCTTCGCCACCCCTCCCCCGCACCACTCTTACCACACGCACCGTTAAAGGCAAATCCTGGCAGGGTGTAGAGAGCAGCTGCGATGTTTCAGGGAGGCTCCGGCGGGGAGGGGGAGGCTGCGGGATCCGGAGGTAACGAGGAACCAGCGTGCAGGGGGGAGCTCCGGGGGCAGAGCAGGGGGGAGCGGCCCAGCGTCAGACTGTGCTCAGGGGAGCCACAACGGCCGCTGCCGGGACGGCGGGAGCCCCAGCTCAGCCGCCGACTGCCGGTTTGAAAATGGCGCGCGCAGCGGCGGCCGCTTCCGCCCGGTCCCCTCAGCAACGCGGAACGCACCGCCACGCCACGCCCACCGCCCACCGCCCCGCCCCCGGGGGTGGGCTGAGAGCCGGGGAGAGCGGAAGTGGCTCTGTGCGTGTCGGTCCGCGACTCTGCGTCACAGCTGAGCCCCGAGCCTGAGTTAGGAACGGGGAGACGAGGTTTGATTTCACCTGAGTGAGGAGCTGTTTCCTGTGTGAGCTCCTGGCTCTGCAGAGGAACGGCCCGGGAGGACAACGGAGCTGCGATGCAGCAAAGAGGAGAGAGAGATGTCTCTTATTGCCGGCTGTGATGCTTCTCCAGAGGGTCTTGCGTTTAATGCCTGTAGTGTAGCTGTCTGTGGCACAGTTGATGGGGCCAGGCCTCAGGGACTGAAGTGTCTCATCTGGAAGCGGCAGGCAGTCCTCTTTTACTGGCTGTCTATACTTGCTGGTTGTTCAAGGGAATTTCTGCTAAGTATAACTTAACCTCACCTCAGAGTTGCTTTTCTCATCTTTTCTCACATGAAAAAACGCTCCAAGCAGGTTACACATAACTCGGAGCAAGTACTTTATTAGCAAACAGAAGTAGGAATTAATGAGTGTTACGGTGCTTACCCAAACCCAGCTGCCTCAGTGTTGCTGAGTTGCCAACTAGCAGGTTTTTTCTTACGAGTTTTGCAACATTCATGTTAATATTTGGGTGTTTTTAATTCTTGCATCTGCATCTCAGAAAACAAAATTGTACCCCTGTCCACATGTTTACCTCTATTGTGCCTGCTTCTATTTAACATACAACCCAGCCCTATCCAATGACTGAGCAATTTCCTCAAGCTGTACAGAAAATTGGGCCTTGAAATCACAGGCAGATGAAGCTCCAGGATGAGGAAGATTACACGTATGCCAATGCTAAATCATAATTACCAAAAGGAAGAAAAAAATAAATGTGTTGAGAAATAGAACAATTCTACTTCAATGCCCAGAGACAGAACAAGGGAAATAACCGCATTTTCACCTCTCTGAAATAACACCCAACAGAAATAAAGCATATGATGAACAGTTTAATTAAGAATTATAGCCATAGTCACATTACACCTCAGAACATGAGTTCAGTACTCCCACTGCATAAAGTTCCACATCCGTCCTTTCCCAAATGAGGAAGGGAAAAGATCTGATAGTCTTTAATGATTACATAATTTCCAAGGTGCAAAGTATTAGTGAAAACAGTTGTATCCTTTTTTTTGTGTACTATGAAGGTAGTGCTTTCTGCTTTTAACAAGAGAAGGGATTATAAATAAAAGTATCTGAACATTAGGGAAAGGGAAAATAATATATCTGCAGAGTTTGAAAATTTAATGTTTTCAAACAGTACTTCAACCCAGTAGAAGAGCAACAAATCCCCGAAGGTTTCATTCTGCCCTGAAAAACATTTGAAGCAGGAGTGTAACTTGACATATATGGCAGCAAACTACACATACACATGGAAATCCACCTTTTAAAAACAAATAGCTTTTATAGTCTTTGATTCCCTTATACCCAGGCACAAACTTTGCTGGCCTTTCTCTTCCTTTCTCGAACTTAATGAGACTGTGCAATACTGGAGCAGTAGTCTAAAATATCCTGTATAGTGAATTCCATAGTAATTCCTGATCCAGGATAACAGCGAGCTATCAGCCCTTCAAAGTGCTTGTATTGTCGTATAAACTCATCTTGCATGGAATGCCACACAACCTGCCAAAGAAAGCAAACTTTAGGAAACATCAACTAGCACAACACACTAGGTTAACTACAGAGCATTGATTCATTAATTGATTCTCAGTTCAGGTATAATTTCAAAACTAAAGTTTGCTAACAACAAAGTTCAAGAAACTGAGGTCCTACCTTAAAAAAAAATTACTGAGTTTTTTTACCCACTAAGCTTAGGATCGTTGATGTTCACAGGACTCCTACCAAATCAGCAAAGCAGAAAATAGTAAAGAAGAGGAAGTTGCCCTAAAAGAGGTATTGCTTTTGTCTTTAAAGAGACTCCGAACCAGAACGGTGCTCCTAATCCATGTTTCAGATATTAAAAAGCTGTTAATACATGCTTAACTCTTAAATCTACTTATCATTTCCTCCACTGAGGAATTTTACAGAGTATAAGAAAAAACTTAAATATAACTGTCAGAAAAGATGTAATTGAAAGTGGATTCTATCGTGTATCAGCTAAACTTGGTATCAGGTTAACAGTTCGTTTAAGTCTAGTTCTCTCTACTTCCAGTATATTTTGCAGAACAGATCACCCATAAATGGACAGCTAGGGAACTGCACAGTTCAGAAAGGAGCTTCCTTTATCTTTACCACGACACTTCAAACCAATATTACAACAAATAGAATCAGAGTGGGATTATAAAAAACTCCACTCAAAATTCATTGTTTTCAGAGTTATGCTGAAGCCAGGCCTGTCTCTCAGAACACATATGCAAAAGCAATAATGAAAAGCTTCATGTAAACATTTAGTTTACCTGAAGTAAGTTTTCTTCTTCACAGAGATGTTTATCTACCTTCTTGTAGAGGTTATCCAATCCCTTCTTCACTTCCTTACCGGGATATTCCTTTATAACTTTACGAAGCTCTTGTTTATTAAAAGCCAGTTGATAGCTTACTTCCTCTTCTCGTATACCTTGTGCCACACGAGCTTCAACACCTTCAAAAAAATGCTAACAAACAATAACAACATTAATAATTATCACAAATCTAATTAACCTGACAAACGTATGTGTAGTTAAGTCTTGATTCTGCTTGACAACTGCTATGTCTTCCCTTTCATTTTTGTTTTTTTAACTGGGCATGAAGTAGCACCCAGCCACAAACACCAAGGCACAGCCCAACAATACAGCACTCTGTAAGTACTAGTGTAAATCTGAAATCAATCATTTCTAGCATCATAGAATGGTTTGGTTCAGAAGGGACCTTAAAAATCATCAAGTTTCAACCCACCACCCACCGGATTAGGTTGCTCAAACCCATCCAACGTGGCCTGGAACACCTCCAGGGATGTGGTATCCATGACTTCCCACAGCAACCTGTGCCAGTGCCTCACCACCTTCACAGTAAATAATTTTCTTCCTAATATATAATCTAAATCTGCCCTCTTTCAGCTTAAACCATTACCACTTGTCCTATCCCTGCACTCCCTGATAAAAAGCCCCTCCCCAGCTTTCTTGTAGCCCCCACCCCTTTAAGTGCCAGAAGGCTGCTATCAACTCTCCCCAGAGCCTTCTCTTCACTAGAATCAATCAAGTTTTTCTTTGCAACCTTCACTGATCACACTGTCACTGTCTCCACACCCAAATTTTCTCAGTTTTGCTCTTCCTATTCTCTCCCCTGTCCTGCTTGGGGAGGGGACAGTCAGCAAGTTATGGGGCCAATTAGGTGCTAGCCAGAGTTAACTCACAACGAGGGTGAAGCAGCAGTAAAGCACTTCAATTTTCAAAACGAGAATACGTCTTAGACTTTACAAAAAATGAATGGCTGAAATCCATCTTATAGGAAAAGCAATGAAGATTGGGAAACATTCAGTGGCCAGAACTGAACCTGGGCCTAAATATTCAGTTTAACACTCAGTTCAACTTCAGACATATAGAAATTATCCTAAAGCTTTTCTTATTGTTGAACAGTTCAGAAACTACAGTACATTTCTTTGCAGTTGAGGTGGCAAAAATTATCCCAAAGCCCATGATTACTTTTCCCTTGTTTTTTCCTTCACCAAAACCATTTGCTTAAGACACAAGTGATGTTTAGCCAGTACTATTCATTGTCATGAAAAATTTGGTTATTTTCATCCAAATGTGTTACCCTTATGAGCAGATTTTGCCATGCATGCTCAAGTCTATACTAACAAAACAGAGATTATGACAGATGCAGTGATAAAGAGATCAGTGCAAATTAAACACTTCAGAGAGATTACTCTGGACCATTTAAAAGTATGTAAACTCAAATATACTTACATTTAATTTCTCAAGAGGCTGTCCAAGTGAATAAATTACATAAGACTGAAGATGATCAGTGTATTTCTGTTTTGCTTCTTTTTTCTCAGCCTCAAGACAAGAAATTTTCAAGCGAGAAAGTGTTGCAAAAATATGATGGAAATTCTCCATCATGACCACATCTCTGGGTGTTTTCTGGCTTTCATTAGCTACTTTCTCAACTGAAAGAAAAAAAAAAGCAAAAGACTTAAAATACCAAAAGGACAACAAAATTCAGGAAAATGTAACTGATTACCATAGTACTGTCAGAAAAAGAATTTTGGATTTTATGTCAATGATAACCATTTGTGTGAGTGATTGTCATAACTGCCACTAAATAAATCTGTATCTAAGAGCCTTCAAAAGTAGTAACAGATACGTACAGGCTCTCAGACCATGAAACTTGTATGCCAAAAAATTTGCTTCTAAAAATATACAAAATAGTGACTACATATGGTCATTTACATAAGTGAGAAACAACCCACCTTCTGTGGAGGATTACAGATATATTTTTATTATTCCTAATAAATTACTTATGCCAGACTACAACTGAGAAAATTAGGATGACTGAAGAAACGTTCTGCTGTGTCAGGCTAGGACACAAAGAACTTAAGCCACCAAGAAAGGGTCAAATTCATAGCCATAACTAAAGTGATTCATTTTAGAAAGGGCTGTGAAGATGAACTGCATTAGGACCAAATACCACAGATCCCATCCAGATTCATCTCCTCGTTTAAGCTACACTGGGACAGAAAAGGCAGGAAACCACATCACATTGAGCATGTCATGTTCCTGCCATCTCTCTCTCCCTCCAGAGTCTTAACTGTTTCCCTCTGTCACAACTGAAAGTTACTTACAGGTACGTACACAGGGAAATATCTACAGTTTTCTCTTTAAAAGCATATTAAAATCAAAAGGTTTATCATTTCTCTCCAGGAATAACATAGAGAACCAAAATTTCATCATGGTGTCAGTCACGTGGCTTGCAATAGTCTTTAGGAAAAGTAATCCATTAATTGGAGCAAAATTATATATAAATAGGAGAAAAAAAATCACTTTAGTAACTGTAACAACCTCAAAAGACCTACCACTGACAAAAACAGCTCTAATAAGTTTTATGTAGGCTTTATCTAGATCTCCTCGTCGTTCTGCATTCTTGAAAATTGATTCCGCAAGGGCCGCAAACTCTTCAAATTCAGCAACAAATGGAAGGATCCCCACTTTACTCTTCTTTGAGATTTTTACTTCATCCATCTGCTTCATTTGATTACTCTTAAATTTAAAACAAGAACAGATGTTAGCCTCTAATGAGTCCAGACCACATAACAACTAGTAAAATAAAAGAAAAATGCAGACATACAGAAGACCTGACATTTATTTAAACATAGAATTATCTTTCAATTAGTATATCTGCTTATTCTTCCTCCCCTTTTTACTCTCAAAAATTTTATTTCTTAATAAATTTCCAGTTATTTTATTTCTTAATAAATAACTGGAAAGTAAAAAGAAAGTTGACAAGCAAAATCTTCTAGCTTTTATTGTCCCTCCTTTGTTATTTAGTATTAAGGAAAAAAAAAACCCACAAGGAAAAATCCCAAACTTATCAACCAGAAGAAATTAACAATTTTCATTCAATAATCCAACATGGAAATTCACTTTTCTGATTCAGCCGAGCTAACAGTTCCTTTTGCTACAGGGAGTCTCTTTAATGTTCTACTGAAATTTTATTAATTATGATCCTGAAAAAATCAGATTCAAAATATTTTAAGCGCTCAACTGATCAAGAAAGGTCAGTCTCACTATGTTGGCCTAGAGTCAAATTGTGTTCATGACAAAAAAGTTAGAGCATCAACTATGTTTTCACTAAAGTTGCCACATTTCGTATAATCACATTCACATAAGGAATTTTCTGATAGCAGAAGCTGCCTATGCTACTACAAAAGATTTCCCATTTTATCTAAACCAAGTTTTTGTTAGATATAAGACAGAAATAACTGAACACATAGAAGAGATGTCCACTTGGCCTATTTTGCTCAAAGGGGAAAAGCAAAACCCTTGTAAGTCCTTGAGGTTTTGTTTTGGTAAGTAGAAAAGAGCCTGCTGTAGTCTGACTGAATCTCAAAAAGAGTGCAAGTTAAAACAAACAACTAAAAATGTCAACAAGTTCACAGCAGTGAATAAGTTGTCATATTTGTTACAAATAGCCAATTATTGAAGAAAACAGGAATTGAGAGGAAAAAAACACAACCCCAATTAGTATATTTCTTTTTAAGGTTTGGGCAATAGAATAGCAATAAAGTTACTAGTTTTTACTTCAAATTAAATGCAAAAATTCAACTATAAAGAAATGCAAAATCAAACTGGGTAGGAGTTGGCTTCCTGCATTATGGTTACCTTAATCAGAATGACTAAAGAACTTACAATGCATTTATCAAAGTTCCTTTTGACGGTCACCAGAACATTTCCAAGTGTTGTGCTGAGAAAGGAAGCTGGGTCCGCATTCTGTGCTGTCCATACGTGATGGCTCATCTTAACTAACATATACAGGGAATTAAAGCTATCAATCTTGTCCCCCAGCGCTATCAGATTATTCAGCTCAGGTTCAATACAGCGAAATATTTTTGTCATCATTTGTCGGATCATGTCCTTCCTATTAAAAATGCATAAGATAAAACATTATTGTTACAATTTACTAGGCTACTTTACATGTTCTTTGATAACATTTTTAGTATCATTTGATACAGTAGTTTCATTTGCATTCAACAATCTCATGATAAAACATTCCAAAAATTATTTTCTGTGTGGAAGCTGCCACACACTCAAATTCAGAACTTTGCTAAATATATTTTCCAAAGCATATTTTACACATTACAGTGCCTAGTTTCCCTTCCCAAACTATTAGAGAATTAAATACTACTGTAGAGAGAAATATCTCTCCTACATACAAAAATTATGTTTACTGACACATTCCGCATTTAGGTACGAATTAAGAGTTCACTAATCATTTTCACAAAGAGGGATCAGTTTCTGATTGTAGAGAAAAGAGTTTTCTGTGCCAAATAAATTCACACGTAGGCTTACGAATCAATACTAAAGAGCAGCAGCACATACTCAGATGATACTGTTTGTGGAACACCTGAAGTGTGTAAACGAGATAAAGTTCCTCCATCCATTTCCTCTGCTTCATTCTGTAAGAACAAGGAATGAATATACAGGAAGCTGAAAGCTTGTCTCCAATTCTATATTTAAGTGACAAGTATATCTGACAAAAGCAACATAATTATCAGCTTGGTTTCTTTTGTTTGGTTGGGGTTTTGTTTGTTTATTCCAAAGTAGCAAAACACAGCGGTTTCCAAGGTTCTGATAGTCTTTGGTCCTGTTCCCCAGAATATACTATTGAAACTTACTCCCCATTGCCTTCCTACACAGCATGATGAAGTGTTTATTATCATCTTACGAAGAAACAAAGCCGTAGCAGAAGAAACATGTCAGTCCTCCTTTAACAGATTTTGTTATCGGTCAGCCAAAAATAAAGATTCTGCCAACTAATGGAGAAAAACAAATTATTGATCACCTGGATCACACAACTGCCAGACAAATGCAGAAGTTATCTTTTACACAGGTCTCTAACGAGGTGTGTTCAATAGTTTTTATTTTGTTGACAGAATTAAAAGCCATACCGTCGTTGTTCCCGAGATGCTCTGATGTTGCTGTAGTTTGAAAAATTTACTAATGAAGTCCTGTTCTGCCAGGCACAGAGGCTCCAGTTCACTTAATACTTGCTCAAAAATCTAAAGACAGAAAAATGTTTTATCAACACACTGAAAACTATGAACAGTTAGTAATATTAGGGTTTTTTTGTTGCACAGGATTTTATATTTTCTTTCTTCAGTAGGCTTTAGAAGGTGCATTTCTACTTAAAAGAAATGGAAACAGCATGAACTTGTATCTTTAAAAGTGATACCTGCATCTTCAACATAATCCCTTCTCATCCCTATCACACTGGGAAGAACAGAATAATCTATGTTTTCCCCACAATTAGAATTTTCCTAGTCACAGTCTGAGGAAGAACTTCTGTGCTATAATGAAAACATTTGCATTTTAATAGTTAGTCATGGGTTCTGCCATTCTGCCTGGTTGCCAAGAGGAAGAAGACAAATCTAAAAGCCTAAGGGAATAAACAGGTAACTGTGCATGTAGAAGATAGCAGCTATGTAGAAACCTTTTCTACAGAGCAGGTACAGAAACCGAAAACAGATTTTGTACTGAAACAGAAGTATTCATCAAGATTGTTAGATTTAATCTAAAATGAAACATTATTTTGGCAATAATTCATTAAAATAACGTAATTTTATTAGTATGAACCACTGAAATTTTAAGTCCAATATTTGTAATGTCTCATATTTACGCTACACAGAATTTTCTCCACAAGTATTTAACGATTAAGACACGTAATAATTTATATAAATGAAACCAATCTAGTCACATACTAAATCCACACTACTGAAAATTCCCCTAGAAAAAAATAATTGAAAAAACATACTAGGTCAGCTCAACAGCTTCCAACTCTGTATCCATAAGTCACACTCACATGTCCCCAGTGAGTGAGAGATTAAAGTCAGAAATTGAAAAAAATAGCACAATACTTGTATACTGCATAAAACTTTTTAAAAGCTATCATTTTAATTCTAGACAAGTTGCAACTGTAGGTGTTTAATAACTGTTTCAGTCATACAATATTTCCTCCCAGGAAACGACTGCGCAGGGACTTGAAGTCAGAAGAAAAACGCTGATCTCCATCAAATAATCCAACAGGGAAGAAAATTATTTTTATGTCTCGTTCTGATAACAGCTCCTTTCCCCTCCATGGTAGCGAAGAATTAATACCACAAGAAGTGAAGAGTACTGTCACTTTTAGGAGGAAAAAAACCAAAACCAAAGAAACCACAAAAAAATGCTGAGGACACTCCAATAACAACTTAATGCCATTGGGTAAAGCTGAAAACTGATAAATTTTGATTTCAAACCAGTATAAATAAATTTTTTTTCAAGTCCTGGCTGAAAGATTATGCCTTCTTATCTTTCGATTTTGCTTACACGCTGGCAAAGTGTGACAGAGCACATGAATATTTGTATTGAGAAAAAAATCAGTTGAAGAATCCATCAGTTCCATTCCTATTTGCTTAAAACTCCACATTGGGCTTAAAGTTAAGAGACCTTTTTTATGCTTGATATTCTTTACGGATCACACTAAGTATATGAAGGAACCTATATTTAAGGAATCTTAAAATGACAGAATAATGCTATGATCCAAGTATTTCTCGGAAACTGCCTTTATTGGATGTGTAGTTCTACAGAATTTGAAAAAATTGGCAGGGTTTAAGATTTAAACAGTAGAGATCTTAAAACTATGCAAGAAGGATACGCAAGATGTTTCTAATACAAAACTAAGCAGGAATCCTATCCAACACTTTGGCTTTACCTTATCAAATTTTGTTCTATCTGCCACATCAAGGTCAGAGGCAGACATGTTTCCCATGTCCAAGAGTGAGGATGACTGAGACCTACGGTTTCCCGAACTCTGAACAGAGAGTTTATTTAGGCTAGAAGTAGACCCAGTCAATTTTCCCGAACTTCCGTGAAGACCTGCGAAATAAAGACAATATGAAGGAGGGGAGCAAAAGCAGAACAAAATACTCAAGAACAGGTTCATTACAGAACGCATGAGATCAAAAGTTGCTACTTGCCCACCTTAAAAATCAAACTACTCAATTTTTGTCTAAGCTGCAAAACGCTTTTGCTCTAAGCACATTCTTTTCTCACTACAAGGTAACAGAAATCCTTCAGCAAGTTTCAAACTACAATGTAGCTATATAAGCCCTTAATGTAAAGTATGGGAAAAGGTATAAAAGGAATAAAACTGTGAAATACAGGGACACTGGGATAGATATTCTCCTGGAAAGCTTGGAAGCAAAGGTCAGTTATGATCTTTGAGAATGTTCTTTAGGCAAAGGCTGCCACCAGCCTAAGAATTAATCCACAGGAGATAAAAAATTAAAAAGCCTTATATGTGTACAGGTACTTCATCTTGATGAACTTGATTCTTTCTGCTGTTAAAATCCTTTTGTCTACATAGTTTGCTCCAGGTATTTCACTGTATCTACAATGCCATAGTAATGGTATACTCCTAATGGATCCCCCTCCTTTTGGTCATAATTAATATTTAGACATTTCTTCCTGAATTGTGGGGTCTTCTCCTAGGTATACTTTTAGCATACTTTTATTCTCATTTTTCCCAGATCTTCAGAGATGTTGGAACAGGGTGAAGAAAGCTAGTAACTAAAAAGAACAAGAAATCATAAAAATATTTGAACCCCATGTAAACTTCTCATATCTCAACCACAAAGAAACTTAAAATCAATCCTGCAAGTTTCATTTTACTATTATGTTGGTATCTAGTCTAGGGACACGGATAGGACACAGTCTACAGATCTAATAGAAGTTGTTAACCTACTGGAAAAATTAGGAAAGTACAACAAACTCTCAGGCCCAAACTTATTTTTAGGTAACTAGTAGCATGGGAAAACCAAAAGACATTGCCTTTACCTGAAAACCTTCTCAACTTCTATGTTAGGCCATTTTAGCCGTCCTTCACTTTTGTCTTGCAAAAACAATGATTCTGCTAATGCTTATTTAATTCTGAACAGAATGCTTCAGTGTTAGGTAGATTTTCCATGATGCAGCACTACATCTTTATATTGACACACATGCATTGACAATACCAACTAATGCGACTAGTTATACTCACTCTCCGTTTCCTGTTTGACAGCACTTTCTTTTCGAGGCAGTGTAGCTGGGATGGATTAGGTTGCAAGCATCAAAGACAAAGACAAGTTAAAATGCAGTTTGCACAAACCATGCACAAGATGCAAGTTAAGCTCTAACTGGAAAGAAACATGCAGAAAACTACAAGCAGCAAGTAACTACATTGCAAACACATTTAGTTGGAGAGGTACTATTCTAGAAACTCAAGTGTCTAAGCTGCATGGAAACCAGAGCAAGTCTCTAGGTATTAAATTTTACTTTTTCTTTTAGAGTATGTTCAAAGAACATTTTCAGTAGCATTTATTTAAGTTCTCCCAAATTGAGAAGTCCATGAAATTAGGGTTTTATTTGTCAGAGTTAATACTGCAAAAGACTCAGTTTCCAAGATCAATCGTATTGATAACAGATGTGAAGAATTTAACATGTATTTATGCCGTTTTGTACTGAGTCAGAGATATTATCCACCTCTTCAATTTAAAAAACACACACCAATACTGCAAAATCATTCATATTGACAGTAAGACTGGCTAACATTCTCTGTTGTTTGCAAATCAGGATGTTTACATAGAGAATATATATCTTTTATATTCATGCTGCAACCAAAAATTATAACTGCAAATTCAGAGAGGATGAAAACTACAAAATATATAGTCAAATAATTTTACAAAGTCCTTTTTTTTCCTGGTTTTGGGGTTTTTTTTAAGAATAAAGTTCCCTCTAGTGGACTTCAATATGAAATTTAGTGTAAATGGGCATGTGTAGTAAATAGAGAATCCCTAACCAGTAAAAGGCATTTGCGTACATACACTAAAAGCAGTATGTGGTATTAAGAAGACCTTGATGAGGATGGATGCTACAAGCCCCCCAAAATGGAGCAGGCAAGCAGAACCTACTGCAGTAGAATGAGTAAATACTTCTAAATGCCACAAACATGTCTTAAATACCAGATGTACTCAAGTAGGCAACGCTACTGACAATTATAATATCAAACTCAAATTTAATTCCAGCCTAGTTTTTAGATCTTGGGGGTTTTGGCAGGTAAAAAGGTTTAGGTCTGATACATTTGGAATATGCATCTGTCATGCATTGATCCCACCTCTTCACCATCCTCAATTTCCAAATGCACAAGGCTATATCACAGAACGTGAAGAACTACAGGCAGGTATCAGGCTCTGGACAATGACAGGAGCCGTAGTGGCTTTAGGAAAGCTCATCCTGTAAACGTATGACAGTAGTAGCACTCTTTCCCACATTGATTTTATGGTATTTAAGTATCAAAGTCTTGGCTTAATCCGAAAAAAAAGAAAAAAAAGAAAAAAGACTACTTAAGACAAGTGTGAACACTCATGACCCAGAATTTTTTTGCCATAAAAATGCAGACAAAGAACCTTGCACTAGCACAGAATGCCAGAATTCTCCCAGCATCCCCTCTGCGTTTGAGGCATTCAAATAGCAGTGCTAATCCCAAAGCACAAAAAAGGCAAGAACACACACCAACACAGCTTGGAAACAGGTCATCTTCAGTGTCTGAGTACAACTGGAGCATTATGCACCTGCACTACTCCTTAAATAAGTTTAATTTAAAATATATCACTTCTTAATAGTAATGTGCAACTGGTAATAGTACAACCACTACCTTCAGCTTAGAAGCCTTTGAAATTATGCAGTACTATAAGCTGTTACAAAATACATGAATAACTTGATATTTAAATGGTGAAATATTTCTATGAGAAAAAGCTTTTTAAACATACGTAATTTCTTTCTCTTCATTATAAGAGTAATACTGAGGACTGAAGGTTTTTTTAGCTAATTCATTGTTAAATTTGCTTGTGGCCTCAAATATGTGGTCATTGGTAACCATTACTTAACAGTTTAATCATCACTCATAATATTACTAATTCTAGGAGAGTTCCCACTGGATACAGTTCTCAGTTTTGGCTTTATGCAATTTTCAGAAGACTGGGCAGTTAAGTTTTGCATATCAGTCACCAGCAAGACACAAACACAAACGTAGTCTTTATATGACTGTGAAAACGTAGTGTTACAAAAGAAATCAAACCAAGAGAACTGGTTAAAAAAAATCTGTTTCTCTTCTTGACTCTTCTGTGCTTGATGTTTGCACAAATACATGACAGAAGCCTTCTCAAGGCACAGCTCTTATGCTTATGAAGGACCTCCTTCTCCACAAAGCCTGATCACTCCATAATCACAGTATCACAAGGTTGGAAAAGACCTCTGAGATCATCGAGTCCAACCTATGACCCAACACCAACACCTGCTTGTCATTTAAACCATGGCACTAAGCGCCTCATCCAATCTGTTTTTAAACACCTCCAGGGACAATGACTCCACCACCTCCCTGGGCAGCGCATTCCAAAGGCCAATCACCCTTTCAGTGAAAAACTTTTCCCTAATATCAAGCCTAAACCTCCCCCGACAAAGCTTGAGCCCATATTTACAGAAGTTAGGAAAGTGCTAAAAAACTGTCTCCTCACAAATGCAAATCACAAAATAAGTGCCAGGAAAAAAATGTTTAGAATGTTTTCAAAATCAATTTATATCAGGATAAAGTGTTTCGTTCTCACAATAAGATTCAAGATTCATGAATTTAACTCTTCCAATAACAACACATTATGGCACCACTTGCCCTCCATGTCCAACAGCTTGCCATGACTTATCTTTCCATCTTCCCTCTCCCTCAATAAAGCCTCCCCACTCTCCTTTCTTCCTTTCTTTACTTTTTTTTTCTGTTCTCTACCAAACTCCGAAGCCAGCACCTAAAACAGTCCTGACAGAACTTACTAGTTAAAGCTGCTCATCATTTCCAAATTCAGAATTTGGAAACTGGTGAACTGTGGCAAATATAAATATTTTAAACAAGGTCTGAAGCAGTGCACTTCAAAATATAGAATAGCCAATATATAAATACACCTATATCACTGTTGTTTTCTAAGTATTCGGGTTATGGGTTTTTTTAAAAAAG
Source organism: Dromococcyx pavoninus (assembly GCA_033558185.1). Lineage (NCBI taxonomy): Eukaryota > Metazoa > Chordata > Aves > Cuculiformes > Neomorphidae > Dromococcyx > Dromococcyx pavoninus. Next base: position 285,042 of record JAUMJL010000557.1, read on the forward strand.
CTTTACTTCCACTCTCACACTAGCCTATTCAATCCTAGCAGGAATACATACCCCCTCAAACAGAAAGGCCTACAAGTTAACAGAGTATGATTTCTAGTCTTAAACCACAAAGGTAAATCCCCCTGAAAACACAACAAAATACACAAGTTTCCTTAGAATTAGCGGTAAAACTGCCTTCTTAAAATCCACCTAAAACTTATTAAAAGCAGAAGTAATAGCAGAAGGAACACACACATGTTGCCTAAGCTTTCTTTGATTACAAGAGCTTTTTTTTGTCAAATATGTTCCAGTAATAAAGCAGGATAGTTCAAGTAATAAAATACAGTTGGCTTTATGCTAAAAACTGAGTGCAGATTTGGAAATCTGAGAATATCATATTTTATCCTTCTATTTTGACCAATTTCACAAGATTTCAGTTATGCTGCTTAGGCCTTGTGGAAGTCAGAAGTTTTACCAATCTTATTTTTCATCCAACCTCTTCGACCTTGCCAGAAGTAAACAATTTACACCATTGTAAAATTGGCCCTAGGTGTTGTAATGAGTATTTTATAAGAAAATAATAAGATTCAAAGCCCCCTGGAAGCTTACCAAACTTTTTTCCTTCTCTGGTTGTGCCCGTCATCTTGATCTTGGCCACCTCAAAGAAATCTTTTATTTCCCTTTCATATAATCTTGATAAATAATCCATATAATTCTTAAAGGAAAAATGTAAAGTTAGTTAACAGGTACACATATTGACTTTGTTCTATTACAATTAAATAGATCTTAAAAATCACCAAGTATGTCAAGTTCCACTAAATAGAGAACTGTTATGGGCTATATATGTGTGTAAATATCTATTTATGTAGCATGCAAAAAATATATTCATGATATTTAAGCAGGTTATATTCATTTTCCTAGTTGAGTTCACTAAGCATCAATTAGAAACTGATACTTCCCCTCCACAAGGAAAGATATGAAAAATGGTACATACAAATAGGATTAGTAGTGGTAGAACATCATAGAATTAATTCATTGTTAGAATGGAGAGAATACAGCACCATTTTTTGCAGCCTCTTTTACTGGACTCTTACTGTGCACCCCAAAAAGCAATCAGGATGCCTATTTTACACATCTTCCTTTATTATTCTCACAAGGAAAACAAAAGACTAGAAAACTCTAGGAGGCACAAACTCAGTGTGCCTACTTCCTACAACATCCAATCAATCCCAAAATAATTTGCTTGCAACACTGCCAAAAATAACCTTGAATTTTAAAGAGACAAGAGGCACAACAACTGAAAAAAGTGTGACAATTATCTGGTTTGCTTAGATTTTTAGTACATAGGATCATGAAGATGTCAATAATTCATTGATGTTTCTCCTACTCTGAAAGGGAAAGAACAACTATTTCAAAGCCATTTTAAAGAGTTTAATTTAAATCTTACAAGGCTGAGTGTTTAAGAATGACAATATTTTAATAAAAGAAGACTTGTTCTGTAAGGACTATCTTTTTCCCTTGACTTCTAGCTAAACGTTTTCTACACTTCTGTAGTAATTTTTTCCCTCCATGTCAGTTTTAAACAAGCTAGTTGAAAGTTACATAGAGAAAGTCAAAGTACTTCTATTTAATCCACTTTAAAAGAGACCTCTGAAGTTTTCGATATTCCAAAATGAAACCAAGCTCTGTTGAAGTAAAGATGTCACCTACGCAACAAGCACATCAACATGTGCTTAATTATTTTTCTTACTAGACTGGAAAATGGCAAACTCGTTTCACATAAATATCAAGATTAATATCTTAAGGTACCTCAGAACAGTCATAAAATCTTGGAGGGGAAAAGTGATACAGGACACAACAAATACCAAAAAATGAAATTTCCTATTCCAAAGAGGAACAAAGAAGAGAGGAGCACTGAAATAAATTTTATATAAAGGAATATTAAAAGGACATGCACATACACAAAGGCAATTCTTTTGACTCTCAAAAATAGTATATTATGTATATTCTGTAGAATCACTTGAGTACTTCACATACCTTTGTCAGCCCTTCGTATTTTCCATAATCTGTGTTCTTGAGCCACTCCATCAGTTTAGCATATCGAAGCAAATCTCTGTGAAATGGATGATGATTGGGTAATGTCAATTCAACAGAGTGCTGGGCAAGAGTAGAACTCTGATCGTGACCCTTGGTAAGAGAAAGTATTACAGTAAATCTGGGAGCACTGTACAGGTGTACTAGAAGTTTCCAGTAAAACTTAAGATGAAGACAGCATCCCTTTCACACCAACACAAAGGCATCAAATTATCTTGCATAGAAACAAAGTCTAGAGACATAGCTTGAAAAGACACCTTAAATTATACAGACCCTGACTTATTATAGTTGTAGCAGGTAATGCATCTTAGTAAGCTTGTTCATCATATGGCTCTTGCTGTTTACCACTTTGCCTTCAGGGTGAGTCAGTTTGGCAATGAAATACAAAGTACACCTGAGTGAAAATTTAAAAACTAGCGTTCAACTGTTTCTTAACAATTCTAAGAGATTATTATACTGTTTCTATAAACAAACAACAACAAAATAATCCATAGCTGCTTCTTTTTAAAGATGTTATCTTCATATACTGTAAGACATTTCAAGTCTGCAGTCAGTGGTTGGCCTAGGCGTTATGCTGCACCTCTGAAAATCTGCTCCAATTCCACCCACTTTTGTCCACTTTCGCCAAGCCTTAAAAACATCAGTTCACACGCGTTCTTCTCCCTCCAGCACATGCAGACACACACACACTTTCAGTAAACATTTAGTAAACAGTTTACAACATGCAGCATAAACCAATCCATTTAACAGCAAGCTACAAACTTCACACTCCTCCTCGTCTCTGGTTTACCTCCTGAAAAAACACACTGGCCTCTTTAAGCAAAGATGACATCATATTGCTTGAACAACACATGATTTAGCTCTTTTAAGCTTTCACTTGTTTGAACTCACAAGCTTCCTTGGCAATTCAGGAAGCAAGCAAGGTACAGTTCACTACTGATCCTTAATGATAGTAGTGCCACAGCAGCACAAAAAGATTGTCTTTGGTAAAAGAAGCCCTAAAACTTCCAGAATACATTCATAGATTTTTTTTTTAATGAAGATATGAGTCTTGATATTATTTGTAAAAGACTAACCTTTTCTAAGTACCAAGGAGAACACGCTAACTTCTGAATAAAGCTGGAATTATTTTTATATCCATCATGAACATGCACCTAAGGTCCTGTTCTCTTTACATAAACTGAGACACAAATGGACTCAAAAAACGAACTTTGTTCATTTTTTCCTGATAGACACTGGAGAAGGGTCACACTGCTGATCTCCCTTCTGAAAGCAAACCCATAGTCTGAGTGGGACAAAAGAGTAACTTTGTGAAGTGTAATTATTGCAACATATAATTGGGAATTGGAATCCAGTCAGCATTAGCCACACCTCTACTGATGTAATTACTGAGGTCATACTTGATATTGTGTGTACTTCTGGGCATGGATATAGCAAACATTTTCAACAGATCTTTGATAAGCTTTTATAAAAAACAGACATAGAAACTACTTAAGGTTCTCTTCTATCCCCTGGTTTGCAATATTCCTAGAGAATGCACCTTAATGTTCAAGTTCACTATAGTTTAAGGCCATTTACCTGGTGGCTTTCACTGCTTTTTTCAATTAAGTCAGTCCACAGGCTTGTTCGTATTCGTGCTAGGAAATGGAAATACTCAGCTATCCAAATTTTTATTGCTCCTTTCATCTAACAATTTTATTCATGTCCCTTTATTACACACAACTTTTTTATTTTTGCTTAGTAGTTGCATTCTTCATAAAGCTAGAAGACCAACACCCTCCCAAGACAAATTTCTCTCTCCGGGCCAACTTTTTCCATAGGACTAATCATTCTGGTTGTCCTAAATTATGTATTGTTCCAGTTTGTGCCAAAACATCATGGAGCTTCTACATGTACCTTCTCCATTTAATTAACAGGCTTCCTCTCACTACATATACATTTATGTTAACTGTTACCAAATGGTACTGCAAGTTTGTTATTCAACTATTTCATAGTTTCAAAGGCAAAAAGCCCAGAGTTGTCTTTTAATTGAACACTGAACGTGATTCTTAAAAAAAAAAATCAAGTATTAGACAGTAAGGTTAATCAAATATCATTAGGACACAGTAAAGACAACTACATTAACTGTTAGTAGCAGTTACTGCAAACAGTTTTTAACACTGCAGTGAACAGCAATCCAAAGTTACATTTCAATATAAAGCTTCTAAAATTTATTCTCATGGTTACATAAAGGAAATGAACCACCTTAATATCTTACAACAGTAGTTTCAATCACTTGTTTGTTTTTAAAAAAGAACAATTTCATACTTCTAAGACAATATATTTATCTTATGTTAATGCAACTTTAGTTTTCCATCTGAGTTCTGAATCGTTGTATGTCCTGCTCTCCAGATGATAAAGGTATCCCAGTTAGACTTTTCAAAAACACACGGGACTGAGAAGTTGCTATATTCTATTCATCAGACTAACAAACCAGGGTCATATTGGAGATATAACATTTTTTATCTTACTAACACTTGAATCCGAACCACAAAATGAAGTACACAAACTTTTCCTTTTGCAACAAGCAAAAAGGATCTGCAGAGGCTCCTATCTTGCAGTTAATGAACTCTTCCTGCTTAACCTTACAGCGAGGTAACTGCTGATTAATAGCTCACAGCTAACAGCAGGTCAAAACTTTACAGAGGGCAAGCTGATATGGAAGATAATGGTGAAGACACTATTAGCATCAGAATTTAAAATTAAAAAGTAATTGCAAATTGGTAATAGCATTCTCAATAGCACTGAAAAGTCTCTTTAGAAGTATTTCATGCGATAACATGTGTATTACATAGGAATAACAATCTTACCATTTCTGAAAATAAAATCTTTTAAACTGAACACCTACTCCCCAGTCAGAGGGTAGGACAGTCTGTGTTTAGTTTTTCAAAATATAAAAAGTAACAGGAGAAACATATCTTCTTAAGAACATAAACTAAAGGCAAAAAACTAACATGCTGTAGAACTGGAATTCTGCAAAGTGAAGAAAATGCAAGAAGCACTTATCTTTGCCATAAAAAGCCAGGATTGTACTCTCAAATGCAATTTTCTATACAATTACCCAGCACAATTCTATGCCAATTTCTGCATGCAGTCTAATACATAAAACTTCTAAAACTGTGATTGTGCTAATACATATGAAAACAGAGATTGCTGGGGTTTTTATTTGCAAATACTACAATTTCACCCAATTGCAGTATCTGTAAAGTCAAATACATATTACAGTTTCCTAAAGATATTTTCCTCTATACATCTAAATCTGTCTCTTAGCAATTTCTGGAGATCAAATCAGAGAAGTGTTATCTCATAAACAGATAAAGCATGAGGGCTGATAAAACTAATGGAAGTGAGAAAGAGAATAAGTCTTACGCTCTGCAATCAGTAAGGATAAATTTCTTTTTGTAAAGCCACAGATGCAGCTGCTAGTTAGGTAAGTCAAGCGCTCAAAAAATTAGTTACAAAAGCTTGTATCAAACCCAATGTACTCACTGGAACTGAAAGAGAGTGGGACCTGTTATAGAGCTGAAGGAAGGTCTGGGTAAACTAATTGGAGATAAAAAAATACAGACATTAAAAACAACTGATGCTAAAAAAGACATCCAAGCCTTTAGGGAAGAAGTCCTAGGACAGCGATTTCTGAATATTTCAACTTAAGGCTTAAAAATCAAAGTTTTGACATTTTACTCCACATGGTTTGGGTTTTTTATGGTCCTTGAAATTCAGACAGCAAGAAAAATGTTCTCAGGCTCTGACACCCTTAAAAAAAGACAGTGCTTTTTCTCCTCAATTAATCAAGCTTTACAATTAACATAAATCCTTACATATCATGTGCATTAACATGATGTGTTTAATTCATATAGCAAACTCACTAAAGGAAAGGATTTTTAAATTTAAGAGAGAGTGCTGTAAGCAACCATATTTTGGTATGCATAGTATTATCTCTTCCTGAAGTGTCTCTAGCAGTTACTGATTTCATCACAGAACATGTCCAATTTTAGGTGGACTGTGTTTCTTCTCAGGAAAAGTTTGTGACAAAGAATTTCACGTAAAATAGTAAGAAATAATACCTGCTGAACAAAGACACTGTTCAAATGACTGGCAAGTCTCCGGGCAAACTGCTCACGCAAGTCACTAAATCGCTGCTGTTGCTGTTTCACTGCATGAAGCATATCATGTCCTAAAACAAAACAAAAGTCACTGAGTACAAAAAATATAATAATATATTGTATGTGGGAATCATAGGACCAGAGGTCACAATTCTCTCCATCTGCAGAAACAAAATCTGAGAGTAGTTGGAAAGGCACTACTGTAATAAAATTTATATTAGATTGCAGTCTAACAAAAACATTACCTGGACGAAGAGCTACATTCATACACTGCAGAAGGGCATCTGCTGCGTTAGTGCAGGCCTCAATGCCTCGAGAAGACGTCAGATCTCCTTCCTGAAGGGCCTTTATATGACCTTTAGCCAAATCCATGTGATTCTACAAAATAATAGATAGTACTGTCCATAAGCCAAAAGCAGGTTGGTTTGCTGTGCTGCTGAGCCGAGTGATAAATACTATTCCATCATTAAAAAAACTTACTGAAGTTAGTACGATAATAAAACAGAAAATTTAACTCATTATTTTAAATTAGTTTCATTTATGGCTGCTAAAGAGGGTAACAACCCAGGAGAATTTTATGCCCGATGTGAACAACCAGAGTACACACAATAAAAACTCTTACCACTAAGAACTCTATCTCTGACAGTAGTTTCACATTATTTGTGTTGCTTAGATGGATTAGGTGGTTGCTTTCTGAAATTTGATCCATTTGCTCTTTTACACTCTGAAGCATTTCTTCATAACTGCTCAGCTTTAGCTCAATTTGGTCTACTTCCTTTAAAGCTTCATCCAGCAGCTTCATTAAGATATTCACTTGTTTCTCCGAAGCCATAATTGACTGGATATTTGCCTGCACAGAAAGTTAAGCCACAACATTTTAAGAGACATTTTTGTATCTCAAAAGCATTCTGATACCTCCTTCTGTCTCCATTACTGTCAAATAAACACTTTCCAAAACCCTTGATGAGAGAGACAAAGCAATATAAACTTGTAGTACTTCTCATGTAAAGTGCTATTGATCACAGCAGTCCCTCAATCTATAACACTTCTTCATTCCATAAAGCACATAAAACAAAACTTTGCTCAAGTTTTAGAATTAGTGATCTCCATAAAAATAAAAACTAAAGAGTAATCCAGACAACAAAGGAACATTTTTAATTCCAGAAAAACAGCTGAGGTGATAAGGTCACATTTTCTGTTGCGAGATCAGCTATCTCTATGATAACAGCCATTTTCAAAATTTAAGAGAGACATGCAACTTGACCATTTAAGGAGGTTGCTGATTTTTCTCTCAAGATTGTATCCCGTACACCTCCTTTAGTTTTCTAAGTGACCTGTAAAATGTTGGGTTGTTTAAAAAACAAAAGAGCAAACTATGTGGTACTGTTACGGACAGACAAATACCGAAACGCTATTAGACTAAACCAGTTTCCTAATTACACTCAGAGAAGTATTTTAGACATAAAGAGTTCACATCCATGGACACAAACATCTATTCTCTCTCTCCCTGCACTCCTGCAACTCACCCTAGAGGGGCTGGAAGGTAAAGAGCAAAGTTGAAGATCTTTAAAATCTGATAATAGCTTGTAGCTTTGCATAGGAGCAGATACACATTTAAACATGCAGCAGAACATGTTCTTTACCCTTTAAAAGAACACTACATAGTCAGTACCAATGAAAACATTTCAACATGCTAACACACTGTATATTAGAAGAAATATTGACCTACCCCATCTAGCACTTGTAGCTCTCTTGACAACTTCTCAGCAAAGGCTTCAGCATTAGAAATGGCATATTCACACCCTTCCATCATTATTTCAATATCCTGTTCCTCTCTTGCATTTAACTCCTGGTATTCATCCACAGCCTCTTCATCACCTCCTGCTACACTTTGATTCTCTCCACTTGGAACAGATTCTTACATAGAGGAGGGAAATGAAACAGCTCATCAAGTGCAGAAAGTCAGAAGCATTTTAAGAGTACTTAAGTACGTTCAACTATCTTTAAGTAAATGGATCCATTAAACAAATTTCATAATAAGCACCTGCTAACTAGGTACACTTTTTTCAATTCTCAGTCTTCCATGGGCTTCATTAAGATTTCCAGAACTTGTTTCCAACAGTGATGTTTTCCAAATTATGTACCATAATCAAAATACAAACAGCCACCTTCCTCTACTGCACGTACAAAGGGACATACTGCCTCATCTTATTCACCTCACACTGGTAATCAGTGACAGAACAGATTACAGTATTACACTAGACTTGTTAGCAGAAGATCAGTAGAATTCAGGCTCTTTTGGTAGACAGAGCGTAAAAGGAACATATTAAAGTTGTTAAGAAATGTATCACTGAATAAATAAATATCTTGATGCTCAAGATAAATTTCACAGCAGGAAAATCAGTACTGAGTAAGTGAAAATTACCTAAGAATGTATCCATGAACTATGATGTCTCATGGCAGTACTTATCTCATTCAACAAGCCATTTAAAGGCTGACAAATGATATACAGAACATTAAGACAGCCCAGCCAGAAAGCTTTTAGGACATTTGAAATAGCTCTTCATCTCTATCAACTTGACAAGCTACCCAAAGCACTATTTAAAAACCAAAACAAAACATAAATTATTCTAGAGAAATTGCTTACCAAGCAGAATAAAGGAAAAAGGTGTTACCCACCTTCTGCAACTTTAGGCAGTTCTGAAGAATTAAAAGGTATGGAAAAGCAGAGGAAAGCAAGCAGAGAATGTTAGCTAGACAAAGTATGAACAGTGTGTCTATTTTTAAGTGGCAGTAAGTTTGAATGTTTCAATGTTGCACAAACTCGAAAAGTTAGAGGTTGGTTAAAAGCAAATTTCAGTCAACACCAAAGTACAGAAAACCTGTCCACCCTGGTTTGGATTTTTAATTTACCTTCTTTTCCACAACCCAGTCTAGTACTTGATATCAACAGTTCAACCACTTCTGACAGAGTCAACGAGAGATATGCTTACTCACAAGGCTTTACTAAAAATATTTAACTATTAAAAAGATAACATCACTGTAAAAATAACTAATACAGCACGAGCGAACAAGATAAAGCCTTCTTAGCAACTGCTCACATATACTGTAATAGGGTCCAGCAGATTTTAACATATCCTTCACATTTTCCAAGATAGAAATGTCATCTAAAACCTCATAGTACTTTTCGCATGCCACTGAAGTGTCACTTTTTAAAGCATTTTTCTAATTTAGAAGTGAAAATGAGAACAACAGCAGATTTGTTACACATTTAGACCTACCAAATCTTGCATGCAGATTTTATTCTGTTTAAGAAAGAATGTCTTAGAAATAGAATGCTTATCAATATTTAGAATTTCATTAATGAAGTATTTTGCTTCAGTTCTCAGTGTTCTAACAGAAAATTTGTTATCTAGTCACCTTGTTTATCTGAATACTTAGAAAACATAAAAGAATAAAGTTGAATAGGAAAAAACATCAGGATTAGGATATTTTTAGTATATTTGTTTTATATCAATAATTACTACACTTCATGCTTAACATACAGTTGTAAAAATTTACCTTCCAAAAGCTGTGAACTAACATTAATAAAGTCAATTTTCTTTCTAAGATATCTCTGATTGAGTTTCCATATACACGAAATGAAGGTGTTCTTTTCCACTGTGCTGCTTGCAACCCATTTGTACACTTTGTCAAAATGCAAGTCAAATTCAGGATTCTCCTGCAAAAGATGAGATACGTTACAGGCTCAACAGTCAAATGACTCTCTGAACTGAAGAGATTGTTTACTCAACAAATTGAGATGGCAGGATAAAAATGAAGTTCCAAATGCCAACCTTAAGGTGACACACCACTGGCATTCTGATACACCTTAATGAAGGTGGTAAAACACTGAAGTGAAAAAACCGAATCCATACTATGAAGGCAGTATTTTGTCAAACCACATAAAACAACAAAGACACATTATACACATCTGTAAGAGTTTCAAGAAACATTTGACAGCACTGTCTGCCCTGAAACACTGACTTAATGCCTTGTTAGTCTTCTGAAATCAAAAGCAGTAGCTGGAATTACTGACAACATACTACAATACAATTCAAGGAGACTCAGGGGAACAAGCAAGGGAAAAAATTCTAAGCACTCTATATATCTATATATATTTATATATGACAGTATTTAATAGCACCGCATGGGACATAAATGATCATTTGCTACTTCAAAGGTAAAAAACTACTATAGAAGTCTTCTCCACTAGATTTATTGCCCTAAGAATGTAACTTTGACGACAATTCAATAATATACTTTCCTTTCTACAGCCACATGAACTCAGCATGGACCGTAACTGGTTATAGTCTGTTTTAAAGATCACATTCTAAGCATTTTACAAAGTCCAGCCTGCTTCTTATGAAAAATATTATTGCCTCAGATACAATACTTGTGTATAGTTTGCAAAAACTACAATTGCTCTACTTATTACCTATGTTGTCACTACTATCTGTAGAAGCACGCTGCACATGAAACCTCACATGATGGGAAACAGTATTTCCTGTACAGTGCAATAAAAGTAGTTGTTTTTTCTGTAGCTTACATTGATAAAGTAATTACCATAAATTTCTAAACAAAAGCATATCATCACAAAATTTAAGCTGCCTGACAACTAGTGCAAGGAAGGCCCATGTCAAGACAGTTGCACATGATCACGTTTGGAAAACAAAACTTGATGCACCTATCAACTTCAATTCTGACATCTTTTTAACATGAGAGTTTGGCATTCAACCTTTTTTGTAAGAAAATTCCAAAATCCTCTTTAGAGTGGTATATACATTACAGCACAGTTCTGACTACAGTTAAATGAATTCTGGTTTGCAAGGAAAAAACCTTGAAAGGCGGTATCATCTTAAAAGGAAGTTTAACTTGAAAGAAGCAATTCTCCAACAGGATATTTAGGAACAGCGAGGAAAAGTCTAAAATCCAGCCAACAAGTATGTGGATGACCAAAATAACAACCCATATTTAACCAATATCTGGGGAGGGGAAAACCAAAGAATTTTCAACGTCAGTTTTCTGGAATATTCTTCCAGATCACCAGTTAACAGTATATAAACTGACATCACAGGATGAAGATTTTTCATCTCTGCCTGTTTGTACGTCTTAGTTTATGACAAAAGATGAATCTTCATCGTGAAAAATACGTTACTCTCTTCTATGGAAAAGAACAACAGCTCAGGACTGTATATTTTCCAATAAAAAGCTAATGTCATGATTCACAGAACAGACATAAGAGATCACCTTTGAAAACTTAAAACATTCTTTAAGAGAAAAAAATACTACACATAGCTCAATATCAACAGTAAGATAGTCACAATTTTTTAAAAGAAAATCTAAGCTTTGAATAAAAATCTACATAAAACTTGAAACACACAGAAAAGTATCAGTCCTTACCATAAGCACTCTACAGTCACTGAGAGACCACTACAATAAATAAGGCAGATAGCCAGAATATTGCTATTCAAGCATATCTAGACTCTTCTTACTCAGTTTACCAGGATTATATTCTTGGAAAGGCTGGAAGACAATGCAGGCATAAGTAGCACAGGAATGTGCCATACCAATTCCTAATTAACAGGAATGTATCACATCTAATTAACACGTTATCCATCCAAGCTTTAAAGCAGTCAGTATCAAGGAAGTTAACTTTGAGTCAAAATGATATTCTGAGCAGAGTAGTAAACCAAGAAAAGTCACACATACTTTAATAGCATCTTTGGCATCAACAACAGCAAGATCTCGAAGTGCCCATGCAGTCTGCCTTTTGTAGAAATCTCCCTTGTCAGATTTTTTCACCTTTACCACATTTACTTGCACTGGTCTTTCCGTTGTCACTGTTAAATGAAGTAAAAGAGTAATTTCAAAAGGCACAAATTACTGCAACATCTGTTTCTGCTATTCTTCAACTTCTGAACTGAATTATCTTTCATTTCAAATTACAATGAGGTCTGGGAATAAAAGTTTCAGGTTTTATTTCTTTTTTAATAAAAGCAATAATGGAAGCATAAGCTACAACTGATTTTCTGCATTAGAAATGGAAAGCACATGTTTTATACGGTGCAAGAATAAATATGGTAACCAAAGCTAAGACAAATGCAACTGAATTAAAAGCAAAGGTGAAGACAAGATATACAGCATGGTATTACTATGTACCTGTGGCACACAAAAAGCAGTTTCTCTTCTTTTTGCCTGCTTTACACACATTGACAATGCTCAACAAGCGTTCATCATTGGGAGTGAATATATCCCTCTGTAAAGCATGCTTGATTGCAGTCATTTTCTCTCAGCTGAAAGATTTTAAAGAAGTCACAATACATTTAACACACAAAAAGAACTAGTCATTTACTTACAACATCTAATTTTTTGAAATTAAATTTTATATTTAACTTAATGAATCATAATCTAGACAAGCATCATTGATTAGTAGACCAGCCCACTTCTGGGAAGAGTCCAAGATAAAGCTTACTATCTTACTTCAGTTAGATATCAACACTAGGATGACCCTTCTGCCTAATTTAATGGAGAAGAAAAAGTTTCTTATTAGTAAAATGGAATGTGAGGCATTAAAAAAAAAAAAGTTACAATAAGACTCAAAAGAAAAAAAAAAGGACCCCCTCACTGAGTAGTGGAATTTCAGAATGGGTCTGAAATGAGCCATGGATCTAGTAAAAATCTGTATGAAGAGGGTGAACAAAAAACCACCACAAATTTGACAGTACGGAGAATGTAAACCTAAAGTCGCTACAGTGAAGAACTTAAATGAAACTTTAAGTCTAGAAACCTTCAGTTAAATTTTCAGGACTCTTTCACTAAATCAAGCTCATACATTTGGCAGACCAAGTTGAAAATTACATTCCATTTAGAGGGAGAAAAAGCGTCTGTGGCTCCCTCCTTTGCAGAAAGATTTCTAGAATGGCTGCTATGACACGCTGCATCAATTCACCACTCAGATGCTATAGGTTCTAGTTTAAGAAATCACTACTTTTGAGTCTTGGTGTATCATATAGACATCCTCTTACTCCTCTAGTAGAGAGAAAAATCATTCTGATTCAGAATCAGTGTTCCTGCATACCTCCTCGCTCCTTTGTCCCTTGTAAGAGAAACTCTGAATCAGTACTTGATCCCACGTTATGGAAGTATTCTCCTCCTTAAACAGCATTCTTAAAGCAGAATAAACACACCACATTCTATTCAGTAGCAAAATTAAAAAAGCAAACCAAACAACCAACCAAACAAAAAAACCCCAATCTGTACTCAAGTTTTCCCAGGCTGATACCTCCACAAAGATATTTCATGGTGGTTATCGGTTGTCAAATTTATCATTACCAGTGTCTGGATAGTTACTAGAAAATTATTATTACCATATGAGTGGCACCACGTTTATAACATATTCTTCACACAACTCCCGCTGTCCCAAAAGAACAGAAATAAACACGAGGAGCTGGAGATAAAGCAGTTTCCTCAGAAAAGTGCTTTGAGAGAGCTGAGATCACACTAGTCTCTACTAAATCACTTTAGACACGGCTGCAGGTTTTTTTCCAATAATGCTACAGACGAAGCATGAAATCTATCAAAGACATCGCCACACAGGCATTGCCTGCCCAGGAAACACACGAGAAAGGATTCAACACAGCAGCCCGGTAAGGCTGCTCCGTGAGCACTGCTCCAAGCGTGCAAACAAGCAAACGCGCTATTCCTGCACCCTAAGGGGTTAAACACATCACGTGAGAGCGCAGCCTAAATGCAACCGCAGGGGAACCAATCGACCAACCGACCTGAAGATCAACGATCTAACGGCGGCCTCCCAGGGGCCTGACCGGCACCCGCTTCCCCGCCTCTCACCCGCAAGTCCAGCGGGAATCGACCGACCGACCGACCGACCGACCGACAGACAGACAGATAGATAGACAGACAGCCGCTGCCGCCACGGCTCCGCCCCGGAACGACCGGCAAGGCCCGGCCCGCGGAGGAAGGAGTGGTGAAGCCCTCGCAGCCGGGGCGGAGGAGGCCGGGGCCGCCTCGCTCTCAGTGCGGAGCCCGGAGTGACCACTGCGGAAAGACAAGGGACACAGACACTTCCCGCGTCGCCGCCCGCCCGCAGCCACCGCTTCCGCTTCCGCTCACGTGACGACAGGGGCGGGGCTGCGGGGGCGGGGCGGGTTTTGCCTGGTGGAGGGTGGCCTCACTGTGTCGCCGCTCGGCCCCCGTGCTGCCCACCAGCGTCTGTAACAGCCTTGTGCCCCTGCACTCAGCACTGGGGAGGCCACACCTCGAGTACTGGGGTCAGTTTTGGGCCCCTCACTCCAAGAAGGACATTGAGGGACTGGAGCGCGTCCAGAGAAGGGAACGAGGCTGGGGAAGGGGCTGGAGAACAAGGCCTATGAGGAGAGATTGAGGAAACTGGGGGTGTTTACCCTGGAGGAGAGGAGGCTGAGGGGAAATCTCATCGCTGTCCGAAAAGCTTCCCCGAGCTCTGAAGAGCTGGGGGTAAGAAGCTCCTTCCAGCAACTGTGAACGGTCAGGGCTGTTTAGCTCTCAGGTAAAACCCTGCTGTGCAGGTACGAGAGCACTAATGTAAATATCTCTCTGTGTTGCAACCTGCCAAAGGTGTTTACCAGCTGGTGCAATGGGAGAGCTCTTACCATCAAAGAGTTTGTAACAAGATGTTGTAGCAAGATGTAAGCAGCCTTCCAGTACCTAAAGGGGAGCTACAGGAAAGCTGCGGAGGGGCTCTGTATCAGGGAGTGCAGTGATAGGACGAGGGGAAACAGTACTAAGCTGAGAGAGGGAACATTTACATTAGCTATTAGGAACAGGCTGGGTTTTTTTTTTACTGTGAGAGAGGTGAGGCACTGGCACAGGTTTCCGAGAGAAAAAAGTCGTGAATGCCCCATCCCTGAACGTGTTCAAGACCAGGTTGGATGAGGCTTTGAGCAACCTGGAAGGTGTCTCTGCGCACAGCAGGGGGATTGAAACTAGATCATCTTTAAAGTCCCTGCCAACCCAACCCGCTCTGTTATTCTGTGAAATAACATAAGTTGCATCAAAAGCAAAACCGATGTCAGGTCAACTTGCTTCTGATGTCTGTGTCCTCAACTGACCTCATGCTGGGGTTACTGTTTTATGTCTTTTAGGACACAAATGTATTCACAAAAGAAATGCAAGTATAGCTGGGGTTGAAAGATACATGCAACCCACTACAGTATGACAGTATCTTAGACTTTCAGATGACAAATCCATCTCCAGCCACAGCTGCAAAGGAACAACTGTAGTATAGTTTGGCCACAGCTTCAGGATTAATAGTAACTTCAGTGAAAGGCATTCAGATTTTGGCTTTACCCTAAGCAGAAGCAGCCTTAGTGACTGGCATCAAAGACTGTCAGTTATAATTCAAAGGGAAAAGTTACTCTGTGAACATGACATTTTGAATTTGGAATCTAACTGTGAAAAATGATGTCCAAATCTGGCAGCAGCTACTTGCTGAATTCAGTGAGAACTGGACCTACTTTACTGTAACAGAGGTTCTCCACATGATCTGTGTACTTCACTCATTTTTAGTATTGTTCATGTAAATTAATATAGTATTTTTTCAATATAGTATTTTTGCATGCAGAGTTAAGGGAAGGCTGAAGTCATAACAGATTATTTGAACTGTATGATTTATTCACATAATACATCAGTATGCCTTAAAGGTATGGTTGATAAAATGTATTAACCAGGCCATGACCAGATAGAACAAAAAATACCTTTTCAAGTTCTTGTTATTAATTGCCAAAACTTGGACTTTTAACATGTAAAACTCATTTCATCATTCCTGTATTGCTTTTCCATTTGACTGGAAGCACTAAACATTACTGACCAATAGAGCCTTGCTGAATGTACTTCTATTTCTGATTTACAAAACAACATGCTGTATACTTCTATAATACATCATTCATGAGGGCCAAGGTTAAAAGAGAAGTTACAGTTTGGTAATTTCTCAATTCAGCCACAAAGTGTAATGTCTGGCTAGAGAAAGACTGGAAAAGACAGCCATAAAATATGGGACAACGTTTCATAAATGTTATGTGGCAAACCCCTTCTAGTTTCCTTTCTTTAGCTGTTAATTCTGCTTCAGGGTGAAAAAGAAAACAGTTTGTTAATGCTAAAATGTGGTTACGCATGTGAAAACTGACATAAGATCATCTCACACAATGCACAGTGCCATTCTCTCCTGCTTAACTTCCCACAGTTGCTCTTTATAAAGGGCTTTGATCTTCAGTACTCACTTAAATTAATGACGAAATATTCTTAAATCACATATTAAAAATTATGCAATGCAATCCTTTGTTTTACTGGAAGAAGATCGATTTATATGCTGTAAGTCCAGAACAGGCTCCCCTCCCTGCTCTCTTCCACTTCCAAAATTATTTTTTAAATTCCGCATTGATTTGTATTTGCTTAATTTAAGATGCAGGGAAAGATTAGTTAGGCATGAAAGATACACACATAGGAAAAGAACCCTTCTGTTTTGGACATAAGGTCATGGTCCTCAGGCAGAAAAAATTACTTTAAACCTATGAATTCCAGTGGAATTTCACCAGTGTTTTTTTAATATGGGACTGTCTTATCTGAGTGCTGATGTTAAATGCTTGTTATAGCATGGAGCTGCAGGAAATGTGGGGTTTTTAAGTATAGAGTAAGACAAATATGGTATTGATAAATGCTACATACAGAATATTCTCAAATTCTTTTGCTATAGATCTCCCTATATCTTAATTCTGATGTTGGTTAAAGAGTTTAAAAAAAACAAGTGAGCATGAATTTTCATTTGTTCTTTATCACTCTTCTTCAAGGCTGCCATATTTTTTTGTTTTCTCTGGAACGGATATGGCTGATAAAAATTCCTGCATTTGGAAGAAAATCCACATTATATCCATAATCTGAAGCATTAATTCAATCCATAATTCAGTTGAAACCTTCTATAAGAATACTGCAAATGCATGTGTGATAATCTTTAATGCTATAAGTTTCTTCCTGTTCCATTTTGGCGAAGTCTTCTAGGAGAAGCAGACAAATCCCCAGATACTGTATTTCAGACTGCATTCTGTATATCCAGTGTCTGGAAATGTGACATAGGAAGCAATCCTGCACTAATTGAAAGGTGGGCTATTGAGCCTGTCAGGTATTTCCATTCATAATTTAATATATTCTCTGTCTCCTGTGGTGCAGCTGTGCTATACAAACCTCAAAGCAACAGTCTCCTGCACCTCAGGATGAAGACTTTCCATAGCGTGATCAGGTCAGTCCAGCAATTACAGTGTCTTGGTATTTGACATCTTAGAAAAACTTTATAAATGCAGAGAGTTCCTTCATTAGGTCTGCAAAGATCTTTTAAAGTATTTCTCCTTTTGATTATCCCACTGTATTCAGTGTTGGTGTGGCCTCACCTTGAGTACTGTGTGCAGTTCTGGGCCTCACAGTTTAAGAAGGATGTGAAGGTCCTCGAGTGTGTTCAGAGGAGCTCAACAAGGCTGGCTGAAAGGGCTGGAAGGCATGACCTGTGAGGAACAGCTAAAGACTTTGGGCTTGTCTAGTTGCGGAAAAGGAAGTTGAAGGGCAGCCTCATTGCTCCTTACAGCTTCCTGAGGAGAGGAAGTGGAGAGGGAGGCGCTGATCTCTTCTCCCTGGTGTCCAGCGACAGGATGCATAGGAATGGCTCAAGGCCAGGAGAGGTTCAGGCTGGACATTAAGAAGCATTTCTTTACCAAGAGGGTGGTCAAACACTGGAAAAGGATTCCTGGAGAGGTGGTCAGTGCCCCAAACCTGTCAATGTTTAAGAGACGTTTGGACAACACCTTTAACAACATGTTTTAAATTTTGACCCTGAAGCATTCAGGCAGTTGGACTAGATGATTGTTGAAAGTCCCCTCCAACTGAAGTTTCTGTTGTATTCTATTCTATATTATATTATATTATATTATATTATATTATATTATATTATATTATATTATATTATATTATATTATATTATATTATATTATATTATATGCTATGCTATGCTATTCTATGCTATTCTATTTGCAATAGTCTGTTTAGTCAGATCACTTATTAAAGAATGTTTGAAATACAATGTTATCAGACAGAGAAAATGCCAGACAGATTTGAATTGCATATTATTCCATATAAAATGCAGGCTTATTTGTTTTCTAATATAGTCAGTTTAATGTTTATACAGTTCAAGAATAGAAAGATACAAACTATTGATTCAAGTCCATTAAATATGTTTGAACATTATAGTCATTTTTAGCTTATCAGTTTCTAACATTATACAGACAATTATTCATCAGGAAATCACTATATCTGTCCTTTATTTCAAAAGAATACTCTGAAGTGCTTCTTTTAGAGTTCTATATTTTTATTACAATTGCAAGGTGAATGATGGAAGCTTTTTCACCCAGAAAATATTTCCTTGTGCATATTAAGCAATGCATTTGTAAACATTACAGAAAACATGGTGACCTCTGTAATGAATACACATTCAAACAAGACAATGTATCGTAGATAACTAGTATGAATTACAGTTGCTACTAAAAATAGTTTTGTGGAACCTGGATATTGGGCAAATACTTGTAGCTTTGGATCAAATGTTACAGCAACCATACTTGGACTGGATTACCCTAAAGACATTCTAAAAAGAACAACTGCATTTTATAAACAATTACTATAAATACAGCCCTTCTCTCTATTTAGGTGGCAAATGTAAGATTTAAGTCCTTACAAATTCCAGAAGATCTGTGTTACCTGCATAAACTGCCTTCACAACTGTCAAGACAGACATAGTCACTAAGATCTCAGTCAGAATTAATACAATTTACAACATATGCCTAGAATAAATATATAGCTTCTGAAGATTAGCTAATCAAAGGTATGGCCTTTCCTATATAGAAGGAATAGGAAAACATTTAAAAAGTAAAGAAAGCTATACATTTTATGCAGTCTTCTAATATATTCTTTCTTATTTGATATTATTTCAATTTTGAATCCAAAGTATGTTTACACAAACATTTTCCAAGGTGGAAGTTCATGTGAAAGACAACAGTAAAGTACAAATCACAGTGTCCTTGTGCAACTATCCCATTTTACAGATAGCAGGTAATGAGAGAGGACATTAACCAGATCATGATTTCCTAGGAGCTACTTGCACCCATCAGCTTTAGGTATGTAGCTGGTCCTCTGCTGGTCTCCCTGTACTCTCTTGGTTGCCACAAGGGAAAGCAATTTTTTTTCCTGCGGGACGTTCTGAATAACCTTTTGGGCTGGAATTTCTTTATTGACTATGGGAAGAGCAGCCAACTAGCTTAGCTGACTGATGCTGGGCAATATCAATGCACTTCTTATTGTCAACAGTTCTTCTTCAGCTCTTAGTCAATACAGCTTTAATTTATCCTCTTGTTTCTACTGTAATATGATACTGTCACAAGTCCAGCTGTGATTTTTTGTTATGGGTGAGATCTTCCAGACCACCCAGTAGCCTCCACACCATGTTAAGTATAACTCTAAGTACTAATAAGCATTTAATTAGTGCACTGAATATGCTAACGCATAGCTAGAAACTGGTGAAAATTGCTCTCATAATTCTATGAATTTTGAAAAGTCTATCACTTGTCTACAAAGTAATTGTAGTAGCCAACAACTGCTGTTTACATATTGTTTTGTTAACTCTTGGTCCAGAGGTAGAGACATAAACAAACAACTTTTTGCCCTGACTGAGCCTGTTCGTATACATAAAGTACAAGAAAGATTATGTTAATGATATAAAACAAAAAAGTTCTTAAAGGTCTGATAAATAAAGCAATTCTGCTTAAGAACATTCATTATCTGTTTCTAAAACTGTACCACAAATAATGGATAGGCCAAAGGGAGTACAAGATTTTCTGAGGGAAAAATAATTATAACTCCATATGTGAAAAACTGGTCCCATGGTACCTGAATGCAAAAGCCCGATTCACCAAGATGAGAATTTAATTCTTGTATGGTGCTAATATTTTAAAAATATTTCCAGCTATTAGTGAAAGATAATTTATACATCCATGAACATATGAACAAGTGCTAGCTCTAGTTACATAAGCAATCACCAATGAACATGAGAATTACTGGTCCCATGTTGAAAGTCTCACCTATTTGTAGGTATTTACCCACTTGAGGCCTCTTATATACAAAGGAATGGTCAATTGTTTATGTAAAAAGTATGTTCCATTTTTTACTTATATGTAAAATTAAAAAGCAGATACTGCATATCACTTACTATCTTTTTGATCAGATGATTTATGAAATGCTGGTCAGTGAAAGTCAACCAGTCACCTTAGTGTTAGAAAATGCATCTTTAGGACAAAGGACACAGGGAGAGACATAAAAGGTTAGAAGCATAGAAGCATATCCTCATCAGTACTAAGCAATCCCTATTGTTGGATGACCAGATTGAATCATCATTTAGGTAGGTGTCATCAAAGTTCACAATCTTCAAGTCCTTCTTAAGGTACATTTCATTCAGTTTGTTTAGCGTTCGAGCAAAGGTGTATTTAGATGCACAACTGTATGCTTCCAGGTGGTAGACTTCATGGAAGTGCATATCAAAATATGGATTATCCTAAAAAAAATGAGAGAGAATGTAATTACTACACACACATATTACAGCTATAAAACAGCAATCTGTTATTCTCTGCCCAGCTACCTTCAGGGCTTTTTCTCAGTTTGATGGGCTCTAAAGGACTTTGCATATTTCTGTTATTCATACTAAAGGGTCTATTAAAATTTTACAAAGTAACAGTTTATAATTAGCTGAATTCTTTACCAGTAGGAGTTTTGCCTGAGTAAAACTTTCAGTTTGACCAAGCAATAGGCTGCACTTTATTGGGATTATACAACCTTGTTTTGAAATGAACCAATTTGTCATGTTGCCTAAAACACACTGTATGAAAAGCACTTGCCTTGGACTATAACAATATGTGCCTGTCAAAAGAGGAATATTGATTGCTCTTCCTGCCTAAATTGTAATTCTCTGTGCTTTCTGGCTCTTTGGCACAATTAAACCTTGCAGCAGCAAAGTTCTGTTAAATTCTATCAATATGAATAACTACTAGGAATATTTATAGCAGTGTTAATCACACTATAATTATGAGTTTGAGGTAAATTTAGGCTTTTCTTTAACCAAAAATGAGACAGACTTTGATCATCCCAGTTGTGGAAGGCTTAATCATCTCTGAAAGATTTTGTAGCACAACACCTCAGAAAAAAGCTAAGGTCACTCATGCAGGCAAGTGATAAGGAAATCCTCTGGCTGCCTTGGCTGGGGAAGGGACAAGAACATCTACAAAAGCAAAACAACTTGGAGAGGGAATGTAAAGTAATATTAGTTTTGGCTTTTTCCCCGTCTCTGGCCTAAACTGCAAAGAGCTCCCAGGATACAGGGATCCTCTGCACTGGAGCTCACCTCCTCTGTCTCCCAGGTTCCTAGTTTCCGGTTTGAGAGCCACATGCACAGGAGGAGAACAACCAGAGCTTGTCATTTTCCTTGGAATGAGGCTCTGAAATATTTCTTGTGGGTTCTTGATTTATTTTCACTAAAATAATATAATCTGGATTCTATTTTATGTTAATTTGAAAGCACTTTCAAAGGGAAAATCATAATTTTTTTCCTGGATGGCATTTCTTATGCAGAGACAACTGTTAAAGTGTCATCTCATATAGGCTGGAAGATATTCTCCTTGGCATATTGCTCCAGCTTTTGTAAAATAGGATTTAATTCCACTTTAGGCGTTTTTCTGTATTGCACTACTGCAGCCGCATTTTACCCCTCTAAATTTGTATTTGACAGATTAGGACTTTTTTAGCAGTAAGTCTGCCAGATCTAGCCAAAGCTGTTCCATATTTACACACACAAATACACAAATATTGAATTGATCCAAGTAATGTGAGATTAAGGATGTGAAAGGGGCCCAATCGCGTGAGCTTGTACACCAATCAATGCGCTTGGAAGACACTGTGACACAGAGAACCGGTTCATACCTTCAAATGACAGCGTCACATTCTCCATAATAGTATTAAATGAAATTTTGTTTTCAAATACACATTAAAATTTATGGGATTAACTCCAGTTTACATGGGAAGCTGCAGGTGGAAACATTTATTCCCAGATATGATTAACAAATTAGAAAACATCCAGTTTATCCTTCAGATCTCAAACAGAGAGATGAAGATGACAACAAAGAAGAACATTTCTCCTTCTTCCTCTCCCTGCAACACCGCAAATGCCATACAGAGCCTCTCACATGCAATAAAACCATAATACCTTGGAGGTTTTTTCATTTTTACACAACTTTTTCAGATTATGCATTTTAATTGCATTTTAATACTTGTATCCCAAATTGCAACACAAGAAAAGTATAATATATGTATTTAATAATACACAACTTACAGTATCTGCTTCTTTTCCATCAATCATCTCCAGATCTTTCAAAAACCACTTTTCAACTATTTCGTATTTCTCCTCTCGATCCACTCGCAAGTGTTTAACCATACATATTACTACTTCCTCACTTCTAGTCACTGAAGGAAAAAATAGTTTAGATATGCAAGCAAGTACTTCCCCAAAGGTCCAATAATAAAAGACTTAATCAAACTACATTTTAGACAATAACTGAAATGGAGGTGAGCAGGGCTGTATAGGGCTATACCAAACTTAATAGTTTTATTTGGCCAGATAGTACAAATAGCACCATGTTCTCAGTCTACGGGGGAATCTTGTCCATGCAAAAACCTTTCATCTGAATTCACTCACAGTTCAGTGAAAGCCTGATTCTGGCACTGGATTTGTATGGATAACCACTTACTTTGAGGGGGAATATTTTAGGGTGCTGGAGCCAGAATATTGCAAAGCTGCTACCAAGAGTCTGTATTTACATGACTCGTGCTATACTTTCCACTCCGTGGATGAAGTTCTCCTAAGAAGCCATAACTTTTTTAAAGCAAAACTCTTTTTCCCCCATAAAATATGTAAGTAGGCCACCTAACAAATATAACATGGAAAATACTTCTTAAAAGTTTCAAGTTGCCCAGTGCTACCATTATTAATTGATTACATTGAGTGCTGCTCAGGAGACTGGATTTCTTTAACACACAGTGATGAGTGTGAAAAGCACCAAAGCCTGAACAATCTCCTGCACATCCAGCATGACAGATGCAGGGCAGGCCACTTCCCCAAGCCATCCTGGAGCCTAAGGTAAGCGTGAGATGTCACCTACCTCTGGCAGGAGCATGATGACATCACAGCATGAGGCTACAGATGCAGGAGTAAAATTCTTTTATTTCTAAATACTGCCTGAATTTTTGAAAACCCATTTTCAAATCTTGACTAGTTTTATTTTATTCCTGTTAAAACATCTTTTATTTCTCACCTGTTTATAAGGAAGTGTTTATTATATAAAGACAAACAAAGGATATATGTTTGAAATACATCTTCTTTCCATTGCAAAGAAAAACAGTGGAAAATACATAAATTGATTATAATTTCTCTCAGCCTATAACTTCCCTGCCTAGGAAATACAAATCACTGTTGCTTTTTTATCTCATCCTATCAGTTACGGTTGCTCAAGGATTTTTAACCAAAGGATCACCACTATATTATCGTCTATGGAGAAGTTACAATGGTTTCCGTTTGCAAGCAGATCTAGTAGGCTACTCTTAGGCAGTTCTCTTCGTACTTTCAGTTTCTCCTGTTTTGTTTGTTTTACTTGTGAAGGAATATGTTGTCTTTCTGAGTTAAAACAAAAGAAAACAAGCCCAAGCACAAAAGCCACCCAGTCGTGTCAGAAATCCAAGGAGATGTCCAAGTGGCTCCCAGGTCCCACACACTGCCACTTCCCTATGAGCAGAAATCGTATGGCATAAGGACAGAGCACAGATGTGTTAGGAATAATGAAACCAGGAACATGTCCTGTCCAGTGGGGGAATCTGGAAAACTGAAAAAAAAAAAATCTTTCTTTACTTTCCCTGCATTTTAGGTATTGCTTGTTCTTGCACTTGGTTAACAGACTTAAAGAAAATTTAATTTTTATGTAGAACATGAGCTTAGATCTACCATGTCATTCTACTAAACTCTAAAAGCTTTCTTGGGGAGGACATAGCTATTGCAATGCCTTCATAGAGGACAAACTATTTCTTAAGGTCTTCCATGAACAGAACAGCTTTTTCTGAGTCTCTGCCATTCTTCTCAGTTGGGAGAGAACTGGGTTGTGAAAATCCCTGAATGTGGTTGCATTTCAGCTCTACGTTCTTCCAGGGTTTATAAAGCAATTAGTCAAAGGATACTATTGCCTTCATGCAAGAACTGGGACTTCCTATGGTGAAAAAGAAGGGAAATAATATTGGGCATATGGCACAAAACTAAGATGGTTCAGTTATCCACACCAAGATTTTGTTGTAATACAGATTTTAAAAGGCACAGACTTCTAAAGTTTTGCATACAGTTTGGCTGATTTGATTTTTTTTATGGTTCTGGTTTGTTATGGCAGTCTGAAATCAACAGGAACATACTGAGGTTGCATTACAGGGATAAGATTTTAGATAATGTGTTTTGCTCCTACAGAATCGTAGCAGATGACGGTAGCTGCTGGCAGCCAGATGCAACCCATCCTTCAGAATCAGATTTCCACTCTACTCACCACTTACTTGACTATGCCTGAATATAGTGAGAGAGTTTAATATTCGATACTAGAGAGATCCCACTCTTAATTCTTCCTTTATGTCTTCAGAGTTCTCCCATGAGTTAATCTGATTAGAGGCTTTTTTTTAATGGATTGTTCTTCTCTAGCTTGAAAAGAAGTTTTTAGCAAAGATTTTTTAGCAGTCTATAATGTTATTTCTCCTCTTTGAATGTTTTGTAACAGTGAACTGTTTATGTCTACCACAATCAACATACTTCTACCAGAGAGTTTTATAAACTATGAATCAGGTTGGTATTTCTTTGCTTTCAGAAGCTCTGTGATGTTCAGGAATCCATTTCTTAAAACTATTTTTACATGCTAAAATACAAAGCCTATTCTACTAAAATTGCATAACCACAGCGAACATAACTTGCTCAGTATCTCCAGTAATCTGGAAAACAGCTTAAATAGTCTAAAGATTTCAGATGTTTAGAAAGATAATGATCACAGAGTATGTTTGACATCATCCCATATTGAATGGGATGTCTCAAGTACATAGATTATTTCTACCTGTTATATGTATTTTGAACCTGAAGAGGAAACTGGAAGAAGCATTCGCTTCAGCCTAACTACTTAGGGATGACAGCATTTCTCTTTTTGAGTTTCTTTCATTGTTGTGAAATAAAAAAACAAACCAGCTTTTCTGAAATTTTGTTCTAAAAACGTTGCAAAACAGATACACTTGAAATCAGATTTAGTAAAGAGCTGAACAATTGATTTAATTGCTCACAGCAATCTTGTTTCACTCACATTTCTTGCTAACTCAAATCTGTGTTTATTGAAACCACAAGTCTAATTTGTTACTAAAGTGATTAGGACAAGGTGCAGGGCATTATATCAAGACTGGGGATACTGCAAAAGCTCTAAAGATGACAAGTGTTGACTGCAATGTTCATGTATTGTTATGCTTTCTTATGGAAAAAACTAATCGGAACTATAGTACGCGATTGCTCTTTTAAAGGCTCTCACAGCACTGCCACGTCCTGAACGCTGTCAGGCTCTGTTGGAAGCGGCACGTTTCTCCGCAGACATTAAAGCTCACGCCCGCAACAATCCGAAACGGGAGAAAACGCCGTTTCAGGAGGCAGCCGGGAGCCGCGGGCCGGGACGGGACAGGGGTAAAGCCGGGGCGCTGCCCGCTCCTCCATGGCCCCGCGTCCTCGCAAACGCAGGGACGCGCACCCTCGCATCCCCGCGAACCCATCGGCCCCGCTCTCTTGCATCCCCGCGCACCCTCGCATCTCCACTCACTCCCGGATCCCCACGCACCCATCTGCCCCGGCCCCTCAATCTCACACACCCCGATACGCGCACCCCCGCATCCCCACACACTTTCCCATCTGCCCTGGCCCTGTACCTTCGCATTCCCATGCACCCTCGCACACTTGGGTACGCGCACCCTCTCATCCCCACGCACTTTTGCATTCCCACGCACCCTCTCATTCTCACGTACGCTTTCATCCCCACGCACCGATCTGCCCCGGCCCCGGTCCCTCGTACACCCGGATATGCACATCCTCGCATCCCCGCACACCCACGGATCTCCACGTACCCTCGCATTCCCCGGGCACCCTCTCATCCCTACGCACCCTTGCATCACCTCGCACCCATCGGCTCCGCGCCATCGCACCCTTGGGTACAAGCACACTCGCATCCCCGCGCACTCTCGCATCCCTGCGCACCCGCACCCGCACGTCCCACGCACCCTCGCACACCCGGCTCCGCACATGTTCTCATCCCCACGCACTCTGAAATCCCCAGGCACCCATCTGCCCTGGCCCCGCTCCCAAGCACACCCGGGTACGCACACCGCCGCATCCCCACGCACCCTCGCATCCCCGCGAACTCTCGCACACCCGGGTACGCGCACCCTCGCGTTCCCCCGCCGCCCACCCGCTGCGTCCCGCGGCGCCCCGGTACCTGCGGCGCACAGGTAGCACCGCTCGGCGCCCGAGCCCTCCACCTCGATGAACTCGTGCAGCCTCTGCCGCCGGGGGCCGAACAGCCTCTTCGCGAGGTCCTCCTTCACCAGCGAGGACATGGCCCCCCCCCTCGCCCCGCGGCTCAGCGCCGGGGGCCGTCCCCCCGCGCTCCGCAGCCGCCGCGGGGCTCCGCGCCGCACGTCGCCCCCCGGCCGCGCGGGGCTGCCGGGCGCGGGGGGCGCATCGCCGGTAGCGCCCCCGCGGGGTCCCGCTCCCCGCCAGCCCCGCAGCTGTCGTTAAGGCTCCGGGCGCCGCGCGAGGAGAGGCCGGCCCGCGGGTCTCCCCGCCCCACGCGTGCCCGCCCGCCCTCCTCCCTCCCTCTCGGTGCCTCCCCCTACCCCCGCGGGGACGGTGCGGGCTCTGCTGCCCCGCCGGGACGGAGATGCCCTCGGGGCGCTCGCCCGAGCTGCCACAGGAGACCACAAGGCTGGTGAGGGTTCTAGAGGAGAAATCATACGAGGAGCGGCTGAAGTCACTTGGTCTGTTCAGCCTGGAGAAGAGGAGGCTGAGGGGGGAACTCACAGCAGTTCGCTGCTTCCTCACAGGGGGAAGGAGGGGGAGGATCAGTCACTGATCCCTTCTCTCTGGTGGCCAATGACAGGACCCGAGGGAGTGGCAGGAAGATGTGCCAGGGGAGGGTTAGGTTGGATATTAGGAAAAGGCTCTTCACCCGGAGGGTGTTGGAGCACTGGAACGGCTCCCCAGGGAAGCAGTCACGGAGTCAAGCCAAGCCAAGACAATATTCAAGAAGCATTTGGACAATGCCCTCAGACACACGGTGTGAATGTTGGGGGTGTCCTGTGCAGGGACGGGAGCTGGACTCGATGATCCTTGTGTGACCCTTCCAGCTCGGGTCATTCCGTGATTCCCTCCCAGCCGGGAAAGGAGGGAATGAGCAAGGAAACACATGAAGGAATCACAGTAAAGGCAGTTTGCCGAAAGAGAGAGTTGCCTGTTAGCACACACAAGTGTGGCCACCAGGTCGAGGGAGGGGATTCTCCCCATCTACTCCACTCTCGTGAGACCTTCCCTGGACTGTTGAGTCCAATTCTGGAATCCCCAACGTAAGAAGGATATGAAACTGTTGGAATGGGTCCAGAGGAAGGCCATGTAGATGATTAGAGGGCAGAGCATCTCTGCTATGAGGACAGGCTGGGAGAGTTGCAGTTGTTCAGCCTGGAGAAGAAAAGGCTCCGGGGAGACCCTATAGCCGCCTTCCAGTACCTGAAGGGGGCCTGCAGGAAAGCTAGGGAGAGACTTTTTACAAGGGCAAGTGGGGACAGGATGAGGGGGACTGGCTTTAAACTGGAAGGGGGAAGATTTAGATTAGACTTTAGTAAAAAATTCTTCATGATAAGGGTGGTGAAACACTGGCATAGGTTTCTGAGGGAAGGTGTGGATGCCCCCACCCTGTAGGTGTTCAAGGCCAAGTTAGACGGGGCTTTGAAAAACCTGGTCTGGTGGGAGGTGTCCCTGCCCATGGCAGAGGGATTAGAACTGGATAATCTTTAAGGTCCGTTCCAACCCAAACCACTGTATGAGTCTGTGATTATATAGAGGAGTTACTAGAGTTTATGAAAGAAATTAGATAGCCTTGTGGCTGTTATTGCTGCTAATTTTCTAATAGCTTTGTGGCTATTAACAACAGCAAGGGGAAAATTACCTCCTTATAAACAGAAAGTGAAATCACCTCCATGCAACAGGAGTTTCCTAGAAGCTTAGTGGGTGTTTTGAGTGATGAGATTTCGGATCCACCTTAGCTGCAAGCCCAAATCCTAACAGTTCATAACTGAAAGCCAACAACTGGTGGTAACTAACCCAGCCAGCAAGGGCACGCGATCATGGACCGGGATGAACTTCCCATTCGGTAATACAACACTGGCCAACTGTCCCTTTCTCAGCTAATACTGCCCATGAATGTGGGTCTTATAGCCACAAACCAGAACAAGTTAACTTCTTGTTACCAGGCCACAAACAATTTTAAATCCAAATTCAACTGGGATTTCCCTGTAATCTCCAGATAGATGAATTACAGATGATTGTGAAAGCTGCAGACCCCCTACACCAGGCTCATAGTGGTCTACAAAGGAAGACCAGAGGTCTACCACATGAAGCAGGGGATCATCTTATTCCTTTCTGCTAAGTATTAATTCCTTCTGTTTCTTTTTGTGTGCTTTTCCCTGCAAACTTTACTCACATACAAATACAGTTTTCCTTACTGTACCCAGGTTATTAAATTCAATAGACATAGTAGTGTGTCCTAAAACAATAAATCTCTCTAATCTTTATCGTTTCTCAGTCACACTGTTCTGATAAAAATTGATTTACTGGATTTAGAAACAGTATTTATGATGAGTCCCTATACTCCTTTAGAGTGCATTAGTTTATACATGTAACTGGTTACTTGGGTGAGACTTCACTGTGTTGTGCATGTTGAAGCCCTCCAGAGGATGTACGTCTGATCTCTCTCAAATTCTCGTCAAGAAGCACCTCCTTACAGAGTAGTCTTTGCTGGAAGCATCTTTCCCATTTACTCTTTACTTGAAAGTGTTATAAAATGAAAGGAGGGAAGGAAGAGGTAACATTTGGAATTAATCTCTCAGAGCCACGAATTAGGTTGAAAACCATAATTTAACATTTTATTTAAATTAGACTTTACTTTCCTCTAGCTGCTGTTTCTGTTTGAGGTTTCAGTCAGGCATGATTTGCCCTGTTAACTCTTAGTTTATTGTCTGTAAGTATTCTTCCCAGCTTTAGGGCTCCAGACCGTTTTTTTTTTAACATCAGAGGTGAGATTTTAGAGTATAAACTCATGAAAAACATTCTACAATGGGCTGGCTGTGTAGAACTGTTTGATGCAGCAGAGAAACAGTGTTTCAAGCAGAAGTGATATTCAGTGAAGTATCATTTGAGTTACTTAATTCAGTTTCAAAACAGAAATGTAGGAACACATGCTGGAGAAGACATCTGTTGGTTAAAATATTTTTGTAGAACTACCCTTCTCCTTTTGGGATCCCATGAAAATAGTCTTGTATCAACCTCAGAATATACAGATGCTCAAAGAGAGGATGACTCATGATTGTATGAGGTAAAAAACACTAAACCCCATATATGACTGTTTTCTCTAATGGTATTGATGTACTTGCTTGGTTTACAGAAGTGGCACCGTTTTCTTTTCTTGAAAGAAAAAAGATAAAGAGCTTATTTGAGTTTTTATTTAACTGAAACTCAATTTTTTCAAGTTTATATCGAGTTTATACAGGTTTATCATCCTCAAAACATAATCGTGACCATCACTGGGATAAATGATACCACGCCATAGAACACCCAAAACTTTCCTTTCAAAAGAAGAGACATATTCATTCTTTACAGAATAGTAACCAGATGCTGGTTTATGGTTGAAATTTAGAAGCATATTTTGAAACGTAAGTAGGAACTATTTAATTCTTCTATGAAGAATTTACACATGTTGAATTTTACATATGTATAAGCTAAAAATTACAGCCTTAAGTAAGTTAACTTATATAATAAGAGTTTAGGTTCCTGTTTAGCAAAGCACACAATGACACATTGATGAATTTGAGCCACACTTAATTAACAGAATAAGATCCTGGCATGATGGATTCAACACTTTGTTATTCAAATAAAACCCATTCAATTTCACACAGTTTTCTCTGTGGGGTAAAACCTGAACAGTAATAAAGTAAAAAAAAAAGTAATCAAAAAAAGATTTAAAAAATCCAGTGAGTTTCTAGGCATAAAAATTACTGTTAATCTGCTGACAGCTGGAAGCTAGCACAGAATTTTGAAAGCTGTGTTCAAAACAGTAACTCTTGGTGACATGATTTTAAACATAAAGTGGAGAAAGCACAAGTAAGGACTTATATTGACCAAGAAGTCAAGAAGTATCTTGATAATTGTATTTGAAGTAAATTAGATTGTGATGCCACCCAAACTGCCTTTTTATGTTCTCATTTTCTTGTAAATGTTTTGAATAAACTCAGATTTCCTTCATGAGTTACCCGGAGTGATTTTAACAGATATTCTGCCAAAAGCCTCTTCATACTTTTTAATAAAGATTTTCATCTCTGCCTCCGTAGTGTCTAGTAATAAATTTCATTTGTCTTGGCACAAGAACCATTCTCTTCCTTCTTGAAAATTGAACATTATTATTAATGTAGATAGTCAATTACTTCAGATTAATGTGGATTTATATTTAAAATCAATACATCAACGTGATGCAAAGCACTCTTAAAACACTATAAACTTCTGCTGGATATCTAATCCATTTTTTAAAAATTCATAAAGAGTCGGGAATCTATACAACTGCATAATTTGTATGGATATTGTATTTAGGAGATGAGCACATAGTTGACAGTTGTGTGGCTTAAAATATGTTTTATTCTATACAGATCTTTATAAGTTTTTATTCTGTCAGTCACTCAAAAAGGTTAACGTCAAATACATTTAGAGAAGAAATAAAATACAAAAATGTTGAGAGTAAATTTAATTCATTGTAGTAAGGGAATGGTAGAAACATCTCCAAATGCTTTCAAAGGTGGCTGGCATTGTCGAAGAGTAACTTCAGTCAGTTATAAAGTACAGGGTTCAGTATAAGGATATTTAACTGAAAAGTAATGACTGAGCATTTGCAGATTATGTGGTCTGATCTTAAACTGGTTTCTAGCTTCCTCTTGTTGCAATAAAGGCAAATGCCTGTTCTGCACTGTCCAGTTCAGTTTGAGTCCTGGGCGTGGAAGAAACTACTCAAAGCTGAAACTACTCACGAGATTAGTAGGTCATTCTCCTTTTTCAAGGCAGAATCAACCCAATCTAGATCATTTATCTGGTCTGCTCCTAATCAGAGCCACAACTTCCTTACTGGTCATAAAGTCATGCATCTTGCATACCAAACTGCAGAACTGAAAGAACTCTAATTCCCTCGTATTTGCCGCACCCACCTGACACCTTTAGGACTCTCTGGATGCATAAAATGAGCATGATTTGATGCAAGGCATTTGAAACAAAAGAGGAGGTGTCGAGGGCAAACTTCTGCTTTTTTCTGACTTGGGAACTCCTTAACATTTGGCAATGAAAACTTGGGTTCGTTATGGGGTTTTTTCTTGGTCTTTATTCAATTCTTACACCTCATTCCACAACTGAAAATAAAATTTATATATTAATGTAAGTTTAATAAAATAAAACCACAGGGTGCTTCAACTTTTTTCTTGTCTGAATTTTCAGTCAGAACTAGAGAATACTGCACAAAGATGGGAAAAGTGCGGGTCAGCCTCTTTTTGTCTCCTCCAGGCCTCAGTTCATAACCTGGATTATGCTTGCATCATCTGTTCCCCATTGCCTTCTCACGATAGTGAAAGGTCTTGACTGTCTGATCAATGCTTTTCAGCCAGTTAATGTTACTTACACATATGGTTGGCATTTTCCTATTATAATGTTTCTCCTTTCTCTCTTCTGTAGAGAAGCATATAATGCATTGATTCTTTTCCTTCCCATTAGCATCTTGGTAAAGAACTGGATGAAGATGTAGAAACATCCTTGCCCCATGGGAGTGTAGACCCAGGACCCTGCACCTGGTTTGGCATAGCTGGTCTCTACCCATGAGTGGACACTGCTGATGGCACTAAAACAAATCAGTCAAGAAAGCATTGATGGCCTGGGATTGTGTGATCAGAAAATCAGGAGTCCTGTCCATTGGAAGATTTGTTCTATCATCTGCAGCATTTACTGTGTGGCAAAGGGCCTCTCTGTAAAATCATTATTAAGGAAGAAATTATTTTCTCCAAACACATTTTATACTGCTATTGGAAAAGTTGCTGCAATCAATGAGATACAGAATATCAGAAAGTTCTGCCCTTCAGGAAACACAATAGAGAGCTACAGCCACAGCTCTGGATTCTTCGCCAAAGACCTTTGAATCTTCTTTTTTTCACTAGGAGACATCTTGAAAAAAACCCAGTTATTTTCATCTGTCATCAGCATGGAAGTTGTAAATTATATTACAATTACTTTACTTCCATTGAAACAAACACATTAATTAAAATTAGAAAATGCTCACAGACTAGATGCTCTTTTCTTTGAGAAGCTTGACCTTTCAGCTTGGTCATTAAATGATTATCTAAGTTTTTTAGGTTTTATTTCAACTATATTCAAATTATTATAGATTGTTGCAGACTTATTAGTTTGAACAAATGGATCAGGTTTTTTACCTTTTCCTCTAGTGTGCATAAGTGTCATTCAATTAATTTATTCAAGTTCAGGTCTATTTATTGTTGGTGATGTCCCTTTGGCTCTTTTGTTGTCTAAAGCTGATCGTGCAGAATAACACCTGCAAAATCCTTTTTGTATTGCAGGCTTTTAATGTTTGGTGAACTTAAGTACTCCCTGTTCAGCTACTGGAGAATGAGAGCTTGAAAAGGTTTTGTGCTTTTCCACTCATTCATTTATACACTAAATCCTGGAATAAGTATCAGTTTATTCTGATTGCGCTGGCAGTGGAAGATTCAGGTGTTGCCCTGCAAAAGAGCAATGACTTCTACCACAAGCAGTACACGCTGAAAGTCTGGTAGCTGAACTTCATAGAATTATGGAATCACAGAATCATTAAGGTTGGAAAAGACCTCTAAGATCACCCAGTCCAACTGTAAGCACGGCACGACTGTGCCAACTAAACCACATCCTGAAGTGCCACATCTACAAGCTATTTGTACACCTGTAGGGATGGGAACTCCACCACTTCCCTTGGCAGCTTGTTCCAATGCTTGACATTTATGGAAAGGTCTTTGCTAAACACTAGTTTATATGGACTTTTTAAATTAATTGTTATCTAACTTATATTACTAGAGACAATTACTATGACACTTTGAAGTTGTAAATATGCTGAGCAAAGTGACAAATATTATATGAAAAATTATAAATAAATTGCTAATATTTTATTGTGTAAAAAGCAATAACTGAATCATGAGGCAGTAGCCTAATGACTATGTGAGTGACTGATGCAGATGCTGAGCAAACCCATATCCACAATTCATGATGTATATAAATAATTTTTTTCTGCTACTTTGTCTTGGGACTCAAAACTGGTCCAATTTGTTACCTTTAATAATGTTTTCACCAAAGAATAACTGAATAAGGAGAGCAAAGTGTATCTTTAATTCCAGCACAGTACTTCATGGTTTTTGCAATTTCTTGAAGAGACAGAACAATCTTCATGAAAAAAAAATCACTTACTTTCATCATAAAGTATGAATTATCCCTAAATTTGTCATTTTAATGAGGAGGTTCATTCAATTTTGCTATTTAGTCAATCCAACCTAGAGACTGTCAATTTTTTATATTATTTTTCATACATTTTTCTGATGTTCTGGGAACAGTACTAAACAGAAGTAACAAATATATTCACACACACAAAGTGATTTAAGCATATTGCAACAGGATAGTGAAGTTTCATCGTGTCTGCCAAACATAAAACCATTTCAGAATCAAGTAGTTCTGTTGAACTAATTAAATAATTAATTAATTCTGGAACTAATTAAGCTTGTTTTCTGAAAAGCTTCTGTCTGGTGGCTGGTTGATTTTGTGGCAGAGTTGCGCTATGACTCTGTAGGAGCCGTTCCCTGCTTAGATGTCAGATCAAGCTGGTGGAAGCTGTTGTGAATGTCCTCACCACAGGAAAAGTTTTGCTTGGTAAT
Source organism: Dromococcyx pavoninus (assembly GCA_033558185.1). Classification (NCBI taxonomy): domain Eukaryota; kingdom Metazoa; phylum Chordata; class Aves; order Cuculiformes; family Neomorphidae; genus Dromococcyx; species Dromococcyx pavoninus. The sequence goes on from JAUMJL010000557.1 coordinate 319,742, forward strand.
TAATGTCTCACCAGACACCAGAGGATCCATGTCATATCAATTTCAGTTTCCTCTGGAGCAGGTGCTCTGGTAGAGGCTGGATCCATCTGAAGCATTTACTGGGTGCATTCTCTCTTGTGCAGATTTTCAAATGTCTATGAATAATATTGACCAAGAGATGGAAAAATTGCAGTTCCATGTGCTTGCACATGTGCATTTTGTATGATTGTGGATGCTGTGTTTTCTAGGCTAGAATGTTGCAGATGATTATGATGGTTTAAATTATAAATGTACATTTTAAATAATGTACAAATAGCAACACGTGTGCCACTGCTTTCTTGGTGTATACTATTTTTCCATTGCTTTGCTTTGCCCCTCTCCATCTGCTTACCCTTGAAGCATAAGGATAATCTCATTGGATTAACTGTTCTCATATTTAAAACATATTTAAATGGAGATTCCTCCTGCTTCTCAGTATCCTGCCCTGACTCTTACGCAGAGCACCAGTATGGAAAGAATCTAAGCTGGACCCATGACTTTCCTAAACTCAAGCAGGCTTCTGGCAATCAGTGTCTTAGGGACTTTCTAAGCCTGAGGCTGTGTTCAGTCTGTTATGTTTAGTACTCACCAATAGACATAATATCTATGAAATTATCTAATTTAATTTTTAAATTGTTTATACTTTTGTCCTCCTTAGCATCCTGTTAGAGTGAGTTCCATAATTAAGTTAATATGTTGGATAAAAAAGTATTTATTTTGTTAGTTTTAAACCTGATATCTGGTAATATCTTTGGACATCTCCTAAGTGCTTGTGTCATAAGAAATAGTGAAGGGTTAATTTCAATCTCCAAACTGTTTGTGTTTTTATCAGCTTTTATCATACCCTCTCCCTTAATAATTAAATTTCTAAACTGAAAGACCCTAACCTGTTTGACCAACCTGCAAAATTTTGTGTTCTCAATAAATTTTGTTGCTTTGTTATTTATTCCTTTTTTTCCAGTTTGTTTGTACATGTACTGGACAGTTTAGGCCCCAATGCAGATACCTGAAGTCATTTTTTCATCGTGAAAACTGTTTCTGCCTTTTGGTTCCTCTCTTTTCCCTATTCATGGGAGGAGTTTCCTTTATACCTCTTGTCAGCCTTAGCTGTGTCAGTCTCTCTATTTCCAGTTTTACTTCGGAGACTTTGGTGAAAACTGGTAGAAATCTCTTGGAAATCCATGCATACCCCATCAGCTGGACAACGTATCAATATGACCATCAGCTCTTTTGGACAGTTTAATACATGTGCAACCATGAGTTACCTTTGCAAAGCATAGGGTTTCTTCCCTAATTTTCTTTTTTTTCCACCTGTGTTACTTTTTATCCTGTTAAATATTACAATTCCTATCAATTTTTGTGTCACACACAAAATGTTGTCAGGATGTTGCCTACTTGAGGAGACATTATTCTTCACTTTACCCATTCACTCCTCAACTTCTGCCTGTGTGTGTTAGCCCCAAGTACATGTACAACCTTCTTTACTTATATGAGATTTGACCAGATGTAACGATCTGCCTGGACAGATCACAATACATTTTTCCACCTTCTCCTATATTCTTGAAGCAGTAGTGACAACATCTTTCAGATCTGGACTCTGTAGTGGACTGAGCAGGTAGCAAGCTGGCTACTGTATGGAGCTGAAACTCAAAATAGAAGGTTGTAGCTGAACTCAGCCGTTGGCTGAAGTTTTATTTGTGTGGTAGAAAGTAGTCAAATAAAACTATTATCTGTTAAGGAGTTCACAACCTGTACTTTATTTCATAAAGAGTCTGTTGTTTAGATTAAGATGAACTTCAGTACAGAAAGATAAATTCATATCTCAGGCTACTGTTGAAACTTTTATAATTAAAAGATTTTAAGTGTCTGTGGGGAAAGGTGGGATGCAATCCACATATTTGCATGGAATAATATTTGCGTATTTCCCTTGTTTCAGGACAAAGATTTTGAAAAGCTTAAGTATGTACTGAATAGTTCCTCCAAGGAAAGAAGCCAGCAAGACTGTAGGCAGGTAAGCAAAATAGATTTCTACTGATAAATTATTAATCCAGGAATACTTATGCTCCTTACACATAACCATTGCATTTATGCAAATATCCTTTGGAAGGGGAAGGAGCATTTGCTTGGAGTGTGCAACATTATTGATGGTTCTGACATTTTAGACTGTTTCACTTGAAGCTGACGTTCCTGGGAGGATGTGTGCTAATCTAGCTGATACCAGTTTCCTGATCTAGAGGGACCTGCTCTTGGCAGTCTTTGCTGCGGTGTGAAAGAGGAGCAGATGCTGGTATCGAGCACTGGCAATGTGGATACTCTGGGGAAACTTGGCCCTTCAGTGTATATTATTAGGCATAAATACTAAACTACTAAAATATGCTGGTACACTGAGAGAACTATGGCTATTCCTCACACTGAAGCACCAGTTTGGGTTGAGTCTTTGCTGTTATTTTACTGGGGAAAACATTCTACAGAAGGGACAGACAAAGAACAAGGGTGAAATGAGATAATTAATAACGCATGAAGACAGTTCCTTGATACCAGGCAATGAATATTCAGGATAGAAGATTCAGTTCTGAATATATGATATTTTTTAGACTTTTTAACTAGTTCAAAGACAATTTCTGTAGGGTTATTGAGGTTTTTCTCACAGTTAAGCAGAACAAGAGGGACACAGAGGAACAAGATGTTCTTCTGCACTTTAAGTTATAATCTCCTTTTCTTAAATAGAGTAATCCTCTTATATACAATAATGAGTAAAGAAATTTAGGTTCCATTTTTTTAAGTGGATAGGTAATAAACAGACTTTTTAGAGTTAATATGTTTTTGTTTAGTTGCATTAATAGGGTAAACCTTTTCTGTAAGCATGAGGCTTGGTCTATAGCATTTCACAAATATTGACAAATATTACCTCCTTTATTGACAAATATTACCTAAGAATATGCAGTGCCAGCTGTCTCATTGATCAGGAAGGCGACTGATAAACTAAATATCACTTCCATAGTGCTGCCAGTTTAAAGTTTTTGCAAGCCATTTTCTTTGTCAGTTCACAGTGTTGACAGTATAATCACTGTTCTAAGTCTACTGAACGTTTCTTAATTTGCCTAATGTGTTAATGAAGTGAAGTCTCATGGCTCTCATTGATGAGGTAACTTGCAGTTCAGCTCTTGGAGTGTTACTGGTAGGTTGCTTTTGGGGACTATTTAGTCTTTTGGACCCACAAACAGTCTTCTGAATTCTTTACCATCAGTGTCTGTCACCAGTAACCTGTCCTGACAAATATCTTCATTCCCATAGTAGGAGGTCCACCAGCTTCTTCCTCAGATCTTGGAGCCTTACTACACCTTTTCTTCCAAGAGGCAGACATGGTTGGCATCACCTCTTGTTCCTCTGCTTAGCTATCATGAAGATTACAACACTTTCCCTTCTCTTCTTGTTGGTGGTAGGATGGGATAGTCCAGCATGATGACCAATAGCAACTTGGAGGACAAATGGCATTGAAGTGAGCATGGACTGGTACAACTTGCTCCTCTGTCCCCTTTCAATTCAGACATGAGAGGACCCCTCCCAGGGGACTCTGAATCATAGATCTTCAATGGAAAACTAAAGGACATAAAGGGGGTATTATGCATCCTGATTGAGGAAGGTGAAGAAATATGTGGCAAAAGAGACTTTCAAGCAAGGAGAGTCATTTACTCCTTTGTGCAATGGCTGATCTAAGAAGAAGAAAAAAGGTGTGGAATGTCAGAACTAGCCAAACCTAGGTAACACTAACTTTGCAATGGAAGTCAAGCACCGCTGACTGAGCCAACAAAAGTATTCTTTGCAATCTTTATTTTTTTGCCAGGGAGTAATTTCTGGCAGGGTTGACTTCACTTTTACCCCAATGTACCTTGAGGTGGCTCGTGTGTGTTTTGTGAGTTTCCACAAAGTCTTTAATTTATTTAAAAATTTTAATTAATTTAAAAATAGTTTTTTCCTTTTTTAAAAAAATACAAAGAATTCTGAAGAACAAAATATTTCAGTATTTATCTAGTAAGACACAGCTCCAAATTTACCAAGCTGTACTTTATCAGGAGTTAGAGGAAAGACTGTTGTACAATTCTTCAAGCAAGCAATATTTTCAAATAGAACAAAATCCAAAATCTCATCATAAAATGTCAATCATTCCTCAAACTCTTGACTTTGCTAAATAAAATGGTGACAAGCATCTTTCTGACATTTTGCAGTTTAAGCCACAGTCCCATCAAACTGTGTCTAAAGTAGTTAAGAAATAAATGTCCACTGTATGCAACACAGCAAACCCAGCATGCTGTATAGAATACTTTAAAATTTTAAAGACAGTTAGTTAAGTTTTAAATTCTTCAAGCTGTTCAAGAAATTTCCCTGCCTCAAGTAGTTTGTCCTACTATTTCCCATTTTCCTCCAAAACTTTGTCTAAGATCCAGGGGGTTGCCGTGTTTGAGGCTTATGACCTGGACAAAAGCCCAGGAATACGAGGCAAAAGCAGGTCTTGCAGTGCAAAAAAATAGTGTACTGATAAACACCAGGGACGTGCTAACAAGTCTTCAGATTTCTTTTGAGCTCGTTTCTCATGCATTGTAGAATATAACATGTTGATGCTTAAGCTGTGTGAGGATAGATGAGGGCTGTATGAGGCTGGGCTGGCAGTATGAGACCATTAGACTCACCATACCTTTGGACCTACTAACTTATTGAACATTTGACATTTTGGATAGCATTTGTGATCCGAGGCGTTGTAGGGAAACAGGGACCACACACCTGCTCTTGCTGCAGACAAGTCGCTTCGTATTTCCCCTCTATTCTGCACCAGATAGATTCCAATTGACTTGCTGATTCTTGATTCATCTTTATTGAGAATGGAGAAATGGGGAAGCTTGCTGATCCTATTAGTACATTGCAGTGTCACTGTAGGATACTTTGTGGTCTTCAGTGATAGCTCAGAAGTGCTTTTGGTTATCAGCGTGTTTAATGCCTTACATGGGAAAGCAAGGGGAGACTTCACAGAATCATTTAGTGGAATGAAATAATGGCTCTAGATGGGTATGAGAGGTTAAGTATTTTTAATCAGACTCTTTTGTCAATACTAAGCAAATAAAAGTCAGTATTTAGTATTTACAAAGATAAATCAAACTCTGAATAACGGCCAAACTATGCTACAATAATGCAACTCAGTTTGAAAATGTCAAAGGAAATGTTCTCTATGTTTAGTGAAGTGTATTGGTTCGTGATGGTCATGGTATTGTGGATTGTTTTTAAAAAAGAACTTAGCTAAAACATCAAAATCTAGTTTCTTGTTTTTCCAAAACCTGTGAAAGCAGTAAATATGGTACAATAATCTCCTGTGCTGCAGAATATTCCATTGAAGAAATTCTACTTAAGAGGTGCTGTTCCATCTGTAAGTATTGTAGAGAAAAATGGAGAGAGTAAGCACTGTTAACCCACTGACTTTTGTTCATGAAGAACCCAGAAAAGTGAGCTGCATCCAGGGAGTGAAAGAGGTTGAGGAAAACCCAAAAGAGATCGTGGAAATTCTGTAACGACCTTGAGGCAAACTGTATGTGAGAGCATATTTTTATTAATTAACTCCTTTAGTGTTAGCTGTTCCAAAGGTGGATAACATAACCTGAATGCCAAAATCTTTATGTGATCAGCTGTGGAAAGAAACATCTCATATAGCTTGGGAAACTGGATAATAAGGCATAGAATCATCTGGTTGGAAAAGACCTCTGAGATCAAGTCCAACCGTACCTGTCCCCTTACTAAACCATATCCCTAAGAAACTCATCCACCTGCCTTTTAAACACTTCCAGGGATGAGGACTCAACCCCCTCCCTAGGCAGCTGTTCCAATGTCTGACAACCCTTTCAGAGAAGAAATTTTTCCTGATGTCTAATCTGAACCTCCCCTGGCACAACTTGAGGCCATTTCCTCTCGTCCTGTCACTGTCACTTGCAAGAAGAGACCAACACCCACCTCACCACAACCTTCTTTCAGGCAGTTGTAGACAGTGATGAGGTCTCCCCTCAGCCTTCTCTTCTCCAAGATACACAACCCCAGTTCCCTCAGCCCTCTCCTTGTAGGCCTTTTTCTCCAGCCCCTTCCCTCAGCCTCTCTGGATGTGCTTCAGCCCCTCAATGTCCTTCTCATACTGAGGGGCCAAAACTGACCCCAGTACTCGAGGTGTTGCCTCCCCAGTGCTGAGTGCAGGGGCACAATCCCTGCCCTGCTCCTGCTGGTCACGTAGGGAGAAGCTAACCCAGAAAATGACAGTAGGTTACACAGCTTTCCTTTGCAGATGAAGAGGATGGGTAAATATCTAATCTCAAGCAGTGCACCACAGTTAACAGTAAAATACATAGTGGCTCATCATCTCATCCAGACCAACATGGTCCTGTAATACTGTAGCTCTCAGAGGGAAACTACTAAAGTGAGAGCCACATAACGGCTCAAAGGCCAGATATTAGCCCACATAGAACTGTAAATCACTTTCCATAGAGGACAAACTAGGTCTATGTGTTTGGAAGATAGATATGATTTTGTGTCTGCTCATCTGTCTTGCACTAAACGTATCCAGAAGGAAACTCATCTCCTCAACATCTCCATCTGTTCTTATCACCCCAGTTATTTCTTATCTGGGGCTAAAAGGCATCTGTGCTTTGAGTGGTCTGTCCAGGGACAGTGACCACCTTCCAGAACAAATAGGCCCTCTATATTCTTTGCATCTCCCATTATGATAAGAGATACATTTTATAATTTTAAGTGGCCTTGGAAAAAACCATAACTTTCCACAATAACTTTCTTGTTACATTTGCAGATGTAATACATCCATAGTCAGACAGCTGTAGTGTAGCCACTGTAAAAGGATGTTTCTTCTACTTTCCTTTGCTCCTGGTGAATTTCACTATACACATTTTGACTGTGGAAATGCCCTCCAAACCAGAGAGAATGTCTCCCACTCACATTGTAGATGCCCATCTACCTTTTTATGCATTATTAATATAACAGAGTCAGCAGGGCTTGTGGTTCTTTGTTTTATAAATAAAGAGATTGAAGTTTAAACTCTGCTAAAATTTGTGAACTGGGTAATGGAACACAGGAAAAAAAAGTTTAAAAGCCTTCTCGGCTCTTGGGATTTGGAGGTCCAGTATGTGAGTAGTTCTTGTAAATGTTTTCTTGTTTTCACTTCTTGCATGAATAAACAGTGGTGCAGAAATAAAAAGCATGGGCAATCTTCTCCAGTACTTCAGCAATGGCAGTTACAGTCAACAGAGGTCTTGTACAGATCCCAAAGCAATGGCATTTGCTGTAAACTTCCCCTTTTAAAATACTTTGCTACATAATGGCTAGCACTGTCCAGTAACAAATGACTTCAATTGCAGTGAAAACTCTCCAATATTCAAATAAAGATAAATTTGATTTATTTTATACTAAGTCTCTATGTAACTGTATAGAGATCGTTATCACCAAATCACAAAGTGTTTGAAGTAGGAAGGCACTTCTGGAGGTCATCTTGTCCAAACACTCTGCTCGAGCAAGGCCACCTAGAGCTGGTTGCCCTGAGTTGTGTCCTCCTGTGTTTCAATTTGTGTGCATTGTCTCCGGGGTTGTGTAGCTGGGGGGAGACCTCATCACTGCCTGAAAGGAGGTTGTGGTGAGGTGAGTGTTGGTCTCTTCTCCCAAGTGACAGGCGACAGGACGAGATGAAAGGGCTGCAAGTTGGGCCAGGGGAAGTTCAGATTAGACATGAGGAAAAATTTCTTCGCTGAAAAGGTTCTCAGGCATCAGAACAGCTGCCCGGGAGGGGGTGGAGTCCTGGAGGTGTTTAAAAGGTGAGTAGATGAGTTTCTTAGGGCCATAGTTTAGTAAAGGGACAGGTTGGACTTCATGATCTCCAATGTCTTTTCTAACCATATGATTTCATGATCCTGTCACTGGGTACCACTGAAAAAAGCCTGGCTCTGTCCTCTTTGTACCCTCCCTTCTAGTATTTATATACAATGATAAGATCCTCCTGAGCCTTTTCTTCCTGAGGCTAAACAGTCCCAGCTCTCTCAGCCTTTCCTCATTGGAGAGATGCTCCAGTCTCTTAATCATCTTCACAGCCCTCCATTGGACTCTCTCCAGTATGTCCCTTCTTTTGTACCAAGGATCCCAGAACTGGCCTCACCAGTGCTGAGTAGAGGGGGGCAGATCACCTCCCTTGACCTTCTGGCAATACTTTCATAGTTAGTGCAAAACAGAGATTTGCAGACAAACACACCCCAGGATGCCATTTGCTTTCTTAGCGTAAGGGCACATTTCTGGTTCATGTTCAAGCTTAAGCACTGCAAGAACATCCTTTCCTCAGCTGTGGTACACAAACTTTGAAGCTCTGGAGATCACAGGTGCCTGGAGCACACCATGTAGTTTGAGGTCCACATTTGAAGACCAGGAAGTAGGAATCTCAGGGATCGACTGCACTGTCATCAGAGATTTAGAAAATCAGATTGTTGAGAAGAAAATTTGCCTCATTCTCTCATTGGTTTTCCTCTGTAGACTAAATAGAACTACCTGCCAGAATATAAAGCTTTCTGTGAAGAGGGAGGTGATGATGTTCATCATGTCATACCTATAATGGACAAACTAAAATGTGCTGCAAGAAGATTTTCACTAGATTTCAAGAAAGGTAGTGAAGCAAAGAACTTGATCCTGAACAACTTTCACTGGATTGTTTTTCATAAGACAAAACTATCAGGATGAGCAACTAATTTGGTGTTAAATTTATGGTACTGACCATATCATGACAGTGTGTTAATTTTCTGCCCTCTGGGCCAATACCAGAAGTGCTGTATCTTTCACCATTCTAGGCAGTGACGTACTGATCCTTAAATCCCTCCAGAACTCCCAACCCAAAAAGGCAGACCTTTTATTCCTGGACAAAGCGGTCAACCAAGGTTATATGATAGCCCTCTAAAGGGATTTCAAACCATATATGAAATCCTTTGGGGGTCAAAATAGGATATTTGTATATCTTACTTTGACACCAAATGTTGTGTAAAGAAATTAAGTGCCTAGCTTGGGCTCTGGATTCTCCTACACTTAGTCACTCGAAAGTAAGACAGTGTCTATAGTGCTAAAAATCAATCTTCTGTAGCTTTAATTGTCTTGTCATTCTTATTGCTTGTAAATATAGCAAGGTATACAGTATAATTAGATTGAATTGACAGTCACTGCATTAAATGTTGGAATAGTTATTAAACAGCCGCGTAGACTGCTGAGGTGAATTCTTCAGGAATTCAATAAAAAAATCATAGATATCTTAACAAGGTTCATTAAAATAAAACTCTATCATACTGATTTTAGATGTAGTTCTGTTTTAAAGACTCTTGTGCTTTTCATGTCGTTTGTAAAAACATTTCTGGGCCACACTGTCACCTTTATATACTGTGAATGCTACTTTTCTGCTGACTAGGTAACAGGCAACAGAAGTAACTCCAGCTCTTCAATTTTAGTTTTGATAAGAAACATCAGCATTTAGCTTGGTTTCTGAATGAAAATATATTATTTTTTACTGTCAGTCTTGAAAGTTCTCATGGAAACCTGAATATAAAATTACCTCTTTGTTTCTATAACTGAATGAAGTTATGTCATTTTTAATTATGATTAATATCTGGCTATGGATCTTACAGACAAACACACCTTATGGTGAAAATTGGAATTAATTTTGAAATATGATCAGGTTGAGTCAAAGAAGAATCTTTTATATTCTTCTGTAGCTGGATTCATTCCATGGTTCTAAAAAGAGTCAAAACACGGTGCCTTTGCATTTTTACTGATAAGATAAACAAATGTGATACAGCAGCTTACAGCAATATGCAAGACCAATATTGTGTGATATGAAAGTTTCATTCCTGCACAGCTACTTTTCTGACCATAACTGCACTTTATGCAGTTCCCCACTTGCTGGAAATGCTGCAATAATGTGCTTTCTCCAAGAAGCTTTGAGTTAGACAGCTTATTACTACATTTGCCTTTGTTGAAATTAACCTCTATGTGGATTCTTGCTGCTGTCACCAGAAGTAGTGAATAGCCAAGTCATTATAGGAAGCCTTTTGGTTATATTCTCAGTCTCTTGGTTTGTGGGGAAGGAATTCCCCCTGTGCTGCTCTCTGGGCCTGGTTCATGAGGGAGGGATGTGCTCGGTATTTTTCAGCCGTTGTTAATTTCAGGAGGAACTGAGAGTTCAATGCTTTACAGAGCTGGCAAGCTTTTCTCAAACTGTCATAGGATTCAACTCCACAATTTTGCAGAGACAACGTAAATGGGTTTTAGAAATCCAACCATTGTAAGCATACTTGAGAAAAAATTTATTGCTGTGTACTGACAGTGATTGGTTCATGGATGTGCTAAGGGATAACAAAAAGGTGTTATAGCGTTTTAGCTGGTAGGATAAGGGCCAATGGCCAAGGATACTAAATCTGCACTTCAGGTGGTCCATAAAATTTAGCCCAACAGCAGTGGAATGTGAGGTGAAGAGCTGGATTTTTTGAAACTTGATAGCAGTACTCAAATAGAGTGATGATTTTCAAAAACTGATTTTCATTATACGTCTTTTAAATCAAACCGTTTATTTCCTATAATGTCCAGATTCTCTAACTTGCATTAAGATAATACAGCTGTAAGTTCTTCAGCTACTTTTTACTCAGATGCTAAGTAATCAGTTTTGTTTTTTCTCTCTTAAACTTTACCTTTTTGAGAAAGAATGACAAGTAGCTTGCAGTTTCTGGATATTTGGCTGTAGAGCCAGAAGCAGCAAGCTTCAAATGACTTGCTCTTCTTTCACCTGCAAAATGAGATGCATCCTCTTGCTCTGGAAAGAAAAGTTTAAGTGCAGAATGACACGGAGAATTATTCCTGATAATCTGTGGATCTTCTATTTATAAACTACTCCCAAACCCTAATAGGGAGGAAGAAAACATCAAAAATAACCCATCAATGAGGAATGTTGAAATGAATCACCCTAGGAAAAATCTTAAGCAGAATAGGAAACAAATAAAATCTAGACACTTAAACCCCAAAATTATGGGAAAAAAAGGTTTTCACTCTGCCAAATGAGAAGTGCCCAAATCTCCATAAATTTTTGGGTTTTGTTGTTGTTACTGTTGTTGATTTAATGGGGAAGACACTTGAGTGCTGCCACTTCTGAGTAAAGACATTCTGTGGAACTGTGTCTACCTGCTTTACCTTGGTGACGCAGGAGGTTTGGAGGCACAAATTAGGGGTCTCTTCTGTAGTTATTAGTTTGCTTTTATATAATTTGCCCAGCCCAGAAGTGAGTTTAGCAGATGATATATTAGCTGAAAATTCTTAAGTTGAAGATTTTAATCTTTGCAGTGAAACCTTGCATTTTGTAATGAGTTTGAAGGGAGGATGCCAGAGAGCATTTTCTCTCTTACAAAGTAGGAACCTTCAATAAAACATTTTTAAGAGAGTAATTTGTTTAATCCTGAGAGACAGTTACAATAATCTAAGGTCATTTAAGTGAAAAGAAGTTGCAGAAAAAAGTCAGAGCAGCGCCACCTGGGTCAGAACAAACATTTAAAGAAGCAGCGTGTTAATACTTAAAGAATTTATTCATGCATTTTTTATAACTTCTAGCTTTTGTAGTTGAATATAATGAATGGATCTCCAAGAGGTTGAGTCATCATGCCCGTAGCTGATGCCAGTTTCCAGGCAATAACTTTAATTATTGATGTTTTCCCTAATAGACCTGATGGCACATTTTTAAAGTAAAGGTTCTGTCTTACTAAAGGCATGCCCTGCTGCCGGGCACACTGGCTGTCCCTGGCTGAGCTAAATGTGGAGCTTCCACTTGCTCTTTAAATACAGGCTTTGGTTCTCAGTTTTGTTCTTTCATTTCTCAGTGCAGTGCTTTCACCTCTAGGCTCAGCTCTCTTTGAAAAATATTGTAACTGGAGAAGCAAACCGACTGTGAAGGTTTTGAGGGGTCTTTCAAAACCTATAAAGTTTCTTCAGAAGGCAGCATGATGCTCTGTTTATGATTTCATGAGACTATTGAGCAGCAGTTCCCAGACAAACATATGAGCCCCAAGAATTTTTCAATGACCATGTTTTGTGCTTCATAGTGCCTGGCATCTTCAGTATATGTTCCAGCATTTTTAAAACAGTATCTTTTTAGAGGGGTAGCTGGGTTTTCCTTTCATTAGATGGAAAAAACAGACAGTGAAAGGTGCAATGACTTGAATATCAGATTTAGAGGTAAATTTTGAATTAAAGAATTCACAAGTTCAAACCAAAGCTATATCTTAATTTATAGTTTTACTTAAATCAGTGCGAACTCACCTGTAAATCCTATATTCTTCACCAGAGCAGAAATGAGAAGGTGAGAAACAGACAGTGCAGCATTCCTTCTGGGTCTCAGCAAGAAACGCCTGACAACAAATGGCTTAATAAAATAATAGTTCTTTAATAAGTCATAATAAAAGAGGAATGCAGATGGTGAGTAAACCCCTTCAGATACTGGTCACCCTTCATGTGTGCACCATCAGACTCTGAATGGATTTTCCTATGGCATGCCATGCAGTTCCCCTCCACACAGTTTCCTTCCAGACATTTGAGATAGTATATTCTGTTGGTACAAGAAAACAACTCTGTCAGTAAAGGATGTTCATGGGAGGACTTCTTCCTGCACTTTTAGATAAAGGCAAGGCTGTACAGGTGGTATAATTGCCACTACGGATTGGGAGCTGCCTGCAGGCAGCGCTTCAGTGAGGTGGCTGAGGTGGTCCTGCAGCCCAGGATCTGTGCAGCACAGCACATCCTGAAGGCCACACTGGACATGGAGCAGATTAACTGCTTACTCAGGTTTGCTCTCCTGTGGATCACCAGCTCCTCAATGTAGAGTGATCTCTCAGTCAGGATGGATACAGCCTCCCATCTGGAATAGGTCCTCTTTCAGTTTGAGAGTGAATGACCGCTTTGCTCATTTCACCAGCAAAGCTCAAACTGAGTCACACGTTTTGACTGCAGCATCCTGGCAAACAAAACCCAAATCTTGTGTGCAAGCTGTCTCTCTGACTTAGGTGTGTTTTTAAAAAATCTGTGAAGGGAAACGGTGTTATGTTTGTGTTTTGCTGTGTCAGATCGGTCAGGGCACAGTGTAATTCTTTTGCTAAGGTTAAAAGCATATAGAGGACAGTGAGCATGAATGAAATAAGGCAGAAAATAAGCAAAATAAGTGGAAAAGAGGCTGGACACAAATTTCAATTCTGGCATTATCCTGTCATCCTTAACAAGCCTTTTAATATTGGGCATTTGTTTCATCTTCTTAAAATGAAGTAATTATGGTTCTTCCTTCAGAAAACAGTCGATTTCTAACAGCCACATCCAGTCTGTGAGTGGTGGCTGCCCAGTGCTGGGTCTCCATCACATTGTATCACCCAGAGCATGCACAGAAAAGAACTGTCACCGTGTCCCCGCTGGTGTGTCCAGAGAAGTTTGAACAGGAGGATTGCCCACCTTCCTTACCCTTCTCATTACTGCAGGGATATTGGGTTTACACAATTTTGGTTGTTTTCCTGTAACAATGGTGTGTCATATTGTTTCTCATGGCCTCAAAAGCATTTGAGTCTTTCTGGATGTCTTTTAATGCACTAGTACTTAAGAGAAAGAAAATCAGCTTGAAGGAGATATGCAGTGATTTTTGATGCTATATTATTATTTGTATTTCTTACTTGTTGAAGTCTGACTGTTGTACAAGAAACAGATACTGACCCAGTGAACTTACAGTCTCAATTAGCTTATAATATAAAATGAAAAAATTATATATAATATAATATCATATATGCTATAATATGCTATGATATATGATATAATATATATAATATAACAGAAGTCCATATGCATGTGTAGAGTGCATAGACATCCAAAGAATGATTTTTCTTAAAGAAACTATTAGGATAATTAATAGATTCATGTGTAAAGTGGAGAAAATCAGTGTGCCTATTCTAAAAGTAAGTCCTGCCTCACAGAATTTTGAAGGGGTCAGTCGGCACGTGGATAACCATTATCTTGGCTTTCCAAAGCTTTTGACACACAAACATAGAAATAAAGTTTGTGAAAGTACTTGGGGTTTAAATATGCATTTTGAGAATTCTGCTAAGTAACAATTTACATCTTCAAAATCCAAATTTATATAGGAAAAAAATGCATCTCCAAAAGTACATGGCTACCTGAGGTTAATAATTATTCTTTCCTTTTGCCAATATATTTCATTATATGCTTTGATTTTTTTTTTTCCATCTGTTCAGTTTTTTTAATCTACATCCTCATGGTCTTCTTGGGCTGTAGAGTAGATGCCATAGGTGGCTAAGTGCCTGGTCCCACACCAAGTTTTCCCTGTTGTGAGGGCCTTGCACTGTGAGTTTGATGGCAATCTCCCTAATGCCAGATAAGCAACAATGTACTAAGGTGAAAAAAACTGAGGAGAAACTATTTCCTGAACAATTTCAATGGCCCAACTGTTTGTTCTGGCCTTCAGCTGCTCCTCTTTGGTCCCCAAGCACCTCCTTTCACCTAGGGAACTGTACTGGCATGTTCTTAGGATGTATTTATATTCCATAGCATATGCTATGGATCAAAGACAGTTGTGTGATCTCTGGAAGTGGGAGACCCTTCGGAACGTTGTTCAAGAGCTGATTGCTGACAATTAGTGTTTTGCTGAATCTGCCTTCTCTTTTTGATATGACCGACCTTCTTTCAGCCTTCTTGAAGTCCAAAGTTTGTTCTGAGCCTTCCTTTGGCTGTCTTAGATAGAAACACAGTTGCTGAGTAATAATAAATCATGTCCATCCGTAATGCTTAATGTTCCATTACCACGTTTGCTGTTTTGTTTTGCTTTTAGATTTAGAGACATTATTAATGTATACTTGTAATGAGAACCCCAACGTGATGTGGTCTTACTTTTTACAGCAACTCAGTCAACCTTGGCTAAAGGAAAAGGATTTGTTCCCAGAATTATTTTTAGAAATGTGATGGGCTGAAACCTGTATTTTGAATTTTTCTATTGTATTTTTTTTACTAAAGTATTTCCCTTTTTCTTAAGAAGAGTGGAATACATCAGGCATTTTTTATAGCAATTTTTTGTTTATGTAATTTTTTAAAGGCAAAATATTTGTCAAATATTTTTGTTTCATTCATGAATACAATAAAAATGCACATTTTGTGTTAAAAGTAAGATTTTGAAGTAGATGATTTAACCTTTCATTCCTGTAATATGTTTGGGTTTTTTTGGTACAAGTGATGAAGGAGAGAAAGAGAGACCAGAGAGAGATCAGGTGCTCAATTGCTTCTATTAGTGATCCATATCATCCTGTCCAAATTTCTTATGTTGACTTGTGTGTGACAATGTAATGTCCATGTGTAGGGAATTGCTTCTGCTGTCTCTGCAATCTCCCTTGTGTCAGCACGAGTTCGTGTTGGCTGTGTGGGAAACTGAACTGGGGACTTCATCCAAGTTGAAATGGATCCAACAGCAACCAGCAGCAATAAGTTCCCCAGACCAGTTTGGCCTCATAATTGTTTTTGCCAGCAGAAGAGGTTGATGTAGATGCAGGAATGAACAGCAGCAGATGGAGGTGAAATAACTTCTGGCATATTTCACCTTAAACTAAAACTGTGGTGAGTAATCAAGCCCCTAAAGACACAGGTTTGGGGATGGAATCTTCCTTGGCAATTTACATAGTACCCCAAATGGAAGAATCCTGACACTTTAGTTCCTTTTCATTAATGCAAATAGATTATATCTTCTGTTGGTTTACTATTTCTAACTGCTTTTCAGACATGTTGCCAATTCTTCTGTCTTATTCCCATCTTGGCCACTTTAGGTTTATTCTCCTTAGTACTGTCGAGAGATCAAAGTGATTGTAAAAAGGTTTGGTGCACACTGAATATATTCGTTTGTGAGTAGCAAAACAATATTTAGTAGGGTGGTCAAGGTTCCCAACAGGTTTCTCTCTTCAAAGTTTCAGTTTTTAACAGGGCAGCTGGTGGCATTTGGTGCCCAGATTACAGAAAGCATTTCCATTGGCAGATGAATGCCAGTGTCTGTTTCATAACATGGTGGGAAAAGATTCACGACTGGAATTACACTTACTTGTTATGGAACATATGCAGGCCCTGCTGGGAAGCTCTCTGATCATTTTTTTTATCTACCTCATATACATGAAGAAATTTGCAATGAAATGTTGTAAATTGTAAAAGGAAGTATTCCATATTTTCTCCTCTGTAATAGTAATAAACTTTTAAATATCACTCTACATGCCGGTACGTCTCTGTAAAAAGCAGGGCAATTATTTTAAGTCAACTCAATTATTTTAAAATAATGCTGTGAAACTAAAAAAAAAGAATCTTCAACATGTAAATTGAGGCTAAGAAATTAAATAACTATCCAAGAGACACATTGGGAACTTGTATCAGCCCAGATCGGAGCCCATGAGATCTCACAGAGACACCAGCGATTTCTGCCCTGCCTTCAGCAGGTAGACAAATTATTTCACCAAAAAAGGCATTCCGGGGTCATAAGTAGGTAAATGCCCACCAGATGGTGCTGCATGACTGCTAACGGACCCATGCCCGCCGGAAAGAAAGATAAAACCACTGTCTTTCACTTTGTGAAGTCCCCTTAAAATCATTACTGATAAGGAAATTATTATGTAATTGGAGCAGGACCTGAACTAATTGCTGAAATAAAACCTTTTAGAATTTATATGGTATTTTAAAAGGGAATAATTAAATCTTCTGTGTTTTTTCTCTATTGTCACAAGTCTGCTGGAAGTAGATGTAAACAAAAATGGCAACTCTATTGAATGTTTTAAAGATATTTACACATTACATAAGCACACAAAAATCTATATTTGTGATTACACCTCACATCTAGCGACTATAGTTAGGCATTTATACTTCAGTAGGAGACATCTCCTTTCCAAAATATGTGGCTTATGCATGTTTATATACATTTCTCACGTGATTTAGTCATTTCAGTATGATAATTTGGACTTGTTAAATCCTTGTATGTAAATATACATAATTATGTCTATAGCAGAAAACTCCCTTTTCCTGAAAGAAATCTGGTGTAATGTATGATCTCAACATGAATCTTAGTGTTGCATTTTGCACCTGCCTTAGCTTGGTAGATGAGCCCTTGGTAGCTCACAGTATCACAAGGTTGGAAAGGACCTCTGAGATAATCAAATCCAACCTATAACCCAACACACCACCAACCATCATCTAAACCATGGCACTCAGTGCCACATCCAGTCTCCCCTTAAACACCTCCAGGGTCGGCGACTCCACCCCCTCCCTGGGCAGCGCATTCCAATGGCCAATCACCCTTTCAGTGAAGAACTTTTTCCTCACATCAAGCCTAAACCTCCCCTTATGAAGCTTGAGTCCATGCCCTCTAGTTCTGTCAGTGGTCACCCGAGAGAAGAGACCAACCCCTGCCCGACTACAACCTCCTTTTAGGTAGTTGTAGAGAGCAATGAGGTCTCCCCTGAGCCTCCTCTTCTTTAGACTAAACAGATGAGATGAGCCCTCATGACTCGTGGCATGTGCTACAGTGGCCTTACAAGGATGTGATAACTCAACAACTGTAAATACAACCTGTGTCCAGATTGTTAAATGAAGGTAACCTCAAGCACCCATTAAGACACTTGTCCAGTCTGATCCTCTGCTTGTACTTCCCAGTCCAACAAGCTTCCTGATTTTGGACAGATTTTGTTGTGGATTTTGAAGGACTTTAGTCGAGGTGCTCTTACTGTCCTGTGTGAGACCAAGTTCTCTTCTCATTCATCCAGTGCCATGTTATCTGCCCAAGAGGTGGGCGCTCCTGGGAGAGCAGCTGCCACTCACGCTCCTCCCATGGCAATGCTGGAGAGGGCAGGAAACCCCTTCCCAAAGTGAGCTATCTCTGAGGAACCATATTTAATGTTTTACAATAAACCTTGGAAAGCCTCTGGTTAAAAATACAGTCATTATTCCTGAAGGAAAGACTTAGGTAGCCTTATATATCCCATGAAAATCAAGTCATTGAATTGTTCCCCATTTCATTCTTTGTATGTAAATGTCTCATAAAGATTTTGTAAAATTTCCAATTTTTCCAATAGAAATCCACCATGGAATGGTGGATTCCTTTTTTTTTTTTATTCCCAAGTAGTTTTTCTTGCTGAAAAGTGTATATATTTGCAGGTCTTTTTATCAGTGGTTTTTCAAGACATCTGCTTGTCACTAGTTCTTCCCCTGAGGAAAAAGATGTTCAATTCATGATAACTCTTTGATCTTTCCTCAGCTGCCATCACTACACAGTCAGAATTCCTTTATATCCATGACTACTTTCGCCAACATATTTCTGCCAATTGAGATTTTCCATCTTTTTAAATACACACACAAAAGGAAAGATTTTGACAGTTAAGAGCCTTTGTCATGATTAATTTGCCCATCATGTCCTTCCTACCCTCTCAAACAAAAAAGCTGCAAAGTTTATCCTTCTCAAGTACACCTAAATTTAAGTGCTACAACTCTGATTTTTGTGAGGTTTTTGATTTTACAAATATTGCAAAATAAAGAATTAAGGAGGAAATCTCACAAAGCTGAATTAATTTTTTTGAAGTAAATCTGTTGAGTTTAGATAATTTGAATTCAAAGCTTCAATTTAATTTATGTTTGTTTCTCTGGGATGTTGTCCTGCTTAGCCAGTCACCCAGAAACACAATTATTCATACCCTTAGCCATATCTTTTTTTCCTTTAATGCTCTTACATTCTCTGCACTTTCTCCAGCTTCCTCTTCATCATCCTGTGACTATTTCTTTCTCTACCACTAGGCATCAGCATTGCTTTCACTGGTTTTAGAATATCTCCTAGATAAGAAATGCTGCTGTTTAACTTCAGCTGCAGCAAGCAAATGATTCACTGGTGGAGTCTACATCTTCAGGTTGCTTTTCTGTAGAAAATAATTTTAAGCATTCTTAGACTGAAGTTTTAAACAAAACTGTAGATTCATAATTATCTGGTGCCTACTACATGTGTGTATTATATCTGTATGATCTGTGCAATGAACCTACCACAGAACAGTTGTACTTGGTGGTTTACAAGGAACAGTTCACAAAACCCAAATGTAAGAAAATTCAAGTGGAGACAGGACTTGAACAGAACAATGAGAATAACAATTGGGAGCCATTCAAGTGCATTTTATAAGATGCCAAACACACAATACAGTGATTAAAAAAAAAGGTTTCCCTGGGAATACTGTGGAAGATAATAAAGTAAGAATTAAAAAGCAATCAGAAAAAGTCATGCACATTTCTGGAAAGGGAAAACACAAGGGAACAAATCTGGCAAGACCTGAAGGAGTTTCACTTATCTGAATTGTCTGACAATGGTACTGGAGCACTTTAGGTGAAATTGGTTCAATACTTAATTTTACTCTGAAAAAGACAAATTTGCTTATTTCATTCATGGAGTAATTAGAAGGAATGTTAAAATGAATATGGCCTTGCATCACCAATTTAAAGAACAACTTGTGTGTTGACTGAGTGTCACGGATCAAAACCACTGACTATCGCAGATGGAAACACAACAATTTATTTTGAGATGTCCACACATTTCACAGGTTTGGGTGTCAGAGGAGTTGGTTACAGAAGGGTAAAGATCATTAAATGGTGACAACAGTACTGCAAGCATTACCTGAAAACTCTTTGGGTTTCAAGGGGAGGAACCTGTAGCATGTGTTCACTCGCCCGTTAAAGTGCGGGCACGCAGCCTCGAGAGGATGTCTGTGATAGACATCCCTGCTCCAAGGAGGGCTCAAAATTACCTCCAGTGGGGGCTTTATTTATGCCCAGATCAGATCAGGGCTCGTGATCGTACATGGTCATGATGACATGCACTGGTTGGAAGGGTCTCTGAGGCAGCATCAGGGTGGGGGCTCGTGACTCAAGTCTCATATCACCTGCAGCACACCTCTGGCCAACTCCTTCTTGGGGAAAGGTGCACCTGCCATGCTGAGCAAAGGCTAAGGTACCAACCAAACCTAAAGATGTTGGGCAAAAGCAAAGAGTAACTGAATTACTTGGTGATTTGGATAAAATGTTTGTATTTTTGCTATGGTACAAATACAGATCTAGAGAACAGGCAGGGCAGTTTTAGAGGCCGTTGCATAGCATCCCAGGAAGCAACAGCAGGAGCAGGGCAGGGATTGTGCCCCTGCACTCAGCACTGGGGAGGCCACACCTTGAGTACTGGGGTCAGTTCTGGGCCCCTCACTGCAAGAAGGACATTGAGGGGCTGGAGCGCGTCCAGAGAAGGGAACGAGGCTGGGGAAGGGGCTGGAGAACAAGCCTTAAGAGGAGTGGTTGAGGGACCTGGGGTTTTTAGCCTGGAGAAGAGGAGGCTGAGGGGAGACCTCATCACTGTCTACAACTCCGTGAAAGGAGGCTGTGGTGAAGTGAGTGTTGGTCTCTTCTCGCAAGTGACAGGTGAAAGGATGAGAGGAAATGGCCTCAAGTTGTGCCAGGGGAGGTTCAGACTAGACATCAGGAAAAACTTCTTCACTGAAAGGTTTCTCAGGCACTGGAACAGCTGCCCAGGGAGGGGGTTGAGTCCCCATCCCTGGAGGTGTTTATAAGGTCTGTGGATGAATTTCTTAGGGCCATGGTTCAGTAAGGAGACAGGTGTGGTTGGACTGGATGATCTCAGAGGTCTTTTCCAACCAGATGATTCTATGATTCTACGATTATGAAGAAACGGTGAACTGTGTCACATTTAGCCCCGTTGAACAATGAGCTTGTCTATAGCAACTGATGAAGGAACTTGTGCTTTCAACCCCACGCACCCTCCACCCTGCTCTAACATTTTGTTCCCTGAGGGTTGGTAGCTGTCTGTGACGGCACAGCTCTGGCCTTGAGTGCGTGTCTCCCCTGCAGGCACAGTCACTGCTAATAGGGTTATGTGGCTTCTGGATCGCAGTTTGCGTAGGGCTGGCTGGATGTGTGGGCAGAGCAAACACAGTTGCACCCATCTGGATAGATCTGCCCTGTGGTACTGAGAAGGGAGGCACCAGAACAGCCTTCCAGCTGCAGCAGGTGTGGCCAGACCTCCCTAAACAGCTGACTCTGTTCTGATTCATGTGAAGCTTGTTCTGGTGATTGGAATTACATGCTATGGCTTCCTGGTCTTGATGATATCCCCTGTCTTTTGTCCTACAGAATTTTTTCCCGTGACTTAGACAAAGTCAGTGGGTTCAAACACAGTGAGAAGAAAGCCTGGGTATTTTTAACGGCACCAACACATGTTGCAGACCCCCTGCTGAATGATCAAACACAGCTTTGAATGTGCTGTTGTCTTGGTGGAAGTTAGGAAGCTCTTTCAGTGTAATCTCACAGTGGGTTATCAAGTATGTGTAACTCTCCAAATA
The DNA here is from genome assembly GCA_033558185.1 of Dromococcyx pavoninus. Lineage (NCBI taxonomy): Eukaryota > Metazoa > Chordata > Aves > Cuculiformes > Neomorphidae > Dromococcyx > Dromococcyx pavoninus. Next base: position 341,251 of record JAUMJL010000557.1, read on the forward strand.
GATGCAGTTACACACCTAATAGAATAAAATGGGTGTTATTTCATTTCTATATTACAGAAGAAACTGTATGTAAGTGTGTATGTGTGTGAGAAAGAAAATGAGTTTTTCAGCAAAGGTATGTCTCAAGGTATTCTTTCATACAGGCCCTTTAAATTTGCCTGGTCCACTTGTTACTAAACTGGCCATGAAAGTCAAAACATGGAATTACTTCAGCTCATGAGTCTTGCAGACGTAATGGACTCCCCCAGGGTTGGTTCTACATCCCATTTCCTGGCCTGTGAAGGGTGCCTTGGATCACCCTCTGTCTGTGTGCTGTTTGAAAATCCTTCTCCATTCCTCATGCCAAAGCAAGAAGCTTCCCTTCTCCACTCTCCCCTGGATTTTATCTTGCTTTTGGGAGAAAACTGATTGCCTGGAAGACATGGAAGCTTTTCTCACTCAGCATTTCTGAGCTTTTGATGTGACACCTTAAAAAACATTGTAGGCTTATTCTTCTTTCCCTCCAGTTGCCACTGTTACATCCTGCACCCCTTTTTGCCCTATATATGGGGAGGGATTGCCATGGCATCAGCCTTCGTTGATTCCCTTTTGTATTAAAGGCCCTTACATACTGCCACAATGATGAAGTAATGACACCAGGAAAATTACCAGACTGAGTTGTCATCTCTTTGCAACATAATACAGTTTTGTTTAGTTAAACAGCAGATGTATCATGAAATTAGACTTCATAAATCATTTAGCAGGGCATTTCTAATGTTATTCCATATTTATCTAATCTTTACAGGGAGAGTTTCTTCCTTTCCCTAGGTTCAATTTAATTTAGAACAAAAATAGTCTGGATTTTGCAGGACAGAAGCCCTAAAAAATTGAATTTTTCATGGCTTCTGGATAGTAAAAAAAATTGAATAAAGCACCTTATAAGTACATTGGTCTTTGCTCTGCAGATCTCCTTAAACTTGCCATACGACAATATAATTTCCAGATATTACTGCTTGGCTGGAAGGGAGTGAATCACATGGATAACTGAAACAGATATAATTATTAATATACAGAATTTTATTGTGAAACCATTATAAAACTTTAATTATATTAATATGGATAGGTTTAGTAAATGCAGAAAGTGGAGTGTGTTATGTTATGCACACAAACCTTCTGCTGTCATCTCTGCCTTTTTGGCCTCATCTTCCCACTGCACCTCTTCATCTTAATGCAGGAGCCACCAGCATCCGAGTCCTGTGTGGAGAGGAGTGTGTTGGGGTGGGTTCTTCCTTCTCACTTTAGGATCTGCCTGGCATCATTTCTGTCTGTGCAGTACACCTTGCTCCTTTTTTTGTCAGTTCACAAGGCTCATTTACATTTGAATGAGCTATATACATTATTTTTTTGTGAGTTGGGTGCTTGGTTTTCCATCCCTGTACCTCCAGGCTGTATTTTTATCCTACAGTCACAGACAGTTCACTCTACACAGAGCAACCTCTTGTTGTCACTGTCTGTTAGCATCAGAAATATGTATGTGTGGCACCACACACTCATACAAAGTGAAGCAAAAGCTAAAACGAAGTAGATTATAGTTACCCAGTCATTAGATAATTGCAATTACAGCTAGACAGGTTAAAACAGAGCCCCATGGAGGCTGAGACAAGTCTGGACAAAGCTGGAGGGCTCTGGAGGTCTATGCAAACACCTCTCACATCCCTGAACAAAAGCTAACCAAAGGAAGAACCTCTGCATTTCAAGCTCTTTTTTCATTGTTACTTGCTTTGTGTATTACAGAAAGGCCTGATGATCCCAATTACAAAGGATTATTCACTGCTCTTTCAGCAAAAGTATAATTTCATCCAGGTACTTCAGAGCAGAGTAGGAAGTTTATTAACAAACATAAAACCCTGTTTCATTTTTCAATGGGAGATTCACATTGCCCTTTTCAGAAAAAAAAAGGTCCTCTTGTTCACTGCTCCCTGTGGAGATATTACAGACTCTTGTTAATAAGATGTAACATAACCAAATATTAAACAATATTTTCTTGACACAGTAGGGAGAATTTGTTAACAACTAGGTGCAAATGTAGCCAGTTCTAATAGCTCAGGAAATGATTTCTTTACAACATTATTACTGTATTTATCTACCTTGATATGCCACCAGTATATTGATAGCATTTTCCTGGATTTGTACTGCAAGTTCTTGCTTTCGAAGTGCATCGAAGCTACTCTTGATTTACATTGCCTGAATAACTGGAGAACAGGTTTTTAAAATCTCCACCTGTAGCTCAAGCATGTAACACACAACTTCTAGCACTGCTATGCAAGTGAACCGTGGTATGTTTGTACTCACGTGGCTTCAAATTTCTCCACGAACTGAAAAATAATTTTCAAGTCAGCTTTTTGCAGTTTGCAAAGCACAATTTTTCTCCACTTCTATGGCATGAAATTGTCATAAGAAATATTGGATTACTGTGCTTCCAAGAATTCTTTCTTTTTCTACTTTCTTTAGCATAGCAGATCCATTTAAGCCATTATAAGGCATGATACTGAGAGCTGCTGCGAGGATGCTAATGAAAAGTCTGACAGCCATGAAAGTGAAGAGGATAATATGTGAATAGAGCAAGCAGCAAAATTGTTTCTTATTTCAAATGGCACCAAATTCCTTGTTGAAGAGTTTTGCCTCTGTTTGGAAAATGCTGATAATATCTTGAATCCTTGTTCTGGAGCTCAGGCTCTGAATTGGGACTGTGAGTTCTGAACATGAGGGGGGCATTTTCAAGGCAACATGTTGTCTTGGTATCAAAGTTGTGCTAAGAACTCATTTACTTTGTTTTACAATAGACATGAAGTTCCTGCAAGTAGGAGGGTTATTTTTGGTCCATGGTGCCATGATGATTGGATATTCCCCTTCCCTCTATCTCTCCATCTTCCCCTGCACAAATAGCTGTTGCATTGCTGTTATTGTGAGGATCCAAAAGCTACCAGAGCCCTCCAGTCATACCCTGTGAGCTGTGGTTCAATGCTCTTCTAGACAGTAGGAGATATGGGTTTAAAGATTCTTAGGCTAAAAAGATCTCCCCTGTTTCCACGTTAGTGCTTGCACATAAAGCACCCTCTGCATAGCTCTGTGCAGTCAAAGTGCAGGTTTCAAGATGCAGGTTTTTGTGCATCTGTCCAAAATTAAACCCACAGGTACTTAGGAGAAATGTCAGCACATGACTACATCTTGCTACTCAGACTTGAAGCACTCACTGAGAACTGGAAGTAGATTTAACATCTCAGTAATCAATCATCAGAAGCTTATTAACTATGAAGAGTCTTTCAAGGCTGGAAAAATGATTGATGTTACCTCAAGAGCCATCTAGGAAGCACTGTAGATTTCTAGAGCCAAGACTTGTGGCTGAGATTTTGTATTTTGATTTGGGCTGATTAAAGAGCCCAGAGGATGTGAAAGGGAGAGCATCTTCAACAAACATAAATGTTCTGGGTGATCAGAGAAATTTCAGGATATATTGCTGATATTTGCATGCTAATACTGTAGCTAACACCACACTTTTATTTTCTTCTTCATTTAATTTGTAGAAATAAAAAAATCTATATTCTTTAAAACAAAACTTTATGGGCACCTGCAGTTATCCTACACCTCACAGAGGTCTCAATCATAAATCACAAAGTTTTTTGTTTTTAAAAAAGAAACAGCTTGACCCTCTTGCATGTTACTCCATAAATACTGATAAAATGCATAATTATAATGAATATGTTTTCCTGAGTTCTAGTCTGGTACTAAGGTAAGAATTTTGATTAATTTGGACAGGAAGCTGGTCTAGTCAGGTATTTCTGAAATAATAGCTCTTTATTATGATGATTGTTTTTTATTTGTTTATTTTGTGGTTCATAGAGAGCTGATGTTGCATATATGGCCAGGTAGTGAAAATGTCCAATGAATAATATTAACCAGGTGGTACATAAGCACGTTTTAGTTTGTTATAGGAGAATTGTAAGTATGCTAAATTTGCTAATAAATCTTTAGCCAAAACTGATCAAACTCAAATTTTTGGAAAGGAAAAACCTGACTTCAGAAGTCACACATTTCTTTGGAATTAATCACACTGGGTTTTTTGCCTGAATATATTGCTCCTGTCTTGGTGTTGAAGCTCCAATATTGTACCAAGCAAAATAAGGACATCGTGCCTAACTGAAAAGCTCATACCAGAATTAGTTTTATTAGAAGCGAATTAAAAAGTCAGAGAAAATGAATCATTTCCTAAATTAATTAATGCATCACCTGCTAACTGTTGTTAAAACCTTGTTAATTTGATCCAGTAGCAAATCTAACTAAGAAGATACATGTGCTTCTAAAAACTAATGAATATTTTAAACACTTTGTTCCAGTAACATCTTCCTCAATCGTTTTAACAGAGCATGGCAGCACCGTGTCATTTTCTGCTGGCCAGGGGAGCCTGCAGTGACCTGGCTTGGAGCAGTAATGAGGGCAGATCTAAAAGGCAGCCCTTTTTGGAAGTGACAGCTCTGTCAGAAAGCAGAAGGGTGAAGGCAGAAATTCTGAGTGAGGGCAGATCTTCCTCATCACCAGCAGATGGCTGAAGGCAGAGGCTAGTAAAAAGTCTACTAACTTAAATGCAGTTATGAAACGACAGAAATAGTAAAAGTCCTGTCTCCCTGCTTACCTATGTAAAATATTCTTGTTAGACAATTTTGCTCTGTTGGCAGCAATAATTTCAACAGTCATATTTTCACAGGGAAAGCAGGTTCCTCCCCTGTTCTCAGCCTTTTGCTCTCTGAGTGCCTTGTAAAATATTTCCTTTACCCGTCAAGGTGTAGAGTCTCTTTTGGGATATTTTGTCAGCAGTGTAGGTGAAGATTTTACTCTGGCAATCAGTCTAGGTTATTATTGTCACAAGAACTTAAACTTTTAACAAAGCACAAGAATCCATATGACTACCACGGTCTCGTATCCAGTTTTGCAGTGTGGCCATGTAGAAGTAATGCAGCCATTAAAGCAAACAGACATTCCTGTTGCTACATTCCTATGATGATTTAAAAGCACAGGTCACTACTATTCCCTTCTTCTCCTTCTTTGCTTACTCTTCTCCCCCAAGACATAGAAAAAATAAAGTCATCAACTCCTCTCTCCTCAGTCTTGCAGGTATTGCTTATTGCTTCCTGAGCTATTTTTAGAAAAGACTGCATATTATTTTGAGCCTGATGGTTAAATCGTAGATATTCTTTGTAATATTTTATGTACATAGAATAGCTGAGAGATTATTTCTATACCATAGGCCTTCCATTTTGTTGACATATTCATGCTTTTATTCCAAATGTCTTGATCAGCAGCACTGGCTGCTTTTTAACTTGTGGAGATCTCGCTGTAAAATTTTGTATGTGTGTGTGAATATATAGTGAAGGGGAGGTTTGAGAGAAGAGCCTAATACAAAACAAACCAGCACATGCTGTTCACTATCAAGATAATAATAACAAAAAATTAGTATAACAGTTACACATTGAAACCCAGAAAATGTGGCCATTACCTTATAAAGAAAGTCTTGGAGGAATGTGAATGGTACAATAGAGAGGATATCCTCACGATATAAATAAAATAGTGAACATGATCTGAAGCTGTTTTGTTCTTTGTGCCACATGACTAGGGCATAAAACATCTGGCACATTAAAGCAAACTGACCTTTTTTGATGTGTCTCACCAGATAAACCTAGGAGTTACAGAGATACAGCTGATCTCCTTGTTCTAAATCGAGAAGTCAAGAAAACAGCTTCCAAAGCCAAGAGTAAAATGCAGTCAGACTTTGATCCGACAGCAATCATATTCCTCCTACCCTCTCCTGAGAGCCTCCCAGCACTCTGCACTCACGTGGAGGCAGAGGCAGCTCACAAGAAGCTGCAGGTTTAGGGCTTGAACTGTAGGAGCACTCAAGGTCTGCTGCTGCCGCCGTTCGAACTACAAAGTAGATCACAGGCTATTTGTGCTCTTAGTTCTCTGTTTGCGAAAGCAGTGGTTTCTACCCCACTAACTTTCTGGATTCCACTGTGCAGCATTTTATAAGCCTCTAGAATGTTACCAAGATTGCTGTAAGCCAGAATTTGTGGGATTTTTAGGTCGAAAGCAATTTTGTTTTACTGAGGAGTAAACCAATAAAATGGTTTTTTTCCCTGTGACGCTTGTCAGCGCATGCTCAGGCAAATTAGTTTGGGATCTTCTTTACTCATTAATGGAACGGAAAAATTTGGGTTTAAGTGCTCAGGTTTTCATCAATCTGGGGAATGTTTTGTTTTCATGTCATCATGACTACTTGCATGAAAAAAAATACAGGCTTGATGGAAAGGATTTTTAGAGATGATGTCTATTTACAGTCCCCAGTGGTTTTAAATGGAAATCTGTCTGCTTGGTATAGCTGAGACTCTGGCCACGTCATCTTGCTTCACAGGCTAATACTTCTGTGGAAAAGGGACTGTGGTGTTATTACTTACTAGTGAAAGCATGAAGGTTCTTGTACGTGCACATGAGCACACATAGACACAAACATGCTCCATTTACAAGAACTGAAGAAAAAGCTGATAGTATGTTCCTTCTTTTAATAGTATAAAATAATGGAGAAAAATGACTTTAACTAGAGAAAAAAATTGTAAACAAAATTAATATTTATTACATGATTAACATTGCACGTACAGACATCTAGAAAATAAATAGGTGCCAGGTTTGCATTATGATTACCACGTTGACCAGTATACCATTTATTTCTGGTTTTCCCTGTGTCTTTTTTGTTTGGTTGTTTTTTTCTTATTTGTTTGCAATATTTTTACTTCCAGAGTGGAAACAAATCAGCCTTTTCCAACAAAAATAAATATTCCAGCAGCTCCTCCCCTCTCCCCCCAATTGTTTCCTTTCTGCTTGTGAACATTTCAGCTATGGACATTGTTTGTTTGATGCCCTTACCAAGCCTTGGACAATTGATCCCTCATTGACAAAAATTACCACAGGATAAAACCAGCGCATTGAGACACTTTCCTAGGTCCTTGTGGGTGAGCTGTGGAGTAACTCTTTCAGATGTTCACCATAGCTTTTGCTATCAGTTTTGTCAGCAGATGACACTTCTTCTTGCTCAGGATGCGAGTCAGTATTTACAGTCTCTGGCCCCTGGATGGGGCAGGGTTCCTTCAAGTGTCATGGAGATATTTAAGAAATGCCATGCTACTGCATCTGTTAAATCAGATATGGGCTTTGGAAGACTGCTAATTCTCCTCTGCAATTAACTGCAGTTGAAGGTATATCATCTTCTCTTTAAACCCTGAGTGAGTTTGTCTAGCAAAATTGGGGTGGCCTGAAACCTGACAGCTCAGGAGAATACATTTAATTTCTCTATTACTTCAAACCAAGGAAATTGCCCTAATCGTATTAGCAAAATACCTGTGTGGAATATGGATGATGATCTTGTTTGCTTTTGCTTTAACCTGTCTCTAAATGCACACTTGTTCCTTCCAGATTTCTTAAAATCAAAATAAACCCGTCATTTTCCAGACAGACGAACATATTTGTCTGAATTGTAGGGTACTTCACCTTTCCTGTCTCTTGCCAATAGATATGCAATGCAAAATTGTTAGCTTTTGCAGTTTGTCAGTTCTCTGATTGGATTTGGCTATAATTCTGGATCTGATGTTTGTAGTAAATACAGATAGCATTGGTGGCAAATGCACATGCATATTTAAGCAATATTTGTAATCAACAATGCTAGGGGACATCTAGGAGAAGATTTTTCTCCTGCTTACTAACTGCTTTTGTTGGTTGATGGCTTTTTTCTTTTAAGTCTTCCACATGTTAGTGTGGCAGCTGAATGCACTTTTATTCCTAAAAAAAGGACCCCTAGAAAAGCATTATCAAATCCAGATGAGTGGCACTTGCCATGGTAATCAGCCATCGAAGAGAGAGCATGATTAGTGAAGAACATGCTAGTCTGAAGGCTGGGAGCGTGTTGAAGACCACACTCATCATGGAACAGTTGCAGAGTTCTATGAGGCCTTTTTCACCTCAGTTATCTTCTTGCAAGCCCTGGATGGTAATTACTTACTTGATTTTCACGTCCAGTGAATGGAAGGGTGATGATACTCCAGTGTGAGCTCATGGGGTACCATTTACTTGTAGATATGCAGGACCATGGAGACAAACTCTGTGCACACAAATGCAGGTGATTCTGCAGGTTATGGTCCCACACCACCAAATACTGAGGGGAAGTTGCAGACATCTGATCTTCAAACATCAGAGTCTACCTAGACAAGCAAGATCAAATAAATCTGAATTAGTTCTTTCTAGTTTAAAGATTTAATGCTGAAATCCCACAGATTACTTTATATGAACTTACATTCTTCTTCTTTTTTTTCCCCTAATATTTGTTTTTGGTAAAATCAAAGTTGTTTTGCCTTCATTCATCCTAGCAAAGCAATAACAAAATGAAGATGGCATCGTGCTCAGAAATACTACCCGGGGAACAATTCCCAACTGTTCATATATATTTAAAAGTCATTTAACTGCTTTACACATTTTGTGTATGTGAGTAAAAGTGGCAAGTAAGTAGAATATATATATATCTAGGTTAAAGTACAGAGAGATTATTATTATAGCTAGTTTGAGATTAGAAGTTAGAGCACATACACGTGTCAGGGAGGTGTCCCCCTACTGGGAAGGAAAACAGAGATCAGTTCATCAGTTGATGCCAGGAAAGTATCAATGGTAGGTTTTCCCCAAGGCTCCCTCCCCGTGTTGTACTGATTTTTATAATAATTTGCAGATTTTTGGGTGGAGCTTGAGCGACTGCACTCATTATGTCAAACCCTGCTGACTGGTGGAGAAAAAGTTCTCTCTTTGCCTGCCAAAATTTAACTGTGCAGGCCCAGTAGGTGTGGGTTTGGGAGGAGTTTGCCTCAGAGGCAGGGGAGAGACAGGCGGCCTTAGATGTGGAGGAGTGTTTTAGTATTATAATGATATTTAAATAATGTTTTAATGAGCAAAGATTAACCCGAGTGCATAGACTATCAGAGAAACAGCTGTACCTCCTCTTCCTGGGAAAAATTGGCCTTGCTGATTGTTGCTGATAGCAGGAGGAGACTGTGCTTGCTCCCAAGCAGTGTGCAGGTTGCATCTCCACTGACTTTGCTTTTAAAGAAAAACTGCCTTGTCCCATTTCTCCCCACATTTAGCCCCACTCTCAAATATAGCTTTATTCACTTACCTTTATTCAGACGTTTACCTTTATTCCTACATACCATATGCATTCCTTTTTGAAAAGAATCATAGTTTTTAAGATTCAGTGAACTCCTGTGGGTGCATATGTGTGAAAAACAATTTATGCTAAACCAAGATACAGTTAACAGACCATCACGTGTAACTTAAACCTGAACAGACTCTTTTCAGAGCTAAAAACAGTAAATTTTTTGTTAGTTATTGATTTTAAGCCAAGAGATGATTTGGAAGCATGTTGTGACATAATGTCTGCAGATTGCACAATAATACCCTTTCTAAAATGCAGTCTTAAAAAACATGGCTCAAAGGCATGTACATAAAGAGCCTTCCTGGGCTAAGAAAGTATATGCAACTTCCAGTTTTCTAATATCCTCAGAAAGACTGCTACCCGAGAGAAAGGAATAATGTGAAACCAAGGGGGTTTTATGGGAGGAAAGACAGATCCTGGAAGAGAAAAATTCAATTTTCCTCACTGTGAATCAGTCTCTAAAGGCTATTACCCTTGAGGAAGGCCTCTTAACAATGTGTTGCCATTAGCAGCTATTTTATTGTCATCTCCTATGTCATGGAATGAGGATTACAGAGGCTGGAAATGTAGATTCCCTTCCCTCATGATTCCCACTCGAAGAATACTGAGCTGTCATTTCAAGTTTTTGGGCAATTCTACTGTAAGAGTCAGGGCAAGAGAAAAGTTTCATTCAAGATCCATAAGTGTGCCCCCAAAGATAACAGTAGCACTGAAAAAGAGAGAACTAAATAAAGCCAAATAATTTTTTCCAATGAGGCTTTTAAATGAGCACTTGAAGAAATAGACTTGAGAAGTCTAATTCTTTTACACTGCGCCTCTAGAAGTTGAATGTGCCTCTTGAGAATTTTATAATTTAAAAATTAGTCTCACCATTAAAATGTCTTATAGGATCATGCCTGGAATAACAATTAGGACAGACTGATTGATTAGTGCCATAGCTACTATACTTGTTGTGTATATACAAGGTCCACAGGTGTCTATAGAAAAGACAGCCCTAAAGAAAACTATATTGACACATCCAACCCACCAGTCCTCTGGGACTTCTGAACAACAGGCAGGTGGTTGGGTAGTACTGGAACACAGACTTAGGGAGAAAGTGTTTTGAACTTAACATCTTACTGCTGGTGTCACAGAGCATAGATCTTTTATGTTTTACTTAGTTACTTAAGGTAAGTTCATTAAGGGGCAACGCAGTATGAACACAGGGGCACAACAACAGTGAAGGAAAAGCTGTGAGGGCAAATATTCTGAAACATTCATACTCTGGTATGAACCAAACTCTGTTTCATCCCTTGTCATCTTTCTGATTTGTATTACTCAGCAGGCTGAGGGGCACATTCTGCTCTCAGCTGTAGCAGGGAAGAAAAAACAATCTCCAAACTAAGCGTGAGGTGAGCTGAAGATGGGCGATTTGCTCAGGGCTCTCTGTGCTGTGGTTGGACCTCAGGGTGCAGGTGGAATTCAGCAGAAGCTGGCTCACTGTATTCTGTCATTCAAGGCACTTTCTTGAACACAAGGCACTCTTTTAGTAAGAGGCTCTTTGCTTTGGTAAAAGCAAAAGGAGAACCATTTTTGGCACGTTAACTCTACCAGCATGTGTGTATGGGCACCCCAAAAAGGATAGTTCCAGGACTCTCCAGGATTATCATCCCAGCTGCATCCTCGGTCAGCCCTTCATATCACTTATTTTTATCCTAATTGTACCACAGCCTTTGCTAAATTCTCCAATTGCAGTTGCATTTCCTGGGAGCATGGCCCACAATTTTTGGTCCCTGAGACAAAAGCTTACTCAGAGACGTGGGTTCATGGACACCTTTAGCACTGTACCATGAATGGTGTTCTCCACAGTGCTGACAGGGCTCCTGTGCCCCTAACAGCACATTAGCTGTATGTTATGCCCCAGCAGACCACTCCGCTCTCAGCCTCCAGAGTCCCAGCAGCTCCTCTTCCTCCCACAAACGCCTTTTCTTCAGGCTGTCTGGTAAAGCACAGGGGCAGTTTTAGGGTTTTACTATTGCAGTCTTTCTTTTGCAGTCTGACAGTTACCTGACACCAAAGCCTGTAATTTTAGTGGGAATTAATATCTATTGCAGATTTACACTGATGAAGTATTAAGTATAGAATTGATGAGGCCTTATAAACCATCTCAGGATGTTCAATGGACAGTTTGCCTCTGAAACACCCTCACACATAGCATGTCAAATATTCCCTGGGCCTGCAGGGAAATGCGACTTTATTACACTTTCCTCTCTGAGTAAATCTGGAGTTCATTTCATCACCTATAATTTAGAAGATCGTAATACTCTAGTTATCTTCAAAACCAAATTGCACTCAACTAGCTGGAAAACAACTCATTAGAAAATAACAGGTTTTAAGCCAATGTGACATCTGTTCTTCTCCATTTGAGAAAACTGCCTGAAAGAAACTTGGTCTTTAGAGCTGTGTGAAAACCAGCTATTGGAGTCAATGTGCAGATGAAATTGTTTAGATATTGTTCTTGTTAATGATACTCAACTGCTACCACCAAAATAATCAAAACCACACCCCAGTCAAGTGAAGAGAGATTAAATTCACCCATTCCATATTCCTAGTCACTATACTGTTAAATACTCAGCAGTCTGGTTAGGTGTCATAAAAGGAGAGAACATTAGTCTGGGGAATGATAACCATAATTCTGAGCTGTCCTTTAGTGTCCTGCAGTTCTAGCTCCAACAGCTTAAACTGTTAAAAATATACATGGGTTATTGTTAACATTCAAATGTGTTGTTGATATTACGAAATAAAGGAATTCAAAGCAGACTGAAAATTGTTATTACTGCTATCCATTATTAGTGTTCACAAATCCTACAAACAGCTGTATTGACAGACACTTCGGTGTTTGTGCTGCCATACCTGCTTTGTAACTCTCCTAACTAAGCAAGGTATAGGATGTGTACCTTTCCTTTCCTTGGAAGTTAACTGAAATCCAGCATGAAGCCTTGTAATGCACAATTCTTGCTGCATATTATTTTGTGACATTTGATTGGAAAAGAGTGGGAAAGCAAGGTTTGTTGGAGAACAACAAAGGCTGTCCTACCAACACAGAATGGCTCACCTTTAATGTGTCTTTTGTCAGTATAATATAAGCAGTGTGGATTGGTGCTCTTTAGTGTCCCTCATTTACATGCTGAGTCACATGAAGTAACTATTGCAGTACTAAGGCTCAGGAGAGACCTTACAGCATCCTTCCTGTACGTAAAGGGGGGGGCTACAGGAAAGGTGGGGAGGAGCTCTTTATCAGGGACTGTAGAGATAGGATGAGGAGGAATGGTTTTTAAGCTGAAAGAGGGGAGATTTAGGTAGATATTAGGAAGAAATTTTTTCCTGTGATGATGGTGAGGCACTGGCACAGGTTTCCCAAAGAAGTCGTGGATACCCCACTCCTAGAGGTGTTGAGGGCCAGGCTGGATGAGGCTTTGAGCAACCTGATCCAGTGGAAGGTGTCCCTGTCCATGGCAGGGGGGTTGGAACTGAATGATCTTTAAGGTCCCTTCTGGCCAAAACTATTCCATGATTCTATGAAAACACAGTGTGGCAGCCTGGTCTCTGCTGCACAGTGAAATCTGGGGTACGTTGGCCTCGCAATGGTTACCAGTATAAGTGTTTTATTTCTTAGCAGAGAGAGGGGCTCACCTGGCAACCTCATCTGCCTCTGACAACAGTTTCTGGATGCACAGTTTTGAACTCAAATGGTTATTTATAAACAAATTTACTCCTTTAATTGCAGAGATGCTGCATCTCTCGCTATATATAATTTCTACTGCTGGTATAAACCCCAGATTTTTAAAAATATAATCTTGGTGCTAAGGTATTAGCAATAAAAAAAAACTCATTGGTACATTATTTTTTGAAATCTCACTGAACTGTTTTCTTAGGGCTATTTTGAGAATATGAAAGAAAATAGCTTTATGTCTGTAATAAGTTCTTGAGTTTATTCTCCAGACCGATCACACTTATTTAACAAGAAGTACCAGTGCACAACATCATACCCCAAATTGCAACTTTTTCTCCCCACAGGTATTACTCACGTATCTGAAAATACAACTGAATTTGAAAAGTTCAATTTACAGCTCTTTTACAAATCATAAGTCTATAGATCTCGCTTTTAAAGTGGTTGAACACAACATTATGCTCCATGTCCTTGGGTTTGGACTGTTAACAATCTAATCTTCTTGGTGACAAACCCAGTGTTAAGCAGTGTCCTGCTTTCAAAAAAGAAAGCCACAATGGCAGACAGAGGTTGCACCTCTTATAAAAGTCATTTTAAAGACTTAGATCTTCCCAGATAAGCTACACCAACTCATGCCTGACTTCTAGGATGACTTGAGGTCAGGGGTATTATTTTTTAAAACTTTTTTTTTGTGGGATGGAGATGATGCACAAGTAACCTGATGGCCCCACATGTCTGCAGTAGCAAAAGAAGAACGATGTGCTTTTAAATTGTTACTGCCAGGTTAAGAAAAGCTCATGAGTAATTAGAGATGATGAACAAGTAATAAACTTGTTAAGAAACCTAACATAATTTTTTTTCAAATTCCTGAATACAATTATTTCTAAGACTGTTCTTTATTTTTAATGAAGTTTGTCTTTAAATATTGGAAATCTTTATATAATGCCTATTGTAGGATGTATTATAATTTGGGATGAATCAGGACCAGAAAACTGAAACAGATAAAGAGGCTGCACAGATCTCTTAAAGCTGCTACCTACAATGTATGGGAAATGGCTTGCAGCTACAGAAAACTGTAGCTGTGGGCATATCAAACAGTCTCACATAGCTGGGAATATATGAAGGAATCTTCAAGAGACTGCAGACAAGGATGCTGCCAAAATAGAGGAAAAGGTAGAAATAAAAAAAAGAAATCCAAGCAAGGAATCTTTATTCTCAAAGAATGAATGTATTATAAAACACTATTCCTAGTTGCAGGTACTCTACCTGTTGCACAGGTATAACACAAATATTGCAGTTACTTTATGGCAGTCATCAACACATAGATTTAAAAAAGGAATGGAAAAAAAAGAGTGAGATTTTGAGCCATCCAGTATACGGAATTAAGCCTATTTGAGCATTAAGGATTTCTAAGTGTTTTTCAGCTAGGAAAGACTGTAATTCTGTCTAATGCACAGAAGCACTTACAATTGTTCAGAACTTTAATCTGGAAATGTGCAATGTGATATAAATCAATTCAAAATGACTGGAGTGCGCCGATTTTAGTGGTAGAAAATGTCCCAACTGCCACTTCTGAATCAAAATTAAAAAAACACAGGAAAAGCAGAACTTCAATCCCCAAATAGGCCAAAAGATTAAGATTGACAGTCATGAAATCAGCCCCTTTCAGGGGGGAAAACTGCAAATGACAGTGATCAGTCCTTTTTGCAGAAGCAACCAGGGAATATTAACCACTTGATATTATCAGGAGTTTCTCTGCCTACACTTCAAACCCTCTTGGGAGAAGCAAAGAGAAGGATCTGCTTTGATTTCCATGTAGGAGCCTCCTGATTATGTACAGAGCCTCATACCAGTGGAAGGAAGGGGTTTCATCCCGTGACTCTTTTTTTGCCTGCCTGTTTGCTAGAGCTAACATAGGTAGAGGGTGTCTCACAGTTTGTGTCTTCTCTCTCTGCTGGCTGGGCTAAGGGTATATGCTTGAACATTTTGAAACAGGAGCCAAGGAATTAAAACCTGACATGCGTGTCCTTGTTGGCCTTTGACAAATACTTTCTAGCTTAGATCTCCATATCTGAGAAAAGAAGGTAATACATACTCTGTTTACCTTCCTTCTAAGGGGAGGCTAGCAATAATTAATCTATTTAAGCATTTGTTACTCATACAAATGGGTTCATCTATGGGACTGGAAAACCCCCACAAAATTTCAGTAAAGCATGGTTCAAAAAAAGGAAGCAGGGCATGGCAGGGTGTCCTTACTCTTTCTTTGAGTGATTGGATTAAAACAGCACTGCTATTTAAATAATGTATTGTTAATAAATCTTATGAACCCACCAAATGTGTAACCATGATTCCTTTATACAGGGCTGCTTCCCTCAGAAACACACTATCATCTTCACCTGAAACCTGTTCCCTACCCCTGGCCATTGTTTGTAGGTTGATCCCAGCTCCCTTCTGTTTCAGATGGAGTTGAGGCGTTACAGCTGTGTTAGAAAGAGGGATGAAATTAACCTGGAACTTCCCATAAGGGCCCACCACCAGCATGTAGGGTGGAAGAAAAGGAGGGTATTTCCACTGCATTACGAGTGGGTGGGTAGAAGTTTACAAATGTTTGAGGTTTATGGCCCCATACTGCACCGGTGAGTGGATGGGAGATGAGAGACCAGTTGTCTTTCTGCTGTGCATCCTCCTTTGGGGCCTGAACACCAGTCTATGGGAGACAGACCTGTAAAAATCCCTGGAGCTGCTTCAGCCAGTGCATTGGTATTATTTGGGTCATACTTGTATCTGTAATATGTTAATTAAAAGTTTAGTTTTACAAAAGAACAAGAATTTAATGACAACAGAGAGTTGTCCAGGCAATTAGACTAGGGAATAGATCCATGCAAACCCTGTGCCAGCTGAATATGAGCCAGCAGTGGCCCAGGGGGCCAAGAGGGCCAACGGCATCTTGGCCTGCATCAGACACAGCGTGGGCAGCAGGAGCGGGGAAGTGATTGTGCCCCTGCACTCAGCACTGGGGAGGCCACAACTCGAGTACTGGGGTCAGTTCTGGGCCCCTTACTCCAAGAAGGACATTGAGGGGCTGGAGCGTGTCCAGAGAAGGGAACGAGGCTGGGGAAGGGCCTGGAGAACAAGGCCTACGAGGAGAGGCTGAGGGACCTGGGGTTATTTAGCTTGGAGAAGAGGAGGCTGACGGGAGACCTCATCACTGTCTACAACTGCCTGAAAGGAGGTTGTGGCGAGGTGGGTGTTGGTCTCTTCTCCCAGGTAACAAGCCATAGGATGAGAGGAAATGGCCTCAAGCTGCATCAGAGGAGGTTCAGATTAGACATCAGGAAAAATTTCTTCACCAAAAGGGTTCTCAGGCCCTGAAACAGCTGCTCAGGGAGGGGGTTGAGTCCCCGTCCCTGGAGGTGTTTAAAAGACAGGTAAATGAATTTCTTAGGGACATGGTTTAGTAAGGGGACAGGTATGGTTGGACTGAATGATCTCAGAGGTCTTTTCCAACCAGGTGATTCTATGAATTCACTGATACTTTCATAGGTGAGAAATAACAATTTTAATTTTGATTTCACAAGTTTGGATTATTATCATGTTCAATCATTCTGCACACTGTGATGATTACATAACTAAAGGCTGGTCTCCTAACACAGGACAGTTCACCCTGTAGCTGTCTTTACCCTCTGCTATCTGTGCAACACCTTGGTCAGCTTTGAGGAATCTACTGCAAATTCCAGCCCAAAACATCAGAGCAGGTGCTGGCCACAGGGAAAGTCAGCACTGGTGCTCCTTTACCTTCCTGCACGGGGTTGTACCCAACTGCCAAACCTGCAGTTCATCCCTGTAGTGGAGTATAAAGCCTTAAAAGACAAGCAAGGCAGGCTGCTGAGCACAGAAGCCATTTTAATAACCTGTTTGGTAATCTGGGAAAAAGGAAAGTCAGCTCAAAGATTTCCACAGGTATTTGGGAGAAAGATGGAGAAAAACTCTATGTGCAGCATAGAATATTGTGTATGGAAATAACCCGTGCACAAAATTCTACAAAATCTGTATTGTCCAAAAAGAATTCTACAAATCCTCTATATACAGCACAAAATATTGTGTACTCATACAGAGAAAAACTGTAGGTTATTGTATGTAGAGGTCACTGGGCGATAAGGTTTTCTGGAGCAAAACTTCAGCTGGTGCGAATTCAGGTAACTCCACTGATACCTCTCCATAGATAACTACGTGGTTCATTCCCACAGAAAACCTGGACAATTTTTCTCATTTAAGTATCTTAAAAAATCAGAAACTGTCTATAGATTCAAAGTGCTAATCACAAGAGACTAAGATCAGGAGCTGTCAGGTCATTTATGTCTGGTGAAATGTTTGGTGAAATGCTACCTCTCCAACCCTGACATACACTGAAGTGGCAGCTTTGAAATAAATGTTTCCAGAACAGAACATATTAATGACTGATTTGGCCTCATCAGCTGTTGTATCAGTTTAAAGTTAGTGTAGCTCCATTATTTCATTGCTTCACCTGTGTCAAACCAGAGTAACAGAGCAGTAGATGCTCTTTCATCAAGGACAGACCAACTGATAAACTGATGCACGTATTCTGTGTCTGTCTTCTTAAAAATTTAACTATTCAGGTGGAAATTGCATTTCCATTAAAAGCCTGCTGCTGTATTATGGTGAAATAAACCAATTTTAATTAATTGTGATCTTCTGTCTCTTTTTTTCGCTTCTATTCCCTTTTCTTTGGTGACATTTTTTCTTGTCATGGAAAGGTCATGACATTTCAAGGTGTTCCCTTCCTGAAGAATGACTCCTCAATATAATGAGATTCAGCTGATCTGTCAGTAAAAATCTGCCACAACTGAAAACAAGTGCAAAAGCAAAGCTTTGACTCGTGGTCAACGGCTGCCCATGTTCTCTGTGTCATTACAAGATTGCCCAGAAAGGACAAAAGAAACACGATTATATGGCACTGAGTGCTGTTACTACCTAAACCTCTGTTTTCAAGCATCCTGTTAATTTACATAGTGACTCAAACTGAGACAAACGTTGCTTTATTTTAACCATAAGAAATGTTGTGTCAAAAATGGTTGTAAAGAGATCTTTGGTTCCTTAGTGATTATAAACAGATTTCAGACTGCATATGTTAGGTAGAACTTCCCTGACTGAGATTTTTAGGCCTTCTTATGGGGGAATGTTGTTCAGGAGAACAACACTGAGGATTTTCATGTCAAAAGTGGCTACTTTTTAATGCTGGTATCTGCAGAATTTTAAATCATAGCACATTAATTTAAGAGTAGGTTTGAGCCTGATTCAAAAAGTTGGTTATTTTCTGTCCCTGTTTTCTTACAGAAGAAAAATTACATGGAGTTTCGGTTTTGATTTAACAGCACTTTACATTCATTTGTCACTTGGGAAAGGCTGTGTTGTTATGTTATTCTGCAAAACTGCTCAGTCCAGGGCAAGTTTGAAACTACCCTGTACATCTTCCTTTTGTGCTGATATAAGTGGAAGTGGTAAACCATCTCCAGACAGACAAGTGAGCTATAGCCCTTTTAACCCCTATGCAGCCTGCTATATAGTAATATTTGTTAAATATTCTTTATTTCTCCACAAGAATAAGAAATAATAATCCAGGACTGTCACTTGAGATAGAAAAATGCAACAGTGGTGCTGACAATTTGGTTTTATTTGCTGTTATGAGAACTGTCACTTGTAGTAGTAACAACCTGTATTATTCAACATCTGTAAGTTTCTTCCTGCAAAGTAGCATTTTTTATAAGGAAAGCCACCTTCTGTTTTACCAGGAAGAACCTGTGTGACTCACCTCTCTACATCAGCAAGTGTGGGGTGTCTCGAGCTGGCTAGGGTTCTTCTGAATGAAAGAAGAATTAGCTGGATCTTTCTACAAAGATGAAATTCAGAGATCTTCTACTCCACATCTAAGCTTCCTTGCAAGCTAAAGGAATGAGGGATTATATAGTTTGCACCCACGCTCTGTCTGTGCCCAGGAGACTTCACCTTCACTATGCAGTGTGAGACAAATTCAGCCCTAATTTAAACAGGTACGAACTATTTTGGAATGATTATTATGTTTTTGCTGAATTTGGTCACTGTCATTTTTTCAGCAAATTTTCTTAAGTCATTAAAAGGCTTCACCATCCCTCTTTTACGCAAGGATTTTTTATACAAAACCTTGTGGGACTTCTGATGAGAGCCCTGAACATTTGCTGTAATCAGTCTCATCACCATTCCCTAGTGGAGTCTCTCTTAGCCCAGGGCCTGGGGTTTCTGTGCTCATTTCCAGTAGTTCAGATAAGTTCCTTTCAATAGTTTATTGAAGGCTCCTAAGGTCATTTACATTTTATTTATTCGTAAAGGAAGAGCTGAGGCATTATCTTGGATAAAATAAGAAAAGAACATTCTGAGAAAATACAGAGTCTATGATGCCTTATATGGCAGGGGTTTTGTTGTTTGCTTCCTATTTGTAGGGAAATGTCCCTAAAGACTTCTACTGAGTGGATGTATTTTTGTGTTAAGAAAACACTGCAATAAAAAATCCATTCAGAGATGCTGTTTCTTGAATTGAGTCTCAAATGACTTTTCTTCATGGATCTTCTTCTCTTCTTATATGAGCTTTCTGCTTATGTATTATTAGTCCTGTACATTATTAGTCCTTCCTGCACATTATATATGGAGAGAATACCTTGAAGAAGTCCAGTATTTGAGGAGGCATTAACTAGTTATTGAGACTTGCCTCCACAAAGTTTAATTCCCTAGAACATAAATAAGTAAAAAAGAAGAAAATCCACGTACACAGCTTGTTCATTGAACAGAAAGAGGAAAGATACTGAGGGACCCATTTGAAGTTGTGAGAGACATCAGGTTGCTTGCCCACACTGACCCAGCTCAAGCACTCTTCAGTAAGTTTAGAATGTTTTAATGAAGAAAGCACAGTATGGATAAAATCTCCCATAGTGCTGAAGTTCAGATGTAGGTGGAATGATTTATCATCATTTTTATTTAATTAAAGTCATAGAAAAAGCAGCACTCGTTGACCTCTTCCCAGGCTGTGTGTGCGTGTCCTCAGCAAGTGAGTGGATTCAGTGGTGCACCTCCTGTCCTTCTGTTTGCTGAGACAGAGATGATGGTTTGTCATACTCAGCTGTTCAATTTCCTTTCCACTAGCCATAATTAACATTTATTCAAGCAACATTAGGAAGAATATAAATATTTCAAAGCAGCTAATTACAGCATCCAAAACATCCTCCAAGCTATTGACTTAATGAGGATGTGCTTTGTTCCTGCAATAGTGTAACATTAATTTCATCAAGCAATTAAACAAAACCAGATACAATACAGAAAGAGGTATTTTTTCTCCTCACTTGCGTTTCAGTGAGTTCCTTGCATAACGGTGACCATCATAGATTATGTGCACCTGCTATGAATTGAGATTCAAGATTGGAGAGCTGACTTTGTCAAAATTTCCTCAGATTTCAGTAAAAATATTATTTTGGTATAAACTCAGGTTCAGGCTTAGTGCAAATATGTATTTTTGTTAAAAGTTATATTGTTTTTTCTAGTATATCATTAGGATGATTGCAGTTATCCCCAAATCAGTTTACCTTACCTGTATATCAGGAAAAACAAAACTACACTGATGCTCTCAGTTAAAAGGCATAATCTAAAATGAAATGCCTGAGTTGGAAATACTGGAAGACTACAGCCTGCTAGGAGTCAGATAATGTAACTCAGAGCACAAACAGAATCACATGCTTAATCGATACGGCTTTTGCAGATGAAAGATACAGAGCAATACAAACCCAAGCACAGAGAAAATTGCTAAATGTTTTCTTCTGGTAAATGGAAGACCAGAAATTCTCCATTTGGAAATTTTTCTTGACATCTCCAAATTTCATGTTAATATGTTTCCGTGGGAGTCGACTTAGCAAAATTTTCATTCTGCAGTATTAAAACAGGTGTCACAAAAATGCAGTTTCTGAACTAATCAAATCCCTTTTGACTGAAAATAAAGGTTATTTCAAGATGTACCTTTTTTCATTGTTCTTGAAACACCCTGCACCATTCAATGGGTGTAGAAAGTTTACAGGTATTTAACTCTCATTATAAAATACTGCATTTTATTTCACAATCTATTAAATATTTAACAAGATCATATTAATTAAAAGGCCTAACAAATTAAATCCTTCCTGAGGCCAAGACTGAGAGTACTGATTCATGTATTTGAATCAAGATGGATTAGGAAGATACCTTTCAGAGCTGATGACTTCCCATTTATGATAATGTCTTCTAAATAAATGTCTTCTTATTTTATTAACAGAAACCAGAACCAAACACAATTCATCGATTTAGATTGTTTTAAAACAACTCTTTTAATTAGGTAGCTATAAATACAATAGAAGATACACAATAAAGGCTTCTTTAATTTATGTACTGGCTTTTATTAACTCAAGAATTAACTGTGTCCCCATCCATATTATATGATGCTTTGCTACCGAGTCTGACTGAGAAGATGCTTCTCTTACTATGAGAATTGTACAGCATCTTAGCATGCTGCTTGGCAAAGCTTTCAAAATGTTGGTTTCTACTGTGGCAGAGCACAATTTGTAGCACATGTGACTGATAAGGACAAGGGAAAAGAGCAGACAGCAATGCTATAATAAATTAAAGTTATCTATTGTTTCACAGTAACACCTATTGCTCTTGTCAGGCATCTTTATTTCACAATCCCCCAGTCAAAAAGCACTGAAATGGTCCAAAAGCACTGCATGTTGTTTTGGAAAAGAACAGTCTCTAATGTTGTATCACTGCCTCATTGCTGGACCATGATGTAGTATTGCCTTTGAAAGTCAGAAAAAAGCAACCAAGTAAGAAAATAAGGGTGAATGAAAAACAAGGAGAAACAAATCACAAGGATTTGCTATAAATTGGGAGGTGTTGCCCTGAAACACTCTTTGTGGTATCTCAGTGTTGGAGCTCCACCTCAGCTGGGCAGGATCATGCTAGAGCAAGTGCTGAGGGAGCAGAGACAGTCAGACAAGTGACTTTGGAGAAAGCCAGACTGTGTTGCTGGGCTGGGCATGAGGAGCAGGTCAGCCCCAGCCCCAACACCCTGCTGGTAGCAGGCATGAGCAGGTGACTGGGGCACCTGCATTCTCCTGGAGCAGGTCTGGTATGCTGGGGCTTGCTGTGTTTCAGGGGTGGCTGGACTAACCTGTCCAAGTGCCTTCACAAATTTGGGGTTTGTGTGGTTTTCAATATCTTATAATGTAGTTGTTTTGGCAATATGCAGGCATAAATAAACCTGGGAGTAAGGACTGCAGCTGTATGTTAAGTAAAAAGCCTTGCTAAGCACCATATTAGGATTTTAGTCCTTAAACACTACCATATTACTGAGTTCTGTTCCATGGTGTGGAATTTTGTGAGTGTGTATTTAAGACATGGGAAAAGCAAGGAATTGGGGTCCTCCAGAAAACCCAGCAGTGGGTCAGCTGGTCTTGGGGCAGGTGGGTGCACAAACTCAGACCCCCACATCCCAGCTACCGACACCCGTTCCCACATGCAACCTTGGTGAGTTTTATGTCCCAGGTTCAGCTAGCTGGGGTCAAGTCTGTGTGAGATTTCCACATCTTAAATCATAGCTCTTCTCCTCTTCACACTAGAATCAGACAGTATGTGAATGCTCTCCTTTGCCATCCCCACATCATCACTCCCAACTGTGGAGCACAAGGAGGAGGAGGCAGCAGCTTTCACTCCCACCATCACAGTTGTTGTTGGGGCTCAAGGTGTTTTCTTAATGAGGGAGGTAAATAAAGGGCCTGGAGCCTGCCTACCTGTCCCCCTGCTGCCAAGCAGGGGCATCCACTGCCTCAGAGGTGTTACAGCTCCTCATCTCGCAGCTGGTGACCCAAACCCACTCCCACCTCAGGGACAGAGCCACCTGTAACGAGTGGTTACACACTCTTAGTAAAAAGGCATAGTCTAAAATAAAATCCTGTTCACGTGGGGTTGGAAATACTGAAAGACTACAGCCTGCTAGGAGTCAGATAAATTAAGGGGAGACCTCATCACTGTTTACAACTCCCTGAAAGGAGGTTGTAGCGAGGTGGGTGTTGGGTCTCTTCTCCCAGGTGACAGGAAATAGGATGAGAGGAAACAGCCTCAAGTAGCACCAGGAGAGGTTCAGATTAGACAAGAGGGAAAATTTCTTCACTGAAAGGGTTGTCAGGCACTGGAACAGCTGCCCAGGGAGATGGTTGAGGTCTGGACATATTTAAAAGGCGGGTAGAAGAAGTACTTAGGGATATGGTTTAGTAGTGGGCAGGTACGGTTGGACTTGGTGATCTCAAAGGTCTTCTCCAACCAGGCAGTTCTATTATTCTATAATCTAACTTAGGGCACAAATAGAATCACATGCTTAAGATCAGAATTTTTTCACCTGGAAATTTTTCTCAACATCTTCAAAATCGCTGCTAATATGTTTTGTTGTAAGTGGACTCGGCAAAATTTTCAGTCTGCAGTATTGAAACAGGTGTGAAAACAGGAGGCGAGGGGTCTGGGGAGCGGGCAGGGCGGCTGACGCGCCTGCCCTGAGTCAGACTGATGCTCGTCCACGTGTCAGGGACACTTAAAAAGTTAGGGCAGGGAGCGAAGACATGCCCAGAAGAGCGGCTGGCAGCGCAGGGGACACCGCGGCCATGGGAAACCTCTGCCACCAGCAGCCCCCCGCAGCCCCCCTCCAGCGCAGCCCGAGGAGAGCAGGGGACGGCGCGGCGCTGCCGGGGTCCCCGCTCCTCCTCCTCTTCCTCCTCGCCTCCTCGATCTCTGCTTGCAAAGGTGAGGAGCATCCCTCTCATAACCCCTCCTGCACCGCCAGCCCTGCAATGCTTTTTTGGGGGGGAGGAGGGGGAGGGAGGTGACCCCAGCAGCCTGCCAGCCTTGCAGAGAGAGAGCACAGCTGGGATGTGGTGGGATGTGCAGCTGGGAGAGATGCAGGGATGTGCAGCAGGTTGCAGCCACTGGGCACCGTTTCGGTGATTGGTTTGGGTGGGCTTCCTCGTGTATCCCAGCAGGATTACCCTGTCTGGCAAAACCACACGCCAGCAACTTGGGGAAGCGGCTTTTGTTAAGAGCAATTTCGTTTTAAGTGCAATTGACTCTGATTTAAAAACTAAGGAAGGGAAGTGAGATGTATGGTGGAACTGTTGTAAGATTTAGGACCCTCTGGAAGTCACTTAGCCCAACTTGAAGCAATATTTGTTGCATAACATCCTGGGAGTGGGGTTAAACGGGAAAGGATAGAGCTGCTTTAGGCATAGAGCTTGATAATCATGATTTGAGACGTTGTGTTACACCGGAAAGTTGCTCTTTTTCTTTATCAAGGAATGCTTATTAAACAATCACAGCTAATGGGCTTTTTAACAAAAGGTACTTTCTTTTCTATTCTGTTTTGCCACTCCAGATAGGTCAACTACTTATACCTTTTGTAGTAAGGTTACAAAGCCAGCTGCTGTTCTATTTTAGTTCTGGTTTTGTTATATAGTTCTGTTTTGTTTGTATTACATGTGTGTGAGTGTTCGGTTACTTTCATAAGGAGTTTTTGTTCTGATTTGATGCTTGTTTAATATCAAGAAGCAAATATATCATACTACAGTATACTGAATATTCTGTTAAAAATAAATCCTGGAGACATGGAAGAGGGGAGAGAAGGTGAAGGAGAGCAAGGATGGGTAATGGCACGTAGTATTTTATCATTGTTCTTCCAGAAATGATTGCCAGGAGCTGGTGTAGGGAGAAGAGTGAAGGGAAGAGAAGATGTAAGAAATGAATCCCAGGTTGAAAAGTGACTGAAACCGTGCAGCTGGCATTCTACTGCCTTAGAAGAAGTTGAGTTTTTAGAAGTTGGTGGATTCAAAGGATAAGAGAACAAATATATCGTGGATGGCATCAATTTTATAGGAGGATTTCCTCCTATATGTTCCTTTTTTTTTCTCTCCCCATGGTTATTTTGTGTATATTACAAAATATCTGATTGTTTCCCTGTGTGTACTGCTGCATTTGTGTGTAAATGAACGAAGTCCCACAGGAACTGCAGCACTGTTCTGGATGGGGTGGTGGAGGGACAGTACTCAGCCCTGAGGGGCACACAGGATTAAGGAAACTTAGGAGCTAGTGAAATAACTGCATCTTCTCTGTCCAAAAGTTTATGCTCCAGGGAGGGGGAAAAAAAGGCAAGCTGTAAAAGTGAGGCTTTCTTGGCTACTGCCCTAAGCTTTATAGGCAAACTGGATTTCTTCTTCTTCCCCTGGGAAGCCTTGGGAACCTGGCAATGGTAGAAACAGCACTCAGTGACAGACAGGCAAAGGTTTAATGAGAAACATGTGTTGATTTGAAGTGTTGCCAAGTTCCGCCTTTTGCAACCAGGCAATACTTCAATTTGAACATACTAATTGAAGAACAGAGAAGAAATCGTTTTATTTAAGAGAATTACAACAAACATCAAAAAAGGGTAAATTTTTCATTGGAAAGCAGGTTTTGTATTACATCAACCTCCTAAAGATTTCAAATGTATTCCACTTTTACACAGGGTGAAATTAAGACCCCTTCTAAGCAGTATTGAGAATAATTAGCCAGCTTAAGTCTGTACCAGTTTGAAATTCACCCCTTTATGCCTGGAACTAACTACTGATGCAATTATTGTTGTTATTGGTACTTGTAAAACAGAAGGAGATGATGCCCCTATTCACCTGACCATTCTAGCTAAATCTACCATCCCCTCTTTTCTTTTTTGTTTAATTTGGTTCAATTATTTGGGAAAAAAAAAAAGAAGTGACCACAGGCAGTTATAGACTGTTTGGGAGGTCATAAAATCTCTGTTAATTTGAAGACTTTAAGAATAGTGTATAAACTGGACAGGCATGGCTCACAGGCAGCAACTTCAAGCAGGGGATAAATTGGTTGACTTCATTAGATTTCCTGCAGTCCTAGGACTGTACAGGTAAAGCACCACCCTTTCCATCACCAGTCTTCCTCCCAGTGAGTTACAGTACATGCCCATATCAATATGCTTGTGTTGTCTCTAGTGTACTCACAGGTCAGTGATGCCCATTTCTATTATTTACAGAGACTCTGATAATACATTATTGTTAGGAGTATACTGCCAGATAAAAAAAACAGTGATGGAAGTTGTATATCCTTGGAGGGAGGGTCCCAAAGAGGGTGAAATTCAGGTTTGTAGCCTGAGTGAGCAGAGGTGGAGAAAGGAGCTGCCTCGAAGACAAGCCAAGCATCACTGCAGCGTTATGCAATTAATGACACATTCAGTCTTCTAAGGAACTGAGCTTTTCTGTGTCACATTCTCCAGACAGAGGGAACAAAGCTAATTACACATGTACTGTCTATCACTTCAAAAATGCCCCCTTCATGTGACAGGTATCATCCATATGCAAGCATACACTATATAGCACGTGTCTAATTGTTTACCTGTAACATAGAGCAAAGCAACAGGTAGGATCCAGATGCTCACCTCACAATGCATGCACTGCAGGTGAACTGAGTTCTCAGAAGGCTCAAGGTTGTAGGCACTGGAATCTGTCTTCCTGAGCAAGAAATTTTCTTGCCTACTCCTTCTTACTGAGAATGGATTAATGCCAGCCTGAACCCTGGCGAAAGCAGGGTATTTTCCATGCTCTTTATTGCTAAGAGATGCCTGTTTCCATGTCTGCTGTGAACTTGTGAAGAAGACTCTTGCTGTGTTGCTGACACAGAGCAGGCAGAAACAGCTGGAAAGCAAGTGTGCAAAGTATCATAATGTGTTCAGAGTTATTATTTAAATTACTGGCATGAGATACTGATACAAATGACCTTTGCTGTACAGCACTGCTAAGCATGGCTTGTACTTCCAGGTGCACCGATGCCATCCCAAACCCTTGAGGCAGATGAGGATTTGCAGCTGTGGAAAGAGGTAAGCATCACCTGCACACTGCTGTGTGGGAAACTCTGTTTCTTCTGTGCCCATCTTTACTACAGTCACATTTCAATCTCCAGAATTTCTCTTGCATGGAGCTCAAGTCCTTTTCTTCCAGTCCTGATTATCCTGTCCATCTCCTGGTGAGACATGTTATTTTCCAGAAAACACCCTCTTGACTCGATGGAGAGCTATGTTTGATTACAGCTGTCTTTTAACTGTCAGGGATGATGCAGTCACTGTCCTTGGAAGAAATATAGTGCCCTGTCTGGTATTTTCATAGCCTGTACACAATACACAGCGATTGTTTCAACACGCCCAATCTTAACTCTTGCTTCTGTTCTGCACTCAGGGCTGGAACACTGTATTTAATCCTATCCTACCCTCTCAATTTACTAGGTTAAGGATACTGTACTGTGCCAATTAGCTCCTCTAACATTTTGCTACTGATCACTACAATAACTTCCACTCTTATCTTTGACATGAACAACTTTTTGGCTCAGGGATGTGAACATGTTTTAATGTGGGCTCTTCTGTGCCCTTTTGGAACAGATGGAGTGGCAGGGCATAATATGCAGAGAGGGTTGAGCCGGCAACTCACATGCCCTGGTGGTGATCTAACCTTGAAGTGTCCACTGACATTTGATTTAGTAGCTTCTGAAAACATCAGAAAGCAAATTACTCATCAGGGGTACAAACTAAACTAATTTCTTCTTGAGACCATTACAGGAGACACTTCCCTTACTGCCATCTCCCCTTTGCTCATTCTGGAAGTGTTCTCTCAAACACCAACATATGCCTAGACTGGCACTTGAACAAGCCCTGGTGATACTTATCACCTGGGAAAAGCTGTTCTCTTGGGAGTAAGGTCCTGATAGCCACAAGGAGCTAATGAAAATGAGTTATTTACACTCTGGATTAAACCTGGTACTTTATGAATTTCTGCATTTATTGCTAACATTTGCTATTCGTAACACAGTAATTGTCCCTACACTGACTGGAGACAAAAGCAAAGATTCCATTGATTTCAGTGAACAAAAAAGTGTTCATAATATACTAAATTCTGGGTAAAATTATGTAACAGAAGTCATATAAAACTTACTATTACAGAAAGAGTAATGCAGGACTGCAGAGGGTCCAGGGAAAGAGAATTAGATGCATAGGTATATACCCTATGACAGAATCATTCTAGCCCTCCAGAGTTTCCTAGAGTGAAAAGAATCAGTTCTTTTCTGCTTGCTTCTTCATTAGTGGATCATCCAGGGAAGCCTTGCTTCTAACTTCACCTAGCATTTTCCAGGAATGGCTCCATGTTTATAAATATGGGAACTTTGTAACTAAATATTGTGTTCCTATACTTGTCTCTCAGATTCTTTTGTTTCTTTATGTTATTTAACCAACCCCAATGCATCAATGATGATAGGAATTATTAAATTTTTTTAAAGGAATTAAGAGAAACTGTGGCTTTTCCTTCAGCCTTTGCTTTGTCCATGCAGGTTTTAGCTGAGATATTAAGTTTTGTGTTTGATGCAATGCAAGGCAAGGTATCTTGTCCTGCTACTGAATTATGGTAGTTCTATAATAGTCACCTCCAACAAGAAACCAAGCAAATAAACCAATTAACAACAACAAAATCCCTCAGCAAGAAGAAACAGCAAAATTTTAACATAAGCTTCCAAAATTACTTCAGCTTTGTTTATCTTATTGACTGCTGGTTTCCCCCTCTACATTTTCTTACTCTGAAAGCAGTGCAGCTGAACTGATATGCTCAGAGACAAACAAATGTGAGATGAAGGAAAAAGAGAACTGGGAGGGCGTGTTACCAATAAAAACTATTTGAATTGGGAGTTCTGTGGGCTGCTAACTTTCCCACTATCTCTGCTAATGCTTTCTCGTAGATTGTCTCTAGAGAAATGAATCATTCTCTTGTCTTGAAGTACTCAGATATGCCTTATTTGTTTATTGCTTTTTTCATTTAATGTTTTCATTGCTAAAGAGTGTTGTTTAGGGCTTTTTACTTATAATAAAATCGTAAGAACCATTGCTTTGCCTTCTCTTTACTTTTTTTAAAAAGGTTTTTTAATGCAGTCTATGAACTAAATGACTGGCAAAGCTTTTTGGTATCTAGATAAACAATATCAAATATTCAATGCAAGAAATGGTGCATACCAATGCAGCTTGCTAGGGATATAATTTTAAAGTCAAACAAGAAAAATATAAGCCTCTTTTTCAATATTGTTAAACTACACAGCTTCAGTTGGACTGCTGGAGATTTTTTCTTTTCCTTACATAATACTTTGAATTCTCAGCACTGCATTTCTATGCATTCAGATGTACTTTATTTCATGTCTTATCCCTCCCCAATTAATAACTCTGCTAAAAATGATTGGGTAGCATGGGATTCTTTCATCTTGGAAAAGAGACAACAGAAAGAGGATGTCCTTAATTGTCTGCAAGCACTCATGAGCAACAGAGAGACAATGGGAGAGAATCACTTATTACTTCTGTCAGAAGAAGATTGTGATAGCACTGAATGAAACTTTGAAAAGACTAATCAAGACAAACAGAAGTTGTATTTCACACAGTGTTTAGGAAACCCTTACCACAGGACATTATCAAAAAGTTTGCAGTGGTTCAGAGAGAGACCGGCCAAGTTCAGAGCACAGACATATGCTGTGGTTGGAGAGCGTGGACTTTACTAGATCACTGCTCTCTGAGGCTCTTCCCTGGGTGCCAGTGTGTGGTGTTTTTTTGGAGATAAGTTACAGAGATAAACAGACGTTTGTTTTGATCCAGGTGAAATGGCTGGTGGGGGTTGAGGCTTCTTGGTTTGGTTTGTGGGTTATTCTTGTTTGTTCTGTGTCTGTGTGTCACATTCCATTTCGTGCTGATGTGTTTAAGTTCAACAGCAATGACTTCTTCCTGTGCTGTCTGAGTTTAGATCCTTGAAATACACTGAAGATCTCTTTTACTAGCATTCTGATTTGGGAATCATCCTCTTTAAACAGAATCTTGTAAGGCTCCTCATTTGCTGAAGAAATCATTGCAAACCTTGTCTGTTGGCTGTTGGTAATTCACACAAACTGACTGGCATGCATAGGGCTTGCTGACGTGTCATAACCTCTCAAGAGATGTGTGTGGTACACACCTGCAGGGATACTGGAATCCAATTGGAGAATCACTTGCTTTAATTTTGTCATCATTTTCTTCACAGTTTTGTTTAATCCAAAGATATCACAGAAGAGGTAGTTCACAGTCCATACCCAGGATGCTTAAAACCATAATTTAACATATAACTTATTTTGAGAAGGCTAAAAACAAGAAGAACTTGAGTGGAGCAAGAAATAAAGGACCCAGATAGATGTGTGTTCGTTGTGATCACACAAGTATTTGCTTAATTGGTTAAGGTCTTTTTTTCCCACTTGAATACAAAGTGTTTCATGAACAAGCTTGCTACCTTTTACTACACTGAACTGTTTTTGAAAATATATTTCACATGTTTTTATTAATCTGACTTCTTAAAAAAGGACTGTGTGAACTTTTACAGATAGACAACGCGTGTTCTGCCTACTGGTCCGCAGAGTCTCAGCCTCAGGTGAGTCAGATAAAGTTTACTTTATTATTCTGATACTATTTGCAATATGGAGAAGGATTTGAAGCCTGATATCTGAGTTAATGTTTTCTTTGTGTTAGGCGTCCAGTGCACTGGAAGAACTTTGTTTTCTGGTCATGGGATTTCTCCAGAAACCACAGGTAACAAACACAAAGCACCTGTAACAGGTGCATTTCTGAATCCTGATCTCTGTGTGCTGGAATGAATTCTGGAGACTCAGTATCTGAAATGTCGCTCACTGCTGGAAGTAATACTCTCAGTTCTTACTCTGAAATGCTTTGTGGTGTAACTCAACACCTATTAAATACAACAGGCACACTCCAATGTTTAGAAAATAATCTCCAGGTTGAATATGAGGTTTCTGGTGCTTTTATTGCTCCAGATTAGAAAAATTATGAGGTCTCAATGGAGAAGAAGGAAATTTGCTTATAAGAGTCTAGAAATATACAAAAGAGCATCTGCCAAACCAATCTACTCTTCCACTGGAGGGTAATCAATGCTCTCCACACAGTTTGAGTAGTTGCCTTGATAAGAAAACATATGTAATATATCTGTCAAGGAAGGACAATATTCCAATTCAACACTGAAAATTTTATAATGTAAGCAAAATTTCACATTACTGTTTTGTTTTTCTTTCTAACCAATAAAAGCTTCTCTACCAATTATTATTCTTACAGGGTTTAGATGAAAAAGACAACGCCAAAAGGGTAAGATTTCTATGTCTTATGATCACACTAAAACTTTCAAGAGAATCATAACATCCTCACCCGGTTTTGTAGTAAAATGCCACTTTTAATTTTTTTGAACAGTTCTTATTTCATTATTCTAAGACTCATGACTCGGGCAACTCGGACATCATGGTAAGTGGCATAGCACCTCCTTGTGGGAACACGTGTTCTTGTGTGGGAAAACAAGGTAAATATTCCTGTTAGCAGCAGCCTCTCCAACTGCATAGCAAACTCAGAACTGGGAGCTTTGTGTTTAAGATACAGAATGCGCTTTATATAACATGGAAGAGGATCACCAATGCTGATTAAGTGAGCAAAAAACTGAACAAACACTTATAGAATACCAACTGCACCTTAATCTTGTGGTTACAGCATTTAAGAATAAGATCAGATGGTTGTCTCTGGTACTGGAACTTAACATATACTGTGAAACAATGTGGATTTATAGAAGCTGAGAACATGACCATAAATATCAAGACCTCTTAATAATTTTTTATAATTTTTGTATGTATGTATTTACACATGTCATAAATATGTATCAGTCAAAATAATATTTAAATCTCATTCAAATTTTATATTGTTTTAAATGAAAAATATGCTTTTTAAAATATCCTAGTTTTGTTGATACAAAAATATTCTTATAAGCCAATGATATAAGCCAAACTGTGTGATCTGCTTTTAAAGTGCAAACATAATCTGTTATTTCTATGCATCTATGTGTTCTTTCTGTGAATAACAGGATTTTGAGAAAGTTAGGCACATTTATTTTTTCTCATCTCTTAACAACTATTATTATATGTTAATGTCCATTTTTGTCTTGTTCTTTACATTTCTTCAGAAATATGTGGTATCTTTCCTAGGAAGTGACATTGCTGATATTTGGGTCAGTGTTTTCATGATAGAGGTGCTCTGAATGTTTTAATGGTAATCAGGGCACAGTGAAATGAGCTATTTTGGTTTCTAAGAGCTTATTGCATCCCTCTGTCCCCCTCATCAATACCTTTGCCCCTGCCTGCCCGCAGAGATTACTGCATTCTCACTTCTCCTAGCTTTGCTGTTCAGGCCACTATTTTCTAGCCCAGTTCTCAGAGGTACTAACTTGGATGAGATCCATCATATTTTTGCTTTATTAACCCCTCTCCACTGAATGCAAGATAGAGCCCAAGTGTCCAACTGGAATGCTCTTTACCTCTGCTACACATCAGAGCTCTGCTCTTTTAGCTGCCATGATGCTACAGTGCCTTCCTCAGGCAGACAGAGCAAAATTGGCTCCAAGTAAACAAATTCATACCTATTAAATACATTATCACTTTGGTAACTGCAGTTATTCCATGAATTATATTTTTCTTTGTTGTATTAATTTCCTAAGAAGTGTTGTATTAAAAAATGCGTTATTTTTTAAATTATGTTTACAGAAGTTGAAGGTTGAAATTTGTTGATGGGACAGGGCTTTTCTACTTTCTTTCTCACTGTAGACCTCTCTCCACGAGCCCACGTGGTTGTGTTTTGCCATGGGGGCACTTACACTGCACACAGTGCCACTGTACTTAGCCAGGGTGTCTGCAAGAATAAAGTCTCGTTGAACAGAAGGAATTTCACTGTTAGAGCTCATTTCTTACAGTGGTCATAGAATGATCAGTGCCACTGGTAAAAATTTGGCTTGAGAATAAATCCCTCCTGCCCACTGTTTTCTAGGAAAAAAAAAAATCTTGCTGCAATTTAAGCTATTTTGAAGTGAAATTAAGTTTTCGATTCAATGGAGATTGGAGCTGCTAACTTCCTTATCTGCAAAATATTAGTACTGGTGTGTGGAAATATTCTCTGTGCCACTCACAGAGGCTGATCCAGGTCTGGAAAACAACAAGGAGTCAGTAAATAGTTCTGAACTTTCAATGAGTAAAGGTGAGGGCACATAGGTTTCCCTCCATTGCTACGTGAGTCACATTTCTGGTGTAAACATAAATGTTGGTACCTGTTTGTTGTCAAGTCAAAATGTTCAAACCGAAAGTTTCACAATTAGTGTCTGCAGTCTTCTTTTGGTGCATGTTTCGTCCATAAGCCTAGACTGTGGAAGAGACTTTTTTTTGCATCATAAGCTCTGAATTTCCTTGTTGCTCATGTGTCTGTGTTCGTGTCCTCTCAGTCTTCTGTCCTGCATCCTTTGCTGCAACTTGTTCCCCAGCTTAATGAGAGAAGACTGAAGAGATACGAAGTGGACGTATGTAATCCTAAACTCTGCATGCTTGTGTTCTCACACTTTGTGGTTCATCAGCTCTCCACATGTCCAGCACAGACAGGTTATGATAGCATAAGCACTGGTCCCCCCTTTGGGAGTTCATTTGAGAAGGGTGATCACAACACACCTCTGGGAACAGCCTGTGATCTTATTCCTGATGGGACCCCAGGTTCTTCTGGTATTTAAGCTTTGCACCCGTGAGGTGCAAAGGGCAGCTCTGTTTTGTCTGTAGAGACTCCACTACCATGAAGACACCCTGGTTGTGTCTGAATGATGAAACCTGGAAAGCTGAAGGCAAAGGTTGCTCATCATTATCAAATACCTTTCTAAAGCAAAAACTTGAGGTGGTATTTGGTCCTCATTCATGTGTTTTCTGCTATTTCTCTATGACAACATGAACCTCTTGGAGAATTATACATAAGGCATGCCTTAGGGGGCAAGACTGTACAGTAGTACTGAAGAAATACTTTCAATATGTACATAAACAACCTCTCTCTATGGATTCACTTGTAAGAGTGTATGATTTAAAATACTTTTTTTTCAGGAAGAACTTCGAGGACCTGGGGGGATTCAAAGTAGAGGCTACTTTTTCTATAGGGTATGGTTTGTTTGACTTTTTCTTTTCAATTTTTGCAATGAGTTGTTACAAAACAAAAAGAAGAGAAACCAGTGATTTACAGTAAGAATTACTGTGACTGGGAACACTTCAATAAGAGCATCCCACCACATAGAACTACTCAAGATTTGCTCCAGACATTTTCTTGGGTTAAAATAAAAACACATTTTCGTTTTGTTTTGACCAGTAGGATTAGAAACCAGATATAGAAATTCTCATAAGAACAAAATGACTCCATTTATCTTTAATGCCATAGAGCATTTTCACTCCATTTTTTTCAAAATTAAGCAAGTTAAACCTGTCAAGGCAAACTTAACAATAATTCTCTTGATTTTGGTTAGTCTTTTTTTCTATTGAAACAAGAAATTGGCTACTGAAAAGAAAACAAGTTTGTAAAGTTATGTTTCTTATGTATCAGGATTGGATCTTTAGAGTTCTTATGAGTAACATTAACATCAATGTATTCATGATTCCAGAGTGAAAAGCAATCTCCTATTAAGCTCAGCATGAGATTTTTTTTTTTACAGCTTTAGTAGATGTTGTATGGAGTTTCTTTGTAGTGCAAAATATTTCCAAAATGACTGTTGTGAACAAGGAGTAACTCTTTACCTATGTTAAGGAAAGCACTCTAAAAATAAAATCATTGAGTGATATGTATTTCTTTGTTAATTACAGCAGACATTCATAATGCAATAACAACAACAATCTGGAAGAACATTAAGAAAATGCAAAAAGAATGAGGGATAACAGTCTCTTACAGTGACTTCTTGTGACTTTCTCTCCCTCATAAAATCAAACAAGATAGGTATAATTCATTCTTCAATCTGGATACAGTATTTTTTACTGTATAATTCTCCTTCAGAGGTGGATATACATTAAAGAGCTTTGTTACTGAAACCAGTCATTTTCATAGAGCACTTACTGGATATTTGTCTTGCAGCCACGTAATGGAAAGAGATCAGTGGATTTTCGCTAAGAAGGTATTCATTTAATGTTTTTAATCACAAACTATATTTAAATTAGTTTATATAAATAGAGCACAATATTTATGCTGAAGACTAGTCTCAGAAAACCTTTAACTGTTTTGTCATCCCAGACCATTAAACAGTTTGGAAAGCTAACATTCAGCTGCCTGTCAAACATCCACTGACACCCTGGGTGCAATCCCCCTTACACAGAAAAAACCCTCACACTGAAACCAAGTACAGACTACGGGATTTATTTTCAAATCATTCAACTCTTTGGACTGATATAAAAAAGTTTCCCTATGCCTATGTTATAATGCCCTGTTGTCTCGTATAACTTCCATCTCTATCATATTTTAAGTATGAACTGTCATATCATACCAACAGCTAAAGGTTTTTCTTATTTTTCAGGATTTTAGATTCCTGACCTAGAACTAATGCTGAAGGAATGCTGAGTACATGGACATACTATTTTCCCTACAAAAATTATTCATTACTAACCTACAATTAAAAATCACTAGAATGTAAATGTTCTTAAATTGGATTCCGTTAAGGTTTCAAATGTTTCTTTGCTTTGTTGATTATAGTAAAAGCATATTAAAATTATTTGTTTCCTAGTGTTATGATGTTTACAACTCTGTGTAATGCAACTGTAAAAAAGTCCCAGTGTGTGCATGCAACGGACATTGCCCCCAACAACTGTGTTAATGTACATTTATTTTCCCTTATAAATAAAGGCACTTAGAGAGTTGTTTTAATGAGAACGTCTGCAATGAAGACTACTGCGTTTATTTCAGAATATATTGCAGGTGATTTGTGCAGTCTTTAAAATCCCAGCTTACCTAGGCAGGTAACCAAACAAAAGGTTGGTTTGCTTTTCAAGATGATATTCTCTACCCCTGTACTTCCTTCACTGTAGCCTGTGGACTTCTGGCAGCCTGCAGGGTCAAGATAAGTGCTCTGCAGGTGGTCGACAGAACGAGAGTGATGGTAAAGGACTTGACAGTCCTCAAAAAGCCTTAAAGTTAATAGTGTTTCATTGGCTGGAAAAAAATGAGAATCCCTGAACTAAAAGAAGCTGAATATGTTGTGTTTTGAAGATTGAGCTTTACTTATTCCAGCTAAAATACAACAACATGATTTTTTTAGCTATTAAGGACACGAATGCAGTATGATTCTCATTCTGAAGAACAATGTAGCCTCACAATATTC
Source organism: Dromococcyx pavoninus (assembly GCA_033558185.1). NCBI lineage: Eukaryota > Metazoa > Chordata > Aves > Cuculiformes > Neomorphidae > Dromococcyx > Dromococcyx pavoninus. The sequence continues at coordinate 377,597 of JAUMJL010000557.1, forward strand.
CTAGCTTCTCCCTCTGAGTTCTTTTTCACACTAGGGATGCGTTAAAATACGATGTTGAGGTTGTAACTATGTTGACAGTAACTAATCACTCGGTGTAGCAGTGAATTATAGTTTTTAACATTGTATTGGCTGGGCAGGGTTTAAACCGACCTCAGCATTACTATCGCTGCTTCTACAAGCATTGATGAGCAGCTGAACTTCAGAAGGTAGTTGGGAAAACAGGTGGCCTCGGAGGTGGAAACTGGCTTAAGAAGCCCTTTTCCTCTTGTTGTCACTCCGTGGTTTGTGGAGGCCACGGCTGAGGAGCAAGGCAGGGAAGCAGGGCTACCTTGTTCCATTGCACCCACCACCAAACAACTGTCTGAAGCAGCCGAGACTGAAAGTGACCCAAGAAAGAAAGAAAAAACTGTCTTGTTTTATAGCCAAAGTTGTGCGTTGAAAGAGAGCAGACTTTGTGAGGTGCTGGTGTTCAGAGGAGCAAAGGAGCTGGAGTCACTATTGCTGAATGAGGAATGCCTTTTCTGGGTTATTAGGTGTTACAAACTGGTGAAATTGATAGAAAATGGTCATTTTCTTAATCTAATTCTTGTCTTGTGTTAGAGTTGTATGAAGGAGATAAAGCAGGGAGGAGAGATTTCTCAGCGTGACAGCAGCTCCCAGGCAAGAAGAACAAATGCACACAGTAAAAAAATGATTGTGACATTGTCCCTCTGTTAGAGGGCACCTCAATGCACAGAACCCAGGTTTGGTTTTGCAGTCTGTCACACAGGTAATTCCGAGACTTGGCTTCTCAGTTTGCTTGTGGCAAAGATGAGATTCCTGCTGCCAGCTCCACAGGCTGTGCTTGAGGAGCTGGTTTGGTATTCCAGCTCTAATCAAGCTGGTGATGTGTCTTTGGAGTTGGTGCCCTTTTCCTGTGTTCTAAGGCTATGACTGGGGAGACCTTGCTCTACCGAGAGAGAGGAACTGGGGGGGGGAGGCTGTCTGCATGGCCTGATCCTACCTTTCAGATTTGCCTGGGGACACCCACCTGACCTGTCTGGGCTCTGAAGCCCTGAGGTTCTGGACTCATATAGACATCATGGCAGACCAAAAAGGTGCATTTTCTAGTGTGCATTCTTTTGATAGAAACGGAGATAAAGAAGGTTTCTTTTTAAAACTTCTCTGCTTCGGGGTATTCCTTCTTTTGGTGAGGCCACCTGCCAGATAGGAGGTATTTTTATTGTGGTTTTGAAGGCTTTTTAGGGTTGGCAAGGATGTCAAGGCCAACAAGAAAAGCTTCTATAGGTATGTCAGTGATAAAAGAAGACTGGGGAGTATGTGGGCCCTCTCTAGAAGGAAATGGGAGGAACTGGTTGCCCAGGGTTATAGAGAAGGCTGAGGTACTCAATGACTTTTTTTGCCTCAGTCTTCACTGGCAAGGGCTCAAGGCACACCAGCCAAGTTGCAGCAGGCAAGGGCAGGGACTAGGAGATGGAAGAACTGCCCACTGTAGGAGAGAATCAGGTGTGAGACCATCTAAGCAACCTGAAGGTGTACAAGTCCATGGCATCTGATGAGTTATATCTATGGGTCCTGAGGACAAGGTCCTGCACCTGGGTCGGGGCAATCCCAACCACAAACATAGGCTGGGCAGAGAATGGATCGAGAGCAGGCCTAAAGATAAAGACTTTGGGGTGCTCGTGGGTGAGAAGCTGAACACAAGCTGGCAGTGTGCGCTTCGAGCCCAGAAATACTGGGCTGCATCAAGTGTGACCAGCAGGTCGAGGGAGGAGATTCTGCCTCTGTGCTCTGCTCTGGTGAGATCTCACCTGGAGTCCTGTGTCCAGCCCTGGAGTCCTCAGCACGGGAAAGACATGGATCTGTTAGGGTGAGTCCAGAGGAGGCCACGAAGATGATCTGAGAGCTGGAGCACCTCCCATACGAGGACAGGCTGAGAGAGTTGGGGTTGCTCAGCCTGGAGGAGAGAAGGCTCCTGAGAGACCTTCCAGCAGCCTTCCTTAAAGGGAGCCTGCAGGAAAGCTGGGGAGGGGCTCTTTCTCAGGGACTGCAGGGGTAGGATGAGTGAGAATGGTTTTAAACTGAAAGAGGGGAGATTCAGATGAAATATTAGGAAGAAATTGGGGTGAGGCAGTGGCACAGGGTTCCTGGAGGAGCTGTGGATGCCCCCTCCCTGGAGATGTTCCAGGCTTGGTTAGATGAGGTTTTGAGCAACCTGATCCAGTGGGTGGTGTCCCTGCCCATGGCAGAGGGATCTGAACTAGATGGGTTTTAAGGTCCCTTCTGACCCAAACCATCATATTCTATGAAATTCCAGAAAATTTATATCCACCTTCTTCCCTTAACTGATGAGATTGTGACCCTGTTATAGAAGGATATCAAATTAGTTAAACAGGCCTTTACCATTGTGAACCCAAGCTGACGGTGCCTGATGGTTGCACGAATATTAGGAAAAATTAATAAAGGGTTGACGAGCACTGGAAGAGGCTGCCCAGGCAAGTGAAGCTCTGGGTGGGTGGGTGTGGGTGAGATGAGATTATTTAATGTCTGTAATTACAGAGTTGGTAAGCATTACACGAGGACTTATTGCATCCTGCCTGCTTTTCAGATGTTTTCACTTTCCATGGACAGGAAGTGGAAGAATCTCAAGAAAAGAATAAAATACCATGATTTGAATGTTATTTTTCTGACAGGTAAAGCTGACAAAGCTCATGTTTGTGCCCCTTGTCTGTTCCTGTGTGGATTCCAAAACAAGCCAACTTGTCCTTGAGTTGAGGAATAAGTAAACCACTCAGACCTTAAGTGAAACATGGAGTTTCTCTCTGGGTTTAGTTTCTTGCTCTGTGCATTTGAACACAGATCTTTCCTTTTCAAGGAGTTTGGCATGGGGTCTTCAGAACTCAAGGCTATTACATACACAACTGGAACAGCTGCTGGAGAAAGCAGAGGAGCAATAGGACAACATTGCAAGGAGATTTTTGCTCAGGGACTGTGCAGTGTTTTGGAGAACTAAGTTGATTGAAAAAAACAGTACACAGTACAGAAAGTGACAGGAACAACCCAAATGGGAAAGTTCTGTGGGCACTGATCAGGCTTCCTCTGATGGAGTGCTTTGGGAAAGGAAGGAATTCTATCTGTTCATCAGGTTCATCCTGCTTTTCCAGTCTGTCACTGTCCAGCCCCTCTCACAGCTTGGTAGGCAATCCGGCCCCCACCTCCCCACCCACCCCCCCTCCCCCCCCCCTCCCCCTGTGAAAAGAGACACTTGTGGGTTGGAAACTAAAACTGAAGCAGCTTTACTAATATTTTGTCATTACAAACAAAACTAATAAGAAAATAATAATTAAATACAGACAGATGAACAAAAGGGAAGCCCCCTCGACGATGTCATCACTGACGCGACACTGCAGGCACAGGGAAAGGCACCAGGTTGGACTCACTGACAGGTGGGAGCTGGATTCAGGCACGCACACATCTGGGATCAGAGGACTGAAGGACAGAGGAGGTCTTTATTAGATGCTGATCACCAAAAAGAGGCCAGACTGTCGTGACACCCCACTTTCATACATTTATGGGATGGAATACTCTGGTGGCCAGTTTTGGGTCCCTGTCCTGGCTGCTCCTGGCTGCAGGTGCAACCCTTTTTAACCCCTTTGACTTACAGCATTCCACTAACTTGGGAGCAACCTCCATTTCCATAGGAATAAATAGAAACAATGGCCTTTCTGCATACGAATGCCCCGTTACTTTGGTGATAATCAAAAATTCTAAGCGTTATCACTTCTAGAGACAGACACTCTCAAAAACCTGTCGTTAACATTCAGAAAATGAAGTTAATTAGAGGAGTTTTAGCTGGGATATTGGGATCACAATGAGCACAGAACAGCAACATGAGACTAATGACTGCCTGAAGGCTATAAGGTCTGGCACCACCTCAGATGCCTGGAGCTCTGATACAGTGCAAGCTTCACTGTTAACACAGTCAATGGAAATGGTCAACAAGGTAAGACTCAAGGGGAACATCCTTAGAATAGTCTCAATTTTCAGGCAACTTCCAGTTTTCTGAATGTCCTCCATCCCTTCTCCCACTTCGCCTGACCTTTAGGTAAGTCAAATATGAGACCAAGGTGAACGATGCTGCTTGGCTGTGGCCAAGAGATGTTTGACACGACTTGGTGGACTCACTGCCCAACAGCCAAACAAAATTCAGGCTGTAGCACCAGGCAAAGTTGTGCCCGTGACTACAGCCATGGTTTTTGATGAAAAGCTTTTGATGAGAGCTTTCCTACTCCTCACCTGGTTCTGTAACTCAGCCGATTGGCTCACGTGAGACTCTTCCTGTGAAGAAAACACAATGATTTCTTTTAGTCACCAGTCTGGCCAGTGTTGTGGTCTACATTCAACTTCTGTTAGGTCTTTAAGGGGGGGTTTGCTGCCACTGGGATTTGCTGTTGTTCCTCCAGCCACCAATCAAGATTTGGTTCTCACCTGTCTGGAAGGAGGCATCTTGTGCTGGTCAGGCTTGGAGACAGAAAACGCGCAGGAGGCATCTGGGAGCAACTGCTGCCTGAAGTATCTCTTGAGTCTCCTCCGTTCATGTTCCACCTGCACGTTGAAGAGGAGAAAGGGTCAGAGAAACCTGCCACCAAACAAGGAGCAAGAGGGAAGGCAACAAGCAGAGCACTCCAGAGTGCTGGCTGTGGAGATGTGTGGTTTTCCAGCAGACTGTGAGCCTTTGCAGAGGCAGTTTTACCTCCTCAAGAGTTCTCCTCAGCTCAGAATTGAATTGCTTCAGCTCCCTCTTCTCATCTTCCAGCCTTGCAACGCATCGCTGTAGAAATTCCAGCTGCTGCATGAGGATCTTCTTCTCCGAGAGCCATGACAATTGCTCCCCTTCTTCAACAGCCTGCTGGGTATTCAGAGAGGAAACCGTGTGAGCTGTTGTACCGCAGGGTTAGGGGAGCCAGAATCAACGCGCTGGGGAGAGTGAGGAATGGACAGCTCCAAACCCCTTTTTGTTCCCTTCTGTTTGGCCTTCTGCAGGCCAAAAGAGCACACTCTTCCAAGAGTGTTTTCCTCTTGAAGGAGTAATGGTCAGATCACCATTCTGTGTTTGAAATCAGGACTGGTTTTCCCATACATACTTAGCTGGACCAGCACTTTTATTTCTCAGATTTCTCTCTTTTCTCCTCACTGTCTGCTCTCAGATGGGCAATGTTGAGCAGCTTTCTATTAGTAGCAAACTTTGTCTTCTCAGCCCTTTTTCCAGATATTTAGGAATCTGATATCTATCTGGACGCAAATAAGTGCCCAAACCATGCAATGTAAATAGAGACGAGTTTGAAAGTTACTTCGACTTAAGCTTCAAGGGCAGAAATCTTCAGAACTAAGGAAAATAAACACTGAATCATAACTCAGTTCTATATGGGTACGGCATCTTTTCCTCCTTATTCAGAAGAATGCAATTGCAAAAGTTAAACCATAAAACAACCACTGGTATAAATAAACCACTGCTCCTGTAGCTGTCTGTGGTCTCTCCACAAAGTCTGTGATCCTGGTCTGCTCTCCTTTCTGGACTGTTTTCTTTTACTCAAGGTGACCAAGAGGTAATGATCCTGCTAATTCAATTATATGACCTCGCAGGAAAGCAAAAGTCTGGGAAACAAGGAATGATCAGTGAAAGGAAGGGGAAAATGAGGGAAACTTGGTCAGCATTTGTGTACTCCATATCTTGTCAGATTTGGACTGACCCTGTACAACACCACACAGAACCAGCCCTCCACTATAAAGAAGCTGCTCCTTAACAGAAGGCCAAAAAATACATAAGAAATGGCCCTTCACAGAATCTGCCAGCCTCACCTGAACGTCCTTCTTTTGCTTCTCAGTGCTCTGGAGCTTCTTTTCCAAAGATGCCACCTCTTGCTCTAAAGTCCTAACCTGCTCCTTTAGAGCAGCAGCCTCTTCCTGCAAGGCAACTTGTAGAGAGTTCTTCTTGCATTCTGCCATCTTTGTCTCTGCAGCAGTAAAGGAGAAGGTGAAGAATAAGGCAAAACCAAACTGATTTGCATCCCGCAGCGAAAACAGTATTTTCTTATCTGTCTGTCTGTGTTTTCCAGGCCCTAAGCCCACACGACTTTAAAAGCAGACATAAATAAAGGAAACTTCCAGGCAAAGGGAAGAAGAAGAAGAATGAAAGTGGCAAGGTTCAGAAGAATATGAAAATGTGTTTGCTCTTCTGCTTGTTGAATGGAGAGGGCAAAGGGCATGGCAGCACATCAGCCACAATATTAGAAGCAGGAAGAACCAACATTGATGAAACAAGGACAGAGACAGCAGGGGAGAGTCAGATCTAGCATCCTACAGGAAAAGGAAGAAGAAGAAGCAAAAGGGAAGACTGACTGTGACATTCATTGTGGGGCCAGGAAGAACTTAAGAGACATTAGAGAAAAGAACAGATGTCAAAGGTGTGCTTGAAAATGCACTTTGGTATTTGTCCAGGAGAATGCCAGGGGAACACCTTGTGCACTAGCAGAAATAAGAAGAAAGGAAATATTCAGCCATACCAGGCAACAGCAAGGCAAGAACAACTGAGCATTGCAGCAGTACCGAAGCAAGAGGGACTACATAGTCAGGAACTGGAACTAAACTAATGGACTAAACAAAGAGACAGGAACTAAAGAGGAAAAGAACAGAGCAGTGCGATAAGCAGAATCCATCCAATAGCAGAATTTAAAGAATACAGGCTGTTATCATATGTAACACACCTAGTAAAAACTATGGGTGTTCCATAAACAGTGAGGACTTAAGGTCTGGAAAAGTCTCCTGTAAAGAGCCTGAGAAATGGTCAGCAGTTCCATCTTGGAGAGGGGACACGAAGAAATACCTGTGGGGAAGGCAATAAGCAGTGCCTACATTCCCTAGACCTGTAGTCTGAGACAAGGAATACAAGACAACGAGATGAAAAAGCCATTCTGATCTGTAGAGGGGAAAAAGAATGACAGAGAAAGGAGCAGTGATGCCTGTCCAGCTATGATACAGAGAGGCCAATAGCCCTGGAGGCTCTGGGGTGGCCTGGAGATTAGGGGAAGAGGTGCCTAGTTGCATGTGAAAAAAAGAGCTTAGAGACAAACCCACCGTGAAGATGTTACAAAAGGTGTAAGTAAGAAGCGGCGGAGGAAGTAAGAAATGGTGTTTGCTATGGCTGTGAGCTCTAACACCAAATCAGTATCAGCAAGAAAGCAGGTAAGAAGGATGCAGAAGCACGAGGTACCAGAGAACGAGGAAGAGCAGCAGAAGAAAAGATGCAATAATACAGGAGCTTGCCATTGAACTCATGCTCTCTCAATCTGCCATGCAAGAGGAAAAGAAGCCAGTAAAGACCAGGCTTTTGACAGGTCGGTGCTTTTAAAGAGCATACGGAGAACGATGCTGTGAGGTACCAAGCTATGCCTACTCAGCAGTGATGTGTGACCTGAAAGGCACCACCTCGGCTCCTGTATCACCAGCAGCACAGTGAGAAGCACTGCCACCTGCCAGAGCTGTTGCTATCAAAAAATCTTGCCATCTCCGGGCACTTCACCTTTCCTCTGTGTCCTAGCAGAGATCCCTGCTGGTGAGACAGGATAGGGTCAGTGGGTTGGAAAGGACAAGCTGTACCTTTCTGCATTTGAGCAAACTGTTCCTGCAGCTCTTGATTCTGGGCACTGAAACGGTCCTTCTCGGCTTGCCTCCTGCTTAGCTCCAGCTCCAAGTCCAGTATCTCTTTCCTTGCATCATTCTGGAAGAGGAAAGACAGGAGACAGACAGGTAGAATCACAGAATCATAGAATGATGGAATGGTTCGGCTTGGAAGGGACCTTAAAGAATCCGTTCCAACCCCCTGTCATGGGAAGGTACACCTTCCACTAGCTACAAACACTAAGGCACAAACAGCCAAGGCAGGAAGGGGCAGTTGGACAGCAATGGTAGATGGGATCAGGAATCTCCTTTCTCCCCCAGCAGCAAGCCAAGCTGGCCCACAAGAATTTACAGCCATTCTGCCTTTGATGTCTCTGCTTGTTTGTTCAGCCCAGCAGAGGGACAGGACCTCTGGGTGCACCAGAGCTACGTTACCAGATCTTGCTGGGTCTTCTTCAGGTGCTGATGCAGGTCTTGTAGGGCTGCTGCCACGCTGTCCACTGTGAGCTCTGAAGGTAGATCCTTGGCCTGAGAAATGGTTTGGTCCCAGACGTGACCATGCTCTGAAGAGAGAAGCCATTCTGTTTCAAGCTTTAATGGAAGCGTCTACGACAAATCGTGCCTCCTTTATACACAGGAGAAGGTGGCAGTGCCTTTGACACCATCCTAGAGCTCACATTACAGCAAGACATGTCAGAGGTGAACGGTCTTTTGATGACCCCTAATTTCAGTGCTGCCACAAGAAAGAATGCACATGCCCCATGACTTGACGTCACCTGTGCCCTATTTCATTTTGCCGCTGGCCATTTTTCCACATACAAACACAGCCTCAGCTCTTTGCCTGGATGTCAGGCTTTAAGACTTCCCAAGGCTTGAGTCAACCTAAACTGAAACAATGAGTCCATCACACCAGGATTACAAAGCATGACCCCTCCCACCCTCTCTATAGGCTTGTTAACCCAGTTCCCACACTTGCCTGAACTCCAAGGGACCAAGTCTCTGCTGTCACAGATGACGCGCTGGAGAACCCTGTACAGGTTGTCCAGCTGGGATTGGGCTTTGCAGTGGGCGCTTTCTGCCCGCCCACACTCTGTGGCCAACGCCTTTGCTCTGTTCTCTGTGTTCCAAAGCCTCAGGTGCAGCTCAGACACCTCATCCTTCAGCGCACACAGAGAGTCCCGCAAGCACCGTTCGCCTGCTCGGGAGTCCTCCAGATCCTGGAGCAGCTGCTTCTCTCGAGTTGCCAGGCCAGCCTCCTTCTCCAGCATTTCTTCCTGCAGTGACTGTATCTGTAACGGAGACACACAGAGCCTCAGGGACAGCACTGCCACTGAGGCAGCGGAGCGGGAGGCAGAGGAAGGAAGAAAGGAGAAATTGCTTCAAGGAAGAAAACACCCTGGAAACAGAAAGCACAAAGACAAGGATTCAAACCGAGCAAAATAAACTAGAAACAGGGATCTGGAGATCAAGAAGCCAAAAGGAGGTTTCCTTGAGGAATGATCAAACTGTCTGGCTTTCCAACTTTAGGAATGAAGCTCTGGGTGGGTGGGTGTGGGTGAAAAGAGATGAGATGAAATGAAATGAAATGGCTGGCAAGGTGAGGTGGCTGATCAAGCATCCCTGCGTGAAGAGTGGGGCTGCCAGGGATACTTGGGAGTAGAAGAGAAGACAATCAGCATCCTTCATGGTGCACCTCGGAAATGCAAAATGAACTGGCTGAGACTGAAGTGCCTTCCAGCGATAACCGTTTCTGTTTCACCAGATTGCTCAGTGCCTGACAGAGGCAGAAACACCTTCTGGGGACAACATTTATAACAGAGATACTGAGAAGCTCTAGGAGAGTCTTGTGTTTCCCCTCAGAGATCTAATGCCATGAATCACAAAAGAAAGTCTTGACCTCAATGTGCGAAGTCTGAGCAGAATAAGGAACATGTGTTGTTGGCAGAGGAAACAAAGAGGGGGGCCTACAAGATGAAGCTGTTTGTCCATGTCCCTGGAGAACAGGATGCTAGTGCATAGGCCACCTGCTTGTTAAGCTCTTGTATTTCTCTCCTGTCATCTGACTGTTGCTGCTGGGCCTGTTCAATAGTAGCAAGAAGCTGTAATACCTCCTTGTGCTGGGCAAGGCTGGTTTCCTCCACAGTCCTGAGCTTCAGTTCCTTCTCTTCCAGGGAAAGAGTCAGCCTGAAAGAGAGAGCGTGCAATTCATTACTACGTGGTGTAATAATAAACTCTTCCATCACCAAAGGAAAATTGCTTTGTCTGTCTTAACAACTAATTTGCTTGTTCAGGCCTACACCAGGCAGGCAGTCACACCTGAGCACGTGCCCACTTGATTCCACAGAAGAAAGGTGAATTACTGGCTATATATCCCATCATTTTGAGATGGGAATGTGAATATAAACATAGCAAGGTCTGGCGATGAAGACACTGGAGAAAAGGAAAACTCTTCTTTTGACTAACGAGACTACAAGGAAGAGATTTGTCAATAAGGAAGAGACCTTTCCTTCCCCTAGCTTGTATGTACTGGCAGGAACAGCAGCGACTGACAGCCAGGTGATCTTTGGGGAGTTTCCTAAGGTTTGCCAGCTCCCACATAACTCCCAGCTAGAGAAACAAAGGGCAATACTAGAAGTACTAGTGGAAGCTTGGAGGGAATACTCAGATCCTTATAGAAGCTGCAGGATTCCTCACAGAGGAAGCAAGAGTGCACTGCTTTTATTTTTCTTCTTCAATGAAGATATGTGTTGAAGACTGGCATAACTTTACCAGGTGAAGCATCCCACCTATCCTTTCTCTCATTCCTTGGACAGTCAGTAACACCAGTGCCTGCTGACCCTGCTCAAGCCTCTCCAGACACCTGCTTGGGATTTTTTGAGGAACAAGGAAACAGACGGCAATAAGAAACATTCTCATTTCTCGGGTGCCTCAAAGGGGAACCTGGCTTAGTTTAACCATGGGTGTGAGATGGTTTCTGCCAACAAACGTACCAGGATGGAAGACTGATATAGAGCCCAAATGTTTTAAGTTTACTGGACCCAAGGTGGAGCTGATGGATCTATCTCGCTCATTATAGTGTCACTCATCCTTCCTCCTTAAGTGTGGATGAGGTTTGAAACCCCTGAAAATGTCATTTAACACTATTAACAAGCTGACCTAACAAAAGAACACCTCCTTTTAAGGAAAGAACTACTCCAAAAGCCATTGTCTTCAGAAAAACTGTAACTGAGGGATTTAAAAAAATAATTAAACACAACATCAAGAGAATGAAACCTATCTACATGGAGAGTTCAGAATTCTGCTTTTTATGAAATGCTGCCAGCCACAACTCCTTGTGTATGCAAAGATCTGAAAGAGGAAATCCATCCTACAGACTAGAGAGTCTCACAGGCTTCCATTTACCTGGCATTTTCACTCTCGAGAACCTTCAGTGAAGCCTGAAACTCTATGTTGTGATGCTCCACTTCTTCCCAGCGACTCTTTTCCTCCTCCAAGGACTGAAGACGCACTTGCAGCTCCTTGTTCTGATCTTCTATCTTCTGCTGTTGACTCTTCTTGTCCTCCAGGATCTTCTGCAGCTGCACAACCTCCTGCATCTTCTGTCTCGATAGTTCCTGTGCCTCACTCAGATCTTGCTGAGCTTTGTGGCAAATCATTTGCTGGGACTCTTCAGAGGCTGCCAGCTGTGATGTCAGCTCCTCCACCTCAAGTAAAACAGAACAAAGCAGTCAAACACTACAGCCTGTCATTGTCAGTCATATCATATCCTGTGAGGAAAGGGAAAGAACAGCTTTAAATTTCACCCTGTTGTGAGAGTACCAGATTGACAATGGAGACAGCCGACTTCTTTAAAAAGCCAAGTGGAACAGAAAACAAGGCTAAGCAGCAACAGACCAGCAGAAATCCATTCTGATGATTGCTGGCCATCAGGCAAAAGGACTACCCCATCTCTCCAGGGCAGCAGTTGACCAGTAAGTCTCCTTCAGACCAACTGAGAGAGATGGAGACCACACTATGACGACAGTCAGAGGGATAATCCCACCAGCCTGCTCCGCAATGGAAAGGCAGGAAGGGGAGAGACCACCTGCTTGATGACTGGAGTATCTACTGCTGTTTCAGTCACCTGCTTTTGTAGAGCATCCCTCTGCTGAAGAAGGAGACTCGTTTCCTCTTTGATGGTGTTGATTTCTTGCTGGTGCCTACTCTCCACCACCTCGATCTTACTCTGACTTTCCTGCAGCTCTGCCTGCAGCTTTTCTGTGATCTTCTGTAAACACAAATGGAGAGTACGTTACCGGGACCTGCCACCAGCTGGAATCCTAGAATGGGTTGGGTTGGAAGGGATCTTAAAGCTCATCCAGTTCCAACCCCCCTGCCATGGGCAGGGACACATTCCACTGGATCAGGTTGTTCAAAGCCTCATCCAACCTGGCTCAGTCCCTGAGAAAGAGCCCCTCCCCAGCTTTCCTGCAGGCTCCCTTTAAGGAAGGCTGCTGGAAGGTCTCTCAGGAGCCTTCTCTCCTCCAGGCTGAACCACCCCAGCGCTCTCAGCCTGTCCTCGTACGGGAGGTGCTCCAGCCCTCGGATCATCTTCATGGCCTCCTCTGGACTCACTCAGATCCATGCCCAACTGCCTGTTCTTTCAACCTACCCTCTAGTCAGACTTACCTGCCTGTTCTCTTGCTGCTCTTTCATCTCCTGCCTGAGCTGATCCAGCTGCTGGCAGGCTTCTCTGAGCTCTCCCTGAGTTTGCAGTAGTGTCTGTGATAAAACACTCTTCTCGTTCTCCTTTTCTAGCAGGATCTGCATAGAAATAAGGAAAAGTTGAATTTAAACTTCGTGTGGTATCACTCAAAGGGTCATGGGCTGATACATTCACAAAGCACTATGGCACTCCTCTCCAAGGTCATTATCTGCCTAAGTGAGATTGGCAGCACAAACAGCATCCATCCACAATCCACCTGTGACTGAATCTCCAACAAAATCTTAGTCATCTAACGGGAAAACGTGTGGCATTGCTCAGGTGCCTCTCCTTGTTGCTGAGGCCATCTGTTTTCTTCTGCTGTGCCCTGTGCGTCTTTCAATAGTGAGTTTTGCACCTAGCTAGCACTAAATGTAAGGCTGCCAGAGGGATGAAGCCAGCAGCTCCTTCAGAAAACTCATGTGTTCTAAGTAGGGTTTGGTGCAAATTACTGCAGATTTAAGGTATTCAGTAGACTTTGTTGAAGCAGTGACATTACACGGACACACTGCTGTCTCTGAGCGCTGCCCTGTCAGTTCAATACCTGCAGACACTCTGGGGTACTGCTGTCCCTCAGCAGCCTGCACAAAGAAGACTTTGGGTAGGACACAAGGAGGATTCTCAGTGTGACACAGGAGATATGGGCACAAAACGGCTTACCAGCCCAGAAGACATCCATGTTTTACTGCTCAGAAATACTTGGTCAACAATCCTGCAATGCAACCATTTACCCTCAGATAAAAACCCCAGCGCTGTGGGGATTCAGTCCTACAAACTCAGTTTGGTCTTTTACGTAGTTAAGGGTACTGTGAAAATACTCTGAGGTCAGTCTTTAAAAAAAACACAGGAGCAGCACGAAAATCTAAAACGAAAGGTGAGTTTCTGCCTGGCTGACTAGGAGAGGTCTCATTCCTAGTCCCAAAGACAGCCCTGCACGCCTTTATGTCACTAAACTCACTGCAGAAAACACGTAAGGCCCGATATCACGATATGTAGACAACTCCTACAGCTCTAGCATTGCAAAAACTCACAGAAATTCTCCTTTCACAGGCTTTACCTCTTGCTTGGCATTTTCCAGTCTGGCTCGCTCCTCTTCTTGTTGAGCTTCCATGACAGCAACTTTCTGGTTCATTTCCAACAGCTTCTTCTCGTGCTCCTCTTTTGTCTCTGCCTTCTCATTTTCCCATTTCTCCACCATCTTCAGCAGCTCTTCCTGTTTACTTGCCTGATGAGTGGGGGAAAAGACTTGAAGATGGAGTCCCAGCCAAGGTCATCATAACAAAATGCGAAGCTTCATCCCTCCCACAAACCCCTGTGTGAACAGTGCACAGTAGTGGCTTTGTTCCCTCCATAAATCATGTCCTATCCGGGAACATAAAAGGAGAGTCAGCAGGTCAAAGTATCACACAATCGTAGCATCATTTAGGCTGGAAGGACCTTTAAGATCATTGAGTCCAACCACTAAGAAAAGAAGATGCCACCTTTCCCTCTCCGATGGCTGCCTATTTTCCAGCTCCTCTCTCCTCAGGATTTCTCACCGTTCTCAGAGTCTCTATTTTCAAAGCTCCCCTTCTGTTTCACCAGTGAAAAGATGCAGATGGACTGCAGGGTGAGAAACAGGCCAGTAACCCCATGCTCCACTCACAAGACAGACCTGGAACAAGAGGCCTATTCCGTATGCTTCAAGCCAAAGATAATACCTCTGCCAGCCGCAAAAGGACAGAAAGAAAGGAACAAAGTTCCCATGGCTGTAGCTGGCAGGAATGTTAGGATTCTACTTCATGCTAGACGGGAGATTGGTAAGATCCTACCCTTTTGCTGCCATGCCTTGGGTGGGGAACCACCCAACCTTCTGTTGAACTCGTCATAGGGCCACACTGAACCTGCGGCTGCACTGGCTGACCTAGCACAGTCATAGAATCATGGAATGGTTTGGGTTGGAAGGGATCTTAAAGCTCATCCAGTTCCAAGCCTCCTGCCATGGGCAAGGACACCTCCCACTGGATCGGGTTGTTCAAAGGCCCATCCAGCCTGGCCTGGGACACCTCCAGGGATGGGATATCCACAACTTCTCCTATGCTAGTGCCTCACCACCCTCACAGGAGACCACTTCTTCCCAATATCTAATCGAAATTTAGCCTCTTCCAGCTTAAACCTCTCCCCCTTGTCCTATCCCTGCAGTCCCTGAGAAAGATGCCCTCCCCAGCTTTCCTGCAGGCCTCCTTTAAGTACTGGAAGGTTGCTATAAAGTCTCCCCAGAGCTTTCTCTCCTCCAGGCTGAACAACCCAACTCTCTCAGCCTGTCCTCACATGGGAGGTGTCCATCTCACACACTCAGGCCGCTAGTCCTCTAAATCCAGCCCACAAAGCTGCCTTGAATAATTCAGAAGCATATTGTTTCCTACCAGGTCTTGAAGGAGTTTGTTCATTTCCACTTCATGGTTGCTTTGCTGAAGTCTGAGGGTATTGTTATACTCTTGTTCTGCCAATATGAGCTGCTCTGCCATCTTCTCCCGTTCTTGCCTCATGAGAGATCTCTCTGCTTCCAGCTCAGACTGAAGGCACTTCACTTCCCCTGCAAACACCACAATGGCAAGATTACAGTCTACACAGACAATGGTTCTGACTTCACTGACCTGAGGACATTTGAATTTCCGTTTAGGAGGGATCTGTTGCCAGTTACAGCATCCATCACAAGCACTGGGAGAAAGAGCTATTTGTATACCACCTTCCCCAGGCACAGCGATCACCAGAAACAAAGCACGTGAAGCTCTCACCCTGCGTCACCTCCTTGGCCTGCGTGACCTCGTCAAGTTGGATTTCAAGCTGACTCTTGGCCATCTCCAACTGAGATAAGTGCTGCTGAGCCTTAAACAGGCTGGATTCCAGGGTCTCCATCTTTGATCTACAAGTCGTGTATATGGAGAGAAATCAGTTTCTTGCTCCTGACACTCACAGGGAGTTATCCCAATAAAGAAGTCATTCAAGAGCCCTAAACCCCAGTACGGAAAACGGGTGGCGTGGAAAGTTGTATACAGGAACCATTCCTCATGTTAAACACAGCAATTTAGACCCCTCCCAGGGAATGTCCAGGATTGCCTTACGACCGAGTGTAACACAGAAAGCCAATCCGAATTTGATCTCCATAGCAAAATCTGAAGTTGATCTTGTCTGTTCCAGGACACACAGGCAGCTGCACCCACAAAGGCTGTGTCAGCAAGTAACAGTCCAGCCTCTGCTCACAGCCCTTATCATCACTTCCAAGTTGCTCTGCAGGGGGACAGAGTAAGAGTGTTTCCCTGGCTGACTCATGACCTTTCGTGCTGTTAATAATAAAGGTATAGGTAGGCAATTTTCCAGACTCCTTGTATTTAAGAGGGACTGAAGAAATATATCAGATGATACAGTAAAATCTCATGCTTGTAGCAAGCAACATTTGTGAGAAATCTGAACTAGATTTTATCTGAACTGAAAGGAGGGGCAGGTACCTTTCAGTTTAAATAGCTGCAAGTTCAGCAGAAAAACTTGCTACTTCTCCTTAGACATCGCTAAGAAGGCAATAGCCCAAACAACTTGTCCTTTTTTGAAATGAAAGTCGTAGCACTGCAGATGTAAACCTTCAAAGTCTTCCACCAGACAGCGATCGGCAACCAGGAGCTGCAGTTCCCTCCCTACTCTAACACAGCATCCTGCGTGCCAGGTTCCTGTAACACATGGCACTGCCTCACCAGCACAGGGATAACATCCTTCGGGGCACCAGGGACCTGTGTGTGGCAACAATTAAACCCACAATGGGAGGATATCACTACTCTGATGGTCAACGAAGGATGTATCTTCAAGGAGAACAAGCACATATTTCTGATTATGCCAGTCTCTGTCAGTCCAAAGTAAACACGCTCCATTTTAAGAATAAGTCAAAGCCAGTCTCTAAAACAGGACAGAAAAGACAGAGTCCCACATTGTGACAACAAAAGGCTCTTGAGAACAATATCTGGTAAGAACAGTTGCTGATTTTTTGTTATCTATTGCCAAAGGTTCTTCCTGACTAAAGGACTTCTTTTTTAAAAAACAAAAATTAGACAAAGGAGACGAACATTTAATAATTTAAGCCACATAACTTAGCAAACATAATTCAGCTGGATCAAATAAGAGAAGCCGGAGCTCAGAAGAAGCAGCAGCTTTCAAGAAACACAGTGACTAAAAATGGCGTTTGTCAGCCTTGCAAACAACGTCCTCTGCAGTGGTGAAAAATGGAGGTCAAGAAGCATAAAAAACAACCTATAAAACGTCACCTCTGAAAGTTCAGGAGTCTTCTAAAAACAGCCAAGAGGAGGAAAACCAGCTTGAAATTCTTTTTCCTTTTCCTGTTTTTGTTTTTTAAAGCAGAACTTGTCCCATTTGATCTTAGAAGCCTGATACAGTAGAAGGACAGAATGTTGTTCCTTCCCTGCATAACTTCTCTGTGACATCTCTAAACAGCACGTGGTGAGGAGTACAGAACCCAGACATCAATGATGGGCAAGAACTGTGAAGGCTGGTGAGTATTCCAAAGAGGCTTCCCTGCTGCTGGGGAAACCAGCTCTGGCTCCTGCACCACGCTTCACAAGAGTTAGCTTAGAAACAGAAGGTGCTCAAGATTTTTAGCTTACCAACTCTGTAATTACAGACATTAAAAAATGCTCAGTCTCGATTCTCCTCCCTGCCCTTACCTGGCCTCTGCCAGCTGCCCTGAAAGGTCTTGTCTGTCCCTCTCTGTGGCTGCCAGTTGCACCTCGAGGGCAGCCTTCTCCTGCACCAGGAACTCCTTCTCCCTACTCATCCTGGCCAGGCCGTGCGCTTGGCGAGAGGACTCGTGGCGCAGCTTCTCCAGCCCATTGCTCGCTGCCTCCTTCAGCTGGGACACCTGCAAGTGGGACAGCAGGCAGTGAGAGTCCTCTCCCCGGAGCTCTGGGCCAGGGCTGCTGCCAGAGCCACTGCAGGAGAAAGACCTCCTGCATCAGGGGCTGAAAGGTGAACACCAGCTGCTGGGCACGCGCTGACACCCTGGGCTGCCAAAAGGCACCAGCACTGCTGACCTCAACGGCGTGGGAAAGGCTGTCCCGGGTGGCCTGGGAGCACACAGCTCCTTCAGGACAAACACGTGCACTCCACGCTATGGGCTGCTGTGCAAAAACACCACGTTCTCCAGAACTGCCACCTCACCACCTGAAATACTGTCAGAACCTGTTCCAGTGCTGGAAAATCTCAGGAAAGGTTGAGCAAAAGCAACTTTGCTGACGGCACGGAAGACAGTGAAAACACACGTGGTTTCCCTTCTAGAAAACCCGAGTTCCAAGCGTCACCTCCTCCAGCGTGTCGAGCTGTTGGATACAAAGAGGTGATGCCTGACAGGGAACAGCCCCTCTGGCAGCAGTGTCATTTAGTGATTTATAGAAATCCGGTTGCTGTGGCCAAAGAGACGGTAGACTCTGTTCAGCAGCTCCTCTCACAACACTCTCTCCTTCTCGTACACAAAGAAGCTGTTCAATACCCCAACTGGGGAACACCTCGCTGCTGTTCAGCCTTGAAAATGAACCACAAGGTTCTACCTTTCTGCTTCAACACAGATCTCTGCTGCGTATTTCCCAAAGGTACCAGGTACTCCAAAACTAAGCCTGTCTAGCCGAGAACAGACCATTGGAAACAAACAATCCTCTCAAAGTTGTCCCAAAATACTCAAGACTGTACATTATGGAACTGACATTTCCATGATGATGAACTCCCTGCAACGGTTCTCCCAAGCTCTTTTTCGGGCACCAAAACAAGTTAGCCCAGAGTGAAGAATTGCAGGTAATTCCCTGTATCCCATCTTCTTCCTCAAAGCCTAAAGAGGCTCTGACAACTCAGAGTACCACAGAATAATTTAGGCTGGAGAAGACCTCCATGATCATTGAGTGCAACCCTTGACCCAACACTGCCAACCACACCATTTATCTGTGTCCCTAAGCAAACAACCACACGGTTTTAAACCCCTCCAGGGACGGTCACTCCAGCACTTGCCTGGGCAGCCTCTTTCAGTCCTTGTCAACCCTTTCTATGAAGAAAGTTTTCCAATATCCAATCTAAATCTCCCTGGCACAACTTGAGGCCATTTCCTCTCGTCCCATCACTGACCCCCACCTCACCACAAACCTCTTCTCAGGGAATTGCAGAGAGCAATGAAATCAGTCTCCTCTTCTCCAGACTAAACCACCCCAGGTCCCCCAGATGCTCCCCAGAACCCTTCTGCTCCAGCTTCATTGCCCTTGTCTGAACGTGCTCCAGCCCCTCAAAGTCTTTCTTGTACTGCGAGGCCCAAAACTGAACACAGAATTTGAGGTGCAGCCTCATCTGCACTGAGGACAGGAGGACAATCCCTTCCCTACTCCTGTTGGCCACACCATTGCTGACACAGGCTCGGATGCTTTTGGCCTTCTTGGCTACCTGGGCACTGCTGGCTCGTGTTCAGCCACTGTCAGACAGCACCCCCAGGTCCTTTTCCACGGGGCAGCTTTCTGGCCACAAAGTTGCACAGATGTCTTAAAATACCAGTTCAACAACTTTGAGATGCCATTCCCATTTTGAGCAGTACAAGAGAGCAGAGAGTGACTTTCAGCTTTCTCCCGCTCCCTAAGCTCAAACAAATGGAATTTTGAAAGTTGAAGACTTCACAAAAAAAAAGCACAGCAAGAAAGATGCAGCTCTGTTCTTTGCCTCAGAAAAAGAACTGAGAGATATACACAGTTTTTTCCTTTTGCCTCGTGGGAGAGGGAGAGCCCTGCTCAGTGTCAGGGACAACACAGTCACCTCTCTGCTGCTTCTGTCAAAAAACAAAAAAAGAGGCCAACACAGACCGGTGGATTCAGAGGATCTGTAGAAGCAGAGGACAACTTAGAAAATTGCAGATCAGCTCTGCAAGCTATCAACTTCTTTCCCACAAGAAGAAAAAAACCTTCTGCCCTCCAACACCACCAAACGCCTCCACAACAAAAAACCTGCCGAGTACAACAGCCACAGCTTCACTGAGCCCAGCAGCCAAACTTATTCTGAGCCCCTGTCAACTCTGCCACTGACTGCTTCACCTGCAGAGACGAAAGAACCAGAGGAGGAAAATCCCTCACTTCAAGCAGTGACTCCACATCCCCTGTGTGCCTCTGACATACCTCCAGGAGAGTGTTCCCCATCTTCCAAGAAGGAGAACATTTGCTCTGTCCTCTACAGCCAGGAAGAGCATCTGTGGTAGTCGTGCTGTCACAACTCCCCCTCCCACTGGTGCTTACTAGGAATAAAGTGACCATACCTTCCACAGTACCACCATAAGCTTATGTTTCTCTTCCATCAGCAACTGCTGGGACTCTTCAGAGGCTGCCAGCTGTGACGTCAGCTCCTCCACCTCAAGTAAAACAGAACAAAGCAGTCAAATACTACAGCCTGTCATTGTCAGTCATATCATATCCTGTGAGGAAAGGGAAAGAACAGCTTTAAATTTCACCCTGTTGTGAGAGTACCAGATTGACAATGGAGACGGCCGACTTCTTTAAAAAGCCAAGTGGAACAGAAAACAAGGCTAAGCAGCAACAGACCAGCAGAAATCCATTCTGATGATTGCTGGCCATCAGACAAAAGGACTACCCCATCTCTCCAGGGCAGCAGTTGACCAGTAAGTCTCCTTCAGACCAACTGAGAGAGATGGAGACCACACTATGACGACAGTCAGAGAGATAATCCCACCAGCCTGCTCCGCAATGGAAAGGCAGGAAGGGGAGAGACCACCTGCTTGATGACTGGAGTATCTACTGCTGTTTCAGTCACCTGCTTTTGTAGAGCATCCCTCTGCTGAAGAAGGAGATTCGTTTCCTCTTTGATAGTGTTGATTTCTTGCTGGTGCCTACTCTCCACCACCTCGATCTTACTCTGACTTTCCTGCAGCTTTTCTGTGATCTTCTGTAAACACAAACGGAGAGTACGTTACCGGGACCTGCCACCAGCTGGAATCCTAGAATGGTTTGGGTTGGAAGGGATCTTAAAGTTCATCCAGTTCCAACCCCCCTGCCAGGGGCAGGGACACCTTCCACTGGATCAGGTTGTTCAAAGCCTCATCCAACCTGGCCTTGAACACCCCCAGGGACGGGGTGTCCACAGCTCCTCCTCGAAACCTGTGCCAGTGCCTCACCACCCTCACAGGAAACAATTGCTTCCTAATATCTCATTAAAATCTCCCCTCTTTCAGCTTAAAACCATAATCACTCATCCTACCCCTGCAGTCCCTGAGAAAGAGCCCCTCCCCAGCTTTCCTGCAGGCTCCCTTTAAGGAAGGCTGCTGGAAGGTCTCTCAGGAGCCTTCTCTCCTCTAGGCTGAACCACCCCAGTGCTCTCAGCCTGTCCTCGTACGGGAGGTGCTCCAGCCCTCGGATCATCTTCGTGGCCTCCTCTGGACTCACTCAGATCCATGCCCAACTGCCTGTTCTTTCAACCTACCCTCTAGTCAGACTTGCCTGCCTGTTCTCTTGCTGCTCTTTCATCTCCTGCCTGAGCTGATCCAGCTGCTGGCAGGCTTCTCTGAGCTCTCCCTGAGTTTGGAGTAGCGTCTTTGATAAAACACTCTTCTCGTTCTCCTTTTCTAGCAGGATCTGCATAGAAATAAGGAAAAGGTGAATGTAAACTTCGTGTGGTATCACTCAAAGGGTCATGGGTTGATACATACATGGCGCTCCTCTCCAAGGTCATTATCTGCCCACTTGGAGAAACAGCTTCCTAAGTGAGATGGGCAGCATAAACAGCATCCATCCACAATCCACCTGTGACTGAATCTCCAACAAAATCTTAGTCATCTAACGGGAAAACGTGTGGCATTGCTCAGGTGCCTCTCCTTGCTGGTGAGGCCACCTGAAGGAGGTGACCATACCTTCTCCAGTACCGCGCTAAGCTCACGGTTCTCTTGAATCAGCTGATCCCTCCGAAGGCGCAGTTCCTCCAGGGCTTCTCTTGCAGCTACCAACTCACTCTGTAACAATGAGTGCTTTCCTTCAAGGGCACGTAAGTCCTTCACGCTACAAGAAGGGGAAAGAAGTCACCGCAGAGACAAGGCTCAGTTATAAGAATGAAGAGACTTGAAGGGTCACGGATCCCATTTTCACCATTCCAGGATGGAGTTGTGGTGAGCATGGTGAAGAATTTCCCTCACAAGGTAACTGAACAGGGAAAGAGAAAGCAATGCAGGCTTTTGCCTTCTTTCAGTGACAGGCAGTGTCTGGGAAAAGACACCCAAAGAACAGAATTTGGGGAAGCAGCAACTTGTAAAAGAGGCATCATTAGAACACTG
Organism: Dromococcyx pavoninus; assembly: GCA_033558185.1. Classification (NCBI taxonomy): domain Eukaryota; kingdom Metazoa; phylum Chordata; class Aves; order Cuculiformes; family Neomorphidae; genus Dromococcyx; species Dromococcyx pavoninus. The sequence goes on from JAUMJL010000557.1 coordinate 399,355, forward strand.
CTCTAAATCTCCAAGAGCTTCTGCCAATAAGACAGGTTTTTCTGTCCTTTCTGTTGAAGACAACAGTTTGACCAGGAACAGAAAGAAGGCTCTGCAGAAAGAGTGTGTTCTAAAAGTGAATACAGCCCATCTATGAATCCGAGAAGTAGCCACAAAAGACAATGTTAACAGCAAAGTTTAAAACACCTTTACCTGTCTCGAAGCTCCTTCTTCTCCAGGTCCTCCTTGACATCTAAATACATCCCTTTCTGAGCCTTCTGACTTATTGCCTGTCCTGTTTGCTGCTGTGCCTCCGTCTTCAGGACACGTCTACTCACAGTGACGCACTCCCAGAGGTGCACATCAGAGTTTTGGTGGGAGCAGTTTGCAAGTAGAGATCCAAAGAGTCTCATTTGCTCTGCCTTCAGTTCTGACAAATCTCTGAAGAAGAGTAAAGAAAGAGCTAACAGTCACATCACCATTTTACCAGCTGCCGCACTTCTGGAGTGCATAACTGTGGACCTGTAAAATCTGGGAGGGAAGATGACATCTGCCTTGGGGATGAATCATTCATCCGATACTTTGGGATCAGGACACAGCCTGAGAGATGAGCAAGGGGCCTAGCAGATAGCTGAGGAATGAATCTGTTACCTCATCAGAGATAAGAAATGTATGGCACAGCCAGGAGGCTTCACTGACCTCTAACTACTCTTACTAATCGTTGCTCCTGCTCTGCCTTATTAACATACTCTAATTATCATTAACAGATGGATGGGATTCTACCAAGGTCCCCAGCTCTTACACGCAGTGGGTCAGCCTTAAGTGATTGATTATTTTAAACACTTGGACTGCCAAGAGGCTCATGACAATATCTACATAACAAACACTTCAGGAACATGCTGTAAGAATAAGCCTAGAATGTTGTAACATAAAAGTACAAATAACACAAGAATTAAACAGTAGGTCAGGTACACTTCACACATTAAAGAAGGCACAGAATCAAACAAGGTAATTGGTTGACAGTAACCCAGCACTTGGAATTGCACGCTGAAACCAGAATAATGTACTATTACAGCAAGGCTACTTTCATTTGTGTAGAAGGCAACCTCAGAGAGCCCAAGAACAAGAAAACAATCATAAAAAGAGGTATCAAACTAAGCCAAATAAATTAGATAAACACAGTAACAGGGTAGAGAAGCTATTCCTTGTCTCAACAGTGTTGGTACAGAGATAAATGGATATGAACTGACCAGAATGAGTAGAAGCTGGAAATGAGAAGAAAACCTAATATATATATACATACATACGTTCAGCCACGAACAGTGGGAAAAGAAACTCAGTGAGATTTAAGGCAGGTTTTAATCATTCTATTAAATGAACTTCTCTGCATGCTTAATGCACAGCTTTAGTTAGTCCCTTCCAATGTGTCCACACATGCCTGTGTCTGTCTTAATAAGCCCAAACATCAAGTCAAGTCACCTGTTCAGGGCCTCTGCCCTGCCCGCAGCCTGAGCCCGTTGGTTTCACGTGAAAACCAGCATCAAATAAGATGATTCTGAAAACATCCTAAAGCGTGCTTAACGGCAGTGCTCCAGATCACCCAAGGAGAAACCGTACCTTCAGCCACAACTAAAGCAACAGCAAGGCTCAAAAGGTGGGTGTGAAGGGGAGCTCCGTTTTGTCTGTAAGAGGTCCAGCCTTAACTGCTACGCACCGGTGAATGGCAGCCCTCATCTCCAGGAAGTGGTGGCGGAAGATCAACACCTGGCGCCACAGCTTGAGCAGACTGCTGGGTTCTCCCCTGAAGTAGTTCTCACATTGCTAAACACACCAAGACAGAAAGAAATGTCAGTTCAGCCTTTGCAGTCACTGTGTGAGTCTCTCACATAGGACAGAGAAGAATCACAGAATCATTAAGGTTGGGAAAGACCTCCAAGATCATCCAATCCAGCTGTCAGCCCATGCCCATTAACCACACCCCGAAGTGCCACGTCTATACATACCACTTCTCTGGGCAGCCTCCTCCAATCCTTTCTGTCAGGAAATTTTTCCTAATATCCAATCTAAACCCCCCAGGCGCAACTTCAGGCCATTTCCTCTCATCCTACCGGTTGTTACTTGACAGAAGAGACCAACACCCACCTCGCTACAACCTCCTTTCAGGGAGCTGCAGAGAGTGATGCCACGTCTTCCCTCAGCCTCCTCTTCTCCAGACTGAACAGTCCCTGGTTCCCCAGATGCTCCCCATAACCCCTGTGCTCCACACCATTCACCACCTTCACTGGCCTTCTCTGGATGCACTCCAGCCCCTCAAAGTCTTCCTTGTACTGAGAGACCCAAAACTGAACACAGAATTTGAGGTGCAGCCTCATCAGCACCGAGCATGGGGGATGATCCCTTCCCTACTCCTGTTGGCCACATCATTGCTGATGTAGGCCAGGATGTGGCTGGCCTTCTTGGACACCTGGGCACACTTGCTGGCTCATGTTCAGCCACTGTCGACCAGCACCCCCAGGGCCTTTGCCGACCACTCTTCCCCAAAAAGAGCACAACTGCCATCACCATGTCTCCTGTAATAATTATTGCAGCAGGGGCATTGAGAACTGGAGATGCCACAGAAGCATCCTCAACAGACCTAGCACTTGACCTCAAAGAAGGGAACACCCACACCTCTCCTGCAGGACTGGATTTCAGCAAAGCAAATTGATGACCATTCATCAGCCTCTTGCAGAGGTGTCTAACAATCTTGGTGGAGGAAGACAAAATTGAGTCCCTCCAAGACCAGTGACAGATTTGCTTACAACAGGTTTCTGGTAACGGGGACCTGTCTTGTTCTTCTGCTGGCTACTCTGAACCTGACAACAGACAGAACTCTCCAGGCTCCACTGCTCTAGACAGAGATTTAACAACTATTAGAAACAGGACGAGTGGTCCTGTATGACTGCCCTACAGTGCTCAGCAACAGCAAGCATTTGCCTTTAGGATGGAGCAGTACGGTCACAGCATGCGGGCATCTTCTATCACCAGGGTTTGCTGATGCTCCTCCATCTCACACCCTTGTCTTCTGCTCGTCAACACCCACGTATCCTCAGTGTAGCCACAGCTTTCACACAGTTAGTTCTCTATGCCGGAAATGAAATGCAATGCATTCTCACCCTGGCATCAGGTCTGACACTCCCACAGCCCATCCTTACCTTCCGTTCATTGCGCCATTCCCTCTCCTTCCATTCCAGCTCCTCCCGGGCCCTTATCCAATCTGCCGTCAGTTTTCGAACATCTGCTTGAAGGGCTGAATTAACCTCATTGGCTTTTCTAAGGCGCTCCTCCAGGCGAAAGTTCATATCTGCCAAATTCTCACACCTTGGAAAGGGAGAAACAGCAATAAGGTCCCTGAACAACTGCTATTCCACAAGCAGCATCCCCGTTAAGAGAAATTGAATGTTAGAAGTTTTATAAGCTGCTGCTGAGTGCTGCCAAGATACAGTTCTTAGTTCTGTCCCCTGTACAGACCCTTCCAGGGCTACCTTAAAACCTAGTCATGTTGATCAAGTAGAAGAACATGGTAGACAAAAGATGAAAAATTAATGTATGCAGTTGTGTTTGGATAAGAGTTAGGTTTCAGCAATTAATAGAATACTGAGGGACTTTCTCAGAATGGAATCTGTCAGAGGCAAAGTGAGACATACTGAAGTGGAACAAGAAGAAAGAAGTTTAAGAAAGAAGAACTGAGAGAACTTAATAAGCTATGAAGTCTGAGGACATGAAGACCCCATGGAAAATTTGAAAGGCATTGTACCTTACATCATCGGGATAAGAATGGTACATAAATCAGCTTGCAGCTTTGTGCCTTTGCTATCCACTGAGGTGGTAGCCCAACTCTGAGTTGAGAAATTAAAGCAAACCTAGCGTTACCCACAGGCTTTGTCGATATTTTTCCTTCCAATCCCCACAATTCTCCTACTCCCCCAACACTGACTTCAGTGAGCATCCAGAGAGAGAATGCTTCTTCCCTGTACCTTTGTTGCTCCTCTTCCAAATGAAGTGCTTTCTCCAGCCTGCGGTCTCCCGTGGCTTCCCACCTGCCTGGAAGGGATCCCTGAAGAAGAAAGGAAATGTTTAGTCCAATTCCTGTGCTCCCTTTACTACTGCTAGCATCCCTCGCTTACCCCTCCATCTGTTGAGGATCTCAGGGGCTCCTGACTTCTTCCAGAAGTAACAGTGTCACAACAACTGGACAAAACACTGACGGGCAAACTTATAGCATTTCTTCAAACCCTCAGGTACCAATGTTTTGGTTTCCTCTGTCATGCATTGGCGAGCTTTTATCTGCGTTAACCAATGCTACGCACACTACCCTTATTCAGCAACCTGCACACTACCCCTCCTGCTTTCAGCTGCTCCTCAAATTCTTGACACCAAGTCCCGTACTTCAGTACCTATACACAGAATGAAGAGGAGAGAGTAACAGCCAGCTCCTCCTGCATCAGCTCTTCTCCACGACTCTACAGCCTAAGCACGGTACATTTCACAGTGCTGCCAATAAAGCCCACAAGTCGCTCCAGGCTCTAATATTAAAGAAATGGAGACAGTTTCTTTCACGCGCAGCAATATCTGCTCATCCTAAGGCAGTGACAGCAAACAGAACGATCGCAGAACCACAGAGCGGTTTGGGTCGGAAGGGACCTTAAAGCCCATCCAGTTGCACCCCCTGCCACGGGCAGGGACACCTCCCGCTGGATCGGGATGCTCCAAGCCGCGAACCCCGCCCGCCACACGCTCCCGCTGCAGCCCCGCACCTTGTCCAGCCGCCTCCGCATCAGCTCCGCCTGCCGCTGCCGCGGCCCGGCCTCGCTCCGCTCCGCCATTGCCCGCCCGGCTGCGCCGCCCGCCGGCTCCGCGGCCGCTGCCCCCAGCGGCACCCGCGCCGAAGCCGTTAACGGCGCCGCGGAACGGCGGGGGCAGCGCGCGCCCCCCGGGGAAGCCTGGGAGAGACTCAACGAATCACGGAAGAGGTGGGCTCCGAAGGCACCTCGAAGCCCATCCAGTTTAACCCCCCTGGTTCTGCTCCCTCCCGCTGGATCGGGTCGGTCAAAGCTTCGTCCAACCTGTCGGGGAACGCCTCCAGGGAAGGGGCATCCACAGCTTCCCTGGGCAACCTGTGCCAGCGCTTCACCACCCTCAGCGCGAAGAATTTATTCCCAATGTCTGATGTAAATCTTCCCCCTTTCAATTTAAAGCCAGTCCCCCTCGTCCCATCACTCCTTGCCTTTGTAAAAGCTTTCCTGTAGCCCCCTTTATGTACTGGAAGGCTGCCTGGAAGGTCTGAACGAGCCGAAGCCTCTCAGCCTGTCGGATGAGGAGACAGCCACGGGCACAGCCTAATTAAACTGTTTATTATGAATACAGCAATCATTTTACTGACAATACCACGCAGAGTCAATGTGTTTTATGAATTCGGGTTCAGAAAATTTTGGCAGCTTGTATGGCGACTCAGTAATTTTAGCTACACTGGACAGTCTCATTTCTGGTTTTTGTAGGCATTTTACAAAGTACCCTGCTGAGTTCTTCCCTTCCATACTGGCTGTCACTTAGTAAAATTAATAGATGCTTTTAGTTCAACAAATGTCAGTGAAGCATTTCCCTTTTCCACCTCGCAAATATTTTTATAGATGAAGGCTGCCATCTCCTGGTTTTATATTCCAATTTTCATGATTCTTTTTCAAGTGTCTGCTAAATATTAGTATAAATACTGTTAGTTCTTCCTCAAGCTAATCTCACGTTCAGAATCAGAAAAACAATTAGTACCTGCTTTAATTATTTCTTGCTTTGTCTCAAATGATAAACCCTTGTGCAAAACGTTTGTTACTCACGTTTCCCGAATCTGATAGTGAGGAACATAAAACTCACAAGATGTATTTTAATGTTATCTTATTGAATGAAGATTAGCATAGGAGCCTTTTTAGCTCTGAAACTGGTAGAAGACCTTGACCTAAAGTGTTACTGAAAGCATGTTTTAAAGTAATTGAAATAAATGCACCAGACGTTATTTTAAACTGCATTTAAAATGCTCCATATTTTTATTATTACTTTTTAACTAGGCAGCAATGTGTACAAGAATGGAAATGTCTTCAGAGGAGGCAAAAATATGGGGAGCTAAGAGAAATTTGTGGAGGACAGTATGTAAAGGAAATTACAAATGCTCTAGAGGATTTTGGGGTTATAATTCACCTTTATTGGTCAAGGTAGTTACTTTCTTGTTTAAGATGTTGAATATTTCAATACAGAGAACTGAATTGGTAATTAAAAAGCAATACCAAGGAAAATGAAATACAATAGACTAATGAAATAGCAATTGTTTTAGGCAATGGAATTATAGAGCATGGGACCTCCCTGATTCGTTAATTCACTTTCTGAGTTAATCATTTCACTTTTGTTCAATTATAGGAAAGATTTCTTTTGCTGTAGATGTTTACACCAGGTACTGAACCTCACTGAGATTTCTGAATGTCACTGAGAAAATGGTGTCCCCTGTCTGTGCTGAGGGAAGTGCCTTTCCAGACTCTTCTCAGCAGGAGTGCTCTACCAGGATTATTCTGCCTTTATTTCCCCTTTGACTTGACGAAATCAAAAGTCCAACAGGAAAAGCCTCAGTTATGAAAAGTGTGAGTTTATCAGTTCCCCGCTAAATTCAGCAAAAGTTGTGAAAGGATCTCGCAGAAATGCCAAGAGACTTCCATGATCAGTTCCGACCATGTCAGCAACTCTGTTAGAAGTTTTTAAAAGGCACTGAAAATTAGCATGGAATGTTTAATGCATTTCAGACCAGCTTTCTCTTTTCCTTCTTTTTAAGCCTGTTGGGGAAAGCTGCTCTGTTTCTTCTCAATTATTAGGAACTAAGTATTATTTCCAGGAGCAATAGGAACAGGTCACGCAAATGAAATTGTTCAAATTACAATAATTTAAATTTACAGATCTGAAGAAAGAAAACAGAAGCTCTTTTTGCTTTTCATTGGTTTTGTTTACTGGAGAACCAATTTTGTACTTTATAATTGCATAAATACGAGTCTGTGCAGAAACTCAAAATTCCCTAGGAATGAACACGAGATCTCAGCGTCTCTTATGGCTCCTAACAAAGCTGCCTCACCTGTCTTTGCCCATGAGAGGATGATCCTGGACCTCCTCAAGGGTCCAACGGCTAAATCTGCTGCCTCAATTTCAGCCAGCTAGAACTGAGCTTCTAAAAGCATAATGGACTGGAGAGGAGCAAAAAATTCATTGTTTGTTCTGTTTTGTTTTGTTTTGTTTTGTCCTGCAGCACCACAGATGCTGTGCAGCAGGGCAGCATTGCTCACAGCCTCCCATGGCGCCAGTGTCCAGAGGCGAAACGCAGTTGGGCATCGTCCCCATTCCTGGCCCTCCACCTTGCAGCCCAGCTATGGCCACAGAATCAGAATCACTTGGTTGGAAAAGATCTTTGAGATCATCGAATCCAACCGTACCTGCTTACTACTAAACCATATTCTTGAGTACCTCATCTACACCTCTAGGGATAGAGACTCAATCGCCTCCTTGGGCAGCTGTTCCAGTGCCTGACAACCCTTTCAGTGAAGGAATTTTTCCTGATGTCTAATCTGAACCTCCCCTGGTGCAACTTGAGGCCATTTCCTCTTGTCCTATCACTTGTTACTTAGCAGAAGAGACCAACATCCACCTTGCTACAACCTCCTTCGAGATAGTTGTAGACAGTGATGAGGTCTCCCCTCAGCCTCCTCTTCTCTAGGCTAAACAACCCCAGTTCCCTCAGCCGCTCCTCATAAGACTTGTGCTCCTGTCCCTTCCCCAGCCTCGTTCCCTTCTCTGGACGCGCTCCAGCCCCTCAATGTCCTTCTTGTAGTGAGGGGCCAAAAACCGACCCCAGTACTCGAGTTGTGGCTTCCCCAGTGCTGAGTGCAGGGGCACAATCACTTCCCTGCTCCTGCTGCCCACGCTGTTTCTGATTAAGGCCAAGATGCTGTTGGTTTTCTTGGCCACCTGGGCCACTGCTGGCTCATATTCAGACTCCCAGGTCTTTCTCTGCCAGGCAGCTTTCCAGCCACTCTTCCCCAAGCCTGAAGTGCTGCAGGGGTTGTTGTGCCTCAAGTGTAGGAGGTTGATTTTTTTTTTGTTTGTTTGTTTGGGTTTTTTAAGATAAAGACTGTTTAATAAGGCAGAAAAAGAAGGATAAATGGTAACAATAGAACATAGAAATCGTATGAGGAGTGGCTGAAATCTGGTCTGAGACTGGAAGGAGGAGGGACCTCATAGCCATGTACTGCTTCCTCACCAGTGAAGGAGGAGGAGCAGGCGCTGATCTTTTCTCTGGTGACCAAGGGCTCAAGGTAATGGCAGGAAGATGTGCCAAGGGAGGGTTAGGCTGGATATTAGAAAAGGATTCTTCATTCATAGGGTGGTGGAGCACTGGAAAGGCTCCCCAGGGAAGCAGTCACAATATTCAAGAAGCACTTGGTCAATGCCCTCAGACACACGATGTGAGCGTTGGGGTTGTTCTGTGCAGGGACAGGAGCTGCACTCGATGATCCTTGCGGGTCTTTTCCAACTCAAAGTCATTCTGTGAAGTGATGCGCGATGATATTGCTGTCCCCTTGCTGACCGAGCCTGGCTCTCGCCGACTCGGGCTTTCCCGGTGCCGAGGCGCCCGGGCGCGACCCCGCGGCGTCACCGCCCCTCAGCAGCGCCGCCGCCGCCATTTCCTCCCCGCGCGGCGCGGGGTGAGCTGAGGCGAGGTGACCCGAGGTCAGGGCGGCGCGGCGCGCACCGCGCATGTGCGGGCTCCCCCCCCATCCCGTGTCCTGCCGGCTCCCGCACGCGCAGAGAAGCGGGAGGAGGCTCTGGAGAGGCATCCGCGCTTGCGCGGGGACGGCCCCGCGCGCGGGCCCCGCGGGTTGCAGTGCGCGCGGGCGCACGCGCGGTGGCGCGAGGCGCCGCGGGTGCCGGCAGCGGAGCTCTGGGCGGCGCAGGCGCGGCGGCGGGGGGCGCGCGGGCCCGGCTGCTGCCGCTGCTGCTGCTGCTGCTGGTGCTGCTGGTGGTGGTGCCGCCGCCGCTGCAGGAGGAGGCGGCTCGGGCTCTGAGCCGCGCGCGGGGCTGCGCGCGGGGAGCGGCGGCCGCCCGGGGCCCGGTAAGGAGCGCGCAGCGGGGCGGGGTGGGCGGGCGGCTCCGCAGGGCCCGGCGGCGGCGGCGGAGCGGGGAGGAACACGGAGCCTTTAAAGTTTGACAGCGACGCCCGCGCGGGAAGGCGAGGGGGGGGGCAGCGGCGGCGCGCGGGGCACGGGGGGAAACAGCGGCTGCCCTTGGGCCGGGCGTGGGCGGCGCTCGCGGGGCCCCCGCTAGGCCCGGTGACCCACTTTGCTCCTGTCACAAGTGCGGGGCGCGCTGGGAGCCCTGCCCGCCTGGCCCGGCGCCCGACCGCGCCGCTCCCGCCCCCGCCCGCTCGCCGGCGCGGGGACTCCCCGGCTTCCCCCGCCGCCGCCGGCCCTGCGGCCGTGAGGGGAGGCGGGTAGAGGCGCCGCCGCTCCCTCTGCGGGGCCGCCCGGCCCGGCCCGACCCTCGGGTCCCGGGGGAGATCAACCTGCGGGCGGGGGAAGCTTCTCTGCGTTGGCTCCGCGGGGCACGGGGGGGGCAGCCTCCTAACGGGGCTGAGTTGCGCACTTGGTGGGCTCGTTTAGTTCTCCCCGGTAACTTTATCGCGGTGCCCGCAGTGTGTGCGAGCTCCCGAACGTGAGCACTTGTCGGTAGCCCCGCCGTCCTCTACCGCCTTAGGTGCATCCTTAAACCCAGGGTGTCAAATGCTCCGTGTGTGAAATGCCGCCAGCGAGGGACGGGCAATCCATGGTGCTTCACTCTTGGGTTTGTGCTCAGTTAAATTCGGCTTTTGGGTTGGCTTAACTGTTTTCAAGTTCCCGGTGCTTTAGGCCTGAATATAAATTTGAAATTTTGTTATTTTTTTAATTCGAGGAGAAGTGCTGGTGAACTGATCAAATGTATTTGTAGTGGCATTTTTGTGAGCCTGTTGTTTTGATGTACATGTTAAAAGTTGACCTACTAAGAGACCCAAGGAAAGGCAGATGTATTTCTAGCCGGGATATGACGCGGCGTGTAGAGGGGGAGTGGCTGGTTGTAGAGCCTGATCCTCTAAATTCTTATAGTGAGTGTATTTTATGGTGACATAGTTTGACAAGCACTGCTTTTGGTGGCAGTGTTGACTTAAGCAGGCCTGTCCGTGCCTTGCTTCCAGCCCCCTCAGTTCTGCCAGCACAGCTATTCGTGGAACCCTGTCCCATAACTGGGTCGGGGAAATGATCCAGGTTAAAATTAACTACCCCCCCTTTTTTCTTTTAATGTGGTTTTATTTAACCTAGATAATTTCTTTCGGTGTTGATTGTGCCAGAAGGCAAGAGGATTGTTTAAGGAAATAAATACTCTAGTGAAAGAAGTGCTTGATGAATAAATACACCTCACCTGTGGCAGCACTGGGAAAGTGCAATGTGAGCAGATCCAGTTGTTCCACACTGTTCAGTTCTACAGAAATAAAATTGATTTGTCTATGAAAATCTGTGGGGTTCTGGTCTCTTGTTTGAAATTAGTCAGTATTTGATTGTTATAATGAGGAATTCTACTTGATAGGATAAGTAACTGCAGATTTATTTTTATAATAATAAACTATTCATTTTCATATATGTCCACTTAAGACACTTTCTCAAAAACATTACAGGTCCTGCTTTTGGATTACCGAGCATTGTTTGATTGAATGTGCTAGCGTTTCAAAGATCTGAGAATTTTGTTGGTAAGGCAGGAGTTACTGCTTCTTAAGAAATAGTTCAAACAGGAAAAAAATAACTCCTGGGTTGATATTTAATAGTTCAAGCTGTCATCCAACCATGTCTTGTTTTTTTATTTCTTCCGCTTCATGTTCTTGCGTAGCAAAGTTTCGTGCCTATTGGTAAAATAAAAGAGCCTGAGGAAAGCTGAGTATTTACTTTATTAATGCACTAAGTATCCCATAATAATTTTACTCTCTTTGCGCTCAGCAATTTAAAACTGACTGTTAATCACTTTAAATTTAATTTGTAGTATTGGTTGATTCTCTTGTTAGTATAGAATTTCATTGAATTTCTTCGTGGATGAATTGGTCTCACCAAGGAAATTGCTACTTTTGAAAGATTTGAGCTTTTGCTACTTTTTTTGGCTCTGTTCTAAATTTGTGCAAAAAGCTGGAGATATGAATTAGTGGTAGAGAATCAGCCTCCCTCTTCACATGTTCTTTATATGAAATATTTTTATCAACTTGAAAAGTTATGAATTTCTTACTAAAAATAAGACTTGTGTTGAAAATAGTTGTGAATAAAAAAAGCAATATTCTTCTCTAGGTAATTTTGTAGTTTGAAAACAGCTCCAAATTTAGCTATGCACCCCTTCAGCAGAGATATGTAATTTGCTGTCTAAAGCATCACAGCTTCAGCCTAATTTTATAGGTTGAAGAACCTGGATAGTTCTCCTCTTAGAACAGAAAATTAGTACTCTAATACAGTTTTTAATACAAAACACACAATATAATAAGGAAGAAGTGCAATTAGAGCGAAGATGCCTTTTTTTCATCACACTGTAGTGAGTTAGTTTTTCATGAGGAAAACACTTCGGTAGATATTTGAAGTGAAGAAAAGCATGTTTTGGTGTTTAAGCCTTTTTGAAGGACTAGTTTCTGTGTGAACGTAAGAAATTGTAAAGGCCGGGTGATAAAGCTGGTCTAGAAACAGTTCCAAGGATAGATGGTGTTAGTAGATAGTTGCAAAGACAGTAGTAGTTGTTCCTACTGCTCTTATTGTCTATTTATTTATTTAGCAAAGTATTTTTAAGCTTTTTATGTTAATTGAGCTGGCTCACGCTGTGGAAAGCTTGGCGTCACTGAAGGGGTGGCACCAGAACAGGAGAGAAGCACCAGGCTGCTAGGAGAGTGGTGGCTGGTTTAAGGTACCTTTATCTCTGGAGAGTTACCTGTGAGACTACAGACACACAGTGGCAAAACCATTCAACTTTTATTCAACTCTCATCTTTTAGTAAAACTGAATTATTATTATCATTGGTATTGTTATTTCTAATTTAGTGGTCTTTTCAGAATAGAAAATGGTGTAGGAAATGCATGTTCAGTCACGGGGCAAAGTCTAAAAAGGAAGATTCCTGCGTGCTAGTAACTCTGGCACAAGCAAATACAATGATATCCATTGGGAACCTGTCTCATTCACTAGTGGGATGGTCCACCTGGGGAAAAAAAACTTAGTATTGCGGTTGAATAGTTTGTTAACTCAGTTACTGGGGGGTTGTAGTAATTTGAAACTGTTTGTCTGGTATTCTCCTTTTGATTTGGTGCAGGAATTAAAGATGTAAAATGCAAAATCATGGAAGAGGAAGGAGACTCATGAGTAATGCAGCAGTGTGGTGCCCTGAAGGATTGAATTCTCAGCTCCTGCTGTTGCCGCAAAATTCTTTTGTAATGCAAAGGCCACTTTAATTTTGGCATACCTCATGCCTGAGTGTTTTAATTTTATAGCCTTAATATTCTCTTACCATACTGTCTATGTATATTATAAATTCTTAATTATAGCCGCTTTTGGAACATATAATCATAGATGTAAAAGTTTCGGTGTTCTGCAGTTGTCATGTATTTAGTGTTATGTGGAAGCAATAAGGCTTCTCAGGTTCTTTCAGCAGCACACTTTGGACCCTTTCCGACTGTTACATTCTGTCTTTAAAATCACTGAATTACTTTTATTCTGTGAGGGGCATTGCTGGGTATATTATGAAATCATCATTACTAGTATGAATATTTTAATAAATAAAGATCCTTAAAAATTAGGTATATCCTATGAGATTCAGGACTGATAAGGACATATTTAGAGAGTGAAGCTTATGAAGCTTAGTAGATAGTATGGACATTCCTCATCTTCCTGATAAAAATGTAGCCAAAATAGGCATAAATGTGGCTACTTAAATGCTTTGTCCTAGTAACTATGTGTTTAATAATCTCAGAGTACCGGAGAAAGCTTCAGTTCTGAAGCAAATATCACTTTACCCGTAATGACAGCCTTGTACCACAAGATAAATGGGTCTAGACTATTATGCTTATGTTAAAACAGGTGAAAACAGTTCCTGGAGTAAGACAGATTCATTTAAAGTGGATTTTAAAAATAGGTGTATATATTGGCCTTGTTTTTCTTTAGAGATCCTTTTAGAGTTCAATTAGAAAGGATATTTGCAGGTATCTCTGAGAAGGTTTTTTTGATGTATGTTGTTTTGATGTATGGCCAGATTCATGAAGTAATACAGAAGAGCCATAACTGTGATTTAGATGGTTTTGGGGTATCTAGCCCCAAATAAAATTCTTGCTAGGTGTTGGCTAAATTTTGCAGGTCTCTAGGTTTTCACAATTAAAGTTTTCCAAACACTTTGAAATTTTGTTCTTACTCAGATCTTCCAGGATCTTGTCACAACTGAGCATCTTGGCATCTATATCTGTTTACTTCTCATAAATTAGGCAATCTGTAAATTAGGCATTCACTTTTCCAAAGGCATGTTGAAACCACACCTCAGTCACACCTATGGGATTGGCCTGAGACCAAAACCCTGTGGTGACTCTCCGTTTTGTTCAGAAAGACAAAGGGGGGAGGAGGAAGAGATTTTGTTGTTGTCTCTTTACAAAAAAAAAAACCAAAAAAACATTCCAACAAAACCCCAAACCCTAAAAATCCCCTTTTCCTTGTGTACAAGATGATTTGGGCCAAAGAGAGATAGTGGGACACTTACTTTCATGAAGAAAAAGGAAAAAAATACAAACCAAAACTGGTTTGTATTTTCTTCCATTTATAATTTAAAATGCCTTTAGGAACTGGAAGCCACACTTCTTGCCTTTGGGTGCCCTTCTCCTTAGAGAGGCGTGCACACTGCTGGTTCTGCTCTGTCCAGCAAAGCTTTACCTTTTCTTTTTTCTTCCATGTTCTAAAGATTGCCACTGAAATGAGAAATTGTGAGTTGATCTATCTTCCCAGTGCAACGTGGAGCCTGCTGAGAGATGATGGCTTGAACCCTGTCTGGCATAGCAGAGATTGGCTTTCAGACTTCTCTGTTCCTGGTTACTGTGCTGTAACCCTGTGCTGCTGGACAAAAAGAAGGCACGTCTTTTTCATCCTGCTGGCATGTTAAAAGAATGTGTTACTGGTGTATTGACAGGAAAAGCTTTGCTATATATGTCAAGGACAGGGGCCAGAGTTGTGAGTACTAACTTTACCTGTGTCATAGGCCTTCAGAAAGGGGTGAAGGTGAAGACATAATGTTGTGCTTGCTGGTTACCTTTACGGCTCACATCTCTGCTAACTTTTTGAAAAGTCCTTGTGAGTGATGCAGCTCGCTTGGCTTTGGTGCTTCAGAGTTGTGGATCTTGTATGAAATCCCCTTTTTGTGCCCTGCTGATAATCTGTTTTAGTGAACACTAGTTCAGGGCAGTATTGCTGATTACAGCCAGATCAGACAGGAGAACTTAATTACTAACTCATCACGTGGTAGGGATGTTGCTGTGACACACTTAGGAGTACCTGTGAATGGGCTGAGCATCCAGCATGATACCTGAATTTTAAGTGCTTTATAGTAAGATATAATATTGCTGACAGCATAATCTACAAGAGCTTTTAGCATGCAACTCCATGAGTTTGTGAGTATATCTCGATTGTTAGCAGAAGGATGATCTCAGATCCCATAAGCATCTCATTAACTGCTGAACTGGTTGATATCCAGAAAGTTCCAGGACTTTCTTTTAAATACCATTGCGGCAAGCATTTCTGAACATAGAGGAGGCAGACTTGTGGCTAGTGGCTATCAGAGTTTTCGTCAATCATCTGCAAGTTTCAAGATATATTAGGGGAAAAACTGTCCTATGTGGAGTAAGTTTCTCAGTCTTTAGTCCCCTCCCCTAAGAGTGTATTTCAAACCTAAATGTGAAGTTGTAAAAAGTCACAGAAATTGGAAAATATTTCACCAAAATCTGCTTATTTCTCTTGGCTCAGTAAACAACCAAGAAATTTTCTCCGTTAAATGCTGTAGGGAGTTGCCTTTTTTTTTTAAAGACCAGTTTCCTAAGAAGACGTGATTTATGCTTTTTCCTTGTTTTCTCTCATTCTTTCCTTACGTATTCGCCAATAGCTTCTGAAATGATTGACCATTTTGAGCCATATTTGTAGGAGGGTTAGAAATGTGAAAGACCATAATGTTTCTGCAGGTTTTGGGAAAACAGGCAAACTGGGAATAGAGAGAAATGTGTCACTACCCTCTCTTGAGAGAGAGAGTGAGAATGTGATGTGAGTTTGTCTCTGATTTTTTTCAACACACGCTGGGTCTGTGTTCAATAGGAGAGGAGGACATGGTTCAATGTGCCAGCAGGGCTTGAGGAGACGGGCAGGATATTGGGCTGTTTTGGAAGGGGATGGGGATTGAGAACATCATGATCTATCAGAGGGACGATGAGAGGAGAAGCTGGCTTCTCATGGTGGAGGAGGGGAGAGTAGAGCTCTCAGAACTGTGCTGTGCTGCTTGCTGAAGAACTCGCGTAATGATAAGCTGGTAAAATATGTTTTGACCATTAAGCTGATCAGAATTAGATGTTACTACATTTCACTGACTCTTAGTTTGATTTAGTATGGAAAATACTTGCTTCTGAAATTAAAAGAATAGCTTTAAGCTTTGATTAAATTAATATTTTGCCATTGTTCCAGCAGAAAAAAATGGTTTTGCTGTGTTTCTTTGGAAAGACTGAAACTTAGACCTTGCTTTCAGTAGTAAAGAGGAAAAGAAAGTGTAATGAGCTTAAGAAATAGGACTTTTCCATTTAAAGGCCATAATGAATAATTGTTTTTCGTAGTGGAGAGGTAAAACTGAAAGAGTCCCATCTAAAGTTTTCTGTTTGTTCTGGTTACTGTGTGAAATCTGTCCATTAATAGCCAAAGAATAAGATTTTTCACTTGGCATAAGAACAAAATATAGTATCTCCTAAATGAGATTTCCTGTAAGCCCACTCCTCTGTCTTGTAACATGGAGTTATTAGTTGAAAAGCTGAAGGAGCTGGTCTTCTGTCTAGAGTGACATTTCTATGATTCTTTCCTGTCTTGCCTGTATTTACATTACCTATTAATTTTTATAAGCAGACTGAAATTTACCTCATTACATTCAACTTGCAAGATTTTATCAAATCTCAGCGGAGAACTGTAGTGTGTCCTGCTGATGGGTTTAGAGAAACTTCTCATAGACTCAATAATGGTGCAAGTGAAGAAAACTTCATTATGTTGCTTCTTTTGGTTCTAGAGAATTCCCTGCTCTATAATGTCCAGTATACTTTTTAAGCCTTCGGTAACCAATACAATATTCACAAGATTTATAGTACTTACCCATTTTAATTAATTAATTTCAAGTACTAAATATTTCAGTTTTAAAATAACATAATGGGCTACTGAAGAGTCAGGTGTCTTTGACTTGTGCTTATTTTAAAGTAGTTTTCTTAGAAACAAATATTCTAAAGGAAATGGATTTCCCTCTGGCTGTGAGTAGGAAAACAAGTAGCAGCATGAATCACAGTCTGCAAGAACTGTCAGAATAGGAATGGAGGTTCTCCCCATCTCTCTCTCTCCCCCCCACACACACGCACTTTCCTCCCTGTCAATTTTAATGTAGTAATGTGACTTAATAAAGTTTTTCTTGCCATCCACAGCAGCTGTATTCATTATATGTAATCAAGCTACTACTAGCAGTTGTGTGGTTTGGAACTGCTAAAGTAGTTCCAATGATAACTCTAACTTCTCAGCAATTTTGCTTAAAGTATGTTTACTAAAAATATTTTTGTTGTTAAAATAATGTACTTCACTTTTTTCAAGTTATTTTCCCCCAGCTCAGAAATGTTAGTTAAACATTTCGTGCTGCACTAAAGCTTTGCATGATGTTTCATAGATAGTAAGATACAATTCCAGCCTTGAAGAGCTTGCAATCTGAATTTCACTGACATACAAAATGAGAATGACCTCAGAAAGGGGAACAGGGAATCATATGAATGAGTCATAGTGAGTGAATTAAACAAGTTGTTTCTGAGAACAGAAGAAGGTAGATCAGCAAGGAGGAGGGTGAGGGTATAGAAGTAAAAGGCAGCATAAAACAAGGCCAAATAGTACAGGGATTTGAAGGAAAAGAGGGAAAATGTGCTGTTTTGCAGGATGTGGGAAACATAATCAAATCAAAAGAGCAGTCTGCATAAAGATTAAGAGTGACTAGGAGGTGTTAGAAAATGGGGCAGGAAAAAGATATGTAGAAACTTACAAATTATATTGATGGGTTTGACTTTTATGAATCAAAAAAACCCAATGAGACAGGAAAAGGTTCTGAGAATGTCCTGATTTGATTGATTTTGCAGGAACATCAGAACACAAGGTCTAGGAATAAGAAATTTTTTAACCCCTTAAGAAGTTTAGCTGTCAATTTAACTTGGTTTTAAAGTGAGTGACATAGCAACAGGCAACTGTGCCCGAATATTAAATCTCGAGCATTCATGTTGCTCTGACGCTACCTCCTATTACAGCCAATTTTCGTATAAGCTGGATCACTTATTTATAAGTTTCAATGCGATTGGGGTGAGGCTATAGAAGCCTCTAACAGCCAAGGTAATTGAAGCACTATCACTTTATCTAAGTCAAAAGGACCACAAACGTTTTTCATTAGAAAAACTTGAAATTGACTTTAAAAATTATTTTAGTTAAGCTGGTACAACTAGATTTTGGCAATTAAATTTAGGTTTGATTTATATTGGGTTATGTTAATCTTTGTTTTGCTGGCTTAAGAAATGAAAAATAATCTCTCCTAAAATTGTTTAGGTTGTTTTTTAAAATGGGACCATAGACATTTTTCCTGCCCCATAGAGTTCGGTTTGCCAGTTCTTATCTATGTTCTTGTATTTGATTCAAAACATGGATGTCTAACATTAGAATATTTAATTTAGTGTGTAGAAAAATAGGTAAGGAGATGATAACGGTCAGCCTTTCTTATCCCATTAGGCTTGTTCAGTAGACATTCTGCAAACAGTGGCATTCTTCTGCAGCTTGACAGCTGCTTCTTTTTGTGTGCAAAATTAGTGAAGAACAGGGTTTTTGAAGTCCTTTTTTTCTTTTATTTTTTTTTTCTGTCTTATGTCTTATATCAAAGGAAGTCTGACTATCCTTGCATATGATGGAAGGAAATAGATTTATGCTTACTTTAAAGGATATGTTTTACCACATGGTAGTGCTGAATAGAAAGTATCAGTAATGATAGCCAGCAGTAGTTTTCCTAGCAGGATTGTCAGCTGTAAGATGGTATTACCAAATTGGTGCATGTGTGTTTAAAATGCAGCACTGTGTGTAGGAATACGGAATTTGTGATCTGTAGTAGACAAGGAGCTATTTCTTTGTGGAATAAGTAGAGTGTTTGTGTACAGAAATATCTATTGTTAGTTTCTGCTCAGTACGGCTTGCTGAAATTAGGTTTTCATTAGTGATGGGAGGAAGTTTGAGGGGTTTTATGCATTTTCTCTGAGAATTTTAAACTGTGTCCTGTTTGAACCATAATGAACTCGCACAGTTAAGACTGTATTGATGTATTTCCTTTGCAGAAATTTGCTTGGTGCATTGTTAATGTTCTTCAGGGTCATAATACACCACAAAGTAATTGTAATATAATAATTGTAATATTAATGTTTTTTAGGCAATGTGAGAACTGTTAACTTTACTGTTGCTGTTAGGCTGTTGCATTTGTCTTGCAGATTGGGATTTTGGGCCAAACCAGAGCTATGTAAAAGGTGGTAGGCAATTTTGAAATACTCCTTCATGTGTATTTACCTCATTATGTCGAATAGAGGAATTGGAAAGTGAAATTGTGGACCGTTAGGGATGGAAATGAAGTGACTGAAATGGCAGTAAAGGAAACGGAGAGCAGCAACCAAGAGCTCACCTCTAAAAGTTGTTTTGAGTGGGTTCATCTTTGTAGAACTGTGGTTTTTTTATTGTTGTTTTTCAGAAGATTGTGCCAAAGACGACTTTTGCTCAGATGACATCACATTTGGACTACTTATGCTATCCACCCACTCTACAAGGCGCAGTGCATCTCTAGGTAATTTAAGTATGTAGATTTTATTGCTACCAGAACAAGTGCTGCTTTAAACAGAAGCATCTCTTTCAACCTCAGGCAAGGGAGACATTCCACTTCAATTTGAGATTGAAATTAATGTTTTGTAGGGGCAAGAATAAACTTCAAATAAGCTTTTACTAAGCTTTCATCTTGTACACTGGCGCATGGAATGAAACAATTGAACAAACTGCACCTGAGCTGCCTTGGAGCCTAGAAGGAAAAATACCACAAAGCATGTCATAGTAATGCTGTCCCCAGCAGTGAAGTGTGCTAATGTGGCCCTGTTATTTCTGGAAACTGAATTAATATCTCTGCCAGGTGAATGAGAATATGTATTGCTGTGCTCACAGCATTTTTGGATGGGCTTTTTATTTTCACAGATGCTTTTGTTAAATTGGAGATGGACTTAATACCCCATCAATGTAAGAATATACGGAAAGAAAAACAATATGTCTTATTATCTTCAAGAAGCAATATCTCTGTTCACATCATCTTATTTGGGAAAAGGTTGCGTCTTTCCACTTTCGTAGTTGGACACTATTTACTATCCAGCCGAAGATAGGACAGGAGATACACATTTTCTTATCTTGCAGTAAAGTTACTGACTGCTTTGTAATCAATGGTCATGCAAAGAGAAGTGCACGACAGTCAGGGTGGTTTAAGGTTCGTCTTATGAGTGACAAAGGAGTTTTGATTTGATGTATCATGAGGATCACAGCCATGGTCCCTTGTAGCCTTCACATATGTGTTTATATGCTTTTTCTTTATAAGTAGATATTACTGTTAAACTTTTTCAGATGTTCCATTGTTTTTTTGACTAGGTCAGAAAAGCCCAAGAAACTGACCAATTTAGGTAGAATTGTGCCAGTCTTGCTGAAACGGGATTATTTCTTGCTGGCAGAAAGTGTTCCTGATGGTTTATCGTGCATTGGAGATGTTTGGTCATGCATGAAGGAAAGTGAGTGG
The DNA here is from genome assembly GCA_033558185.1 of Dromococcyx pavoninus. Lineage (NCBI taxonomy): Eukaryota > Metazoa > Chordata > Aves > Cuculiformes > Neomorphidae > Dromococcyx > Dromococcyx pavoninus. Next base: position 419,539 of record JAUMJL010000557.1, read on the forward strand.
AATTTACAGATAGCGGTGCTTGTAGTTGACAATGCTTCACAATTTGTATTCTGAGACCCTGGTTTTAGTTACTTACGATTTAGCAAGACTTAAATCATTGAGCAGTAGTTCTTTGCGTTATACGTCTGCTTCAGCTAAAACTTTACCAGCAGTCAACCTTTTTCTGAGAATGAGATGAGGGGGAGGAACATACTGTACTGTTTTCTTGATTCAGAATGCAGTGAGAATCTTAGCACTGGAAAGATAAAGCATCTGCATGTGTTAGAGCAAGCATTCGAAGTTTAGGAGAAAATGTACACTGCAGTATCAGGCTATTTTTTTTTGTACCATCTCAAACTCTTACGTTAGGCATCATCATAAATTTCTGAAAATACGGTTTGTACCAGTTCGATGATTTGCCTAAATCCATTTCATCTGTTCAGATCAGATGAGGTCCTTTTAGTCGTAAGCAGACAGAGCTACTGAGTATGTTCTAGCTGGACTGTGAGAAGTAAACAGGCCCGATCTGTTCCACTCTGTTGTAGTATAAGGTACAAGCACTGAGCAAGGAGACTTCCTTCTGTGCTCCTTGTGCTTTTCCTCAACCCCATCCCCCTGTTTCTGCCATTAGTTCTGTCCTCCCAGTGCTGCTTCAGTAGTATATTTCTGTAACTGGTGCGCAGTTTTGGTTCAACTCTTTTCTGTTCTGTGAGTTTTCTCTATTGCTGCTCCTGTGCTCAGAACAGATCGTAATAAAATATATTGTTTTGAATAGTGCATACTCTGTGTGGTTAAAAGTTATGAAAGACTTGTTTTTGAGCTTCCCGAATACTTATGCATGCTGTGCATCTTTGGTGTTGCCTTTCAGGTTACATTTTTAGCCTATGAGGACCTACTTTGTTTTATTAAGAATGTGTGTTTTGCAGGGTATAGGCCAGCTTTAATTACTGCTGTTTTCCTTCACTTTACATTTTCATTAGTCCTACTCATGTTTCTTCCTCAGAGCTTTTTTGAAGTTGTGCTTGCTTAAAACTGTTGTGAAATTATAGAACTTTTGTATTTACTTACATAAAACCATCTTTTTATACATTTTTTTAATGTTTTTTTCACAGAAGCGTGAAAAGCACAATGAGAGCCCACCCACAAGTACTATGAAATGTTGTAAGGCACTTTATATTGGGGCTGCTCTGCCTTTCACAGCAAAGAAAAATTGCAACTCAATCAGAACTTACTTAACAGGATATACAGAGCTAACAATCTGAAAATGGTTTCCTGGTTCCTACTGAGATTTAAGGGAAAAAAAGAAATTGTTTCTGAGCAAGCTGAGAGATTATCTTAGATTTTACATTTGGATCAGAGGAGTTGACTGAAATTGATGAAATTAAGTAGTGGAGTTGCTGGCCAAGGCAAAGGTACACCATAGGCCAGGCAGAGAGGAGAGAGGCGCTATGTGGGAGAAATCATCACCTTGTTTGTATGAAGATTAAAACTATGAAACAGATTATAGACTTACAAGGCAGGCTGAAGACTTCTGATTCCACTTTCTTTTGCTGAAACTTGAACGTATAATGTGGAGGATGATTTTAACATTTCCACTCCTCCTTTTTGCTTCTTATAGGACTGCACTGAGCTTTCTTTTCAAATACTTTGAGGTTTTTTTCTGTGTTGAAGTGACTTCGAGCATCTGGTGTGGTATGTGTGTTCGGTATAGAAGTAAATTGAATTATTTATTGCATCTTAAATTGTTATGGATTAAAAATGTAGTATTGAATTACTGTTAAAATTGTGTCATTGTTTGATAGGGTTTAAAATCAATGGAAGAAGTTGTATTTAGTGTTGGTGAAAACTGCTGCTAACTGATTTTTTTGTTATTAAAACCAGTTGCTTACAAACTGTAGGTTTTGCTTTGAAGTCCAGGTCCGCACAGAAGGAAGCTTCTGAAATGAAAAAGATTGTCATTATACTTAAAAATTTCAATTTATGTGTATAACGGTTTGTATAGTATTGTTTTGTGTTTGTGTTTTGGTTTTCTTAAAAGACATTTTTTGTTTAGGAATTGCTTTAGAGAGATCTGATTTTCTTTTCATCTAAACTTCAGCAAATGCAGAGTGAAGCCAATTTGTTCATTTGCAAAACTCTTCTGGAAAATCACTTGGGTGCTGTGTATTGAATGTCAGTGAAACTAGGTGAGTCTGAATATTTTGATCATTCTGTATGACAAAATCCTGTTTGTAACTTACAATGCTAAGAGAAACTCTGGCATTTAACCTAAAATCTAGAAGATTAAATTATTATATAAACAAATAACATAGCTCAGAAAGGGAAAAAAAAAAGACAAAGATTAGGCAATATATTCCTGGCTTTACTCCTAAGGTAAAAAGCTGTGTATATGCCAAATATATTTTTTTATCTAGTGTTTTTGTAATGAACTTCTTCTGTAACATAAGCTGCTTGTTTAGTTTCCCTTAGCATTTCTATCATGGTGTTCCTGTGGCTGTTCTTCGAGATGATGTTTAGAACCAGGCTAATTTCAATCTTATAGTAGACTAATATTCGTGTGTCCTTAATCTGCTTTTTCTTAATTCATGTAGTTGCTTAGCATGAGATTTAGAGATGAATTTGAATGATTGAAGTAAACACATGTTCATCTTTAGCCCTTTTAAATGTTGTCTGAGTTGGGGCTAGTTAAATCACAGTAGCAGTGCCTACATGCCTGTCTCAGCCTATACCATCTGAATTTGTAAATAAAAAACAGCCGTGGCAGCTCGCTCTGAGAGTTCAGAGATGCCAAAATCTTCAGATTTCTCTTGCTGTATTTAATAGCAGAGATAATAGGAGGAAATAAGTAACAAAATAAGAGAAAAATCTGAAAGAAATAAAAAGAAAACAAGAAATGTAGTAAAATATGTCAAGGGGGGAAAAAAGGACATAAAAGATGATGTGAGGCACGAAGCAAAGAAAAAGGAAGTCAAAGTGACAGGGATATCTGTTTTTATGTCATCTGCTGAATTCTGGAATAGGGGAAATAAATTCTTTTCATGGTAGCCAGTAGATTGCCATGTACTGTGATACTATGATCTCTCTCCCCCTTTTTTTTTTAATTGTGGTGAGGAGTTAAGAATAAAAACTTAAAGACTGTTTGTAGAGTCTTTTAGTGCTCTCAAATACTCTGTTTATACCTGCTTGGGTCAGTCTGGTTTGGAAAGGTAGGTTACAATTCTACTGTATGCATTGTCATTTTAATTTGGATTATTAATAGTGTTTGGGACAAAATCTCTGTTATTTCCCCTTAACACATGCTTGCTCAGGGTGTTTGAACTACATTCCTTTCCCAGAAAATTAATTTTTAAGTTCTGCTGGAGATGCAAAGTGTTCTTTTGTTTCTACTGGGGACATAGAGGTCTGGATCAATTATTAAATCCCTGGGAAACTTTGAGTGGCCTGTGTGGTAGTGATGGTTACTTCTGGAGACCACCTAAAATCTAACCTGAAATAAACCCTCTTGAACAGCTAGCATAGGAGTGTCAACATCAGTGGCTTTGATCTACGGATTCATTTCTGCTGCTCTGTATTACTTGCTAACGGAAACGTCAAATTTCACATTGGTTACAGGTCAGTACGTGAGGGCAGTGAACATCTGTGATATAACTGGCTTTGTAGAATAGATACATACATTTCAGAGTATTTACAACTTTCAGAATGCCATGAATATTCTTTGCAATTTCTGTTAATGCAGACTGCCAAGGAAGCAGATAAATACTGCAAGTCACAGAAAGTCAAGTGGCTAAATTATAACTGCCTTTTGAAATTTAGATGCTTTAGTGTGCTTTTACTCCCTGCTTATATTCTTAAATCCTTAAAAATAGGAATCTTCGGATTTCATAGAATCATAGAATCACTCAAGCTGGAAGGGGCCCAAAAAGTTCATTGAGTCCAACTCCTGTCCCTACACATGACACCCACAACATTCACACCGTGTGACTGAGGGCATTGGCCAAATGCTTCTTGAATGCTGACAGACTCGATGTTGTGACTGCTTCCCTGGGGAGCTGTTCCAGTGCTCCACCACCTGCTGGGGGAAGAAGCTCTTCTTAATATCCAATCTGACCCTCCCCTGGCACATCTTCCTGCCCCTCCCTCTAGTCCTATCACAGGTTTCTTTCATTGCATAGCTTTATACAGAATCCTAAAATTTGTATACTTTGCACCCAATGTGTTTTGCTTGAGCTGCTTGTCTGCATTGGAAAAAACCCCAAGTCCAGTGTTTTATTGCACTCGTTAAGTAGAAGCAAAGATGAAAAATGAGATGTTTTTTGCAAGTGTTTGCAATTCTTATGGTCTTTCTGTTCATTCAGCTGTCATGAATCAAGACAGACTCTTTTTTTTTCTCCCCTGGACTGAATTCCACAACCTAAGGGTTTGGGTTTCAGTTGTTAAGGTTCAGAAAATTTAAGTAAAATGTAGTTGCCAATGTTAACTCATTTTATCTTGAAGTAGCAGTTGTAAGAGTTCTCCCTATCTGTCCCTTGTAAGCTTAAATTCAGAAGTTTCCAAACATTTCTCACGCTTACTGCTAGTGTAATATCCTGTGTGTCTAAGCCAATGATTAGGACTAAACTCAGTTATATTTCTTATTTATTAGATCTTTGCAGAATCTCAGCCTTTGATTTTAGCTTTTTTCCCCGAAACTTTTCCACGTTCAATTAAGATTTCTATTGATGAGGGCATTTAAAACAACAGCACTTTAATAAAATACTTAAAAATAAAATCTAAGGCTGTAGCAGCACAAGTATCAGCATAACTTTTTATTAAAGACTGTGATTTTTTTCAAGCTGTTACTTGCAGTGTTAAAGTGTTTTTGTTCAGTCTATTTCTTCATGTTGTAAGAAGCATAAACATATTATAAAAGTTAGCGTATTTAATTCTCCTAGGCTTAAGCATCTCTCCATTCAATTTGTATAATCCTTTCTAAAAGAGGAATTATTACTCCCACGTGTGTATCTAGCACTTTAGCGAGCAAAAAACAATGCATTAAGTAAAATCAAAATTTAGTACTTAACTGCTTCACATAGCAGCTTTGGGAGGAGGCCTCGTTGAGGCAGTACAATCCTTAATTTAAAATGAAGACAAATGTTGAGAGTCAAAGTGTGAGAAGTGCGAGCAAGCAAGTTATGAAGAGTCTTCATTATTTTAAGTATTGTTGTCTTATGAGCATTGCACTGTTATGTTGAAGTGTATATTTCATTCTCACTCTGTGCGTATTTATTGATGTGTGAGGCATAACCAAAGTTTTGCAAGCATTAAGGCATGTCATTGTATGTCAACGAATAATTTATATTAGTTTTAGGACTTCCTGCGAATATTGATAGCTTTTGGAATCCCTTTCCTTGATACCAGTGTTAAATAGGCTACTAACAAGAAGTTATATTCACAGTGTTTTGAGAATTGTCATTGACAATAAAACCTGATCATAGTTTTACTTTTCGATAATCAGTATATTAGTTGAAATTTGGAATAGCTATAATGCCTTTATAAATATTTTCTTAATGCTACTTTTCAGCACTTAAGTCATGTTCTGTTAATAAAGTAGGAAAAGTGCCTGTAAGGGGTGGTTTACCACATCTGCTTTGATTTAAAATATCAGTGATAAAATGCATTTAGTGCAACTTTATTTTTAACTAAGTCCTGCATGCTAGTTGAGATGGTAGTCTTTAAGCAGTGCTAATTTTAGCATCTTCAGTAATGACCTGGAAAGGAAGCTTCTCAATGTTTGCAAATAAAATATGGTGGTACTAATTTGGGAGGTGTTGTGAACTTGAGAGTGCACAGAAGAAAGCCTGAGGGGCAAGAAAGAGCAGCAAGAAGTAAGCATACAGAGGTGTGTCTTCATAGATAGAAATAGTGTGGGCTGATTGTTCTGTGAAAGAAAAGCTTGAGAAGTGATAAAAGAGAAAAAGGAAAAAAATGGAGGAAAAGTGTTTGCAGTCGTTTAAGTGTAGTGAGTATTGCTCCAAGCAGTTGATATGGTCTTGTGTTAAGTACTGTAGATGGTAAAAGAGACTAATAGTTCTCACATAAATAATCTCATGGACTTATATGTAATTTTTTAAAGTTTATATGAAAGTATCAGGACAGCATATGAATTTCCAAAACTACAAAAAGGAGCTGAATTTGTGACCTTTTTTTTCCCAATGACATAACCTTAAAAATTCGTATCTCAAATACAGTGGTAGAAAAGCTTTAAAAAGCTTGGCTTAGAAATTCCTCATTTTCGGTATGTTTTATGTCCTTCAGTCAATATTGCGATCTTAAAATATTTTTGAAAGACCTGGGGGTATGGGACATAGTTGACAGAATTTGTGCTATGAGTGTTGAATGAGTCTGCAAAGTCCAGAAAGCCGTCATTTAAAAATTTCTCAAAGCTCAAAGAGTAATATTGTCATCTTAATTAACCAACTCAATTTGCAATTAAATTGACTGGGCCCAACATTTTGAAGATTATGCTGATCCACAGGAACGAGGAATTTGTTAGTCTGCTTTTACTGCTTCTCTGGTGACCCTCAGAAGGTGACTTCAGTGGGTTTGCTGGACTTGCTTAGTCAGCACGAGCTCTGAAGGTTTCTGCTCACGTCAGTGACCCGCTGCAGAAGAGGAGTGCATGCTGCTGCTGTGCAGGAGAATGAAGAAAGGATTTGAGCAAATTTGATAGCTATATAAATTGATAATGTTTTAGAAACACAGAATACTAAAATGTTACCATGCTACTACAAACTATAATTTTACTTTGAAAAGTGAACTTTCAGAAATTCAGTTGTGTTCAGTCCTCTAAAATTTGAATACTTAAGACATTCTTCTTTTTATTTTCATGTATATAAGGACATATATTCAGAGTAATTGCAATAAATTACTTTAAATGTAGATTTGACTTTATATGTCTTTTTCTATTGCTGCGTTGCTTTTTCTGTGTAGTTCATGCTGTGCTATCTCTTTTGTTAAAATAACGCACCATCTTTCCTGCCTGAGCAAGTCCAATTCTTGACTGAGTGTTGGCTGATGTTCCATTTCCTTTTATTTCTTGCTTATAGCAGGGTGGCAAAAGGAAACCTAACATCTGTCCCCAGAGTGGTTGCAAGGTGTTTTGCAGAGTTTCCAGGGTCAAGAAAAGTAAAGTCTTTGTGCCTTAGTTTTGTCCATTCTTTACCCAAGACAACAGTTAAGGCATTTCCTCTCTGCACCAATTGCAAATTTTTTTTATTTGTTTTTGTTTTGTTTTGTTCCCTTTCCTGTGAAGGCACTTCTTGTCTATGTACTATGAAGGATTTGTGTGTCTCAGGTTTTGCAATCACTGTAATTTGAGTTGAACCTGGATTGTTGCACTGAAAGTTCTGACAAAAGAGTAACTATTTTTTTGTTTAGTGAAATTAAGGAATAGTGCAATGCAAGAGTTTGGAATCTTTTAACTGTGGTATTTTTATTAATGTATAAACTTGCTCTTCCTATAACAGGTCGTTGTACTAGGGAGGAAAACTGAAGAATTGACTGACAGACACCAGAATTTTAGAAAAGTAAGTCTTTCCTTTTGTTAAATCTTGTTGATGTTATGAACATAACAGTAAGAATGCTAATACAGAAGTGTGTTTTGCCACATCTTTCTTGAATACACTGAAGTTAAAGTCCCCTAGTGTTTCCCTTGGTTTGTTCTGGTTTTTTTCTACTACCTCATTCTTTTTTCTTTTGTTGTAACTTTCTGATCTCCAGGATGATGTGCAGGACTGCTAGGGGAAAGGACTAGGGGAAAGCAGGGAGGAGGATCTGCTTCTTTGATAATTTTTGACTTGGACTTTACTTCAGTTTTGGAGCCTAAAATGTTCCTACTCTCTCATGTTGCAGAAACATGAATGTGAAGTCTCACCTTTTCTTTTCAAATCTGCTTTCCAGTGAAGTGCGTTGCCTGCTCCATTGTTCAGGCAGTCAAACAGTCCACTCTTTACAAAAGCTTTACCGAAAAATTTAGCTGTGCATTAGTCACCTGCACTGGGAAATCCGAGCATCAGAAGCACATCCCCAGCTACGCAAATCAAGATTTGTGCAATCAACTTGGAAAAAACTGTGCCACTCACTAAATATTTTTAAAATTTATTATTTATGTTTGTATTTCTATATGAGATGGATAATTAAGTTTCAGATTAAATATTAGCTTTCTGAAACACCTGTCACTTGCGCTTGGGTGTTGCTATTAGAAACTCTCCTAATCTCTTTTTGTATATGTCCATTTGGTACACTTGTACAATTCTAAGAGTTACAAGTAGTTGCTGTTGGTATTAATCATTCTTTCATAAAATTTTCTTAATTTCTTAGTATTTATTTAGGAGAAGAGCCTTGTATAAGTATCTGTACTGAGGATCCTATTAAAATGGTCACAGTTCATGCTAATTAACATGTCATTTGGTAGATAGGTTGATAACTACTTAGCAACACATCAGGTATATATATTCCTGTGCTTTATGTTTTAGTTTTGTTTGAGTTTCCCATTGACTCTAAGACTGAGTTCTGGATTTGTTTTCATGTCCAAAAGCTGATCTATGAATCTGGATCAATGTATATAAATGACCTCATTCTGTCCAGAAATTCCATTTATCCCATGAGATAAAGCAATGCATGGGAGAGTACAGATATTTAAATGTGAAGGAGGCTTCTTAAGTAGTAGCTGCAATGCTCATTTCTTTGATCACGAATTTGAATCTCATTTTTCTGAATTTTGTTCTCTGGTTATAATTTAACACATGATGTAGGTCAGCATGGAATGGCATTGTTGCCAAAAGGTGTCTAACCTGGTGATTCACTGCTTCCCTTTCCCCTGTGCCAGCACAGCTTTTGAGCAGCCATATGGTTAAACAAATTTAGTCGATTTAGTGAATGAAACAATATTTAGGTTAGTTTTAGGCTGCCACCTCTATTTCATGTGTGTATAGCTGAGAAGCAGTAAGATGTTTCTTGATGTCTGGATGTGCTAGATAATGATATCCCAGAGGAGGAAGTTGTTGATATAAAATACTTGGTTGTCCCTTAAAAGGTAAGGCAGATTATAAATCAGGCAAAACTGCTTTAAGACTCATAGCTATTTTCTTAAAATTTCTCCTGAATAGACTTTAAACGCATTGGATGCAGAGATAACTTGCATAACTTCTTATAGACCCTATTGTCCATCTGTTGACTTCCTGGATTTCTGAAGATTTTAGAATGCAGTAGTGCGATGTAAAAAGTGTAAGGCTTCATGTGGACAAAAAAGCTGATAAATCTTTGTTAGGTGTGTTTTTCTGGTCTAGGATAGAATGTTGGAAAGATTCATTTGTGTGAATTAAAAAAAATGCTTTTTAGCTACCTTCCCTACCTCAGTGCACGTTTGCTTGCTAAAACTCTGGGAGTTAAGGTGCTCACCTAACGTGGAGGTTCATGTTTTTCTGCAAGATTAACTGTAGTGGACAGCTGAGTTTTTGTTGCAGCAATAGTAATTGTAAAGTCTCATTTTCTAAATTTAAACATGGGTTTCTATCAACACCAAGCAGAAATTTTGTGTGGAATGGAAGAAGAATTTACTTGGCATTATCGTGCTTGGAATGTGTAATAATTATGTCTGTTGAATTTGATAATGAATTTTGTTCAGGACAGTTTTCAAAACTTAGTTTACTTTCTTTATCTAAACATTATTCCCCCTCATTATTGGGAGAGAGGAAAAACAATGTTTAACTCTTTGATCTGTCTCATTTCTGTGTGAGTGTTCATAGCTGTTTTTCAGTGAAGAGTTAAAATGTTTAAAACTTACTCTTTGGTTATATTTATTAGTATTCTTGGTATTATTTATGCTCTGAGGAAAACGTGACAAACCATTTCAGACAAGTTGTTGTTTAACATTTGTGTCTGATACAAAACATTTAAAATTGATAATGCTCTGTTTCATCAATATGCACATTTGTAGTTGGATTAATCATTGCAAAGTGTTGTAAACTCCCGGGTAAAACTCTTGGTACTGTATTTTAAAGGTTTTTTTCTTAAATTTCTGTTACTAGTGAGAAATCAAGTGAAGAACATTTTTTTTCTTGTCTGCTAACTTTATTCTGTAGAAAGTCATTGTTTCATATGTAGCAGATAATTTTCTGTGTTAATTTGTAATATTCAGTGGGAATTTAGACTTTTGAGCATGTGGTGTGGCTTTTCTCCCCTTCTGAACTTCTGAAATGTCCCCATCAATTGCCTACCTTCTCAGTTCCATTTAAGAGCCTGGAAGAAGGAATCTGGGATTTTATTTGTTCATTCTAAAATATACCAAGTTTAGATGCCTCCTGTGAGAGAGAATAGCAGAACCTCCAGATTTTACACCATCTACAGCACTTTTTCTGCAACATGGTGAGCATTAATTTAGAATCTGCTCTTGAGCTGACTCACTGCAGGTTTCTGCCCAGGGTCACATTTGAAGAAATGGAGGGTTACAGAAATGTGAAGGTATTTAGTTTTGAATTTTAACACTAACACGTTGACTTCTCATGATTAAAACTCATGTTGTGAAGTACTGGGTTTTTTTTGTTAAGCACTATTTAAAGAGGCAGTAAGTATATTTTTCAGCTTGAATATGAGCTAAATTGTATCTTAGATATGCAAGCACAATACATACTCTTAAGTCTAACCCATTGTTCCTTTTTACAGATCCAGCAGTGGCAGATGTAGGTAAGAGGTCCTGCTCCTCCTTGTAGAGGGGCACTGTTCCTCAGCTGTGCCAGTTTTCAGAGGTGCATGAAGCCATGCTTTTTAATAAGAACAAGATAATAAATATTGTGTTTAAAACTGTGTGATATGTGGGTTCTTTTAGACACTTCACCAACATACTTCGGTGTGTGGCCACAGCTGAAAGGAGTGCACTTCTCCAGTAAAAGCCATGGGAGGGTGGCAAGAAGCAGGGTGAAGCCTTATGAATAAAAGTGGAATCTTAACGTGCAGCCACAGTCCTTCTCTTGTACAGACTAGTTGCCAGGCATTATTTCTGCCACACTTATGACTTTTTTTTTTATTGAATGAAGGGAATCTCTGCTAAGAAACTGTGAATACAAAGGACTAAGAAATTATTTTAATCAAGAATATAAAAAATAGCAATTGTTTCTGATGGCTGGCTTATTAAACCCTGCTTTTTGAATTTATCTTATAAACGTCGGTTTGTACTCATTCTTGATTATAGTTTTCTGAAACATGGAGAACATTCACTGACAGACTCTGAAAATCAGAATTATAATTACTTTCTTTTAATAATGTTTGTTAATAATTCTGAAGGGGATGCATAAACAACACCTCAGATATTGCTGGTGTAGTTAATTTGCTTAATTTATATTGTAGAAGGCAAAGATACTACAAGTAGCCTGCAAAGAGGTGGGGGAGGAGGGAGATGCTTGGTAAGCACTTCAGCATCTCACCGTCAAGGCCCAGTTTTGTTAGAAGCCTGGCAACTTGGAGCTGGAGGGGCAGGCTGGTCTCCAGGGAGGGCAGCTGGGTTCCTGCAAGTGCCCAAATTGCTAGCAAGTTCCTAGTGAGGAGGCAGATCGAAAGACAAGCCAAGAAATCAAGTCAGTGATTCAGAGGCCAGATCAGTGGGATGCATGACCAGGCATGGGCCAGGGTCCACCACAGTCCAAGTGAAGAGTCGAAGGCTTCTGACAGCTTTCTTGTCCATATCTTCACTACAGTTTGAACTTGTCAGGGAGCTGTGAGCACTTCTCTCTGGTGAGGAAGGGGAATGAGATACAGACTCCAGAGATGACTGAAAGGGTGGTAGCAAAACAGCTGGTGAAGCAGAGATTGACACAAGTGAACTGGAACAGCGGAGGGCGGGCAGAGGCATTTCCTGTAACCATGAGCAGTAGAGATAGAAATTGCAAACTGCCTTCAGTTTGGAGTTTCAGAGCAAAGTTGGCTCCTGATGGCAGGACAGAATGATGCAGACATGGATGATGCAAGAAGGGGTTTCTTTTTCTTCTAATCCTCATTAACTATGTTTCTAAAATGATATTATTTAACCAGACTTGTCAGGGCAGCTTGTTTAGGTCCATTATCTTTGCAAGAAGCAGACAACGACACATCATGTGACAAAGGATTGTAACTGCTTTTTACCTCTGTGGTTGTTATATATATATATATTTGTTATATTGCTGTTCTGTAGGCTTTTCCAACTGCTGCTGTTTGTTTGGATTATGTACAAATAGTCTGTGGGCAAATAGTATGCACTCTTTCAAGTGCTATCATAACTTGACTAAATCTGTGGTATGACTGACCACTACCACAACAGGGTTCCTATCAGGCAGTTCATCTCTCCTGTAGACTGCTTGGACTTACCCTCTTGCCCAAAAATCCCTCGGGAGCAGACTTGAGACTGGGTGAGTTATTTTGATGATGGCAACCTGCACCAGCAGTCATCTGTCCTGCTTCCTTTTCTTCATTGTATTGCATGCAGATGAGCCCTTGTCTGCTCCCTACAAAGGCAAATGGACCACAGCAAGCTGCTCTGCTAGAGCAATGGTAGTCATGTCCTCTCACGAGTTTTGCTATCAGAAGCCCATCTGGGATCAGGTTACGTGGCATTCTGCACTAGAAGCAGCCCTCTCCTACTCTGTTTTCCTTTGAAGGAGGTAAAGGCATACAGCTGCCTTTACAGTGCATTTATCTTACAGAAAGTGACAATCCTGGGATGTACCAGCTCTTCTGCACAAGTGCAGTCTAAGATTACAGTTGGTTTGTTGACTTGATAGAGCATAGGTTGCAATATATGACTATTCCCAGTTGCTAGAATAACCTTTTCAGTTGCAAAGTTGAAAAGTGTTTCTTGAAATTCCTTTCACCTCTTATCTTTTGATTTTTTTATTTGTAGGTGGCAAATGAGAGACATATGCCAGTTTTAAAAACAGTATTTTAATAGATAGCCTTTGATTAGTGAGAAGGGGTCAATCACTCATTACCCTACTTTGCTTTCTGTTGGTGTGTATACCATTGCAAGCAAAGGAGAAAGTATCTCAAAATGTGCTAGCTTGTTCTGTTAGGCCAAACTGTATCTGATTACAAAGCAGGCTATGGTTTACTTATCAAAATACCCTTTTCTCTCTAAAAGTCTGTGGTTACTAGAGAGGAACTAAACCAAAATAAATTCTTCCTCTTCTTGTCCCCTCTACCCCACCTCCAAAAAAGGAACAGGTAAAGACAAAAATGGTTGGGCTGGATGTAAATCTATGAAGCGAAGAGGAGTGATAGTGATGCAGTATACTGGGAGTAAGATAATGGATGGATATCTGGTTGCCCATTATAGTGGGATGTCCCAGTAGAGTAAAACCCCAAAAGTTCATAATCCAGGTTATCAGAAGCAAGTGTTTCTTTGCTCCTGGAAATGAGTATTGAAAATGTTTAGAATTATCCTCAGAGTCTCTATAACTAGTAGGGCATTTTGGTGGTGTGCTTATGTTGGGAGTCAGGTTCTCGTTCAGCTGTTTGCTCACAGTGATTTTTCTGCTCCTTTACTTGCTTACCCTGGTACATAACTACTGCTAGAGCTCTCCAGGGGCATCAGGTGCTGTGGGAGGGTAGATTGGTGTGCTGTAATTTTGATTCTTTAAACAAGATCTTTTTTATTATAATCACTGAGGATTAGCTTCAGATATTTTGTTCCCCTGGCAAAGTAGAATTATTGTTTCCTGTCTTTTTCCTGTGATCTTTCCTGGGTGAAATTATTTGTCTTAATACCATGTCATCTCCCATTAATTCTGACTGAGGGCTGTAATCTGTGAAGTCATGAAAATATTTCTTATGAAATCAAGACACATATAAAAAGTATTTTTTGGAAAATAGGGACAGTACTGATTATTCCTCAAAAATATTTAGTAATGGTACCATTAAGGTGAAGTGCTGGAGATGAAAGGGTTTCAGTCACTTACTATATACAAAATTAAGTATATGCAATGCATTGACTATTATCCCATCTATTTTTCATTCCAGTCCTGACAGAACATCTGTCATGAGCATGACTGTAGTGTAGTTTCACAGCTTGTTCAATCATTGACTATGCTTGTAAGATTTAATATTGCCAATGTGTGTAGCAATATTTACAATAGAATTGGACTGAAATTACTGCAATTCTTTCAGTCTAAAATCTGTAAAGTTTTATCAGATAGTGTGAACTTGTCACTGTTACCTTAGAGTGCATTGTGGCTTTTACCCTGTGACTTGCTTAGATGCTTCTTTGGCCAAGCAGTAACTTGGCACCCAATAGCTTATTGCCTCTCTGTGAATGCTAAGTCAGCATAGTGCAGAAGTTGCAGCGTTGCTAGTTTTTGTGATTTTGCTACAGATTGAGCAATGTTGTGTATTAATAGTTTGTATATCCATGGCAACAGCTAAGGTTTTTGACTGAGGACCTCAGCTTTCTTAAAGAGAGTAAGTTTCTAGCCTTGGTTGCAGGAAAGTTTGAAAACATGCAGTGATTATATACAGAAGATCTAGAGACACGTGTAATTCATTGTATTTAAAGAAACCCTCATGAATTGTGGAGACAGACCCCATGACCTTCGAACACTTGTGGCTGACGATCTTGGCGTGTAGGCGTCGTAACCTTTCTGCTGGCTTTCACACGCATGCCATTTCTACTGAGTTAGAGATCTCTGTGGGTTTGGTTACAAAAGCTTTTCCACTGATTAGCTTTCCTTTTGGTCTGGTTTAAACTTGCTTATGGTCATTTATGATACAAACATACTCCTTTGCTCCTCATCTTAACATCCCTTTTGAAATATCCTCAGAAACATCTTTTTCAATTCTGTTAGATAGGTTCAAGTATGGTTCTGTGCCTAAGTCTTGCGGTGTTTAAGTGTTTAGTTGTGATTTTTTTTTTAAATGTGCCTCTATACACTGCAGAGATGAGGTCTGAAATTTTCCTCTTTAGAACTCTGTTAGGAACTGGGTGAGAGTTGGCAGTTGTTTGGCTCCAAGCAGTTTAAAAACACAGGTTTCATGTTGCAGTCTCTGTAACCTAGACTTCCGTGGGTCTCTTTGTCAGTATTAATGTTTGCACTTGTCAAACGGAACAAAATGGAATAGGAGAGGAGACTGCAAGCACCTAAAAAAGTAGGTCAATGGGCCAGCAGGTTATTTGGCCAGAAAAGAACGAGTGGCTTCATTGAATCATGCTGTAATTGTTTTTCTTCTGTTGGCAGATTGTTCTGCTGTGCTTTAACTTCCTATGTTAATATTTGCATCTGTATTTTAACCATATGAGAGCCTCCGTTAGGTGCAGAAGAAGGAGAAACTTAACTTTTCTAATGAAATAAGAGATAATTCTGGTGTTTTCCATAAAATCCAGTAATGAATTTAAGAGTAGCATAAGCTTAGATTTTAGAACTCAGCCTACTTTTTAGAGTTTAATATGCTTTAAAGTAAAAATTTTCAGAAGTGGTACAAGTACATTGTATAGTGAATACATTTCATTTTAAGAATAGTAAGCAAGGTAGAAACGGGGTAAAAACAGGAGAAAAACTGATTTCATGTAGCTTTAGAAAGTAGAAAATAGCATTGTTCAAGGGAAGAGGCTGTGTATGTGGAAAGTAAAAGGCTGGAAATTTGTGATCACTTCTACTGGTGCTGAGTTTTTTTATGAAAAAACCTCATTTGTGAGGTAGGTTTGCAATACATTCTCGAAAGTGGCTTTGCAGTGGGTTTTTAAAGAAGGCATTAATCGGTGTGTCTGAAGGAATAGCAGTAATGCAGATGAGCAACTTTACTGGTTGCCACCAGCAGCATTGTATGCGTTCTGGAGTTCTGAGAGTAGTAATTTTGGAGGCTGGGAGAGGAAAAAATGTAACTGAGAAGCCAGTGGAGGGCTAAGTCCAAGTTTGAACAGAAAGGGTGTTGAACTACTGGTATAAAGATATACTATGAAGGTAGCCAATATAAGTGAAGATGGTATGGGAGATACTGAATTAAAAACTAAAAAGGCCATCAAGATTAGAGTGGAAGAAAGCAGAGATGAAATTGTTTCAGAATATCCATTTTATCAAGAAAAGCTTTAAAGCAAAGTGAATTCAGATAGTGAAATACTTGGGATATTTTTAGTAAGCAGATTATCGCATTTATAAATTAACCTTGTTGGAATTATTACTTTTATTTAAAAAAATAAGTGATCATTTTAGAACTCCTCATTATAAAATTCTCCTTTTTAATTTTTTCTTACAGTTCAGAATTTAATGCTTTTCTGCAGAAGAGGACACATCTGTTTCCACATTATCCTTCAAACGAACTAGATTTCATCACAGTTTTAACAAGCCCAAAAGTGTAAAAGGTAAAATTCTATTCTCATGGTTAATAAGGTTCATATGGCTTTGAGTCGTCACCATGTGATAAGGTTCATATGGCTTTGAGCCGTGTTAAGTACTGTCTTTTGTTCTCCAGAACATGGCTGAATTTGATTCTTAGAAGTAGACAACAGTCTTTGATTTCTGTAGTGTTTTCTTTAAACTTGACCAGTTTCATTGGAATAATCTCAGTGATTTTACCCAATTTTGCAAATTGGGATGCAAAGATGGAAAGGTCAGACCTTGAAGAGAGAGAGAAACAAATGTACTACAGGTAAATTACCTGTTGTCTTTTAGTACTTTTAACTATTCATAGTGCATACCAAATCTAAGTTCCTAGTTCCAGTGTGGGACCTGTATGCTGTAACAAGTGAATGATTTTGTTGGATTCTAGAAAATGAGTGTTTTGTTAAAGTGAAAGTGCTGACTCCTAAATTCTGCATAATGATGTCAGTTGTGTTGTGGGTGAAAGCTTTTTGTGCTTAGCTGTACATATATTTTTATTTTGCTGCTTAATGAAACAATATATGAGTTTTCCTGCAGAATTTCATATTACTCTTGATCCTTGTAATGTTAGGTACCAAACTAATTTAAAAAGTGACATAGGGCTAAAATGTGATTAATATATACGTCTATTAATGCCTATTATGTAAGCTAAATGAAAACAGGTTTCTAACTGGTGTCTTAATTTTAAGCCTAATTCCATGCCAGTGATGATAGTTTGCTTTTAATACTGAGCCACCTGATTGTTGTTGCTTGCTTTTGGCAAAAATTTGAACAAATGTTTTTTTTTATTTACTCTCCTCTTGCCATTTTTGCCTGGTTTTCAAAAAGTGCAACTCTGTGACTTTATAAAACTTGACCAACTAATCTGAGGAATTTAGTTGGTCAGTATAGCCAGTGCAATTGTTATTTAGAAGAATGGGAGCGAAGGCATTGCTTGCTTCCAGTGTTTCTTCAGGGCACTAGATTTTGGAGAATAAAGGCAAGACAAATTTGGGCCTTATTAACTGAAGAAGTGGGTAAGAGGGCTCATGGGAAACTTGGGCAAAACTGCATGTACACCTTGTTATGCATCTTGAAAGAGATTGCGCTGCAGCATAGCTCTCCCAGCTAATTTGCTGCTGCACTTGAGTTGTGAAACTTTGTGGAAAAAATCCTGATCTTGTGAAGCAAACCTGCACAGTATGGGGGCTATTGTGGATCCTGAGACATTTTGGTGGAAGCATAAGCTTTCTTTCTCGGTTTCCCCTTCTGTTAAGCAACTGGGATATGATTTTCCTGGAACACTTTGCAAACTGTCTGGATCATGGAGTTGCAGCTGCCAGATTTTTTGTGGTATTAACCCTTCAAGTTCGACTGTTTGACACTTTCAGAAACATAAATCCTTCCTTCTCAGAAACTATGAATCACTAAAGTGACTAACCCAGCTCTTTGAACTAAATGCAATGCCTTTTTACTATTAAGTTTATAACATAGTAAAAATTCCCAAAGATCTTCAAGTTCAGCTTTTGTCAAACTCTTTGCTGCATGCAGTTTTTCCTTAATATCATACAGTGTTACAGTCCTGCTGCTCCAATTGTGCAGCCTCTGACATCCGACTTTTCTGTATCAAGGGGAAGGGTTTAATTGCATTGTTTTATGTTTTCATAAATACTTCAGCCTTTCCTTATAGTAATATCATTTTTTGGTACTTAGAAGTAGGTACTTCTTGAATAAAATACTTTAATTTTGTATTCCTTATCCTACTATTAATATTCGATTCATTTTCTTTATTCAAAATCATATGTACACCTGAAAAATGCAAAACTTACTACTGAACATGTGTAATAGCGACTGCTTTAAGAAATGGCCAGGTTAACTATAACTTTCTCACAGTATGGAGATTGCATTCTAATAAGTATCTTATTGTCATAATTTTACATCTATTATAACAAAGGAAAAATATGGAAAGAAATAAGTAATAGCTATAAAATACTGTCTCCCAAATGCTTTCTGTTTGCACAGTTTTTGAATAGAAGATATTACTACTATGGAGTATATTTTACATCTGCTTCAGCTTTTAAAATTATGAGTGTCTTTTACCTAAAATGTTAAAATAATAATGGAAACCTGTATCTGAATTCAGAGTAAGAAGAAGGTTTGTATTGGTTTAATCTAGACTTATTTATCATGACATTTAGTAAAACAATGTTCTTTTGAACTTTGTCATGTAAAATTAAAGTGCACATTATAGAGACTGTATTAGAGAAGGGAGGAGGGCAGAGCAGAAGGTTGGAAGAGAGAGGAAGATTAAGAGCTGCTTATAGAAAACCTGAAGACTTCAGTATGCTGTAGTGAAGAACCTGTTTGTTCCTCCAGAGTCCCATTTTGATGTTTTTTTCTTCTCTTATAGGCAAACGTACAAATGTCTACCACAAGACTAAAGTGTGATATGTTATGTTTTTTACCATAAGCACCCATAAAATGAGCTCCATTGCAGACAGGTATGTTAATAGACACTAAGAGTTTGGGGGGAATTATTGTTCAATGCTTTCTTTAATAATCTTTTCTTATGGTTAATATATAGACAATATTAATTTATGCAAAAAATAAGAGGAGCGAGGTATTGGCTATTTTTGGCAACGTTATTTTTGTAGTTGTTAGATATGTTGTTTTGTAGTAATTGGAAATAGTGGTTTTTATTGTCTGAGATGAGTCTTAAAGTGTATTACTTAGAATAGCATCTGTGCAATTTGAGTTGGTTTTTAATGTTTACTTGAATTTTTTTGAGTACTTCAATATTTGATTGAGGAAAACAAGTACATTTAAGCAGTTAGTGATGCTGCAGATAATAGTGAAGTGACCTGCTGACCTATTTCAAGGGCAAAGTAGTAGCTGAGGCATCGCTGCTTATTGCAATGTGCAATTGCTTGATGGTGGTTACTTGCATTAAGGGAAGGAAAAAGTCAGATTAAAAAATCAAGGGTGGACAGGCAGAGGTTGGTGTGGACAACACTAAATAGGCTGAAAGCAGACAGAAGTTAGAGACATAAAGTGTGAAAATCCATTATACAGCAGTTTTGGAAAACAGAAGAACGGTTTTGACTTTTAAAACAAAAGGATATGAAACAAAACTGTTGTATGAAGTTTACTGAGGCATCTTCAAAGGAAAACTTGTTCTCATTTTGATATTTTCACACCTCTTTAGCAGTACGTGGACAGTTGGAGGAAAATTTGTGATACTTGGTCAGGAAGCAAATATAATGAACAATTACTGTTACTGTTTAATGCTGTTATTAATTGTATATGTGTAAAATTACATACATGAATGAAGTGTAGCATATTCCTCAACATTCTTCCATTAATGATACTTCAGTACTTAAGAAAAATGTGCTTTTGTATTATAAATATGTCCAATAATTGTAATAGGTGTTGACAACAAGTAAAAATAAAAGTGGTGTTCAGTTAGGTGTTTGCATAGGTGTGTAAGTTCTCACTAGAAATTGCCTGAAAATCCTTTGGTTTGTGTCAGAAATGTAAGGTATTTTACTTTCTGATTAGTAAGGTCCTGCTAGAACTTATAGCAGACTTGGCTTCAGGTATTTGATGATTGTCTTTGCGAGACATCACAGTAAAACAGTTCTTCAGTTTCTTGATATAACAGAGATGATGAATAATATTTTTATTTCCTTTGTTGTGGTCGCAATCTAGGAGAGAAATTCTACAGTCTAACATTTATTTCTTTCAGAAATGATGGAAGCATTTTCGATGGGCTGGTGGAAGAAGATGACAAAGATAAAGCAAAAAGGCAAGTTTTTTAAAGCTATTGAAAGCTAAGAAATGTCCTACCCTTATACGCTTGGGCTTACCATGAAGATTTCTAAACAATAAAAGTGTGATTCTTTCTTAACCGTATTATTGAACAGCGTTTCTTTTACTTTCCTTGTTCACATACGTTGTGTATTCATAGCAGTGGTTCAGTTATTCGTCAAAGGATGTTTTATTCCAAAGGCTTAGCTGCAGCCATTGACGAGAAGGAGGAAGCTGTTCTCAACGATGGTGTCTGAGATTTGGAGTAGGTGTTTTTGTGACAGTTCTCACAGAGGAGAATCTTAAGGCTCTGTTTGCATCAGGAACCTGGCAGTAGTATGCAACTAACTATAGCCAGGTGTCATAGTTGTTATAGAACATTTTCTTTTTTGTTTTGCAGAGTGTCTAGAAACAAGTCTGAAAAGAAACGTCGAGATCAGTTTAATGTCCTTATCAAAGAGCTGGGTTCCATGCTTCCAGGTAATGCTCGGAAGATGGATAAATCCACTGTGCTGCAGAAGAGCATTGACTTTTTACGGAAGCACAAAGGTAATTCTTCGTAATAATAATAAAAAATGTAAAAATTCTTAATTATTTTAATAATATTCTCTTAGTAGGTAAAGTATAAATAATTTTGCATCTCCTTTAAGGTAATTTTCAAAAAATGTAAAGAGTTCCCAAAAAGATATTCTTAAGATCATAATTTATGTAGCAGAGATATAACTATGGTTTTGCTAATATTTTGCAAAAGCTAGGATTAATATTTTTGTCCCATAGTTGTCAAAGAGATCTGTTTCATAAAGAGAAGCACTGCTTTTTTTAAGTAACTTCCAATTTGTGGACAGATGGAGGTCATTAGAATATAGCTGCTCCATAAGGCACAGGTTGTCTAAGTTTTGCTTCGCAGGAAGACTCTGCTGATCCATTTCAGTGGAATTACCTGATGGAAGTACTTACTTTGATACTAAGATAAGACTAGTTTGAACAGTTGGTCTGTCTCTCCAATTTCCACATTAACCAAGATAAACCACTGAAAAAAAATAGTCTGAGGGAACTCCCTCCTTTCATGTTGGGTATGTAACGGGTGCGTTAACAAAGATGGCAAGGCAATAGGGCATTGTGGTCTCCAGCAGGCATTGTTGAGTAGGTTATTTGAGAGAGGGTGGCACGTAGTGGCTGTGCAGACCAGGAGCTGGAAAAAAAAACAGAAAAAAAGGTAATACTTTCAGCTGAACTTTCTAATTTTTAAGATATACCCAGTGGTGTTTGTCAGTGTGTGTTTGTTGTTTTGTAAACTGTCATTTGAAATGTAAAAACAGTGAATGTCTGAACATCCTTGCAGTCTTTGTTTCTCCAGTTGTTTACATCAGCTGATGGTGGGATGCACCCAGATATGATGGACTGAAGTGCATTACAAATTGTTATTTCTGTCATGAAAAATTTCATCCACCAGCTGTACACTTGCTTATGGCTGTAAGATATTCCTGTAGATAAAAAAATCCCTGTTCCTGCTCCTACACTTGTTCTTTATATGGCACCTTGTGGCTCACGCTGCCAAAAACAAGAATAAAAATTCAAGAAAATGAGCTTTTCACTAGTTAACCTACTTCCCTGACTGATTTCTGACCATGCATACTGACTAGAAAGCAGTAGGTATAACAGAAGCAAATATCAGGTTATAGAATAAAATGAGTAAAGCTATTAAGTGGATGGATAGGGATGTATTTAGCAACAATATGTGTGTCAATTTAAGGTATGTTAAGGTATGAAAAGTATTTTTCCATGTCCTAGCATGTCTCTTCCATTAGTGTTATGCTTCAAGTAGCACCAGATGTGTACTGAATAGTAGTGTTGAAAGATAAACATAATGTTTATAATGGAAAGACGGGAAATATGTTGTGCAAGAATTCATAGGTTTGGGGTTTTTTTTCCAATTAAATATTGATCATGCTTTATTAATTCTCTAAGATACGGTTGTCTCATAACAAGAAAGCCGTATTAAGGCTTCTTTTCTGTAAAAGTCAGTTCTGTAGGTTCTGAGGCCTTTGTGCCAATTGATTCTGTTTCACAATTACATTATCTTGTATTGATGATTCCTATGATAAAATACAGAATGTAGAATGAACACGTGTTTCAGCCAACCAGCATCATTAGTCATGCTTCTCATACCTTTTTCTTCAAAGTGCTTTCTGAACTTATTTTTAAAATTATTTTTGGTTTTTTTAGGATAAAAGGGAAAAAAATTAGCTCTGGAGATGGCTGCCTCTTAGGGCATGGCACTTCTGTCCTTCACCTGGTGTGACAGAGCACAGCTTTGTCTGAGTGCATGTACTGTATTAAGGTTTCTAAAGCTCTGGCTGCCAGTGCTCACTGGCATTGCTCTGCACTGGTTTACATTAAAGTGTTTTGGACAAAAAGTTGGCAAAGGTCAGGAGCATGCTTTACCTCCTGAAGTGCTTGGGTCTGTTTGTTACAATAAAGCACAGTGATCCTAGCAAGAAATTAGTTGTTCAGCAATGATTAGCTGCTTTATTGTTGAAAAACCTACTGTGTACAGCCACCAGGGTTTGATTAACTGCATCGCTTCTGGTTCTTTCTGGACCATTTCCATATTGGCCAGGCCTGGGACTCTGGCAGCAGCTCCAGATGAGCTATCTGAGCTGGTTATTGGCCACTGTGGGTTCTGTTTCTCCTTGGCAAAAACCAGCAGAATAAGCACACTGAAATTATATTACTGAAAACTTCTCACTTACTAATACTGCCTGTCATCTTCCTTTCAATTTTTAAACTAAGAATTTTTTAGAAATTATGAAATACTGAAGATTTTTGCTGTTTATAGTTACAACTAGTGGACTGATACTCATACAGCTCACAGGTAAATGCTACAGGTCTTGTCCCAGCTGGCAATTTCTTTTGAGGATGCTTAGTGCTGATGCAGAGTTGCTTGAGATCCATGATTTGAAGGCAGGATGAGCTTAATGTGCAAGCTTAGTTGTGCTTCTTTGTCTAATATCTAACTGAGGAACATTGCCTCGGTGTCATTTATCTTTGAATGCAAAGATCTGCCATAATTTCTAAGTATTTCTCTGAAGTTACCAAGTGAAATAAGTTTTACCATGTTACTTTGGCTCTGTTTTCCAGTATCGTACTTGTTTGTTTGTTTGTTGTGGATTAACCCCAGCTGGCAGCTAAGCACCACACAGCCACTTGCTCATTCCCCATCTGCAGAATGGGGCAGAGAATCAGAGAAGTAAAAGTGAGAAAACTCTGGGTTGAGATAAAGAGAGGTAAAACAAAAGCTGTGCATGCAAGCAAAGCAAAACAAAGAATTCTTTCACTATTTCCCATCGGCTGGCAGGTGTTAAGCCCTCTCCAGGAAAGCAGAGCTCCATCAATTGTCAAGGTTATGTAGGAGGAGAAATAATATGTACCTCCTTGTACATGGCTCTGAATGTACCCTCTTTCTTCCTCTTCCCTCCCTTTGTATGGTGATCGTGATGCCATATGATATGGAATATGCCTTTGGTCAGTTGGGGTCAGCTGTCCCAGCTGTGTCCCCTCGCAGCTTCTTGTGCACCTCCAGCCTCCTTGCTGGTGGGGTGGGATGAGAGGCAGAAAAGGCCTTGACTCTGTGTAGGCACTGCCCAACAATAATGAAAATATCCCTGTATTATCAACACAGTTTCCAGCAGAAATCCAAAATATAGCCCTGTGGCAGCTACTATGAAATGAATTAACTCTACTCCAGCCAAGTGCAGCACACTTTATGTTTTCCTGTAATTAGAACAAGAACATCCGTACTTGTGGTTAGATAATTCAGAATGGTTAATTAAAGGCATAATCTTCAGGTTTTCTTTACTGCAAATCCTTCCTACTGTAGAAGCCAGACTGACATTTTTTTTTCATTCTGAAGTAGAGTGGTTATCTGGACCAGAATGAGCCAGTGAATCAGACTTCTCCAGTTCTAAAATGGACATTGTGTCGTGTGCTCTGAATGCATTAAGTTACTTGAATTTTACTTCTACTTTGGTAGCAGAACTGTTGGTTTCCATGTCCTTTGACTTCTCCCTCAGTGCTCTTGACTGAAAAAGTAGGCTTGGGATTATACTTAGGTTATCCTTTTTCTCCAGCCCGCTGTTATTGCTTTGTGATACCATTTCAAACAGATAGCAAAAGCCTGATCAATTTATGTCTTTTGTGAGACCTGATAATTGGAAATTGTGTTCTGTCTTATTTGTTGGTATTTTCCCCCTCTTCTTGCAGCCCTCTACTTCTTGCCAGGTTCTTCTATGACGTTGCTGTTGTTTACTGTTCTTTTAGTTAAGTCTAAACCTCTTTCGTAAAGTTTTCCCCCTTCAGTCTAGGAAACACGGCTCTGAACTGTTCCAGCCCTTTGCGTATTTAACTCAGTTCCAGCTTTTCTGTTCTCTTTGAGCCATCTGAACTCACAAACTCGCGGCCTTGGTTTGGTTCTTTTTGCTTGTATAAATGCTTGATTCATGATTACATGTTCAAGGTTGTTCTTACAATGAGTACTTCTGTAATGCCATTGTTACTTATCAGAGCTGAAGTACTACGTGGGCTTGCTTCTTGTTTCAGTTATCAGTCGATAAGGAAGCACAAGCTTTCAGAACCTGGCATCTAGTTTTGCTTGGCAGCCCTTGTTTCTCTCACCTGTGTATGGGAAGTTAATCTGTGTATTTCTCTTAAGTCCTACAGGAATCTTTGTACCAAATTCATCTCTGTGTGCGAATCAGACAGTGCTTCTGCAGTGGAGTCTGCCATACAGCTCTCACCAGTCTTTGTTGCAATCCTACTCTTTTTTAAATGTAACCCTATTTCTTTACAGAAAAGAAGGGACAGGGACAATTCTCAGTGCAAAGATTAAAATGACCAGGAATGACCAAGATACTTGAGTACAAGCATTTTAATGAGATAAACTGATTAGGAATTTTTGCTTTCCAAATCTTTGAAAACAACACTTTCACTAAAACATTTTATTGTGGTCTCAGGGGAAAGAGTAATTTTCCATTGTCAAAATTCATTGCTTACTATCATTAACTTCAGTGTTACGTTGAAGTCTGGCAGGACTGTAGCAAGAAGTGGCAAAAGGAGACAGAAAGCAAACCTTGTTATGATGTATGAGAGAAGGCGTTTATTTTCTTTTTAAGGAATGTGATGAATGTAACAAATGAACAACAGAGAAGAATGAAGAACTGTCTGCTCTTTACTGCTCTGTATATATAACTTAGTGGGAAAACAATGACTCTTGGGAATGTGAATCCTTATATTTTATATATGTTTGATTGTAGAAATTACTGCGCAGTCAGATGCCAGTGAGATTCGACAGGACTGGAAACCGACATTCCTTAGTAATGAAGAATTCACGCAGTTAATGTTAGAGGTATATTATTTCTCTTTTTCTGGGAGCAGAATATTTTCTCATAGGGAGTCATTCCATGATAAAATTTTTCCACTTGCTGACAAGACTTTTTATATTTTAAGTTTAAGTACATGTTTTCACAAAGCTAAACAGTCAAAGTTCTTGTGTGCAGCATAATGCAAAGTAGATTTTTAAACTGCATTTCGATTACATAGAACATAATAGAGCAAATCCACAGAGGAGTGTATTTACTGTCAAAGTAAGGTAGGTATTTTAAATTATCAACGTAAGGAAGGTACTAGGCACATAAAGAATTGTCACAAATAAATTAAAATCTTAATTATTAAAAAGGCTCAATAGGTCCATAGAACTTGTAAGCAACAAAGTGTTTAATTCCTTTGCTTGTTACACTTTCCAGAGGTGGTGTGTGAACGTTACTTTGCTAAAGAAGATGACATGAATAGTTGGGATTACTACTAGAAATAAACTTTCAGAATAAGCTGTCATTTCCTTAGAAATAAGTCTTTTGTATATTGTTAGTGAAACAATTTCCAGTAACAGTTGAATGAAAAATATGAAAGTAAATGAACAAGCATGTTTTATTTTCTTTCCATAGTTAAACCTGTTCTTTGAGGCACAGATTTTAGAAGTAAAAAATTCTGACTTTTTGTACTTTAGCATTTTAAAAGCATTCTCCGTGGTGAATTTGCATATTTTTTTCAGTAAGTTAGTGAAGTAGTTGTTCCTGCTTTTTTTCGGGGGGTGATATTAGCTGTTTCCAGTGGTTCTCAAGCCCTCTGACAAAATATTGTTTGCAAGTAGTGACTCTAAAGCTAGAACGATATAAGAATGTTTTTCAAAGATGTGAGCTTTAAAGCTTCCTATTTAGAAGCACAGCTCTGTTATACTTTCATGCTTGGTAGTGTTCAGGTGGAAGAGAGTTGTGTTATGCTCAGTGGAAATAAGTTTTATTTAACTAGAAGATAAGGCAGTTAGAACTGTGTCTCACAGTTTTCAAGTCTCAGTGAAACATTGCTACAAGTTTTTTATTGATGTTAGGAATATTGAGATTTTTAAATACTGAAATTTGTTGATTTTGCCACCTTTTATTTGTACTTTTATTTTTACCACCTCTTCTTGCTTTTGTTTCTAGCTCATTTTTTGAGTTTTCTGGTGTTTAAAATTATGATGAAATTAAAAATAACAGGCAGGCAGAGTGGGAGATGGGGGAAACCGTGGCTAGCTGTATATGGACCGAAGCCTTACTTCTGAAACCACAGATTATTTAAGAACAGATCAGTGTGGGAATTTTAATGCTTGTGAAGTAACATCAAGAGGAAGAAGCTTTAGTAGCAAAAGACATTATCATTTTTATACTAAACTAAACTAAAATTGGTTTAAATTATTTTCCATGCTGAATATAGCTTAACATTTTTAATACTCTGTTTCTTTTTATTTAACTGCCCATTATGTTTAATTTCAGGCTCTTGATGGTTTTTTTTTAGCAATTATGACTGATGGAAATATAATATATGTGTCTGAAAGTATAACTCCCTTACTTGAACATTTACCAGTAAGTACAAATTGTTTCAGTAACATATCAATTTGTCTGTGGATGGTTCCACTGTAAATATTAATGAATTGTTCACCTTTTTGGCATTATAGAACAGATGTATGCTTTGTTATAATGCTTCTGCTTTTTCTTCAACACAATTCCTTGCTACTGGTCTGACTCTTGTATTAAACATTTCCTTTGGAAATACAGAATGCAGTCGGCACTTTTGTTAGACAGAACTATGAGGTGCCAGACTAGCATCAGTTTCTCTTCAACATAACTGAGAAACAGTCACACCAATCACAGGCTCTACTTGAGTAAGAAAGGTATTGCTGAAGAGCTATGTCCTTCTTTAAACTACTTTGTTACTGCTTTCTTGCCAAAGAAGTCTTATAAGAAATATGTTGCTGCTGGTTCTGCTAGGTATATACTTTGGGTTTTGTAACATTCACTCGTCTTTAATCTTGGTGGCATTGATCGCTGGTAAATGTAACATTATAGGTTTTTTAAAGTTTCCTATGAATAAAGGTTTTCTGAAATGAGGCAAATTAGTACTGAAAAATGCAAATTATGAATGAAACAATGAACTCTTGTTTTAGAAGGGACGGACAAGTTATTCTTAAAGGCTAGTTGTCTTACTGGGATGAAAGTGTTTTGTAGAACTTGGAGTGTCATATTTAAAAATGATTCTGCAAGCACAGATTTCACTCGGGTATGCATATCAGCTCGAGAATTTTGAAAATGTACAGCTGACTGTGATTGTTTTAAAAAAGTAGAATTTACTAAGTTCTCAGAGGCGCATTCGTCCTTTGCATTTAAGTGTGATTTATATATACTAAACATACATTCTGTGATCCCTCTGTTCTGAATACTTTATCTAATGCATTTATGCATATATTCAGTTGGTTGGTTTTATTACATTCATCTCTGTTGTTCCCAGTTTTGTGTACACAGTTGTGGAACTGATGATAAAATTTATTCATAAAATCAATTGCAGTTGGATATAATTATTGATAACATAATAACCCGTATATTGTGGGGAGGAATTGTTTTGTTCTAAGGTTGTTTCAGTGCATTGGATGCCACTGATGGGTTACAGTGCCCTAGAACAACATCCTATAATGTCTAATTAAAATTAATATTTTTAGGGCACTTTACTTGGAATTGTTGCATCCCAGGGAGGTTAATACAAGCACCATTGTACTTCAGTGTGTATCTATATCTGATTTTATTAAATGTTTTGCAGTGTCAACAGGTCACAGATTTTTTTTTTTTGCAAAATACTTGTATGTATTCCAGCAGGTGGCTTTGTTGGGTCAGTAATGTTCTTCTGAACTGTGAATTGTTTTGCATTAAAATAGTAGGCTTTGTGACATCGTACATCTTTAATTATATTAACACTTATTAAATCTTTTTCTTCCAGTCTGATCTTGTGGATCAGAGTATATTTAATTTTATCCCAGAGGGGGAACATTCAGAAATGTATAAAATATTGTCTTCTCATCTGCTGGAAAGTGATTCATTGACACCAGAATACTTAAAATGTAAGTACATACTGTGGGTTAACCCTAGTAGGCAATTCAGCCCCACACAGCTCCTCGCTCACAGCGCCCAGTGGGATGGGGAAAATAGCACAAAGGTAGACATGAGAAAACTTGTGGGTTGGTGTAAAGGAAGATTAATAGGTAAAGCAAAAGCCACGTGCACAAGCAAAGGGAAATAAGGCATTAATTCGCTACTTCCCATTGGCAGGCAGGTGTTTAGCCATTTCCAGGCAAGCAGGGCTTTATCATGTGTAATTATTACTTGGGAAGACCAGTGCCATAAGCACAAATGTCTCTTTCTTCTTCCTTTCCACACCTTTTTATTGCTCAGCATGATGTCATATGGTAAGGGATATCTCTTAGGTCAGTTATCCCAGGTGTGTTGCCTCCCAGCTGCTTGTGCATCCCCAGCCTGCTCACTGGTGGGTGGTGTGAGCACTGCTCAGCAGCAACTACAACATCCCTGTATTGTCTGTGCTGGTTTAGTCACAAATCCAAAGCACAGCACCATATGAGCTGCTATGAAGAAAATAAACTGTATCTCAGACAAAACCAGTACAGGAGGTGTGTTAAAAGTAATATACTTTGTGTCAGATGTAATCAGTTCTTTTCTTACAGTGTTATTTAGACAGAAAGATACTGGTGAGTCCTGAAGAACAGAAGCACTTTTTTGTGGTTCCCCTCCCGTCCAAGAGTAAATTTTTCAGCATTGCATTGCATTTCACTCTGACTTTCCCATGTATTAGAAATACTCATCTTGTTTATATAGTTTTTATTTAGACAGTTGTAGCAGTTGGCAAGAATGAAAACATAGCAGCCTAATGGGGTTTGGAAGTGCACGCGTTAGTAAACTTAGACAGCTGCTTCTTTAAAATAGCTCTAGTTTTCCAAGGGCTTTCCACATCATTAGCATTCAGGCACTTCATGCACAAATTCTAAAGGAGTTCTCCTTTTCTTTAGTTGGTTAATATTGCACTGGTTAAAGCAGAGGCTGTAGCCATTTATAATCACGCATTTACAGTATCTCAATAAGTATGCAGTTTAATTATTCTTTTCCATTTCATGTTGCCTGTGAGCTTCATCAATCATGTAGCCTTTTCATTTGTTTATTCTTTTCTCAGCAAAAAATCAACTAGAATTCTGTTGCCATATGCTGCGAGGAACAATAGATCCAAAAGAGCAACCTACATACGAATATGTAAAATTTATAGGAAATTTCAAGTGTTTGAGTAATGGTAAGTAATTTCACTGATGTTAGAGTGGAATACTTGCACAGCTTCACAGCTAAGCAGGCTTGAGACCATTGTGCAAAACTTAATGATGAATTAAAATCAGTCCTTCAGAAGAACTTGAAGCAGAGTTATATTGCTTCTGTATAGGTTTAATGAATAGAAAGAAAAACTGCCTGTCAGCTATTTCATGTCTGTGCTGAAATGCAGAAATGTAGTAATTATGTTTAATGCTTTCAATTAAAGAAAACTAATATCTTATAAAACATTTTTTAAAAGAATGTAAGATAAATCTAAGCAAATGCTTTAAAATAAATAGCCTGGATTTAGTTAAGTGTAGTCCATATGTAAGCAGGTGACTAACTTGAAGATCAGTGGTACCGAGTACCTGCAGTTCTCATTATGCAGTGAGCAGAGAAGTAAAATGTAAGTTTTTTCCCCCCGTTTCAGTGCTGTGCTTTCACTGGCAGGAGTTACCACTCAGATGAGAAGATGGGCCATGACAGTTTTCTGCACTGAGTTACTTCTCCCTTCCGTTGAAGTTATTTTTATTTGTTATGTGCTGATATTACTTCTCTGTACTGCATCTCTGTTCTATTTGGCCAGCCTGTCCTGACTATTTAGTTGAGAGGCATCTGTATTTGGGCAGAAAGACAAATGGGTTGTGCATTTCAAACATGAAATGATGCAAGAAAACTAAAAACAGGGTAAGAATTCTGCCCCAAATTTAGAAAATAAATTATTCTGAGGAGGAAAAACAGACAAATGGACTAAGAACAAATGCAAGTTACAACATTCAGCAATAATAAAGTATATGAACAGGGAAAAAGGCTACAGTCAGCTAAGTAACTGTCCTTTAGGAAAAGGAGTTAGTGTGGCACGTCAACTGAGAATGACCAGGTCACCATGATGAACCACCAAATTGTGAAAATGCAAAATTCTTTCTAAAATATGGTCTAAACCACATTAAATAATCCCTCTGCACTTCTTAGCAGCCGTATGTCCTTTTCAAGTTTTTTACACACTCTGTTGGGAGTAAGGAAAGCAGTGGGAAGGGTTCAGAGTAGAACAATGAAAGCAATCACAAATTTTAAAAATCTAATGTAAATTCAAGATAAACTGTGAAGAACAAAGGAGAAAGGGTCAGATAAAGAGGAAGGAAGTTACTTGTTTTCTTTCTGATGTAAAGAGCAGGGTGCTGTAAGCTTAAATGAAGAAACTTGAATGGAGTTTCAAATCTCCATTCAAGAGTTGAACTAGAGCCAGTTAGGCCTTTAAGAGCCTGGGAGTGTTTTGGAGTTGCCATCATTAGAGCTTAATAAAGATAAACTAAATTGATGCTTGCTGGAAATGAAAGATAAGGGTTATCTGCTTTGATATCTAGTCCATCCTTTGCCCACTTGTGATTCCATCCATCTCTGTGATTCAGTAAGTTGAATTTGTTTGTTCTCAGCTTGGTGTCCTGATTCTTTCACATACGTAATTGTTGTGTCTTTGACTGTTTTGTTACTCAGTTTTGTCTTAAGGTTGTGCTATTTGAATGTGATGGAAGCCTAGAAAAAATACCTCAGAGTTCAAAAGAACATTTTACACAAGCTGATAAAACAAGAGAAACTGTAGAGAGATTTTTGAAGAAGATGTATTCCAGTCATTGTTGGTAGTTACCAAGAAGGATTAGAATTGGTATTGGTTTCCTAAAACTTACTTTGACACGGATAATATCATGTTAACTGTAATTTTAGTTCTTTGAGAAAGTAACTTGATGGTTGTGTTCCCATCACTACTGTACAACTACTCTTCCTGTGCATATATATGTGTATATATTATATGTAGCATTTCTCTTAATGCATGTCAAGTTACAAGGAAACCACGTTAGATAAATATTGGGTCATTTGTCTTGTGGTGTTACTGCCACTTTCCCCCATGCTTTTATTGTAATCTGTGTTGATATCATTGGTCTTCCCTCAGTTCCCAACTCAGCGCACAATGGTTTTGAAGGAACTATTCAGCGATCACACCGACCTTCTTATGAAGACAAAGTTTGCTTTGTAGCCACAGTTAGATTAGCTACGCCTCAGTTTATCAAGGTATGTACAAAGAAATCACTTTTATGTCATTGTTAGATGTACTCTGAACAGGAAAACTTCAGAGACAATGCACACAACATTCGAATACTATTAATCAAAACCCTAAGACATTTATTATGTGAAACTGAAAGTGTGTTTCTTCACAAAAATAGGTTAAATGTTATGCAAAGTATCAAATGAAGTTGTTACAGGGAGTGCCATTTCTAAACAGTCATAGAAAATAGCAATATGCAAGAAATAAATTTAGAAGTCTATAGGAGTATAATTTACCAAGTTTAACTTAAACACAATGGAAGATAACACTGAGATTGCACTTTCCTGGAAAACCTGGTAATTTTAGTTGACACTTGGATGTGAATTTTATGCTTATCTTGCTGTAGTTTTACACAGAGGCAAATCTTTTAGGGCTTAATGAAAGCTTGAATTATTTGACAGTCAGGTTTGAGGGAATAAAGATATTTTGTTTTGGTTGTTATGAAATAGCTGTTGTTTCAAGAGAACATTTTGCTTAACTGTTAATGCTCAGTGAAGATAATGCCATTTTAGAATTGGATAGGTGACGTTTATAGACTTTACTATTCCTCACCAAAATGGTTCAAAATAAGTACTCAGGATGCACTATAGGATAGTCTGTGATTGTGATTCAGATTGTGTTTTCTACAAATGTATTAATCAAGGTACAGTGTAGCCCACTATCTTACAAGTCAGCTGTAAAGAAATGATGTGAAATGCATATGGCACATGGTTAAGCTGCTCTCTGCCATGCAGAACTCTTTGAACACTTAAATATTCTGCATGCAAGTTGAATGTGGTAGTGTCTAAAGCTGAAGATGGTTGGTGGTATCCTCTGAAGACATGGTCTGCGTACTTTGCGCTTTGAAAGTATAGTAAGAGTGCTGTGGAGAAATCATATTAACTTCTTCAGTTCTTTCAGGCTGAATAGGCATTGGATCTCTCCAGACTGCATGTCAGAGAGAATTTGTAGTTTATTTTTCCTAAAGCCATGGAGATCTTTCATCTGACACTTTTCTTCCCATGTGGGTCTAAATAACATTCTTCATGTTATGCCTACAGTTGTTAAAGATGTTAAATATGTGATTTTTGCTTCATTAAATACTCAGGCAAAAAGACCAACCTAGTAGTTTCTGCAAATATATTTATCTTTTGAAATCTTGACAGTTTAGAATATACTATAGTAAAAACTTTTGTGTGTTCTGTTTCTGCAACAGAATATCTGGAAGCTGAGGAACATCCATTTATGATCTTTTAGATCTCAGTTTCTTGAGGGCAAAAGCCTTACAGATTATACTTTGACCAAACTTTCATTCCTCTACCTGAATTTCTGAGCCCCTAGTGCTTAAGCAAGCTTTTAGTTACAGAGTTTTTAAGATCCTCTGAAAGGTTTCAGGTAGTGCTCTTTATCTGGAGGAACAGAAGACTTACCATTACAGTGAAGACTTTTAAGCTGACAATACTTGTTTATACTCTTTTGATACTTTCTGTTATTATTGGGGCTAATGTTGACTGGACCCTAGCAAATAGGTGTTATGTCAGGAACTTTACCATCCCAGTAACTTTACTAACAGATGTGTGACACAGACCATAATGAGACAAGTATTTTAGTATTGATTGCCTTATTTAAGATAGAAACTGCCTACTTGTCTGCCAGGTTTTTTTCTTTTTTCAGATTGTATGCAGTTCTGGTTATTTTTACCTAGAATGTAATTTCTCAAGGACATACAGTGCTTTGGCAGAAAGCCATAGTATTCATGAGAATAACTTCTGAAAGTTCCCATTTTCATTTTCTGCATATGACACCACCACTTTTGTAACAAAATTATGCTCCCCACTGAAGAGCATTTTGGCTGGTAAATGATTGAATCCTATCAAGAAAGCAGGTTTTATCCAGCCAAAAAGACTTGTTACAAAGTCCTTTTCTGGACGACTTGTTTACAACTTCAACAAGATGCCTTGTTGCACAACATAGCTTCTGCCCTGGGGTGTTCTGCAGTGGAATATCTTTAGATCATTAATACAGACGCATTGAGTAATCAGATACTAACCTGCTACCAGGTACAGAATGGTGTTTTTACAGTGGAGTAACAGTGGAGTTTTCACTGTGGTTCTACTGCGTGCACTTAAATTATTTTTACTTTTGTTTTGACTTGTGCCATAATAATTAGATTTAAAGACAAAACAAGTAAAAGCATGTCTCAAGGATATACTCCTGCCCTGTCATTTCTTTTACTTTGCTATGAGTGATGGTTTCTTAAACGCTGCAATCCTAGGAAAGCACACAAGCTTTGGGCTTTAGGGGTTGTTTCAGTTGTGAAGGTTAAGTCTTGCTAACTGGAAGTCATGCTGGGAATCACAAATTTGTGCCCAGGGTGATTTTGTTCATTACCTCTTACCATATAACTCACTTTCTGGTCATTGTCTTTAGATTTTATACCAGTGAAGGTGAGGAAAAAATACCGCCTAGATACCTTAACTTTTTTTCTTTCATAGAAAGACAACTTAGAAATGTCTATTTAAAGAACTGCAAATTACTCACTTAAACTGTTTGTATTGTAACATGAAAGAATGAAAAGGAAGGTGGTCACTATAGGAAAAACAGTTAGTCTACATCTGATGTGAACATTGTGTCAGTGCAGCAGCGGCTTCCATATTGTAGTCTTTAGAAAACTGTTATGGTGTCTGATCATCAACAGTTTCTGCTGTGTTCTGACAGTGGGAATACTATTGCAAACTTCTACAAGTGTGACAAATGTCTGCAGTTGTCCAAAAAAGAAAGAGTTACTGTGGTTCTTCGATGGATGTATTTGCTTGTATGCAGTTACTCCATCATCCATCTTTCTTCTTGTAAGGGAGCACTAGAGGAGTTTGCAAAAGAACCAACAGGCTTGGGTTACTTAGTTCTGTTCCAGTCTCCACACGAGGTACAGTACTTGGTTGGGCATCTTTATCTCTCTGGAAGAGGACAGTAGAAACTGACTAATGTGCTCTGATTGCACCTGTGTCTAAGCAGAACACATTTCAAACAGCTTACAGAGTACCCATAGGATTTGTTGTAATAGTGGAAACACTGTCATTCTCTTACAGGTCATGAGTTTTAAACATAAGAATAGTGTGTTAGTAGTCGTACATATCTGCGCCCTCAGAGCACAGTGATTTACAGTGCTCTGTATTCACTGGTAGTTAAAATATATCTGACCATCTTGCTAATGTTGTTTTTTACCCATGATAAGCATATACTGTAATCAGAGTCTGGTGGGTGTGTTTCATCTCTTTTTTTGCTTGTTAGAACTTAAAAGCATAACTGCAGGAGCTATTGATTTCTGCTTGTGATTTCTGCTTGTGCTGCTGTGTTGTAGGTACTGAACTTGAGTTTAATCTCACGCCAGGGTTGTTCCATTTAAATCAATTTGAGTGTCAGCCTGGCACAGCTGAGATTAGACTCTACCTCAGTGCTATTCATCTAAACAAGCGAAACCAATGCAGCTGTCTGAAAATAACATTATAACTTCTGGAGTTATCTACTAACTTTACACAAGTCTGAATTTCAAAAGAGCTTATGAATTAGAATAGAGCAGTTTTGAGAGAGATTTTTATTTTTTTACTTTTTAGGAAATGTGCACTGTTGAAGAACCCAATGAAGAGTTCACATCTAGACATAGCTTAGAATGGAAGTTCCTATTCTTGGATCACAGGTGCAATTCCTTCTATGTATAGCAGAAATAGTAGCTGAATCACAGCAGTGGCTATAATATTTAGAGTTCACTAATCAGTGTTAACTACTCATTGCTTGTGTTGGGTTTGATTTTTAATTTTTTTCAGAGCACATACTGTAAACAAGAAAAGTTATATAATGAAATATTTTTTGATTGGGTTTTTTTGGTATGAAAATAAAATGACATTCATTTTTGTATTAATTAGGGCACCTCCGATAATAGGTTATCTTCCATTTGAAGTTTTGGGAACATCAGGCTATGATTATTATCATGTGGATGATCTAGATAATCTGGCAAAATGTCACGAGCATTGTGAGTACAGCTAAGTTGCTGCAATGAACTGGTTTGCTTTATAGATGTTGGTTTAAATTTATTAAATTGTACAAATGTTATAGTGAAATTTTGTGACACATTTGAGTGAAATGTCTTTACTCCCATTCATTTGACATTGTTGCACCGCTGATCTTCACCTCTTTTTCTGATACAGAACTACAAAACAGATTTAGCTTTATCTTGTAATTTAGTTTTCATTGTCATAAATTGGAGTGCACAGCACTGTGAGTAATACTTCTCCAGTTCTTCCAAAAGCATTTAGAAGGCTCTGTGATATTTAATAAATGCAAACATTGTTTAAGCATGTACTAGAATAAGCTTTCTGTTTAGGTATGGTTTTCTTTATAAAGCTATATTTAATTTTTTTGCACATAGATTTTTCACAAAATATAAAAAAAGAAACTCGAGGAAAATCAAAGTTTGAATTCTGCAGTCCTCTGAAAATGCAATGTAAATAGTTTTGGAAGAAAGCTAGAGTTTTAAACCTGTCTTAGTTATTGTCATAATACAGGATTTGGGACATACAAAGCTAGGAAGTAATGTTTATTATGTAATTGCAATATTTAGAGACTGGAAAGACCGTAAATTTATTCTTCACTTTTATAGTGATGCAATATGGGAAAGGGAAGTCATGTTACTACAGATTCCTTACAAAGGGACAGCAATGGATTTGGCTGCAAACACATTACTATATCACATATCACCAGTGGAATTCCAGGCCAGAGTTTATTGTCTGTACACACACTGTTGTAAGGTAAGTTATCTTTTAAAAAATATATATATTTGAGAAATTCTAATGGCATGGGAGCTGCATTGCTGGTATTTTTGGAGGTAGAGAAATCATACCAGTTTAAAGAAACTTTGGGAAACGTCCTGGCATACTTTGTAAGCAAGCTACCTCTGAGGAGTTTGCTTTTTGAGGTATATTTTTTAAATCATCCCAAAATGTAGTATTCCTCTTTGGTTTGTTCTTCTAGTTATGCAGAAGTTAGAGCAGAAAGGCGACGAGAACTTGGTATTGAGGAGTCTCTTCCAGAGATAACAGCGGATAAAGTGAGTGTCTTATATCATTTTATTTTACCTCTTTATTCTTTCATACTAAAATAACATATGAGCAAATACATAGCAACAAGAAGTGTTCTCTGTCCTGTTACAGATAAAGTAATTATTTTGTTTTCTAAGTTATAATATTTTAAATGATCAAAGAAGTCTAGGAGGTGTTTGTTTAACTGTATTCTGCCTTGAACACTTACCCTCCTCTTTTCAGGAGTTCATGTGCACGTAGTTATAACGTGGTCATTATCCATATGTCCTTCTTAAAATCTCATTCCTGCAGAGTTTGATTCATAAATAAATGTTCTTCCTTGCTGGAAGCACCTGTAATCTGAAAAAAACAAGGTCAGCACACAAAGGTGGCTTAAAGGAGTTCACAAGAGGAAAGCAGAAGCTGTTCTGTTGTGTGACTCTGTCCCACTTCTTACAAGTATATGAAATCAATTTTAAATTAATGCCCTTGGAAGCTCACTGAGTCTTAGATAAGTCAGCTTGTGCAGGCGCTCTGTCGTGGTTTCCCTTGGCAGTTCAGCAAGTTTCATTTGACAGTGCTCCTTCTAGTGGAGCCAACTCATCCTTCCTCAAAAGAGTAAGCGGCTCACTTATTATATGGGTGTTCAAAGTGAATTGAGTTTCTAGAGGAGGATGTCAACTCAGCAGGCATTTGTAGCCTGTGCCTGCATGCATTCTGGTTCCTAGGTTTCTTTTCCAAGGATAAAAGCTGCAAATGGAAACTGAGCTTACTGTTACCAACAAGGACACTGCTTCTGCACAATCTCCTGTGTAAGGGGTTGACTAGACACAGCATGGCCTTAGATATTTGCTAACAGAAATGTACGTTGTATGCTAGATCAGGTGAAATAATTGTCGTTTGTGTGTGTCTCTTCAGAGTCAGGACTCTGGGTCTGACAATCACATAAACACAGTGAGTCTCAAAGAAGCACTGGAAAGGTTTGATACCAGCCCCACACCTTCTGCTTCCTCCAGGAGTTCAAGAAAATCTTCACATACTGCAGTATCAGATCATTCATGTAAGCACCGACTGCTGAAAATATAATTGCCTTCCTAGAGAAGGCCTTTTCTGCTTGGCTTACTTTAATTAAATACATAACTAGCAGTTAATCATCATTTTGTGAAAACTCTTCACATGAAGATGTCTTTTTTGATGGTTTAGAGGTCTGCTGACCACTCATTTTCAGCGTTTTTATAGTGAATTCTAAAAGTACAATAGCAGCTTATTTCAGTCCCTCAGATTGCCTTATTGTTGGATAGTCCTGGTAAAAAAACGAGTCCAAGCCTTAAGCTTTTTTTTAATTCATGAAAAGTTTCCTGTGATTTGATTATTGCATGGCAGAATTGAGACTACTGTTAATACTCTATCTGTTGTAATTCTGTACATTGTCAGCAACACCAACTAAAATGACAGTGGACACTAGCACTCCTCCAAGGCAAAGCTTATCTGGTCATGAAAAGACTGCACAAAGAAGATCATCTCTGAGCAGTCAGGTAATGCTTCAGAGAACAATTTTATACTTAAGTGTAATTCACCTTTAAAAGGTATTATTAAATACATGTAAACTTTGGTTTATGCCTTCTGAAAACACAGAATTTAAACAGTAACAGTTTCACTTGAAATACGCAGGTGTCAGAATTGTATCACCAATATGCAACTTGAGTATATTACCTGTATATAATCAAATACTCTTGTGTTTGTAATTTCCTAATATTTAAAGTTAGCTATTTTGGGAAATGTTTACTGGTTTTTATCATATGTTCATATGATGCTGTCATGGAATTGACACATTATGTCAAGAAATGTTTTGTGTCAAGTATGAAGTCCATTCTCTTCCAGTTATGGATCAATTTTTTAAATCCTAGTCTTTAAGCTCTCAGTCTCTTGGACAACCAGTAGCACAGCCAACGATGTCTCAGCCTGCAACTTTACAGCTCCAGTCTGGCATGTCCCAGGTATGGATCAAGTTGTCTTACTTTTTATTATTTTGTAAACAGTATTGTTCTGAATATAAGGTTAATTTCTCTTTCAGAAATTGAGTTCATTGGTGCCAAGGTCACCTTTAACATTATTCTCTTGAAATGAGCAAATTCCCCACTTCGACCCTTTTTCTTTATTTTTCCATCCTATTATTTGTGTGGATATAGTTTTCAGCCTTGGCCATTAGCAACATAGATAACACAAGATAAAATATCTTAGGACATGAATTTAAAAATCCATCTACTATGCTGTCAGCTTTCTCACAGATGTTTGTAGCACAAGGCAACTTAGTGTATGAAAAAGTTTTGTGAAATAAGAACAGCAGTATTGGGTCCAACTGAAGATTTATGTCCCGTAAATAGGATGTAAGTATCAAAATTTTGTTTTGATTCATGGCCTGTAGCAGATGTCTAGGGAAGAGTAGAAGTGGCAAACAGTTTCTCCGTGGGCTTGGCCTTCAGCAGGTTGTAACTGAGAGTGTATTATTTGCATATGCCTTAGCTCTGGGTGCACTTTTCTGGTAAACTGATACAATTCTAGTTTTAAATCTGAGAGAACTTTAAGAACTGCAGGACCGTGTAAATTACTAAGGCTTTTTATAGAGTCTTGCTGATTTGAATGCCAATGAATTTCTTTAGGTGTGGATTTTTTTCCCAGTTCACCAATTCTGATGCAGCAGTTTAATGTGACATCAATTAAATGGGAGTTCTGTGACATTTTCATACTAATGAATTTTTCTTCATATTATGGTTACTAGCAGTTTAAAAAGCAGTGCTTGATTTCTTTGCTACTGTGGAGGAGTGTATTTACTGCTTGTAAAAAGAAAGTAGTTATTTTTGCTCAGGTTTAATTTATTCATTGCACAACAGCCTGTGTTTCAGTTTTCAGCTCAATTAGGAGCTATGCAGCACCTAAAGGACCAGCTAGAGCAAAGAACTCGCATGATAGAGGCAAATATTCATCGGCAGCAGGAGGAGTTGCGTAAGATTCAGGAGCAGCTTCAAATTGTCCATGGTCAAGGACTGCAGGTGAGTTAGTGTAGCTCTTATATGTTGGATCTGTACAGAATTTAGGCATCTAAAATGAGACTTAATTCCACAAGGTGATCCTCCCCTGCCCTCTGTCAGATGCCATCTGGATCTAGTGTGCCTAAAGTCCGTAGCATCTGAAGCTACTGTTCCTGAGGTGCCTGCTGTTTTCCTTGGACTGTATTTGGAAGTGCTCCAGTCTGTCTGTTCAGTGTTTAGCAGCTCAAGCCTAGCTGATGCCTAAACCTAAATGTAAAAAAATGCAGTGGTTGTTAATTCTTGCGTAGTTTTGCAGCAATTAGAATACCACCCAAACTGTGCAAGATAAGCATTTATTTCCCTTTTTAGCTCCAGGATGTCAGATTTGTATCTTAGGCTGTCCTAACTGTTAGGCTGCAGTCCTCCTACGCACGCTTCTGGTGAGCTGGTGCTGCCTTGCTTGGTGCACCTTCCCGTGCACTGCGGAGGGACTTTGTTCAGGACTGTGGAAACAAAACCTTCTACTTCATTACTCTGTCTTGTTGGAGTCTTGGGCCTAACTTTGTGTAGAGACTCAAATATTGTTGTGCTGAATTCCATTTATTACAGTGATGTTGAAAAATTCAGTATAATCATTATGATTTCTTGATTGCCAAGGAAGATTCCATTCTTGCTGCTATGCCTGAATCTGTTGATTGTGTGATTTTGTTCATTTGAATTGCTTTAACTGCTGGAGATCCTACAAACAGAAATGTGATCTCAAAACCATTTTGGTTTTAGACAATTGTAGACTGTGTTACAAGTTAGTCTCCAGGTGGTACTTCTTCTTTAAGAACAAATATTAAACAGTGTTTAGGGCTCTAGGAATTGGGGTTTTAATTCGTACCAGTTAAATAGAGTCTCTGAATACTGACCCTATATGGGAGTTGGGCCTCTTACTCTTGGTGATTGCAGTGCTGTTTCAACACCTCTAATAACAAAGATGAAACTTTCTTGTACACTGATTTTAAAATAATGAATTCCTCTAAAACATCTTGAACAATTAACAGATTTTTCTTAAAAGTTAACTTGCTGGGGTTTTTTTAAGATGTTCTTGCAGCAATCAGCTTCTGGACTCAACTTTGGTTCTGTGCAGCTTGCTTCTGGAAATTCTTCAAATGTTCAGCAGCTCACACCAATAAACATGCAAGGTCAAGTCGTTCAGGCTAATCAGACTCAAAGTGGGATGAACACAGGCCATATAAGTACTCCACACATGATACAGCAACAGCCTTTGCAGGCTACTGCGGCACAGGTAAAATTCTGATTCTTGATTTTGCTGGTTAGAATATATATCCAAACCATAGCTGTAACAACAATAGCCTTTCTGACATCCGTCTCCCAGATATTTTTTTGAAGTGTTCTTTGAATGGTATTCATTTCTTCATGTTCCAAGTTTTACAACTGAAATGCATTTCTGTTCTTGCTAATGCAGTTTCAGATCTTGTTTTAAGAGTTAGACATGTAAATAATGAAAAACAAACCGCTTTTGGGAAAGACCAGTATCAAAACCTTTAGATTGCCCTTTTTTGAATGGCTATGAATTGTCTGTTGACAGAACACATAACAAGAGATTTGTGCTTGAAACCCAGTGTTCAGACAGTGGTCTACAGCAAATACCAAGAAAAGTATGGGAACAGGAGAAGCACATTGGTGCTTCTGCAGTTGACTTTTCTGCTCTTCAGCAATTTCAGTCAGATGCCATAGGTGTATTGCATCTGTAATGTAATAGGCTTTGATGGATTCTTCTTCTGTGAGTTTATCCAGTTTGATTTCACGTAAACTTTTGATATCCACATAGTGAGTTTTGCAGCTTTACTTTCTGTGAAATATGCTTGTTTGTTTTTTAAGCCTGCCACCCAGCTCATATACCAGGAAACACATTGGGCAGCCATTCACTTTTCATCTTCTTAGTCATATATTATTTCAAAGTCCTCTGTCACGTGTATCTCAATAGAAGCCTGTTCTTCAGGCTGAACACTTGTAATGGGTTTGACCATTTCATGTGTGGAGGGTCTTTATATCTCTGATCTCTGCAGTCACCCTCCTTGGTACGTTTATCCAAACTTCATACATTCTTTTTGAGCTTTGGGAAGAGGCAGGCTAATGTGAACAGTGTTATCATCTAAGCACAAAGCTATTTCCAGACTTTCAGGTAAGAAATTGATGTGATGTGCTTCTTGTGGTCTCTCTGGCATAGGGATGCTAAAGGAGTGGAAAATAGGATCTTGAGTAAACAGTATGCAAGTAGCTTCAAAATTCAGGAGAAAAAATAACCTGAAGAGGAGAGAATCTTAATAGATTTTCGGGTGCCAGAGGGTCAGTCCAACCTCCATATCCTCAGCTGGTAGAAATGCCTGCCAACGTTAAATTAAGAATTCATAGTAAACATTGACAGTTGTGAATTACAGGCAATGGCAGTGAGGAGGACAGCTGTAGTACCTGGCTATTTTTTAATTACTGTCTCATAAAATATTTTTTCTTTTCAGCATAATCAACAAAATGTACTTAGTGGACACAATCAACAGTCTTCTCTTACCAGTCAGTCACAGAACACAGTCTCGGCACCTTTGTATAACACTATGGTGATTTCTCAGCCAACAACAGGAAACGTGGTCCAGGTCCCTTCTAGCTTACCACAGAACAATAACCAGAATCCTGCTGCAGTAACCACTTTTACACAGGATAGACAAATCAGGTAAATCTTCCAGACCGATATTCAGATGACGTTCTTAGATAGCTACACCACAAACAAAAGGAACTGAAGTAGCATTAAAAAAATCACAATGTATTTTAACTATATGTATGGATACAACTCTGAAACTTTACCCAAAATAACATGTTTGCAGGCTTCTCAAAATCCATGTTCTTATGACAAAAGTATGAACCTGATAAATCTGCATTTCTCAGTTCCATGTAGTGCTTGATTTTTCTTTTCCTAAAGGGACTCCAAATGTCTTTTTCCATTAACAGGTTTTCTCAAGGTCAGCAACTTGTAACGAAACTTGTCACAGCCCCAGTAGCGTGTGGAGCGGTAATGGTACCAAGTACTATGTTCATGGGACAGGTGGTGACAGCTTATCCCACTTTTGCTGCCCAACAGCAGCAGCCACAGACCTTGTCAATAACACAACAGCAGCAGCAGCAACAGCAAAGTCAGCAAGACCATCAGCAGCAGCTCACCACAGTTCAGCAGTCAGCTCAGCCGCAGCTCACCCAGCACCCCCAACAGTTCCTACAGGTACTGCCACATTCTCTGCAAATTGTTCCAAGTCCTGACTCTTCCAGCGTTGCTGCTTATCCTAGGGGTGCTCTGTCTGGAAACAGAGCACTTAAAGTAGTCACTTACAAACAAACCTGATGCGTGAGATGAGTTTATTCTGTAGCCAGTCTCTAAAATCTTACTACTTAAAGGAGAGGTGGTCTTTCCTGCAGTTTCACTCTATACTTTGTCCTGTTTTGTATCTTCTTCCCTTGAAGTTACTGCTCTTCATTGAGCATGGGATAAAGAAACAGACATTTCCCTTTAAAGTAGCTTGCATTTTCTTTGCCTTCACAAATTAATGCAAGAAGGTATGAGATGGGCTCAGAGGATTGTTTGTTCTGGAAAGCAGCATGGAGCCCAGAGCAAGACATGGCCCTGTAACGTGAGGCGTGAACAGCCGTCTGGGCTGCAGGGGAGGCTGAGCAGCAGAAACCCTGCAAGCGGAGAGTAGAGAAGAACTTTGTTCCAGTGGGGAAAGAAGAGAGGTTGGATCAAAAGAGAAAGAAGGCAAACCCCAAGGAGTTTAGAGACAGAAATGCCTACAAAAGGAAAAGAAAAAAGCCATACGGTAGAAAGAGTTGATGGGGAAACATGCTGCCAGTGGTTGATGGCAATTAATCGCTGGTACGTAACTCACCCAGCAGTCAGTGTTGGTGAGGGAGATGCAGTGGTAGCTAGAAGACTGGAGGAGGCAAGGGTTAAAAAAATCTTAATTTGGCCTGTGATGTTGCCTTCTCCAAAGAAAGATAAAGTCCATGTAACTACCATAATGTAGTTTGTGCACAGCCATAAGATTCTTTAACTACCTTGGGAATGTAGTTTTTTTTTTACTCTTCAAGAGTATACGGAATTAAAAATCCTTATTCTGCAAGTATTTCTTCTTCCTTCCTGTGTGTGGTCTCCCATTTGCACTAAATGAGGGATCTTGTGCGTAGGTGGAATATATACAAATGCAATAGGTAACTGAGGGCTTAACCTACATTTATATGTCAAAGGAATGGTTATGGTTGTGTTTAGGGCTGAATCAAATTTTCTTTCATTTTCTGTCATTGACAGAAAATAATGACTTGCTGAAAAAGTCTTTCATGGAAACATACCAATTTCAGCCATGCATCAGGCAGAGGCTTTTCAGCTTCAAGTTGACTCTCAAAAAGAGAGCTGAAGAATACCTAGTGATTTCCATTTGAGTATTCATTCATGTAGTGGGAAACTCTTGAGCTGAATCAAACCAGAGCGCAGATTTGAATGTGTTCTCTGATACCTCAGATAAATGCTGTAACGACAATGCTGTTCAGCAGGTTGGTAGAGTCTGTGGCTCTCTTTGTGAAAGATGAAGATCTCCAAGTGTCTGTTCCTGTCCTAGAATTTCTTTCTAGGCAAAAGCTTAGTATTTTTAATACAGACGATTTAAGTGCTAGAATTTGAAATGAAGCAAATGCTCTTTAAAAATGGAGAAAAGGAACTTTGCTGACTGGGGCTTCTGAC
Source organism: Dromococcyx pavoninus (assembly GCA_033558185.1). Taxonomy (NCBI): domain Eukaryota; kingdom Metazoa; phylum Chordata; class Aves; order Cuculiformes; family Neomorphidae; genus Dromococcyx; species Dromococcyx pavoninus. The sequence continues at coordinate 464,381 of JAUMJL010000557.1, forward strand.
TCTCTGATTCCGTGGGTGCAGCAGGCGATGTAGTTCGCTTCCTGCTGCAAAATGCGTTCCTGGATTGAGACATTGAAGTGCTTTTGTACCCATCCTTTGTTGCTTTTCTTCAGCAGCCATCATCTTTTGGTTCCAAGAAAATTAATGGTAAAACTGAGTACTATTTCCAGTGGTAATCAATCCCATTCAGAGGGGAATGTTTAGGTCTGCAAATGTGGCAGTTTCTTTGTTCCTTCTGGCCGTGGGGGATACAGGTGACCTGTGCCAGGCTGTGCAGTGTTCTTTGATTTGACTGTGGTGACAGCCACCCACGCTTGTTCTGATGGATTCCTTAAGCCTTGTTTTGCTCTGTGGTTTGCAGTGGAGACAAATTGCCATGTGTTTCTACCCATTGTTATGGACAGTTACAGAGACCAGTTACAGCTGCTTTGTTAATTGGTCACATGCTCTTAATTAGCTTTTTTAGTATGAACCAGTCTTTGCTTTGTTTGCTCAGCATAAACGACCAAATCAGAAGTTTGTTTTGATTGAACCCTTGTGAAAAGGTAAAAAGCAGCTAGGCCTGTGTTTTCCCATGCAGCAGGAAAACCAATCTTTTTCTTTTTGCATGTTTTAGACATCCAGGTTACTTCATGGAAATCAGTCAGCTCAGCTTATCCTCTCTGCTGCTTTCCCACTACAACAAAGCACTTTTGCTCAGTCCCACCACCAGCAGCATCAGTCACAGCAGCAGCAGCAGCAACTTTCACGACACAGAACTGACAAGATGACAGATCCTTCCAAAGTTCAGCCACAATAGTGTGGGGCTCTGCCTCTTTTTGAAGCAAACTACCAGGAGGGGCCACTCCACAAACAGTTGCACTGAGGCTAAAGAGGCAGCAGTACGGAGGCTTCTGGAATCTGTTAAGAAAAGCCACAAGATGATGATGGGGACACGATCCAAGTCTCTCTGTTCTGAAGGATTTGCTGCCATGTGGTAATTTGTCCAGGTGAAATCTCAAAATGTGACTGAAATGAGAGGGTTGCTGAAAATATTGGTATTTTTATTGATCCTGTACATTTTTAAGGTATTAAAATGGACATGGAGCAATTGTTTGAATTAGTAGAAAAAAATGCCAGGAATACAGTCCAAAAACCATCTAATTTTTTTCAGATGATTACGGGACAGTAAATATTTTGAAAATGTTGTGTGAAATCCAGTTCTCTGTTGTACAGATGCTGTAAAATATTGTGTATATGTCTGCATAAAAGGAGAAAGAGCGAAATATTTTATACGATGCATGAAAATGTAATCTGTTATTTGTAGGTTTGAATATATTTCCCTAAATTCTCACGCCATACTCAGACTAATGTTTTCCTCTGTTCTACCCTTTTGTTTACAACATGATGCATCATGATTTTTCACCCTTAATGTGGGCACAAGTCTCTTGTTTGTGCTTTGTCTGTGATGTCACGGTTTGTTCGGTGAGGTATAGTGTGCTGGTTAATTGATTTCTCGAGGTTAAATTATTGATGATGTTTGAACTGGTGATCACGCATCAGGGTTCAGGACACTCAGATTCATGAATATCATCCATCATTTCATAATTAATTCATCATTTTATTTGAAAAATAGGAATTTGCACTGCGTTCTTGCGGATGGTTTGGAATTTTATTCCCCAGAGCTATCTTTTGATATAGTTCATAGTTGGAAATATTTATGTAAAAGGTTTAAAAAAAAATGACAGTAATTTTCAAGAATGTTTCAGTTATAGGAGTAATTTGCACAAAAATATATTTACATTTAATAACCTTTTGGGCACTTTTTAACCACTTTCTCTGTGGTGAGAATTGTAACTTGTTAAAATATGTTGGAATCTTTTTATTCTCCTTCAAAAATTAGTCAGAACTAATTCAGGGTCATTTTAACAACAACAACAAAACCCATAGTGCCTTGATTTTAATTCAGGTGATAATGTTGAACATCTTGAATTACTATGTCTTGAATCTGTAACCATTTTCAATTTTGAAGTCTTAGTACATTGTCAGCCAAACCTGTGTATCCTCTTCATAGATATTTCTGTATTACGTTGATCTTAGTAATGGTCTGAATTGAGACCGCGAGCGGTTTTGAGTGGTACTCCCCTTCAAACACTGGCCACAAACAGAGGAGTCTCTACAATCTCAGACCTTGAAAGTAATACTCTTAAAAGATCAAGAAATCTGAAAGAATAGATTACAAGTTTTGCAGGAGGAGGAATAGTGAGCTGGTTTTTTATTTTATTTTATTTTATTTTTAATCATTTTCGTAGCATTTACAATGTGTGTTGGGGGAGATCATGATTGCATTTAACACTACCAGGCTATTGATTTAAGAGATATCACTGAGCTAAGACTTCAGAAGGCAACTTCACTTTATAAAGAAAATAAAAAGTTCCAACAGATATGATGTGCTATTTTAAGTAAATGTTCAGTAGGTTTTTATGGTACTTGTTTATGGAAACCAGAACTTCAGAGGAAAATGAATAAGCACTGATAGATCTGATAATGAAGAACAAAACCAGTAAAAGCAGTTAAAATTAATACTAGTGAGAGAAAGCTGGATTAATCTTGAATATGGAGGAGGAGTTGAATGAATGTAACCAAACGGTGATGGACTGTTTTGTACTGTGGAACAGTTTGATTGTATTACTGGATGAACCAAACCTGCCGGAAGGTAATACTGGTTTAGCCAAGCAGCTGATACAGCTGGTTGGGTTTTGAGGCCAGCCTCTGCACGTGTCCCACCAGGAGATTATTATTCCCCAGTTAGAAAGCAAGTGTTTGGCACCAAAAAGTAGTGAAAAAGGAAGGAGAGTGTGAGAAACACAGTACCAAAGAGAATCAGATTGCTGTCTGCTCCAAGAAGCCTCCGGCAACCTGAGGCAAGGAACAGACGCCAATACCAAACACAGCAAGGAACACTTCCCCTTCTTTAAAGGGATTTCTGGCATTCTCTGCGCTGGAATAACTGTCAGAAACCTGTTTCTGTAAAGTTCTGTGTAAAGGAATCCCGCCTTGCTCTGCTGTCCCTGCCACACCATTCCACCTGTTTCCCAATGAAGCTGCGTTGACTGGAGATCTGTGCTGTCAGTACTTTTGCTTAATGGACAATAGAGTAGATAAAAAAGTTTTATAACCAATTACAATAATAGCACTAAAAAAAGAAAACTGAGAGAGCTTTAATAGTGCTGTTAGAACTACTGAATAGTGGTAAATTATGTTTATTAAGCTGTTATACTGAGAATTACAGAAAATAGAGATACCAGCCAGATGGTTAATGATGCAGCTTTTTATATAAAGCTTTGTTTAAATTTCTCTTCCCGTTTCCCCTTTCCCAAATGCTCTGGTGTGCTGCTATAGGTCTGTTGGTAAAAAGGCTAACCCAGGTGAGAGGAATTAGATGATGAAAGAGAACTATAGAAATGTACACTTGGATCAAGAAGCTTTTTGTAGAGAGATCATTCAGTTACGGAACCAGCTAATAGAAAAAGTGTAGAAGATGGGGACGTTCAAAGAAACTGGAAAAATATAGAACGCATTTGAAAAGTTCCTGCCACGAATCAGGCAAACTTTTTACAAAAGCAAATATGTAGAACTTGGTCCAGATTCTGTGCAAGGATGGTTCGTTTCACAGCTAGTGACTAAAAAGTGTATATTTAAAGGGTCTGCAGCTTCCCCTGTTCCTGAATCAATTGCTGAACTGTCCTTGATTTTTAGTGGGAAGAGATCCAGGCTTTTGCCTCTTTATCTTAATCAGCCTTTTACTTCTGCCCGACTCATTTACTACAGTCATAGACTTATTTGCAACATCCTAATAATTAGCACGATAAAGAATGCTGCGATGCTGCAGGTTCTGGAGCTGAAACGTTCCAGAATGATTCTGACAGAAGGGAGTCTAAGGAGAGGATTGTATTTATGAAGAAATGGGCTGGAGATTCCTAATGGAGTGAAAGAGATGGCAGAGCTGCGTAGAGTTCAGGAGACAGACATTGTTTGCCTGCGATGGGAGAGGATTTGAAGAAAAGCTTCTGGGATAACTTCAGAGAAAAAGAGTATAGCTATTTTTCTATTATATTTAATATATATTATATTTGTATATAAAAATGAAAGGATTCTAGTAGGAGCTCTCCATATGCCTTCCATCTCATCTAGAAGGTTTACCTTCTGCACTACGGTTCCAGTGTCACCACCTTCTGTGGGCATTCCGCCTACTGCCAAACACCAAAATTAGTAACCCAGTATCCTTATGAGAGATAGGTTTCATTTCAGCTTTATGTGCAAATGAATAAAATAAAGCTATATCAGGCAGTTTTTCACAGGAAAATAAATTCTCTTAAGACTCAAATAGCACTTTCTCTTTTTTTTTTTTTTGAGTAATAACAAGCACTTTACTGAAAAGACTATTTGAAAAAAACGTTTGTAGTCAGTGAAACTGTTAAAAAGGGGGGGGCGTCAAGGAATAACATGGATAAATATGTCAAGAGAGACATTTCTGGAAAATGTTTCTTTAATATGGTGATCCTTTGAGGCTTCAAAGTGCAAGATTAAAAAGGCTTCTAAAACTGGTTGGCTTTGTGTTTTGTATGGCCAGGGGAAGGGATAAATGGTGAGCCGTAGCTTCCTTGGAAGGAGACTTTTTAAGTTGCACAGTTGCCTATGAGAGAGAATCATCTGGAGGCTCATTTGCCTGCTCAATAATTCTAAGTGTCCCGTAGGATTATAACTTGTGTGAAAATGTTCTGAAGGTTTAAAGATGTGGCCTTTTCGAAATGTCAAAGTCTATTCAAGAACTGTTTATATTTTTGAGAGGTTTAACCCGGGTATTGTTATGAGCGTTTGAAATGTCCTGGCAGCAGGAGATGTCAAACCTGTCGCATTCATAAGTTTCTCTATTTGAAATCATTATTAAAATCGTATGTACCGTCAGAGGGCTGGAAAATGGTTATTTTGAGTAAAAGGGAAAAGACTAGTTTTAATAATTAACCTTTTATTTTTTTACTTATCCCTAATGGAAAAAATGTTTATGATAATTAAGTGAATTTGGATTTTAAAAGACATATTTAAACAAAAGACACTAGATGAGAGAACTGTGAGAGAACATTTGAAATTGCCTTGGTTGTCCATGAGACTGGATAGTTGCTTTTTCACTGTCATGATTTTTAACACTACATTCCTTGTCTTTATTTTTTTTTAAACAGGTGATTTTAAGCTCTGCTCTGCTTCATGCTCTGTCATCTGCATGAATTTTGCCAGCATGATATGCTGTATTCAAAGAAATTGTACCTAAATAAAAAGGGGAGGGGGGAACACAAAACAAAACACTGTGTCTTGAACAAAATACTGTATGGCCTAATATAGAGACCCCAACTGAGACTGAGAGATGCTGCATTAATAGACAATCAATGGGTAATTATTTATGAAACACTTCTGGGAATGGACTTAAAGGTGTTGCTGCTTTGAAAGCAGTTGGTGAGTTGTCTTTTTTTTAACGAGAAAGATAAAAATTATTTATTTTCAAATATATCAGATTTGAATTTTGAGTTTTTAAGCAGTGTTGATTTCAGTGTCTTGGGTTCCAGTTTTGTTTTGTATTTTTTTAACTGGCATTAGATTTGTATACGTAAAAAACCCACAAACAGAAGACCCCCCCTAGTGCCGCTCATATTGACGTCAGGAAATGTAGATACAGTTCCCTGGTGTTCATGTGACCATTACTAACTGTTAATTTTTTAACTGAATAAATGTTACTCATTTCAAATTTTGCTTTTCGTAGCTTCTAAGGTTTTAGTTGTTTTTCTTCCTGAGTTGCTTTATGTCAATTTTATCCACGTTTCACTCTCTTACCCTTCCCACAACTGTACCAGAGGCACTCTCTGTCTCCCCCACCCACAGAACCAACCTGTGAGAAGTTGCTTGTTGTCAATTTTATCTTCTCTCCCCAGACAAATGATTTGTGAGATTTCAGTGAAAATGCATACTGTAATTTTTTTTGTCTTCTCTCTGTATCTCTTTATAAATTGATGCCCCACTCTAAAGGCTAGAGACCTGTGATTTCTGGTTTTAAATTGCTGCCTTGCAGCTGAACACAGCACCCTTCTTCAGTGCTCTCAATTCCCCTCCCTGGGCGTTTCTTCTGGTGCTGAATTATCAAAGAATAATACCTTTAAAGGAACAAGGATTATCCAAAAAGTCAGCTATGCCACTGGAAAAGGAAGGAGAGGTTTGCATTTAGCTGAGTGCACAACTCTGTTGCAGTGTGCAGTTACTGCTTTGAAGACCTGTGTGATAACACACAGCCTCTCCGCCCCTTTCTCCCTGATCAAAGTGTAAATATCATTAATAAGCTAATAATTTGAATTTAATTAAATGTTCAAGAAAAGGGGAAGGGAGGGAAATTGAAGTTGAATGCCTGGAGAAAATGATAAATGTTCTTAGCCATTTTTACAGCCTGCAGTCCTTTCCTTTCTCTAATATCACAGTAGGTGCCCATGTGAAGATACAGATCGTTTGCCTTTGGGAATTAAGGAATACTTGCGCAGGTTGTATCTTACTTTTAGGTGCCATAAAGCCCCACTGCCCCAGGAGTCAAACCAAAATTAACTATAGAAGTGCAACAGTCACAGTTAAAAACTGTCAACGCCCACCACTGATAAGACCCGTAGTGTGTAGTAAGCAGGAGTATCAGTTTTCTTAAAATTGAACTTTGGAAATACTGATATATTTTTCCATAAACTTAATCAAGAAAAGCAGCTGTAATTGTAGCTGCTGCCACACCTGAAGCAGCACTGCTCGATGGCATTGGTGCACTTAGAAACAAAAAAACCCCCACACTAATATGAGAATGCAACTGTTTGTTAAGTACTTGTAAAGATTAGTGAGCCAAAGGTTAGTTGCACTTCCAGGTCTCTGGCATTAGTGATATAAATTCCAAAAGGTTTCAGCTGTTTGAGGGTCACACATAATAAGAACAAAAATTCGCATGGTCTTTGTAGCACACACTCCCCTTGGACTAACAGGTAGGCTCAGCCACCGGCCCCTTTCTAGAAATGCATTACAACAGCACTGGAGAGCACAGGGCAGCGTTCCAGCTGTTGCAGATGTTGCACAGCACACCCTGAGCTGGAGGTGCTTCTACAGCACTTGCTGCTCATCAGCTTTCAAGTTTACAGACTTTGTATCCAACTGCTGTACCTCAGAACAAGCCCCAGCACCGGCCCAGCATTTGTGCTCCCGGTGGCATTGCCCTGAGCCCAGGCTTGCCGTGAACTGGACCTTCACTAAGTCTCCTCTGAAGTCTTTGTCCAGGACAAAAGGACAGAAGGTTACAAGTTTACCTTAATCTCTGCTCATTGTACTTTGCCACCTGTGACGTAACGAGACAGCCTTTACTCAAGGATCTGGAACAGGCACCTTCCAAAGCAGCAAGCGCAAGCTCTTGGTGTAAATGTCTCATCTGACGTGGGATTTTTTTCATCCCCGTAGAACTGACCATCACCAGCTCCACTTTGTTTCTGCTCATTTCCAGGCAGTGCACACTTTTAAACCTCCGTTGTGTGCACACGCAGAGATGGAAATGCCTGCTTCAGACACTGCTTTGGAGGTTGCTTTGGCAGCAGTTGCCGGTGCATCTCCCCTTGGCAGGCTCAGCTGCAGGACAGGTGGGAAACCTGTGGTGGGCAGTTGCCTATTTCTCATGTTGCAGCACAATGGTTTGCAGAGCCTTCCCTTCAGGGCTTCAGCACTCACTGAGTTTCACATAATCCAGCTAAAAAAGAACAAGAAACCACACAGGACTGCAGCAACTAAAACTTCAGCCAGTTACCTCAGGTGTTCCTTTCATATTCTAAAACACAAGGCAAACCCCAAACTTCTTGCCTCAATTTTAAAGAGAAAGAGCATTATTATTTAAACTTTTTCTATATTTCGTTCCTGAAGTCAGGCCTTGGCTGGCTGGCAAACCAACCAGTTCCTGCCCCAGAAGCACCACCATCGAGGAAGAGGCTCTGATTAATGCCTCATGACAGAAGCAGTTCTGAACCTGTGTCGCAGCACCAAGCCTGCCCTGCCATCCTGAACCTTGACAATGAGCAATTCCCAGCCCTGCAAACGCCCCTCCTATCCCCCCCACCCCTGGAGGGGCTCAAGCACTGCCACTGCAGGACTAAGGTAGACATGAGGTGGTGTTTCTTCCACACACAACCTGATGTGGCCAAGCACTAAGCCAGAACCACACCTGGCACTTCTGTCTGTCCCTCACGTGTTGTCTTTGCTGCTCTGTATTATTCTTGTTTACACAGCAAAGGTAAATCAACCCAGACCACAACTGAAAGGCAGCCAAGTCGCATGTTGTCTCAGTACCTTCAGGTGATTTTTTTACCCTGGTTTTCCCCTCCACCCTCCCCAGGCTCTTGGCTACAGTTTCATTGCTTGGGCACCTCTATAAGCACTGCATTTTCCTTCTCGGCCCAGTCTGATCATGGGTGGATTCTGCTCAGCCTCGGTGCTTTAACGCACAGGCTCCTGCGAGTTGGTAAATACCTTGTCAGGTCAGGACCTCAGAGAGAAGGAAGCCAGTGTGACACGTTACTGCTGAAAAGACAAAATAATCCATTGCCATACGGCCAGCTCTGCTGTTAAAATTCATTTCAGGTCACGGAGGATCTTGAAGGAAGAAGTCAGATGAAGGAGTAACACGCACACCTACTGTAGTGCACAGTTCCTTCAATCAGACAGATACCCCACGGCTCTGACTTGATCTCTTGACATCAGGAAAAGCAGAGAAACAGAGTTCCTTTTACTACGAAATCAGTACCTTCCACTTTGGGCACAGGATGGGGAAAGGAGGGGCAGTGAATGAATTATTGCTCACATGCATTACATCTCAAGTGTCAAAACACTAGTTTTCATCTCTCTACCGCCAGAATTCAGAGGGCATCACGAGCCACTGCAGTGTCAGTCCTGATCTTCTCATATTCTGCCTTCAACAAGTTTTAGCCCCAGGGGCCAGTGAGCCAGCTCAGATACTCTCCCAGAAGTTACCAGAACTCTAGTGCTGACCTCATCTTACCAAGGTACCTCTTCCATTAAGACCTGCTGCTTTAAGGGAAGCATGAGCAAAGGAAAGGCACTAACAAAATCTGGACATTTCTGATGCAAACTCACCCTAAAGGGTAAGACCCTTCTAAACACATCTACGTATGTAAGCACACACACACTCCTTAAGGTATTACCTGTAAAGTAGTCAAGGCAGAACATCGCATTCAATGGTGATGCACTAGAAATACAAGAAGGAAGTGTGATGGCAGCTGCTGAAACCCCAACCCTTGAAGCAGCCGACAGGCAAGAGATGGCTGGGGTGCACGTGCTTCGAGCCACTGTGGAAGGACACCAGAGGTGCCAGAGACACTGCAGCAGACACAGTGCTGCTAAAAACACATCAGCAGAGTCCCCCGCCGCCTCCAGCAGCCTTCGGTTACAACCAGACTAGATTCTTTAAATTATGAAAAGTTCCAAGAGGCACCTGACAACATTAAATCACTGTAATTAGTAGCAACTACACAAGCACTTTTCAAAGCTTTTACTAAAATTTCATGAGCCATCTAATTTTATAAGAGATTTCCAAGGATAAGTCAATGTTGTGCTTTTAAGAAAAAAGAATACTATTCAAAGTAACTCCTCCCTGCCCAGCCAGCATTAGAGAGCAGCCAAATACATTGCTGGAACTGGCCACAAGCAGAACTCAGTATCGTGTATATGTTTGTAACACTAAAATATAACTGTGGAAGGGGCAGAGATCTGTTCTGCAACTTCACACTTACCTCTACAAACAACACATTGAACAGCTTCATTTTTCTGTTGATACCAATTGCTTTCATATGAAAACACCTTTCAGCAGCACATATAAAGTCTGGAAAGCTTCCATGTCAGAGTATGCCAGCTGGTTTGGCTTTTTCAATTATGAGCAAGAATTTTCAGCACGATGAACTGCAGCACCACAGTTACTTTACCCAGGACACACCTGTAAGGATGTAACATAGCCCAGCACCACCGCTTTCGATTTAATAAAACAAGCAGTTGTTCAGTAAACAGAAGTTTGGGCTCTTCCCTATTTTGGGTTTCCTGTTCCTGCCACCTCTGCTGCAAATCCCCTCCACACAGGAGGTGAAACACACCAGGGACAGAGTTTCTGTTTTCAGGCCGTGGGGAAAAAGAGGCTGCAGGCTTTGGCTACGATGTTTGGTTCAAAAGGGAGGAAAAAAAAAAGAACAAAGGGAAAAACCACAACAGCGAACCAAGGCACCACCTCACCTAGTAATTAGCCTTGGTACTGCCAGCAAGATCCCTCCTTCAGGCCAAGACATAAACATTTAGACCTGGAGCCTGAAATCGCAGCCTGTTTTCATACTGCTGTGGTCTTAAGAGATGGAGAAACACGGCATTAAGGGTTTTTCTGGGCAGAGAAACCTTGGAGAAGGGTTAGAGACTGCCCTGTGAGCTACAGATCAAATGATCAACTTAGTAATGCTCTGTATTGCCTTAGCTTCAACAGGCAAATTCATATTAGAAACTGCATCTTCTATTCCACCAGACTGCTACTAAATAAATCTGAGTGGGTTATTTAGGCCTTCAGCTGAGAATCCACACCATTTTAGAGCAGAGAAAAGCAAGTATTTCTGCAACTCACATTATCTTCAGCGGTCAACATTTTCTAAGTATTTATAACTGGCATTTATAACAGTATCCACAATAAATTTAGTTAACTTTCCTCACCTTCAGTACATAATCACTAGACAAACCTTTGTGGCAGAAATTATGGAAACCATCAAAAACAATACTGGAAAAAACACAAATAGATACGCTACATTTTATTAATACTCTTTCAGATTACATTTCTATTCCTAAAAAGAAAAATAGGAACACATCTAAATCTAAGAATTCTATGACTGTTCAATCCTGGGAATGAAACATTGTTAAGTTGGACCATTTTTTTACTTTTCTTATCCTTTAATGTTGAAAAATTAAAAATAAAAAAAAATTCAAATAATACCAGCTCCGGATAGATTGCATATTGATCATGGTAGGTTGTTAATCACCACACATCCACTTTCTGATAAAAATCCCTGATTAAGAAGCTTTCCCTCTAAATTAAGTTTATAAAATTCTCTGTTGGTGGCTCAGCCACTCAGTGGTAAAGGAACTGCTGCTTAGATTACCTAGCCTCGGGCACGCCCTGGAACCGAAGTCCTTGGAGGTGGGAGCCAGCAGTTTTCTCCTTAACAGCTTCTGTTGAGCAACATGGAACAAGAAATTATCTGCTGTGAGAAGCCTTAAGAAACAGCTCTTGAAAAACGGCAAAGGTGGCCACGTGTAACAGAGGAAGAAGAGACGAAGCCTCAGTATTTATGAGAGTAGATCCTCAAAACTCAGCTGAGCCACGTCCAACAAGCAAGAAATTCACGCAAATCCCACCAAAGGAGCCAGCACCATGGAATAAACAAACCAGACAATAAGCAGATCTCCGCTGCAGAAGCTGTCCATAAATGTGTCAGTCCCATGAATCACTTGCTATAAAAAGTTCAGTGTCTCATCTTCAGTGCTTGTTTAACTACAACTCTGTACATTATATACAAAAATGCACAAGGACAGCTGCTTGATGCTTCCAACCCTTGTTCTTTTGCAGTGATGAAAAATTTTAAAAACCAGAGTCCGGACTTATAAATAGTGCAGAAAATGCAAATGCTAAGAAGACAATGCCTCCTATGATTGTCACTGAAAAGAAAAAAAAACAAACCAAAAAGAAATTAGATACTGAAATTAAATACCTTCCACGACACATCGCAGAGTCTACTTTTTTGGGTTTTAAATGTCTGATTCCAAAGTAATTCTTACTTTAACATTTATGCTGCAAACAGTAGCTGTTGTTTCTAGATCAGTGTCAGGATGTTCAAATGCCATTCCCTTGTCTTAACTGCATCTACAAGAATGTATTCTGGTTGTCAGAAGGAAGCTTTGTTTTACTCTGATTACTTTAACTAGTGTAAAACTGAGGCTGACTCCTGCTGTATGGGGGAAAACAAGATACAATATTTTTATGTTGGAACAAGCCATTAGTTAAGATGGCAAGAATAGCATTTTTTGCACAGTTTAAGTACCTGCATTGAAAGAGACAGTACCAAAAACTGGTCAGCTGGGTTGTGATGGCCACAACCTGCTAGAGGCCGGGACAGTATTCTGGGAAAGCATCACTGTATTTGGACCATTCTCCTACTCTTCTCTAAACAAGCTAACGGGCTGGATGGATCTTTGCTCTAACCTAATAAGGCTAGTCCTGTGGCCAAAGATCCATGTCGAGCTTACTAGGAGTATATTAAATCATTTAGATTAGCACCTCATCACATTTCCTTGGTTAACAAACAAGATGGAATGCATCCAGTGAAGCTGGTTTTCTTACAACCTCTGCGACTATAGAACAAATATTCTGAATGAAATACATAGGCAGCAGTTTCACAGATTCCTTCCTGGGAGCAAGAAATCTCATTATGTCACAGGACTGACAGTTGAAATAAGCTACACCCTAGTCTAAGGAGAAAAACACCAACCCAATGTAACCTTACAGATAGAAAGTATGATTAAAAAAACATTTATGCCACACACAGAGTAGCTTTTAAAGCTTTTATATGGCTGACATGACATGTAAGTATGCAGTTCTCTTGCTCACCTGAAGATGTTATGACAGAGTTTCTATTATCCACTGTCAAACAATACATGACAACTGATCACAGTATCATAAGGTTGGAAAGGACCTCTGAGATCATCGAGTCCAACCTATATCCCAACACTAACACCACCATCTAAACCATGGCACAAATGATTGAAATATTGTATTTCCTTCCTCTGGTCTCCTACTAATAGTGAAGAAAAATATCCTTCACCTGTGTCCATCTTTGAACCTGGAGTTACAATACCCATTTTGATTTCTTAATTCAGAGTCAGTAAATCATTAAGTTCAATTAAGGCTGGACTCCTCTGAGGAACCCTGCGCAGCGTGGTGGTACCTGCTTGGACTCTGCCTGGCAGGAGGGACACGCAGCGCAGGGTCACAGCCTGCAAAGAGAGCTGACTACAGGGCAGAGGGGAAGGGAGGAAAGTGGGGCAGGGAAGACACAGACTCACAAAAAACCTCCCGTTTTAGGGTTTTACATAAGTTTTGAGAAACACTCTTCCCAAGCATGTCGTCATTTACACCACAAACATTACCAGCGTCAATGTATGTTTCTGGGTTGAGGGAGTTTTCACTTACCAGTCCTAACAGAAATTTTTTGTGCTATCATTCTCCCTCCAATAACTGCTAAACCAGTGCATAGGCAATGTCCCACTGTTCCTCCAACCGCCACACCATAGGGGTCCTGAGAAAAAAACACAGAAGGGAAGCATCAGCACAGCTGAAAACCCACTAGTGCTACGAGAACCTCCTGCCATGAGTAAGCAATGCCTTGACTCCCTGGTTGCACACTATCACATATGGAGGATAATCAATGGTGTTTACTCCACTCTGCAATCCACCACTGCCTTAAACACCAGTAACTGTAGACATCAGCCAGCAAGACAGATTTAAATCTGAATCTGCGAGGTTTCAACAAGAAGCATCTTCAAGTCTTTAAATATAGATCCAGAAATCACTCTGTTGTACTTAAAACAATTAAGCAGCCTCTAAAGGGAAGGTGGCATCAGTTCAAAGAACACAAACCTAATTATACAGAAAGAGAAAAAGCAGAGCCTGAAGATGTCAGGGTCAGCTTGCCGGGCTGAATGCCAGCACACCCACCTGCTATGTACTACATCTCCTGGTTGCTCCTCGCAGACCACACTCACTGGTCAAAAGAACCAAAATAGGCAGCAAACCACCAAGAAGCACAGGTAGAAAGCTGGAAATTCCTGTTCCACTGCAGTCAGCAGTTACCTGTAGAGCCTCCACTGGCAGAAGGTTTATTTGGCCTCCTATCCCATTCTCTAGGGCTGTCCCTGGAAGGTAACAAGTTACCATAGCTTCCTTCAGCCTAGTGTCTCCAGGAGCTGAACTGCTGAGATGCAGGAGCTGAGGCAGAGCCAGTCTAGGAGGACACTATGGAGTTTCCTTTTCCATTTCCTTAAATGAACAATTGTTACACACAGTAAACTATTAGAGTGTAAAATGAAACTCTTAGGGATTGTTGTCAGGGCTATGTTCATTAAGATGGACTTAACTCGTGCCCCTGGTGTATGCATTGAGACAGCCAAATTGTTGCCCTTTTTTACCTCCAAAGGAGCCCTGTTTGTTTGTTCTGACAGGATGGACACTACTTGCTTAAAGAACAGTAACACAGTATTTTCTTTTCCTTTTACTGAAGAATGTAAGGTCACTGCTGACTTAGCACACTGCTCAAATGTCCATATAATTTCTTTCCTCATAAGCACTTCTGTAAAGCTCCTGCTATGTATCTTCACAGACAAGGATTTATCTGAATATACTATGAAACAAAGGGGTATAAAACAATCCCACAGATAAAATGAAAAAACAAGTCCAGATCATAATCATTTACTGATTTTGAAAGCCAAGACCAAGATATCTTAAATTCATTTTTTGTAGTTTTTGTAGCACAAACACTTCACATGCTTATGGCAGAACATACACAGTGTTTAGCTGCAAAGTTCAGTGCTCCACAGATCAGAACACAGAGTCTGATGGACACTTCCTAATGGGACACTCAAAATGCACACCAGAAGCCAATAAGCATCTGTGAAAAGATGGACTTAAGCAACTTGCCTAGGACCATAAAAGACTTGGGCAGAGGCAGTAATGATTCCTGGTTTTCCAAGATGGCATACAACTGCCTGAACAATGAGATCATCCTCTTGTTCTGCTGTTCCCTACATCGTTAGCCCTAAGCACCTTCTCTGCACTGTAATAAAGACAAGAGGTTCCTACAGCCTCCTCCATTACACAGCCCTAATTTATCCCTAGGGAAGGTCTGAAAGTGCAGTGAAAGAAGCACGAGTCCTTGGGAAAAAATGTAAACTATCTCAACGCATGAAAGAGCACAGGCAAGCTACTTATGTTTATTAAAAGGTTGACTATAAGCCTTAATTTCACTTTAAATACAATACAGCTATATACATTTCAATCATCATTCTGAATATTATTGCATTTACAGTATTATTGTGCAGTAGTATAGAGTTTATTTTAGGTCTATACACTGTACAATATGCATTTAGAGTTTTAAAAAGAGGTTATCTTTCTAACAGCTTTATGCTAGCTGCATGAAGGCCTTTTTTTAAAGCCGTGTTAAAGGCATTTCAGAGATCAAAGAAAAAGAGGTTTTGTAACATCTTTCAACACTGTAACAAAAAACAGTTGTACTCAGCTGCCTGACATAAACCAACTATTTCCAGAAATGCCTGTGCAGTCCCAATCATGTAACAATAGATTTACTACTACACAGAGCTTTAGTGCATTTATTTTCAGGTCTCGGCACAGCTGTAGCATGAGGTAAAGCACAGCAAGGCAGCAGGTGTGAATCTGCCACCTTCTGCGAGAGTATTTTCTCTCTCCTGCTTCTCTGTGGGCAACCCAAAGAAGGCAAAAGAACAGCAGGTGTTCTGCAACACTCACCTCTCTGGCAGCCAACACTATGGTTGTCAACTGGGAACGATCACCCCATTCTGCTAAAAACGTCAAAGTAAAAGCTTGGACAAAGATTGGAGAAATAAAATGTAGCCACTTCTTCTGAGGTATAGTGGTGCCTGGCCCTGATTCCACATCTCCTGGTCCATTTAACAATTTAGTTCTCTGCAGCTGTGGAGGACAAGGAAAAACAAACAACCAACCAGCCATAAGATTAGAAATGACATCTAAACAACCCGAATGAAATACTTAAACAGTAAAGCTACCCGTGTATCATCTGGAATGTTATTAGGCACTGGCTGCTGCATTATCAATGCACTATTTGTAATAAACACCATTTAAAAAAAACTAGCTACATACATTCACACACACGTGTATATATATACATATGTATATACTTGTAAACCCATCTAACATTCAGTTATTGTCCATCTTGTACTGCTTGCACTTACATAGCCATTTTAGAGGGAATCCCACCTAGTTTCTAACCACACATTTCCTCCTGTTTTTAAAGCAGGGACCTCCCTCTAGGAGTGGTGGCTCTCAAATTAGGATTTGGTAAAATTAATTGAAAAAAAATCTTAAAATAAATAAGATTAATGCTCCACACTATTCATTAGAAGTGGACCAGTATATTTAGAAAGTTATTATAACTGGAGAGAGTCCAGAAGAAAGCCACAAAGATGATCAGGGCACTGGAGTTTCTCTCTCGGGAAACGCTGAGTGAGCTTGTTGTGTTTAGCCTGGAAAAGAGATAACTGAGCAGGGATCTTATCAAAGCTTATAAATATTTAAAGGGCAGGAGTCAGGAGGATCGGATCAGACTCTTCTCAGTGGTGCCCAGTTACAGCACAAGGCACAACAGGTACAAACGGGACACAGGAAGTTCCACTTCTTCACTGTGAGGGAGACAGAGCACTGGAACAGGCTGCCCAAGGAGACTGTGGTTTGCATATCTCCTTCTCTGGAGACGTGCAAAAGCTGCCTGCATGCATTCCTGTGCAACCTGCTGTAGGTGAAACTGCTTTAGCAGGGAGTTGCACTACGTGTCCACAGGTCCCTTCCAACCCCAACCACTCTGTGATTCTGTGAAAACAGAGAACTTTGCTGCAACACTACAAACCTTGGTATTACTCTGCCTGACCATAATAAGAAATAAAAGTACAGGCAAGAGTAAACTGCTGATGTTCTCTCTGCTAGTAACGCACTAAAAAAAAAGCAGAAGGTGGGGAGGGACTTTATGGAGAAAGTTCCTTTTCTCCTGAGAAGACAGGACTGGAATCACCTGTTGAAATAGCCTCCAGGGGCCACTTCTGTCCCATTTACCACACACTTTCCGTGTCAGATTATCAAACACAGAGCAGAACACACCAAACATGACAGTGCTGTTCTGCAGGCTTCACAGCTGTAACTGTTTCATCAGCCATAATTCACAGAAGGCTTATGACTTACTTCCTCATCTTTTTTTTTAATTTCTGCTTGAACCTCCTCCAGCTCTTCCTGACCCTCATCTGGACTCATTTTCAAGCCTTCCCGAAGCATGCGGATGCCGAAAATTGCAAACAGTGCCGTTGAAACATAGTATGTGTACACACGAGGAATGACTGTGGTGGCATAGCCAAACAAAACTGAAAAGAAAACAAATGCATCGTTTAAAAAAATAAGCACGAGGATCATAATTGTTTTTCCCATATCTAAGAAATGCTTGCTAGCAAACTATGCATTCAAATATCCACCAATAAATATACATTGCATGCTTTCTTAGTTTTATATAATTTTCTATTTTTTTTTTTTTGCAAGACAATGAGACTCTAGAAACCATTACTGGTCATACCAGGTACTGAAGTCCATTAACATGTGGATAAGGCACACCAGGCAAAGTTGACATGCTGTTACTTCCCAAAATCCTGTCCAAGCAACACTGTATTTCCCATCAAGGGCTATGCAAGTCAGGTCTTTCCCCAAGCATGCCATGAAACTCTCATCTGTAATAATGTTAGATTAGTCACAGTGTATACCAGCTAATTCCATTTTTATACATGACTTCATGTTGGATAGCATCTTTTGCCAATTATTCCCTTTATCAGATAAAGTTTGAATAAGATTTCCTAGAAGTTAAATCTACTAGACATACCCACAAATCATCCAGCTGTGCAAATCCATGCCTGTCTTCTTTTGCCAAGTGCAAATACCTGCACATTACTACTCTCTCACACTCCCCACAAACACACAATGTGACTGACTGTGATCTTCCTTTAACTTAAAAGCACTGATTCCACTCAAAGACCAAAATGCTACCTCCACAGTGAATCTACTTTTATAGGTATAAAAGGCCATCAAACTAAGCTAAAACTAGTTCTCCAAAAGAAGAAATACGTATCCAGGCCAAAGTACTTGCTTCTTCACAAACTAAGACTAGTTATTATTTTTTGGACAAAAAAAGGCCTATGTAAATGAAAGGAAATTAAAACTCCACACCGAACATTCAAGGATGCTTGGACCATGCACTCACATTAGTCCCAGCTGTTTTACTCCACACGCAAATAGCTAAAAGGAAGCATTACTACCACGTGTGTTTTCTGGCACACGCTTTCTTAGGTGACAAATGCACTTAGAAGTTAGTATATAATCTGAAAATTAATCCACATTGCCCCTACCAAAAGTTAAGGCTATGAGACCAAAATTAATCAGGCTGTACTATTAGAAAACACAGCACATACATATACAAACAACACCATTAGTTGCATGGCTAAATCAAAAAGGACATAAACTAAACTTCTTCTTAAAGACTAAAAATACTAAAGTAAAGAAATGCAATAAATTATACTTCTTTTTTAGCATTACTTGCATATATAAGCTTAGAAATAATGAAATAATCATAATAAGGCAGTTTATTTTGACCTAAGGGTAGAATTGTCTCTAAGCACAGCCTGAAAAAAACACCCCAAGTAGTGATTACTTGGAGCCAGCGAGTTTAAATGAGCATATTTCTGTGAAATCAAGGTAGGCAAAGCCCCCAGGAACTTCCAGACACAGCTTGTATATAACATACTTAGGAATCCCTAAACTGGATGATAAAGCAGAAAAGAAAGCTTTTATGGAAAAGCATCATGAGAGATTTGGAGAAGGACTTGGTATAGAAAATGGGAAAGCCACAGAGGGTAGGAGAAAATAGACTGGAAGATTTAAAGAACAGTGTATCACTTGTGGTACTAAATAACACTAAATGAAGCAAGCAGTGTAGAGGCAGAAGAGGTGTCAAAGACAGTTAAATTAAGTGAGCAGTAGAAGAAACTTACACAATGCTATCATTACTCATAGTGCAAGTGGAAACTGCTCCAAGACTACAATAATAATTGCAGCAACATATACAGCAACAGACAGACACTCAAAAACCATTCATAGAAACACTCGCTGAGAAGCCTGAAACCAGTTAATTGGCTGCCTCCAGTGTATATAACCCAATGAACAGTATTTCTGAAAGGGGCACGGTTAGAAATAAGCATACATACAACAAAATTTATGCTGCATCTGATATACCTGAAGGCCATGATTTTACAATCATGGCTATGTAAGCACCCACAGCTACAGTTTCCTCGAGCGCCACCTGACACCTTACTCCCTCCCCAGCTCTTGGTTCTGTCAACCATCCCAAAGGATCACACAGCAAAATATCATCTTCCACTTGCGCAGCTCCCAGCACAAATTCAAACAGCTACATATACAGGGACATAAGTCAGACATGGGAAATTTGTCATGATATTAAGAATCTCTCACCTTAGGAGGAAAAAACAGAAGTCACTCCCACATTCCCATTAGGCATGTTAATTTAACAGGAGCTAAAAATATAAAGGAAACTAGTGTCCCAATAATCAAAGGAAGTGCTTAGCCTCCCAAACCCATTCCTCTTCCTGAAGCTCTCACTGAGGTCTAGGTAGTGCAAACACCTCATTAGAGGTGAAGAGTCTAAATAGCCAGTGATCCCCATGAAAACCTCCACAATCTCATTAAAACACAACTGCATATACTTAGTGCCTTCATTTTAATTTTAATTAAGATTTATTTATAAATACATACCCAACATATTTTAAGAGATGAAACAAAAATAAGAGTGCTAACCTGATAAACATGTCATCAGTCCCAAGGCAAGCATAGCACCGGCCAGTACCGTCAAACGGTTGTAACGCATTGCCATGATGGCTGCAATGAAGAACGTCTTATCCCCCAGTTCTGATACAATGATGACCGATATAGCAGCCACAAATGCATGAATAAAGCCCAAATTAGTCTTGTCAGCTGACTCTTCATTGACAATGTGAACTGGAGCAACCGGTGATGAACCCTTCTGTAAAGGGGGGATGACAACAACAACAAAAAACCCGCTAGTTAATTAGGCGTGAATAGTTAATTCCAAGAAGCACTGTGCCTTGTATTTCTCCTGTCATATCATACTGTGTAGTGTGACATTTCAAGTACATTATCTCTCACACAGCATTAATGATCCATTAACCAGTTACTGGCTCCACCTATCTCAAACAGCTAGTCAGGCACTTAGTACACTGATTATTAAAGCAGTACTTCATCATGCACATTATTACCAGAACACGAGAATGACTACTACCACAAAACATGGGGAAGGCTGCTTTAGTTCTGCACTAATATTGCTGTCTTTACAATCCCTGGCTACTTACTTTATGACCTTGACCGAACAAGTAATTTTCTGATACAAAGAATTCCACTCTTCAAACTAAAACTGGGCGACTAGGATAGCTTAGGAGAAACATGAAGTCCTTTCAAAAATTGTCACGAGCACTTTCTTCCCTTGCAGAATCTTTGCATCTCAGCCACATTAAAATTTTCCGCAAGTTTTCATCAGCTTTTCTAGAACACACCTTATGTTTGTGGAAAACTAGCTTCAATATTTTCCAGTGGTCAAACCAGACCAGCATACTCCGGATCTCACTTATTCACTGAAGTGTTTACTTTTACAGAGATCGAGATTCCTACAGCCAAAAGCAACTCCCAAAACAAGGAAGTCGATGTTCACGTGCTTGACCAGAGATGGCTAAGAAAGCTTGTTTCAGCACAGCTACCAGCAAAGACAGACTGCAACGTGTTTTAACATGGTAACTTCCCAGCATTCCACTTCTGGCAGTGCTCTAAGTTCTTGGGTTTGATATTTAAAAGTTTCCATGCTCTATGTGATACACAGTCACTTCCCTGAGCTCCTTCACGTTTAGCATCGCTCTAAAGTTTTGGGTTTGGTATTTAAAACCTGGCATGCTCTAGATACTACATCAAGCAATATGTTAATAGCTTTTGCACCCCTCTGTGTCATTACCAGGCACTGGAATCCTTTGACCAAGAGCACCATTCAAAAAGTTAACACAAAGAAATTAATCTTAAACACTGAGGGAAAACCGGCAGATTCTGAGTCGCAACAAAGCCTGCTTTCTGTGAGGAAGACCTTGAGCGGTCGGTTCCACCCTCAATGTCAGCAAGCAAGGCCAAACCACCAGTATTCATCTGGTGAAAAAAAGCAAAGGACCATTTTTCATACGGGACTTAAATCACAAAATCACTGAATGACCTGAGTTGGAAGGGACGCACAAGGACCACCGAGTCCAAATCCTGTCCCTGCACAGGACAATCCCAACACTCACGCCGTGTGTCTGAGGACATTGTCTAAACGCTGCTTGAATACTGTCAGACTTGGCTCCCTGGGGAGCTGTTCCAGTGCTCCGCCACTCTCTGAGCTTAGAACCTTTTTCTGATACCCATCCTAACCCTCCCCTGGGCACACCTCCCTGCCACTCCCCCGGGTCCCAATGCCCCCCTTTCAGCAGAAAAAGACTAAGCTGCGGGGCCAAGGTGGATAAAGAAGCGAATTAAGGAGTCTCACGGCCTGGGGCGCGGGGGACACCGCTGCGTTGGGGCCCGGGGCTGCCGAGGGGGCGGGGAGCACCTGAGGCGGAGGAGGCGCCTGAAGTGGGGGAGCACCAGGGAAGGGCACCTGAGGTGGGGGAGCACCTGAGGCGGAGGGGGCGCCGAAAGTGGGGGAGCACCAGGGGAGGGCACCTGAGGTGGGGAGAGGGGCACCTGCAAGGGAGGTGCGCGCAGGCCCGTCCCGTCCCGCCTCACCTCAGCCCGCGGCTCCGCTCCCTGCGCCGCCGGCGCTACCGGTGGCTCCTTCTTCCTGCTGGGCTCTTCCTCCGGAGCGGCGCCCGACCCCGTCGGGGCCGCCAGCAGCAGAGAAGCCGCCAGGAGGAGCGCGGCAGCCGGAGGGAGCGGCGGCGGGGAGGCCATGGCGGCCCGAGCGCGGCGCTGAGGGGGCGGGGGGAGGCAGCGCGCGCCGAGGCCCCACTTTAAAGGCGCCGCGTCACCGCCCCTGCCTGCAGCCACCCGGCCGCGCGGCCCAACCCGCCCCACAACCGCTTCCTGCAACGGCCGGGCGCGAGGGGCGGTGCCGCGCCGCGCCCATTGGCTGCGGCCTCCGTGACGCGCACTACGCCCCGCCCCCTCCGCCCCGCCGGGATTGAGACAGAGAATGGTTTGGGTTGGATGGGACCTTAAAGCCCATCCAGCTCCAGCCCCCTGCCATGGGCAGGGACACCTCCCACCAGACCAGGCTGCTCGAGACCCCATCCAACCTGGCCTTGAACACCTCCAGGGAGGGGGCAGCCATAACTTACCTGGGCAACCTATGTCAGTGTCTCACCACCCTCATTGTGAAGAAGTTCATGCTGAAGTCTAATCTAAATCTTCGCCCTTCCACGTTAAAGCCGTTCCCCCTCGTCCTATCACTACTGGCCCTTGTAAAAGTTTCCTCCCCAGCTTTCCTGCATGGCCCTCTTCAGGTACTGGAAAGATGCTATAAAATTTCCCTGGAGCCTTCTCTTCTCCAGGCTGAACAACTCCAATTCTCTCAGCCTGTCCTCATAGCAGAGGTTCTCCACCTCTCTGATCATCTTCGTGGTCTCCTCTGGACCTGTTCCAACTGTTCCATATCCTTTTGATATCCATATCCTTCTTGGGGATTCCAGAATTAGACACAGGACTCTAGGTGGGGTCTCACAAGAGAGGAGTAGAGGGGGAGAATCCTCTCCCTCCCCTGCTGGCCACGCTTCTCTTGATGCAGCCCAGGCACGGTTGGCCTTCTGGGCTGTGAATGCATGTTCCAGCTCATGTCAAGCTTCTCATCAGCCAGCACCTCAAGCCCTTCTCTGCAGGGCTGCTCTCAGTCACGTTGTCCTCCACCCTGTATTGAAACTGCTGATTGCCCAACCCAGGTATGGGACCTTGCACTTGGCCTTGTTGAAGCTCAGGAGGTTCACACAGGCCCACTTCTCTAGCTTGTCCAGGTCCTTCTGGATGACATCCCATCCCTCCCATGTGACAACTGCCCCACTCAGCTTGGTGTCATCTGCAAACTTGCTGAGAGTGCCCTCATTCTTTCTGTCTATATCATCAATGAAAATATCAAACAACACTGGTGCCAGTACAGACCCCTCAGGGACACCAATTGTTACAGATCTCCATCTGGACATTAAGCCCCCTGCACAGCGCGCTGGGTGGGATCCAGGTGCTGGCTCCTAACCCCTTCTTAGGCTCCAAGTGTCGGGAAGAGGCGGGCAGGGCAGCTCCTGCAACCTTCCTGGAGGAGCAGGCGAGTCAAAGCGCGTTCCTCCTCTGTTCCCGGTCGCCTGCAGGCAGAGAAAGGGCAAGGAGGGACGGGAAGCGGCTGTGTAAGAACACAAAAAAATTGCATAGGAATGTCCTGGGCACATCCATATTTCTGGAAGCCCAAGGAGAGAGCAGCGCTGTGGGTATGCATGACTCGTGAATCCCAGGGCTCTCCTGGGGCAAGGATGGGAATGCACTCCACACCCAGGTGGGAGATTTTAGAGCCAGGCTCAAGGAGCCTCCTGAGAATCATTAACAAAAATAATATGGAAAGATGCAGTCCCAAAACAGGGCTGCTTATATTCCATGGTGAAATAAAACTTTGGAGGCGTCGATGGAGAGAGCGACGTGAGAGCCAAGGAAGGCACAACGTTTTGTGCAAAGTACTCGCTTGTGTTTTGCAAATACACAGCTCAATTTTGAAAAGTTATACAAAAGGGAAATAGAAGGTGTCATAAACTGTTTTAACTAGATAATTCATAAGATATACTTTAGTACATTTAAATTCTTCTCATATACAAAATAATACATGAATGTAAGTAGAAAACATGCTGAAACACCAGCATCCATATGTTACGTCGTGCAAATTGGTCCTGTATTATGAGGACCAAATTAATCAATGGTTAAGTGCAAAAAAACCCTCCTATACTAAGTGACATACTCTACCCAAGGAAGAATTTCTTTGCAGTGCTTACCAGGTAGAGGTTTCTGTGTGTTCTCTGCCGCAGCAGTTCATTAAACCTGCTCTCACAGGATGTGTAAAAACCAGTGTAGCCGTGGTTACAGCCATCCTTCATAACTGCTCCCTCTAACACATGAGCAATTCCAATAACCTGCAATAAGGACGGCAGAACCCTAACCAAGAATATTAGTTTTCTGCAAATTTCCTTCTACTGTCGTTCTTTAGACAGAGAACCTTCCATTATTTTCCCAGTTTAGGGATAAATCAGGTGTTTTCATCAATGAATACTGACTTTGGTGCAGAACAGATAATGAAGAGAATGGGTCTGTTTATCTCCACTGCTGAGCATGAGTCATTCCTCCACCGCAGCTTTCTCCACCGTTTTTTGTGCTTGCAGTTATAAAGCAGTGGCTGGTTTTAATTATCAACAGTGAAGCACAGAAAGACTGTACAATCTGTTTCCCTCTGACACGACTCAAAGAAAAGAGACTAAGAAAAAATATCAGCTTAAATGTTAGACAAGGCATGAAACACAATAGTTCAAATGATTCCCTGCACTCTCCTTCCACAACACAGTTGTGATTTTTATGTGTTTTGGTTTGCTGCACAACAGCAAGGTTTTTATGCATAGATATAAACCAGAAAAAAGCCAATTAGCATCTCTTCAGTTTGAATTAGTCTTCAGTAAACCTTTTTGCAGCTTGTACAATATACAGAGGCCTTACATTTACCCACATACATTGGTAATATGGATGAGATTATCATCAAAATTATAAGCTTTTAAGCTAAAAGTAGAGATAACATGTGTCTTCACCTTGACTTTATTAAACTGTAAATCTCTGATTCCCTTATAGAAAACATTTCCCAGTTTGCACTAAAGATGCTTTAAAAGAAATACTCTAAAAAACAAATGGTATAAATGCTTTTCGATGCTTTGGGTAGGAACTGAAGTTTTTCTGATAAAACTCGTGACACAAAACAGCAGCCAGTGCCTGGTTAAAAAGAACATACATCACTACACACCACCACGTCACATTGTGAAACCCAAACGTGATGGCCATGGATACATATATCAGGAGTTCTGCAAAATAATGAGGACAAGAAACTCTCTCAAACCAGTCTCCAAAAGGTACACTGTGGCTCAGACTTACGACCTGTCCTGCAAGCAAACAGAAAGAAATTACTTGAGAACAATATGCATTAAACAAATGTTTCTGCTCACAATTAGAGAACAACAGGCTCATTAAAACTATCATCATCATCCACATCCATCTGATCTGGCAGCATTGCCCTTCTTAATGAAAGAAGATGCCACCTCTGGCTGTTGGCGCAAATACAAAGTAAAGAAACCTATCTTTAGCTGACAAGGAGACAGAAGGGAGGTCCCCGAGAAGTGGCACAAGTCCTAAACATTAGCACGTATCTGTTCTTTGGATACTAGAAGCTAAACCTTTATTTCAAATTCTACAAAATATTTTATATATATATATATATATATAAAATCATAGAATTATCTGAGCTGGAAGGGACCCAAAAGGATCATGAAGTCTGGCTCCTACCCGTACACAGGACACTCCCAACATTCACGCCATGTATTCCATATAAAATTATATTCAATTATATATAATTATATATTACAAAAATATAATATTATATATTTTAACATTATATATTTTTAATATATATATCCAATCTCTCTTCCGAACAGACTCATTTAATCTACTGTAAGTCTTAGAGAAAACACCCCACTACGGGAACTGAAAAATACTAATTTATGATATTAGAAGCTACAGAAGCCTATTAAAACAAGGAAGAAAAAATGGCAGAAATGAAACATCTTACCTGATTTAGTTTTCCTAAGATTAGCTAGAATCACAAGACATTTGTGTTGGTGAAGAGAGGCCCAGAGGTACACCACAACTCCTATGATGTGATACCAAGAGATCTGCACAGAAAGCTCTTTCCCTGAATGAAATATGTTTCATTAATATATGGCCAGGTTATACCTTCCCAAGCATCACCCAAAGTATTATATACATTTTTAAAATGGTACTGTCTAACAAAATTCTAGTAGCGAATCTCTTGAAAGATGCTTTTAAATCCTGCATCATTTAAGTGCTCAACTGGTAGTTTGTTTCCTTTAACTACCCAACACTAAAAACATCAAATACCTAGTTTTTAATCCAGAAGCTTAAGTATATCATGATGTACAACTGATGCACAATTGATAGTCTAAGACCTTAATATTCAACACAGTTTATAATTTTTATCCTAATTAGAGATGTTGTCATTGCTTAGGTCAACATGTAAGTGCACAGCTGTTTGTCTTGGTTGCAGTGAATGCTATACACACATACATAAGCCTACACACAGGCACAGTGTGAACCATTTAGGCCTTCAAAACATTGAAGGTGAGTTCCAATGTACAAGACAATACACCGTCTCTGACGATCTACGAGATATGAAGAGTAGAAAACAGGTCCAGAAAGAAAAGATCTTTAGCTACACATAGCAGATCTGAAGGTTCTTTAAAAAAGAAATCACTGGATTAAACTAGAGCTGATGTGGTTGGAAATGGTTAAAAACTTCACTCAACTGACATACTTAGTAATGACCACCTTACAAAAATGAGTCATAGGAGTAGTGCTAAAACCAGCTCACAATTCATTTGTGCGGAGGAACAGTACCTCTAGTTGTGAGCTCAGTGGAATGTGTTGGCAAAAAGAGGTCATATAATTCAAATTTCTGCTGTATTAATGGAGACACTGCAGTACTGAGCAAAAAAAACCAGACTGACTGATGCAAGGCAGAGCAGTGGTGAGTACTCAATGGAAAACAGAGGACGTGGCCAAGACAGCATGGCAGATTGACCTACAGGAAAGTTGACAACAAAAACCTCCAGTTTGAGAACTGAAGTTGTACAGTGGCATTAGAGAACAGGTACCTGTTACTGTCCTGCATAAAGCATATGTATCTCTATGCAAAACTGATCAGCAATTTGTGAGATGTCTTTCAGGAATTAACAGTCATGGTTATCATGAAAGTGTGCATCAATGTCTGTGTTTGTGTGTAATGCTGGTTGATTATGTAATATACTGAAATAAAGTCACTTTGAGCTATACTAGTATTTTTACACCTTATCAGTTAACACACTTTTCACACAAGCAGCCCTCTATGAAACAAAGTGAACCATTTGCCACAATGGAAACAAATGGGAGCAAAACTGCATCTTTAGTAATAAGTAAGCAGGCACTTACCATTCCTGATGTTAGTAGGCACTTGACATAGCACAGTCAAGCCAACAGCAACGTAGTAAGCAAGTCCAAAGCAATACTGCACAATATGAATGACACCATCGGAAAACACGCTGGTCCAGAGGCATTCCGCAAGCCTTCGACAACTATGCAGCCAAAGCAGCAGCAGAACCAGGAGTGCAGAGAAGTGCTCACTATCTGCTTGCAGATAAAAAATAGCAACTTTGAGACAGATAGGAAAAATTTAACCGTGACATTGCTTCAAAAAGGCTGTTTTTTCTCTTTTCCAGATTAAAATATTACCCTCATTTTAAATCAACCCAGCACTGGGTAAAATATTTTTACATCTGAGGTGCTGCTGACCACAGCAAGATTACTTCTAGAAGATGCTAGTGACTCTTTCTGCTAAAACTACTGCTGAAAGCCATCACATCTGTAAATCAGAATGATTTCTACCTTGAATAATAACTTGGTATTGCAGGAAAGTCACTTGGAGCCTAATTTGAGAGTAGCTGATGAAGTAGCACTTGAAGAATGCAAATTCAGCACAGGATGATAGTGCAGCTTTCTAATATTTATGTAGGTGATTCATAACAGCTGGAATACTTGCCTGTGTCCTCACTCTGAGAATCTTTGCCAAGAGCATGGTGCACCTGCTGAATCCATGATGGGAGAAGTCCTCTGAGGAACTCAGCTCGGGAAAGACAGATCAGCAGAAAGCCATTCCAGAGCACAGAAACCACATAAAAGTGAGTAAACCACCTGTGGGAACAAAAAGGGGCTTCATTAAAGTTCTCAAAATTCCTTTGTTGGAAATGTAGCTGCAGGACATGCTTGCCTGATGGTGAATACATTCCCTTTTGGTCTTTACATCAATGAGCAGGGAATTTGGGACTCCAGTGGTACCAGCAGGAATAATCCCAATGCCTTCTTCTCCCAGTAAAATGCTGCCTGGAGTAAACTCTAATTTAACTTACCTTGCTAACATACCTGCACTAAGAGGAGAAACTGTAAACCACATATTGCAAAGGTAATCCTCAATACAAAATTTCCACTTACAAATAATCATGATGTTCATTACATTATAATTTACACCACTGAAAGAACATCAAAGTTGATTTTCTGGGCAATTCCGGGCTATTGCACCTAGCAGCACTCCCCCCTTTCTTCAGTTCTAGTGGATGCATTCATAAATGACAAATGCAGATGGCAAAAGGCACCCAGAAGCAATTACTCAGCTATACACTAAAATATCCAGCACCTCTGCAAATTCAAGGTCTGTAACAGTCATATAGAAAAAAAAGAGAGACCACCAACACCATTTGGGGATTACAAGGCAAGACCACATGCCTTTTTTTTTAAGAAAATAAAGGTTCTCCCAACCCCATCATGCACTTACAGAGGTGTGTTAAGCATTACTGAAATACAAGACTTTATGGTCAAGACAAGTAACTGAATGGAGTTAAATGAATAAAAATGCGGGCCTCTGGAAACACCTGCAAAGAGACGACTATGTACAATGGGAAGAAGCTGACGGCCTTCTCCTGGCAATGTAACCATTGGAATAGAAATAGGACATAAATACAGTCAGAGAAGACTCTACTTCTCTGGAACACTCACACTTTTAGTTGGAGGCAGTGTAGGGGTAAGAGAACAACACCCTTGCTTAGGGAAATGAAATTAAGTGATACCCTCCCAAAGCTGCCCAAGTATCTCTCAACAGCAATACAGAGGCCAAGGCAGAACCACAGAGGTAGCAAGCATCCCTGCGTGCTCCAGAGTGCCTCCCTGGTAGCTGGTGATCTTCTCCTCAGTTCCTTCTCCCATCAAGCAAAGACAGCAATGCTCGCTCTGCTAATTTGCAACAGCAAAAGTAAAATTTAGCCCCTATCCCCAATTTTCTGCTTAGAAGACACAGAGAACTTACATTTCGATAAAAAATCATCTCACACTCCAAGTTTCACACTCTCTCTTCCTGTCCTGTTACTCAGTAGACTTCTGTCTTATCAGTCACCAGAGAACTTTCTGCAGACGTGTTGCTGTTTTGCTACTAGCACACAAGCAAGCCCTGCCATCTTCGCAGATCCATGACCAGCAATCCCCATTACACTGGGAACATATCTGACCTACGCAGCAATCCAGCACTGCAGCAAGTAAATGCGTCATCCTTCAAGGACAGGAATACTCAGTATTTACCAAACCAACCCGAAATGAATCATAACATTTGACAAGATGGAATGGCAGAGTTAAAAACAAGCTAGTGACAATACAATGCTTGTTTGGAAACAAGATGCAAGTGAATAGAAATAGAATATTCCTCAATAGCTACCTTCAGGATAGTCTCCTGTTTCAGCTATAGCAGGGTTACAGGTTCACTTAATAGAGTTGCTTTGAGATCAGTTCCCTGAAAAAATCACCTTCTTCAGACACCACCTTCCCTAGGTGATGGGAAACTTCTGTGGGAGAAAGGTCAACTTAAATGAGAATCTACCTCAAGAATGTGGCACTGGGCAATGCGCTGCAACGCCAAAGTCTCTACAAGTGTTTATTTTCACTGAGGATACTGCAGAGCTTAAACACATCCTTGGGAATTTTCTGCAACCAGAAACTTGATAACCAAGATACTACATTATAACCTTCACAACTTTAACATTTGGTTTGAAAGCTATCTGTGTAAAATGCGCCAGTGATAACAACATTAGGGGAAATCAGATCTTTTGGTTAAGTAGCCTTCCAGTCTTGTCCTGCTGGCTTTGCAAGATCCTGTCTCATTCAAGTCAAAGGCTAGTTCTACTCACGAATCTCAGCTCATCAAAAACTATGAGATCCCAATAATGTATAGAAAGCTGTAGGTTTTTTTCTCTTTTCCCTCTTTTATCCTATTAAATAGCTATTACAAGATTTATGTGGGTAATGTAGCCATTCTTTTGCCTTACTACAGACTATTCATGCAGGGTACAGACAGTTATGCTAACATGCTATTATATTTTAAAAGGAAACCTTGAAGAAAGAAGATGACTGAGAATCAGTTTAAGACAGTAAACGCACAGTTACACTCAGAAGTCTGTATCCCCAGATCCCTGACCTCAGTCTTGCAGGAAGTTGTGTTTTGCAGATACTGCATGGGACTTTGATTCAAGGCATTAGGCTTTTGTTCCAATTTGGGACAACTGGACTCTTTTTGATTGCAGCCGCAATGTCCCTCCATTTCCTATGTGTAAAAACAGAATAAAACTTCCCCCTCCCAAATGGGCCCAATTCCACAAAAATACGCAACGTAATTCGTGTATGCTATTTATTTTCTACATCTTCAGTTTAATTAAACGAAACAGGTATAAAAGAAACACCAAGTGCAAGGTCCTACACCTGGGCTGGGGCAATCAGCAGTTTCAATACAGGATGGAGGATAACGTGATTGAGAGCAGCCCTGCAGAGAAGGACTTGGGTGTGCTGGCTGATGAGAAGTTTGACATGAGCTGGCAATGTGCATTCACAGCCCAGAAGGCCAATCGTGCCTGGGCTGCATCAAGAGAAGCATGGCCAGCAGGGGAGGATTCTCCCCCTCTACTCCTCTCTTGTGAGACCCCACTTAGAGTCGTGTCCAGTTCTGGAATCCCCAACATAAGAAGGATATGGAAGGGTTTGAACAGTTCCAGACGAGCACGAAGATGGTCCGAGGGCTGGAGCACTTCTGCTATGAGCCTGGAGAAGGCTCCAGGGAGACCATAGAGCAGCCTTCCAGTACCTGAAGGAGGCCACAGGGAAGTAGGGGAGGGACTTTTTGCAAGGGCAAGTAGTGATAGGACGACGGGGAACTGCTTTAAACTGGAAGGAGGAAGATTTAGATCAGACATTAGGAAGAAATTCTTCATGATGAGGGTGGTGAGGCCCTGGCACAGGTCGCCCAGGGAGGCTGTGGATGCCCCCTCCCTGGAAGTGTTCAAGGCCAGGTTGGATGGGGCCTGGAGCAGCCTGGTCTGGTGGGAGGTGTTTCTGCTCATGGCAGGGGGGCTGGAGCTGGATGGGCTTTAAGGTCCCTTCCAACTCAAACCATTCCACGATTCTACAGTTCTATGATTCCAGAGTTAACTCCGTGCTGCTGGGGCACAAGGAGCCACCCCGCACCCCGCGCCGGCCCTGGCAGCGGATACCGCCTCGCCGCGCACAGCGCAGCCTCCCCCGGCCCCTCACCTCTTGGGCACCTGGAGAAGGCGCAGCCAGGCCGGGCGCTGCCCGCACCCGCGCTTCGTCTTCCCGTAGCGGATGAGATCCTGGAAGAGATCAGCGGCGGAGACGCCGCCCGGCCGCCGCGCCGGCTCCCGCAGCACAAGCAGCAGCAGCAGCGCCGCTAGGAAGGCGGCGGCCAGCAGCGCCCAGGCAGCGGCCAGCGCGGCCCGCATCGGCCCGGCCCGTCACCGCCCCCGCCCCGCATCTGGGCCCGCCCCGGGCTTCGCATGGCCCCGCCCCGGCCCTCGCATGGCCCGCCCCTCCACGGCGTGACCCCGCCCCCGCCCCTTGCCCGCAAAACCCCGGCATTGCCCCGCCCCGTCCCGCATGGCCCCGCCCCGTCATGGGCCCTCCCCCGGCGTTTTATTCGAATAATATTGTCAGGATTGTCATTACAAGAAAGGAAAGGCTTTCCTTGCCTTTCATTTGCTCTGAGAAATCGTAGAACCACTTGGCTGGAAAACACTTTTGAGACCATTGAGTCCAACCGTACCTGCCCACTACTAAACCAGATCCCTGAGCACCTCATCTGCCCATCTTTTGAATACCTCCAGGGATGGTGACTCAACCCCCTCCCTGGGCAGCTGTTCCTGACAACCCTTTGGTGAAGAGATTTTTCATAATATCTAATCTGAACATCAACTTATTGCAACATGTGGCCAATTCCTCTCATTCTATCTCCTATCACTTGGGAGAAGAGAACAACACGCACCTCGCTACAATCTCCTTTCAGGGATTTGTAGACAGTGATGAGATCTCTCATCAGCCTCCTCTTCTCCAAGCTAAAGAAGCCCAGTTCCCTCAGCCACCACTCATAAGACTCGTTCTCCAGCCCCTTCACCCTTTACCCTTCTCTGGACACGCTCCAGCAACTCAATGACCTTCTTGTAGTGAGTGTCCCAAAACTGAACACAGGATTTGAGGTGTAGCCCCACCAATGATGAGTTCACCGAAAGGATGACTGCCCTGGTCCCGCTGCCCATGCTGTGTCTGACACAGGTCAGGATACCATTGGCCCTCTTGGCCACCGGGGCCACTGCTGGCTCATATTCAGCTGCTGTCAATGATCACCTCCAGGTCCTTCTCTGCCAGGCAGCTCTGCAGTCACTCTTCCCCAAGCCTGTAGTGTTGCAAATGAAGAAGTCAAACCACCTTGACATCAAGGGGAGGGAGTTTCCTCTGACTCCTAGTGAAAAATGTCCTGGCCGTGACCCTCAGGAACACACAGTGATCCAGGTAAAGCCTTCCCTTTGTAAGAGACTTGGCAGGTGTTTAGGTGTTGGTTTATCTGACCAAATATCCCTCAGTCACTTATCTGACTCACTGCCTCCAAATACCAAAAGATATTTCAAACTTCCCACAAAATACGTGAGAGAAGTAATGACATTTAACGTGGACATAGCTATACTGGTTTTTATTAATGCTCTAGGGTAAAGCAAATTTTTAAGTCAGGATTCTGAGGAAAAAATAGTTGGACTCTATTTCCAAGTCTTTGAATACAAAACAACCTAGTTTTATTAGTCTTTAATGCTTCTTCAAACCATCATGAAATCAATAGATTAAACAAGAAAGCAATGGCCACCACCTTGCAACTCATGGAGATTCAGACCTGAAGTACACACAGGTTTTTGACTTCAAGAGGAATTTCTGTTGATAGTGATGTTCTTCCACAACACCTGGTATGACTACTGGGTGGCTACATAGTGGTACCTGTGAAAGTATCTTTAAAGGTATTGATGACTTTTTCCCACATGGGATTGAAATATGTCATAAGAACTTATTGCATCCCAGCCAGCTACCAAACCCATATAGTATTTTTTTTTTGTGTAGATCGGGCTTGATTGAAAGAAAATTTTAAGATGTTACCAGCTGACTTTCCTAAATATAGGTACAAACAATCCCTTAATTGTTGTTACATGTGTGATTGTTTTAATCCTTCCTATAAGTGAATCTCACAAAGTAGCCCATGCTCAGGTGAAGCACTCACAGCATCAAGAACGTTGCTTCGGAAAAAGTTATTTGAGTTCATATTTTCTGTGAAAACACGGGTTGGTAACTCTCCAGTTACATCTGCGTAATGTGTCGTAATAAATAGTATAACGTCAATATAATTTATGCCTTGGTTTGCAGCTCAGTCTAATTTTCCTGTCAATTCAGCGTAACTGAATCCTAAACCTGCTTCAGATATTTCATGGCTAATTGTTTTGGGTAATTGGCAGGAGAGGAAGATACCAGGCAGGTGAGGGGTAGTGGGAGGGAGAAGCAGGCAGTGAGTGGGTAATCCCACAACTGGAGAGAGTGGGGGCCAGGAAAGTGTGTGCCCTTGCAGCACTGAGGAGGAGGGAGGGGTGCTGCCCTCACTGCTCCCCAGCCTCACTCCCCAGGGAGCTCAGGCAGCAGCCACTCTGCCGTGGCCACCCTCGTCCTGGGGAGCTCTCAGGCAGGTGCATATTTCTGCATCCCACACAGCCACGTTTTGAAAGTGCTGCTGTGGTGACTGGTTTGGGCAGAGGAGGCTTTGCGTAAGCAAGGAGCAGCCGCGTCTGCTTTGCGAACAATGACAGCATGGGAGGTCCCCAGGAGAGCCTGCAGGTTACTGCAGTCACGTGCTTCTGCAGGTCCTGACTGGAGGTACCACATCCTCTTGTGATGCACATTCCCTACAGGTGGAGGTTGCTCACCCTTCCAGCATATCTCTCTGAAGCACGGCAGACATATCTCTTTCTTTCCAGCTTCAGCTTCTCTCTCAAATGTGGAGGAGCACTGTAGCCTTGTCTCCACAGGCTGGTTCTTTTATGGCTTTCACAACACAGATAAGGCGAGGAGGGACCAACAATCTGACCCATAAAGAGGATCCTTCCTTTGTCTGAAAAGTAAACTTTTAAAACCTAAAATAACTTTTCTTGGCTATTTTGGTGGCCAGTGTGAATGCCATTTTCACTGAATCAGTGCCTGCTGAGTGCATGGCATGGCTCTGCAGCATGCTGAGCAGGTCCTTGGCTTCCACTGCACCCATGTTATATTTTTCTGTGTGGTTTCGGTGTGTTCATAAAGTGCAGAATAAGGAATTTGGCTGTTACAGTGCCTGTGAGAAGTACAGCTGCAACAGGCAGAGCAGATGCCTTTTAGTATCTATCATTCCTTGGCTGCAGCACTGCTTCCATGTGTGGTTTCCTGTGGGGCAAGTAACAGCCACAGCATGAATGCCATGCTTGCAGACCAGCCCATGGCAGGGACCACGTGCGGCAATCAAGTGTGGTCCAACAATGTTTTGGTGAACACTTGCTCTGCTGTGAAAGGGCTTCAGAGTTCACCCATCAGCAGCTCCCCTCCAGGCTCCACAGTGTCCCTGCAAGTTATCATCACCAGTGAACCATGGGATGTAGGTAGCAGATTTAATGGTGCAAGGAAGATGATGACTTATGTTTATGCACTGACCCTTCCTTTGCTTGTAGATGCTTGTTCTCTTCCCACTGTAATGCAAAGCAGTTTCAAGTTACACAGGCAGATGCGGTAATGGCTTTCCCACTTTTTAGGCGAATACTTTCCTCTAGATGGCACCAGTACTCTTCGGTTCCCGCAAAGCCTGCCTTGCATTGGGCTTCGCTCCCGTTGCCTGGGACGGTCAGGCGGGTCCAACAGCATCCTTCGAGCATCCTTCAGGCATCCTTCCACCAGCAGGGCTCTCGCCTCGCAGTCCCTGCTGGCATTAGCTGTTTGTAGCATTAGATATATCGTTGGCATTTGCGGACTCTTTAATTTGACAACGGCAAACCTTTGTGGTTGCATGTTAGCTTTTCATGGCAAATATTGTTTTCCTCAGCTCTGTGACGCATATTCCATCTTGATGGGTGGAGTTCAACTTATCTAACTTTACCCATCTAAAAATTAGGCATCTAGCTGAAAATATTTACGTGGGTTCTTAATATAACCAATGGAGACAGGTATCTCCCAAGTGCTGATTTTTATCTTCCTAAACACAGAAGTCTCAACTGCTGAGCTGAATTATTCCCCCTGCTGAAGACCCTCCTGATGGAAAGAGAATCTTAAAGGATTCAGAATAAAACTGAGTATAATTTATCCTCCTGGACCTCGGGTTTGGTTGATGAGTGTCATGCAAAAAAAGCTTTCACCTTGATAAAAAAGAAGCATTTTTTTAAATTTTTTTTTTTCACAAAGGGCTGGGACATGCAAGAGAATTGTCTAGAAATGTAACTGCTTTGTGTTTCCTGCCTGTTAAAGGAGACCTGCCAGGACAGTTTACAGGCTGCTGTGAGACATCACTTGTAACAAAACTTTTTCACCAAGGAGAATGAAGAGACTGAAAAGATGCTGTGCAGGAGGTGGGAAGGAGGGTCAAGATACTAAATGGGGGGTTGGCTGAACCATACCAAAAATGCTGGAGAGATCAAATGACAGCTCCTATTTATGTATCACAGAGCTGGACTTGTGTGGGCCACTGTAGACCTTAATGTCTGATGGTGCTTCGTGAAACGCCTGTAGGGATAAGAGAACAAAGGTCTACTTCAGAGATTTCCAGCTCAGACCATTGTATTTTTCAAAGAAATTTGTCTACATGAGGGACAAAAGTCAGCATTACTGGCTAGCCCATATCAGATTTCACTGCAGCTCCAGACTTAATGGACTGTTTTTTTTGTAGTGATTTTGGTTTATTTTTTTAATTCATAAGGGAGAATAGGGAAATTACTCAGTCCCTCAGATACTGTTTGCTGGTTGCTTTGCTCATGTTTCTTCCCAACAAAAATTTTAATTTGCTAATGAAGCCCAAAATTTTTGTGAGTAAAATAACTACAGCTGGGTATCTCTGTAATCTCTGTGAGACAGATTCTATTTGAATTTAGCACAAGGGCATCCTTGAAAGTACGAATCAAGGTCACTGTCTTTCAGATCTTTATGAACATACTTAAAGCTAATATAGATGAGGACCCTAAAATTTAGATACTCAGCTATGGGACAAAATCATCTATGTTTATTAAGTTGGTTGGTGCCACGGGGTCTAGGAACTTCAATTAATAAAATATCCTTGATTCCGTTAATAAGCATAATGGAGTAATGTCACCCATTTCTGTGTTTTGTGGGAAAGTAAACCAAGAAATCCAACTGATTGCTATGTTTTGAAGGTTAAAATAGTAGCCTGTGCTCTACTGGTTTTAATAATTCAAAGATAATTCCAAGGTACTGGGGCACAAAAGAAAAGTACTTAGGGATGGGACAAACTTGCACTGAAATGTACTTCCTACCATTCAAAGATCACTACGTGCCCTTGGCTTTCAAATTAAAAAATGTATTTCCACTGGCTGATAGAAAGCAGAATCACTCTCTGATAAGACGAGAGCTCCTGTGCAGGATTGGTGCTGTGCTCCTGGGATAAACACTGTTGTATTTGCATTGCTCTTAATATGTAATTCATACATATGGATCGGTAGACTTCAGGGTTTGACTTCTACATCTCTTCAAGCCGTGATACGAGGCTATACTATTCAGCTATATTATTTGCTGAGTTTTCACTGATTGCAGTACATTTTCAACATAGTCATCTTGGAATCTGAGATAGTTTGGGATGTTACCTTGGGAATAAAAGCAGCTTATTATGGTTCGTATGATATGATATTTATCACAAGCTGATCATGTGCTGTGAAGGCTAAGTTGTTGTTTGCTATATGCACCTGCATTCCGATTTTTAAAAAACTATCATTATCTAAGGAAGTCTGTAAGGGAAAAAAACTACCTAAAGCTCATAATTATAACTTGAATAGTTTTGATTTGCAGAATAGCTTATTGAAAAATAAATGTGCTTTTACTTAAGGTTATCGGTAAGTTGTGTTTAAAATGAGAGCAGGGAAGATGACTTAAAATTCTCAGGGATGAATCATTAATACTTTCTTTGTCAGAAGGCAGTGGTCCATGATACAAAACCTAGGGCTTGGCAGGAGCAGAATTTAGACCCTTAATAGTCTGAATAATTGTCTGACTCTGTACCAAAATCCTCAAAGGATCTATGGAAGACATACTTACCTGTGTCTGTCTTCTACTTATTGTTTTATATTATTTTAGAGACATGCCAGATCCTATTTGCTTGCAGTATGATTAGGGTTTTCTGGGAACAGGCAGGCTGCATTCAGGCACAGATTCAAAAATGAAGGTTTTTCTCTGAGAGTCCTGTTGAAACTTTCAGACTCAAATACAAGAGTTGAGAGTTCAGGGGCACCGACTGCCTGCCAGAGGAGAAAGACCAGTGTTGATAAAAGCCATGAAGGGCAGTTAGTTTTAACAGGGCTATCAGCTGAAGGGGAAAAGCTCTAAGTAAACTTGGCAGGCAATGAGAAATATAATTGCAATATATACGACTTACAGTTGGGAAGGGTTAACATTTTCTCAAGGAAACAAAGACTGTTGTGGCTTTATGCATTCTGTGGAAATGGTTGGCATTAGTGGCCCTTTCCTATGCTCTATGGGACTGTGAACAGAAAGTATTATAATGCTGGTAATTGTTTTCCAAGAATCACCTGGGAAACACAAGGAAGTCTGGGGCATAACTGCTGTTCTCTGGAGCTGTATAAGTTGTTCCAGGAAGATAAAAGTTGCTTTAAAATTACCTGAAGAGAAAGACTGCCGACACCACGTCTTGTGGACCATTCTGTGGCTCCTTTCCATCTTGACATTGCTTTTCAGAGGATCATCCAAACTCCAGCGCATCCAAGCTGTAATGTGTGTGGGCATGACCCACAGCTTATTCAACTTAAACAGCTTGGCAAGACTCTATAGTAGCATATGGTCCATAGAGGTCATGAAGAGCACATTTCAGGCAGTTGCTGTTCTGCTGTTTATTAGCTGACTCATTTACAGCAGGACTGAAAACCATCATTTGTTTTCCCAAAATGTGTTAGAATTGTATAATCATAGAATTGTTAAGGTTGGAAAAGACTTCTAAGATCAAGTGCAACCATTAATGCAATACTACCCTGCCTACCAAATCATGTCCTGAAACACCACGTCTGCATGTTTTTTGAACACCTCTAGGGATGGAGACTCCACTCCTTCCCTGGGCAGTCTGTTCCAATGCTTCACTACTCTTTCCGTAAAGAAATATTTCCTAATAGCCAATCTAAATCTCCTCTGGCAGAACTTGAAACCATTTCTTCTTGTCCTATCACTTGTTACTTGGGAGAAGAGACCAGCATCCACCTGGCTACAACCTCCTTTTAAGTAGTTGTAGAAAGCAATAAGGTCTCCCGTCAACCTCCTCTTCTCTAGGCTAAACAACCCCAGCTCCTTCAGCTGCCTCTCATAAGACTTGTGCTCCAGACCCTTCATCAGCCTCACTGCCCTTCTCTGGACACACTTCAGCAGCTCAATGTCTTTCTTGTATCGAGAGGCCCAAAACTAAACACAAGTTTCGAGGTATGGCCTCACCAGCACTGAATATAAGGGCACGACCACTTCCTTTCTCCTGCTGGCCACGCTCTTTCTGATACAGGCCAAGATGCCATTGGCCTTCTTGGCCACCTGGCCACTGCTGGCTCATCTTCAGCCACTGTCGACCAGCACCCCCAGGTCCTTCTCTGACAGGCAGTTTTCCAGCCACACTTCCCTAAGCCTGTAGTATTGTACAGGGTTGATGTGACCAAAGCGCACAATTCGGCTCTTGGCCTTGTTCAATCTCATACAATAGGCCTCTGTCCATCAATTGAGCCTGTCTAGGTACCTCTGCAGAACCTTCCTGCCCTTGAGAAGATCAACACTGCCACCCAATCTGGTGTCATCTACAAACTTACTGAAGGAAGGGAGCACTCATTCCCCTCTTCCAGATCATTGATAAAGATATTAAACAAGACTGGTTCCAACACTGAGCCCTGGGGAACACCACTTGTGTTGTAGGATAATATTGGCTGTAATTTTGCTCTTTATTATGTAGAATCTGTGTTCTGACTCCGAGATTTCATCTCAGATGCAGAAAAAAACAGGGGAAAAAATACTCATGCTTTGGTGTTCCTAGATATAGGTAGATTTAAGATGTGACTGTGGATCTGTCTCTTTTCAAATATCCATATCACCCCAGTTGGAAAGAAGCAAGTCCTGATTTTCTATTGCAGTTTGGTGAATATAGAGAATTTTGAATGCAACTGAGTTAATTTTAGATACCCAGTCTATACATGAAAACCTGTACCAGAACATTTGAAGAACATCACCTGCATTTATCGTGGACTATGTGAATGCTATTACTCAGTAGCAGAAGCACCCTTTCAACTCAGTTTCATCCAGAGTGGGTACCTCTGCCTTGGCATAGAAGGATAAAGAAAGTGCCTGGCAAGGCAAATGGTAGCATTGAAGATGCCAGACTATTGCCATATTCCAGAATGCAGATGTGTATTTTTTCCATACGTTGTCAGTGTTCTGCTGAGTTGTGCCATATCATGAAGACATAGGCTTAATTCATCTATCTGCTCATACTCACCAGTGAGTCTGCCTTGGGAAAGATACAGCAGCTTAATGAACCCTTACTGTCCATGACCTTTGACTGGAAAGAGATTCAGGTTTTCAACTACTAAGTGCAGTTAACAGCTGTAAAAACAGCTGTAGAAAATCATTGTGTTGCTAAAACGAAACATGTCACAGGGGAAATGAAAGCTGTTTATGAAAATTCATTTTCCCCATTTATTATTATTGTATAAATATCATTCTGGAAAATTAACTCTTCCTGATTATCTCAGTGCAATATCGGGAAGATAATTTAACATCTTTGTTTTCTTATTAATACAAGTATTCACACATCACTATAAAGGGAAAAAACATGATAACAGAGATAGCACTTAAGGTCTGTGCTAACAGTACATGATTTGTGCTTCAAACTGCTAAGTATCTTAGCAGGACTTGATCCTGACTACCTGTGAGCTCAAGATTTCACTCTGATGTTGGAAATTAGACAAACTAGTGCTGGCTTTGCAATATTTCCAAATGAAGGTGCAAGAGAATGTGATTTTATTAAAAGGAAAATAATTTTATCTGTAGCTTTTTGGTTGCAAATCTCAGTCTAGTACTGAATTAAACCAGGAGGGGAAAGGGAGTCGGCTAACTTTAGCTTTCACATCTTCTTTTATTCTGGCAAACCCTTACTTTGCTGTGTACTTCTTCCCTTGCTGGTATATGCTTTATTTTATATACTTCTTTTTGCCAGTTGTTTGATTAATTTTTATTTTGACTTCCTTTCTAAAAGATTTTTTGTAGTAACAGGTGTTGAAAGGAATTTTTTTTCCCCAGTGTGCTTGCTGACAAAAAATCACGAGTAAATATTTATAAGGAAAGCTTTACATTTGTAGTTTTCTCAATAAATATTTATTAGAGGCTTAACACTACAAACTCCTTTAGAATTGTGATAAATATTGAGTACAGCCAAGAGAAAAACAGTGCCTGAAGAGCACTGCATGCTGTAAGCAGGTTTAGATGGAGCTATCAGTGATGAATATCTGGTGATTTTTAGGTAGGAGAACTGAGCTTTCCTAACCTACCAGATCTGTCATATTCATGACGGCTCAGGATTAGCTCCTAAATCAGAGGCACAGAATTAAGAGGCAAATCTTTTAAGCAGCCATACTAGGGGAGCTGGGGGTTAACACCAGTTTTAAAGTACTATTAAAACCACGCTGCGTCTTCTCCCAGTGGAAAGAGTCACCTTGTTTTGATAGCCATGTGGGAAAACAGAAGAGCTTTTTGTGATACAGCTAGGCAAGCATGCTGGTAACCCATTTCATTCATGATGTGCATACAGCTAGGCAAAATAATTTAAAAAAAAAAGTCTAGAATTGGTAAAAACAAATAAAACATTATCTGTAAGTTAGTTACTTGTAGTGTCTTACCTACAGATTTGCACTGACACAGGCTACTCTGTTGCTTTCTGAGCTAGAGGCTAGTAAAATCATAGAATCAGAGAACTGTAGAATAGATTGGGTTGGAAGGGTCCTGAAAGCCCATCCAGCTCTAGCCCCCTGCCATGGGCAGGGACACCTCCCACCAGACCAGGCTGCTCAAGGCCCCATCCAACCTGGCCTTGAACACCTCCAGGGAGGGGGCAGCCACACCTTCCCTGGGCAAACTGTGTCAGTGTCTCACCACCCTCATTGTGAAGAATTTCTTCCTAATGTCTAATGTAAATCTTCCCCCTTCCAATTTAAAGCCATTCCCTCTCATCTTTTTGCTACTTGTCCTTGTAAAAAGTCCCTCTCCAGATTTCTTGTAGGTCCCCTTCAGGTACTGGAAGGCCACTATGAGGTGTCCCAGAATCCTTCTCTTCTCCAGGCAGAACAACCCCAACTCTCTCAGCCTGTCCTCATAGCAGAGATGCTCCAGCCCTCTGATCATCTTCATAGTCCTCCTCTGAACCTGCTCCAACTGTTCCATATCCTTCTTATGTTGGAGATTGCAGAACTGGACACGATACTCCACGGTATGAGCAGTTAGATATTATTGAGTCATGTGGGGTGCCTTCTGGTAAATAAACTCAGCCCTCGTATTCAGACACTGCCAGCAGCTTTGGCTAACGTCACAATGTAGTTGCCAGATTCATTGTGTATGTTCAGCAGTAGACACAGCAGTTAATAAATATTCTTATTGTCCAGACTCAGAACAAAGCTGAGGTCATGCAAGGCTGGCACTTTTACCTAGGAGGAGATGCAAGCTGCACTCTCCAGACTGTTGATTTTTCCGCTGTTTTAATGAAATCTTACCCCAATGAGCTTTAAATCCCTTGGAATGAGATCAATGTGATGAGTGTCAGAGCAATAGGGATGTGTTGCTCACATGTGCCTCTGCCCTTCATGGCAGGAGCACAGAGAAATGCACTGCCTCTGTTGTACCTATAGTTGTGTTATGCTTTACATGTGAAATATTATTCCTACTGAAATCATACCCAGACCTGAAGTAGTTAAAGGAAGAAAAAAAAAAGAGAATATTAAACCAGAAGCAATTTGGAATGGTATGTAAATGATTTAGATTTTTCCTTCCAGCCACGCAGCCCATAGATGCAAGAGGAAATATAGCCAAGGTAGGAACACAGAACCTTCTAGGGTGGCTTGTTTGAGCCAACATTCAGGGTAAACAGAGCACAGGCCAATGAGTAATAAAGACCTCTCCTGCAATGCCAGTCCCTTACACCATTTCAGAAAGGTGCAAGTGACCCCATCTCCTGATGTCCCTTACAGGATCTTGGGGACAGGAGCGCTGGATGTCACGTGGGATGGGTCTGTGCCTGGTGAGCTGGCCTGGTGAGGTGCATGAATACTGTTGGCCAAGAGGACAGACCGTGGCACGTCACAGCTGTAACGGGGCAAGAGTGATTCTCCCTGAGCCTTCAAATTCAGTTATCTTACAGCTGACTTAGGTCTTATTTCATGAGCCTCTCCCTATTCAACAAAGGATTAAACCCAAGCTTAAGAGGCTTTGCTGAGCAGGGATAGAGCTAAGCTCAGGACCTTTCTGATATTTATTATCATGATAGTTAGAAGTCTGGCTGTCGTGAGCAGCATAAGAACTGTGAAAGCCTGCTGAGTGACTGACCTGCCTCTCATTACTCCAGCATTTTGACGGGACCATCTGTGCAACACTCACA
Organism: Dromococcyx pavoninus; assembly: GCA_033558185.1. Taxonomy (NCBI): domain Eukaryota; kingdom Metazoa; phylum Chordata; class Aves; order Cuculiformes; family Neomorphidae; genus Dromococcyx; species Dromococcyx pavoninus. The sequence continues at coordinate 507,532 of JAUMJL010000557.1, forward strand.
CTGAGTCCTTCTGCTCGCCCTCTGCCCTTGCCTGACCTGGTGTGTGTGGGGCAATGGCACTTGCTTCCTCCTCACCTCTGGAAAAAATGATTTTAATGGTATCTCTTCTGCCTACTGGTTCTGAGTGGTCAGAGGGTCTGGTGGAAACCTCTGGATTCGGCATTTCCTACCAGGCCCCACCCTTTTGGTCTAGTTCAACTCCCAGCCTGCTCATTGATCTCCTCTGAAAATCCAACCTGGTTGAGAAAACTTCTAACATCTAACTAACTTCTAACTTTTAGCGTCTAACTTCTAGTTTTTCATTTTACCGCAATCCTAAGAGTTTTAGCCTGCTGTTCTGTCTAATAAACCCCCTAATGGAAACTACAGCCTCCAACTTGTTTGAGGGCTTCAGGAAAAGGATAATTTCCAGTGATGTCCGTGCTGGAGTGAAGTCTGTGCTGGAAAGTCAGCTTTGCTGTTCATCACACCTAAAAATGCTATGACAGTGAGTGTTTTTCTCTGTTTGGTTCCTTCCTTTTATCTGCGTGCAGCACTTGTTTCCACTTACGTCTACAGAGACTTGGAAAGTGATCTGTTGAATTTGAAGAGGCTGCTTAGGAGGAAATGAAAATAACTCTAAGTAGCCCTCTGTTACTTCCTCAAGTCTTTCTGTGACTAGTACTAAGCTGTTATGATACAGGATTTTTGAGATGCCAGGGAGGAAAAACAAAGGGGTTTCAGTGCAGTGCTAGATTTTCCACCCTGGGGTTTTGGATTCCTGTTTGTGGGACCTGTACAGAGCTATCCCACTGCTGCCCACCAGCAGCGCCGAGCCCTTGCACAGCAGGGACTGGCTCCTTACACCTCACCTTCCAGAAGCTCCAGTCTCCTCTCTACATGCTCCCAGAGAAACAAAAGGGGATTCTTTCTGCATTTCTCATTGGAAGTGAAGAGCAGGCATAAACCTTAACCAGAAATACCACTGCTTCTTACTTGCCTCCCTTCTTCCTGCTTTGGAAATCTGATGGGGGTGGTGGGTCTTGCAGCCAGCCTGGCCTGTGTGGGAGGACAGTGGGACTAGTTTGAACACGCTGCTGATGAAGAGCCAATAAATTCTGCTACTATAGCTTTTTAAAAAATATTGAACTGTATTTTGTGTCTTTCCTGTGCAAAAATCTCCCTCTCTGTTTCTCTCCATCTCTTTCTTTTTTTTTTTTTACAGAAAAAGCATGCAGGAAATGTTTTGGAAGGGAGAGTCAAGAGACTTAAGTCTGGAATTTTTATATACACCACAAACTTAAATGTGTGGTTCAAGCTGATAAACTTACCACACCTCTTTCTGTTTTCTTTATGGTCTTATTACAAATATCTGGCTTGAAACCCAGATTTATGGTGTGAACAAAAGAAGTATAGACTATAGAGACATGAAAAGATAATTCTCAGGAGGGAACATAAAAGAGTTTGTTCAACTTTTAAACTGTTTCTTAATGAAACAAAATAACAAAAAAAGCCATAACATGATTATTTTTCTTGAATGTTCATGTTTAAATAAGCTGGTGAACAGTAGTGATGTCGTACATAAAATATCACCTCTATTGTTCAATGCCTGAGTCGAAATTGCCTATAGAATTCAGTCCAGAGGTTCTTGTAGCATCACAATTTGCATTGCTCTCAGCTGGGGGCTTGTACAGAAAAAGTAACAGCAAGCAGAGAGCACTGAATCTGTATTTTGAACCTAGGGCCTGCCAAAATTTCCCCATGGTGTTTCTAGGAGAACTTTTTTGAATTCACTACAAGTGGAATGTTTGATGAAAATATATACATTTCCATGATATTTAATTGAGAAAAGAATAAATAGAGAATTTCTGGTTTTACTGTTTCCTTATATGGTATATTAAATAATTCTAATCAAAACTAGTCTTTGTGACTCCAGTTTTGACAGTGCCATGGACTCTGAAGGTGCTGTGAGCATGCAGACCCCCTTCTTCCCCAGCAGAGATGTTAGACTTCCATGAAAGTTTAACTTGGAACAGCTTTTAGGAAATAGGACATTTACTCTTCACTTATCAATTTTCAATGGTGGGCAATTCCCACAGGCTTTGGTAAGTTGTTCCAGTGATCTTCGCAGACAAAGAGCTTGCACTTCATTTCTAGTCTGAATTGATGTGACTTCAGCTTCTCACTCTATGGACTTTTTATACCTTGATCTCCTATAGATTTAAAAATACATCTTGTAGACTCAACACAAGTGCGTGCACCTACAGTCAAATTATTCCTGTTCATATGTGTTAATTTAGATGAGAACCATCACTTGTGTCTGCCCATGAAAGACATACTTCCTTCATGGGTATTTTTTGAATATTCTGCAATAGAGCAGGGTTGATTTCAAGCACCAGAATGAATTCCATGTTCTGGCAGCAATTTCACCCGTGCCAGATAGAGTAGAAATCTAACTTTCCTAGTCAATTTATATTATATGACCAAGAATTTCAAATGCCATCATATTTGAATAGGAGTTCATGCTTAAATGATTATCAACCAGTACCTCCTTAATATCCAAATACATGTTAGTTTGTATAGGGAAATATGCTCATTTGCTCCACCTGATTATTTGATAGTTGAATTGAAACCTCAAAAATTTTGCATGTCCATGACATATCACTAAAAATTTGTGAGGGTAATTTTGTGAGGTCAGTGGGTTTCTACTGCGTTTGCAAATGACTGGATTATGCCCTAGGTCCACTTCTAGGTTTTGATCAATGTGTCTTCGCCTAGAATGAAGCTCTTTTGCCTTTGAAACGGGGAATTTTGGGAAGTCATATAAGACACAGACTCAAGATACCATTTTTTTAAAAAAAGTATGTCCTGTGTCTGTGTAATTCAGTAATTCATTTGCCCAGATAAATAAATAAGGATTTGCTTTCCACTTGGGAACTAGAAGATCTTGGATGAGAAACTTAACTGTGGGTTTAGTCTGTTCTCATATCACTGGTAAGTGAGAGTTATTGACCTTTAATTGTTATTTGGTGTCCCTTGAGTCTCCTACTACAGGTATCCACACCATGGTACTTCTACCACAGCTGTTCTCCCCAGGCATGTTTCCTAAAGTCTAAGTAGATGTTCCAAGGCCAAAATGACTGCAGAGACAGACCTGCCCGTTCAGCCCCATCAGCATGCTACTCAGAGAAAGAAATGAGGCACCTCAACAGGTGGGGAATTCATGATGCTCCTGCACAAGTTGTCATTTACCTGTGGCTAAACAAGATATTTGCTCCTGACCCTTTGAAGAACACTGAATTAACCTAAAAGAAAATCAGGTCTCAATCCAAATATAAACAGATTATCTCTGGGCCCCAGTAAATGAGATGATTGCTGTGAAGAATTATGTAATTCTCAAATGTGACCTCCTGTCAGTGCAAACCTTCGAGAGCAGTCTCATCTTTACGGGGATCTGCTCCAAGATTTAAAGCATCTATGGCTCTGTGGTTTTGTCACAGACACATAGTAAATGTGTCTAAACACAGCTACTGTGAATGTCTGGAAGTTACCAGTTAAGACAGAAGCAGCTAATTGAATACAGCACCAGCAGGCATAATAATGTGCATTAATTTTAATGTTATGTGAAAGATCTAATATTCAAGTGACTAGATTGCTATTAATTGTATTGCTTAATCTAAAAATGCAAAAATAAATAATTACTAAAATTTATATGTTAATTCAGCTCAAATGAAGTGATCAAAACTAGAAGGGGAAAATGAAAACAAAACATCACCAAATTATTTCACTCTTTTTTTTTTTGTAAACAAGATCTTTCGGTGATGCAGCTGCTGTTTGACTAAAAACAAACATTGATAATTACAATGTATTATGAGTCAACCAAGTATTTTCCATTGGAACAATGATTTTCACTTAGCAAGTTAATGTTGACAGAAAAAGACCAAAGGCATCCTTGTGGCTTTACCAGCATGTCATAACAAAATGAAGGCTTAACCTGTTTCTGAAGGATTGACTTTCAAGCAGGAAACTGGGCTATTTTGGAAACTTAGCTAATGACACTGTTATTTTTTCTCCTGAGTGATAAGGTTGATGGATACATACCACTTGTATTTTGCTTAATCCCTTTTCTCCCATGCTCAGGACTATCACTTACACCGCAGAGCTGGTCAATCAATGTATATTAGTATCTAGCTCTACTGACAAATACTCTTGCTCTGTCATTTGCAGATGTAAATTTATTTCGACAGAATTATCTTATGCAGAGTATTCTTTGGAGAACTGTAAGGACTAAAATTTTCAGAGGGACCTAAGAGAATTCAGTGTCCACCTATTAGTGTAATCCCAGGGGTACCAAGTGCTTGAATACCCCAGGAGTCCTGGAAAACCCAGCCACAGGCTGGGATCTTCTTTATGCTCCAGAATAATGTCATGGTACATCTAATGTGATAAACTAAGTTTCTATAAAATGTGAATACGTAAAGAGCAATAAATATGCAGATTTATGAGATTCAGAAAGAGCACCAGTAACAGCAGCTACCACAGGTGTTCAAACAGTCAATTATTTTCACTGAGGTGAACATTTCCAAGCTCCCCAAAATAAATTATTACAACAAGCACACAAGTAAAGGATTGGATTATAGAGCTCGGCAACATCAGTGTTTGGTTTCCTTATAGAATTTAAAATGTTTTAACTGATGGTGAAGAGTTCCCAGTTGAAGACAAGAGATGCTCAATAAAAACATGATTTTGCCATCGCCCGACACTTCTGCAGGGTCATGAGGGCAGATAAACAACTTCCTGCAGCTGTGGCTACATCTGGCACACGACTGAGGCAGAGAGCGTGCTTCACAAAGATAAACATATCAGGTTGTATCTCTATAGTCTCCTACACTTCTGGATAAAGCTTGGGGAACTGAACTTGGCCCTGCAGTGCCAGCAGTAATTAATATCTGAAGCTGCTTTGCTGCTAATTAATCAAAGCAGCCTTGGAGTGAATTTAAAACCACTCCACTCCAGTAATGTATGGTGACTGCAAGTAGCTTGGTGCCACTGTGCTGCTCCTGAAGCCCCAGTGGTATTTCTCACCTGGAATCCATGGCTGCCATCAATCTGCCAGTGAGGTGCTTCAGGGGCTGCTTCTGTGTTCATATAACACATTTGCTTAGTAATTTTAGAAGACAATCTCTCTTTGGATAGCTTAAATTCAGCAAAATTGGTTGGTGGCTTATTTCTGGCATATTTTCACTCAGGTGGTTATTTTTTTCCTCAAACAAAGGCTGTCGTGGTGCTTTTGGGTGTGGGGCAGGATAGTTTTTGTTTGCTAGCTAAAATCAATAAATTATTCTCCCCTGACCCCAGGTTGAAACATTTAGACATATGCAATGAAACAAGGAAATTTAGCTTTAAACCTGAATGGTTGTACCAAAAAGGAATTAGTTAAATTTTGTATCATTTTTGTGTTTGGAGAGTGGAATTGCATTGCACAGCTGGAGAGGCAGTTCCCTTGTAGCCCCTTTGACGAATTGTATCTGGGTGCCTCTGCAGGTTTCTGGAGGAAGATCCAGTCCTCATGGAAAGGTGCCTTCCTCTCTCCCTGGACTGTCCCAGAAACCCAGGTGCCCCCAGGGGCAATCCAGACACTCTTCTGAGGGGCTAGAGAGGAGCAGGCCACCCACTCCTCTGCTGGGCACCCTGTGAAGGGTATCTCCGAGGGAAAGGCAGGCAGTGCCCAGAATTTGTTATGATTTTGGATTTTGGTTCAATGGGAGCTATATCGGTGCAGTCAGATCTCTTGCCCATGACTGGGAGCCGCAACTCTCTGAGCTTGGAGGAGCCCCTGAAAAGTGCCTCACGAGCTCCGTGCGAGAGGTCTTTGGAGAGCCTGCGTCCCAAGCAGTGCCAGGACAAGTCTATCCATAACACACCACACCTCAGTGAGTGCAACGCTGTGGAGGCACCGGGCAGGCACAGAGCTCCTGAGGCAACCTTCGCCCACCTTCTGTTCCAGGGACCACTCGGACAGCAGGTAGCGATGGAAGGATCACTTTTGTACCTCTTGTACCAGCCAGAACCTCATCACAAGGAGCTTCGCTCCTCAAGGGGAGATGCAAAATTCCTACTCAGCCCTTAGCTTGGCAGCTTGCACTGAGAAATAGCTATTTGGTTGCATAGCTATGTTGGTAGGAGCACTGTTTCCATGCTTGATTATTTGTTGGGAAATTGCTAGCCCTGTTGCTTATAGATGCTTACAATATCTTCCATGAGAAAACTGAAGTTGCTAGAGTTTTATCCTATCTGGAAAAAAACCATGGGTTTGGCTGAATTTAATTCAGTTTAGCAAATATAGAACCAAAAGTAATGAGTAATAAAACATCTCTTTTCTTTGTTAAAACCCCAGTTCCGTAGGAGGCCGTGTCAGGTAAGTGTTTGTCCACACTTCCACACATCACAGGGGGAGTTGTAGCAGCTGACAAGCCATTTGATGTTGTGTTTCTGCCCCACTTCCTGGCAGACACCTCTCAGAGATGACAAGGGAGTATCATTTTTACATGACGGTGTTTCTACCAAACTGCTGATAGGGCCCTTCACAAGATCACAGAAGGGTCCGTATCATCTGATTAGCATTTAGAGAAGCTGATCAGCCGGGAGGGAACCACAGGAGCCCAGAGACTGCCACCCTCAAGGGCTGAGAGAGGAAAGACTCAATCAGTGGTTGATAAGGCTTAGCAATGATAAATCACAAACAAAACTCCAGGCTTAGGAATTCACAACACAATCTGTCATGAATTTCCTTCCCTTCCCTCCCCAATATCTGATGAGAATTTGCCTGTTAAAATGGTTTCTGGCAGTACAAGAAACCAAGTCAGTGAGAATTGCTGAGCTGTGCCTGGCTTTTGTTAGTTTTCTTAGTACTCTGTTGGTTTTTTGTAACTATATCTTTGTGTATATATGCCTCTGGGTATATTCATGCTAATTTGACTGCTAGCAGGTGATAGCATGAGGAATTTTAGAGTTCAAGGATTTTTTTTGCAATATTAGTGAAAAAACCTCGTGAAAAATACTTAGTACCAGATGATCAACAGTTTGAGAGAGGGAGATTTGAAACCTGCCTAGGAGTCCCAGTTCCTCACTGAGGCAGTCTGCAAAATCCTTTAAAAATTCATTTTAGAATTGACTTCAACTGGAAAGACCTTCTCTATCATAGAATCTTACGGCTGGAAAAGACCTCTGAGATCACCGAGTCCAACCGCACCCATCATCCGCTAAACCACGTCCCTTAAAAACTCATCTATCCTTTTTTTTAAATACCTCCAGGGATGGTGACTCAATCCCCTCCCTGGGCAGCTGTGCCAGTGCCTGACCACCCTTTCAGTAAAGAAATTCTTCCTATAGGAGGGTCTGACTTGTCCTGCCTGCTGGAAGAGTGCTCTCTGCATCAGATTTCCCACCAGTTCTGAGAGGCTGTAACACCTTTGTCTGCCAGCTGTATGTCCATATATTATATAGGTATGATGATGTAGGCTGATGCATGAGCTGGAGATAGGTCTTCCCACTCTGTGCTTATGGAGGAGAAGAAGAACTGTGGAGTTAGTGTGATGGGACAAGATGTTTACAGAACCAACACGCCAGCACTCAGCTGCTGTGAATGATGACGTTGTTATCGGTCTGTTTGGGACTCGTCTCATTCCCCTTGTTAACAAACCAGTCGATGAAAACAGAAGATGCAGAGATCTTCAGGTCTCCCTTTGCCTAAGTATGGTATAAATAGGACTTGGCAGAGTTTTTCCCCTGATTATAGCACTTACAGTCACATGTGTGTGTTCTCTCTCTCACTTTTAGGGTACAGGGAGCCAGGGTAGAAGCAGGCCTGTTAAATCTCTGTCTCTGGGCACAGGATTCCCTGTGGACTGGGAATCCCTTCACTAGCACCTTTTCCATGCTGCCCCTTACGTGAAGGATGGAGGCACAAGTGGTATAAGTCATCTTTCATACAAACCAGTTTCCTCCCTCTCTTTAGAGAGGCTCCAGGTGAGCAAAGCATGCATGAGTGATTTGCCTCACAGCTGCAGACTGTGGCCCCTCGTTTCATAGACACCTGAACATGTGGGTTCAGAGGATGGGGTCAAAGAATCCACATCTACCCAGTTAAGAATTTAAAAATAAGAAAAAACAAAAGACTGTTTGAATGGATTGAGTGCGGAGGAAAACAATACAGGTTTGAGGGGTAGTGATGGCAAAAAAATTGCCAGAGACAACAAAAGAGCAGGAAAGAAGAATAGAAGGTATTTGGAGAAAAATCCACTGTGCTAATGATAGAGAAACTGCACATATGCTGCTGCCTAGTTTGAGAGATAGATGGTAGGAGCTGCACTGAGCCTCTCACAGAACTGTGCTGTAAAAACACAGTAAAATACTGGCTGGTGCACCTGCGATGAAACCTGTGGCTGTTAATGGAAGTACCACAGTGATTTTCCTCTTCCCCCATAACAGGGATATTTTGGGGCAGTGCTGCAATTGTTTGCTGCAGCAGCTGATAGGCTGAGCTGGAAAAAATATAAATGTTCTTTCCAAACTGAGGAGGGAGAGAAACCTGTTACCAGAGGTGGAACACAGAGGAACTAATTTTATTTTTTACCTTGGTAAAAATAATGTATTGCACAACAGTGACAGCCTGCTTTTTACATCTGTAACAATTCTTGCCCTGTGAGAGCAGCAGGATTCCTCCAAGGGTTGCCCAAGTATGTAGAAACGCTGACGCTAGCCTGATGCTTGTGCTAACAACATGCACTGCTTACTCTTATTAGACAATAACACATACCCTGGGGTGTCTGCTGGCTTTTGATTAAGCTCCCTGGGATTCCGGCTTTGTAGATTGGCCCTTGTAAATGCAGAGGCAGAAGAAAGATGCCATTGCCTCTGCTCCAAGGGTGGTACAAGCACCTCTCCTGGCAGGAAGCATTCAGATGCCCTTGATGACAATGGGCAAACATACAGTGTTTTTGTTTATTTTCTCATAAAGTGCTGATGAACAAATGAGGCAGAGACATTAAGAAGCTCACGCTGTGAGGAGAGATTTGAGTTTATCAGCTGCTTCTTGGCAGGGTAAATCTTACATACAGTGAGAATATAAAGCGATCCCTCCCTGAGGGTGAGAGGTTTATTTCATAAATAAAAGAGGAGGAGTGCTCTCCCTAGAGAATTGCTCTTTTCTTGAGAAGTTTGAATAATACTGCTTATTTTCTCTGACCTTCTTTGGTGTAACATGATCGTGAAGCACATCACAGCTAGTCAGTCTTTAATGAGGGGCAGTAGAGGATAACAGGAGACAGCTATGGATAAAGCACAGCCTAGGAAATACTAAGGAAGATCTTGACGAATAGGCTAAACTCTGCTGTTAAACTCTGTTCATTTGATGGCCTAAGCCCTATGATGAAAAGTGCTGTTCAAAACTCAGGCTGGTATCGGCTTTCTCTGAAGTCATCACAAATGACTCAAAATACTACATACAGAACCCTGCCCAATTAAAAACGGGCCGTAATGACCCAGAGCGATCACTTGGATCACATGCAGAGCTCTGTCCCACCAAGAGGGAAGAGCTGAAGATACTGAACCTCACAGCTAGCAAAGATAAAAGTCTTCTTTTTCATGGTACCCTTATCTAGGGCATCTTTATATTTTTGGTAGAGGACTCATACTACATGAAACATTTGGAAAGTGTTTCGGCATCTATTTTGTGAAGCAAAGGAGGATCTTTCCAAAACCTCTAGAGGCCGGTGGCGATGTCCACATGATCTCTTGTAAAAAGGTGATGCCATATGGCAGGAAGCCATTTATCTGGCTTCACCGCTGCAGGGAGTGAAAATTGACAGGACAATGCTATCTGCAGGTCTCACTGTGCTGGGTCAAATCCTGCTTACCTTACTTATGTAAATAGTTCCCTGCATCTCAATGGCTCTGTGTTGTTACAAACTGTCCTGATTTGCACTTCGCAAACTGGGAGCAGAAATTACTTCCAAATCTTCCAAATGTTGCTTTTCTCTCAAAGAGAAAAAAGCTTTGCCCTGCCCAATCGAATCGTCTGCACTACTGCAGAAATCCAGTAGTGTTTCACAGGGAGTATTCTTTTGAAGTTTTGTTGTGTTAGACAGGAGGAAAACCTTCCCTCCCAAGCATAATCCTGTAGTCTAAAATCAGTTTTATATTTATTTACTTTGACATTCAAACCGTTCATTTTAATGCACATATATAAGCTCTTGGGGATTTAGATCTTCGTCATTTGATGATTTGCCTGGTATTTCTCGTAATCCCCTGTACAAGGGGACTATTTTTAAGAAACTCTGCAGTTTTTGACTTTCCTGTTCCTTTACAATGGTAAGAGAGGGAAGGCTGGGTTGAGTGGGGGGCATTTACACCAAATTTTCTGGAGTGGTTTTACAGACTCAGTGGACTCCACAACCAGGATCTCAAAACTTTTGAATTATTGCCGCGGGTTCCTCTCAGATCTGTCTGAAATGACTTAGAGCTGGTGCAGGTCAGGTTTGAGCTTCAGTGAGAGCCATCTTGTGTTACTCCCAGGGAGACCCCCACTATGCTGCACCTGCCTTTGAAAAAAAGATCCACGTGGTGAAGAAGCACTAAAAATAATAAAGGGGACTGCAGTGGTTATGAAATGATCCTTGAGCACAGGCTCTGCGTGTGCAATAACCTTCTCTGCTGCAGTCTTCCTGTGCAGCTGCAGCTGAGCCCCTGGGACTGAAGTCTATAAAGGATGTGGGGCCCTACAACGTAATGGGTTCATCACCCCAGTGCCCAGAAACGTGGTGCTCTCCCTCCCTGGGAACCCCAGCTTTCACCACCGCGTTTCCACTGGTGCTCATGACATTCTTTCTGCAAATGGCTGGAAGTGTCCCAGTCCCGACAGCGCTGTGGTGCCCATGTCTCACCCATGAGTGACCCACAGTCACTTTCTTTCCTTGCCTGACACCGTTGGAGCCTAATTCCTTAATTGCCCCTTGCAACAAACCACACTAGCTGGGGAGAGAAGGGGAGAGCTCAGCCATAGTCTTGGATACAGGAAGAGACACGTGCTGGAAATTGGTTTTGAAATGTTGTTTAAGTATGCAAGCATTTCTATCTGAATAAGATGCAAAATATTATCATAAGATGGAGCAATTCAGATGTGCTTTTCTGGAATTAAATGCAATCTCAATTTGTTAATTTTGGCGTTTGTGAGTGTGTGTGAAGCTGGAAGAAGAGGGATTCCTGCAGATTTGTGTATTGCCCTGGCAGGAGACTAAAGAAATCAAAATAGCATAAAACCTGGGATAGGCTTTGGTCTGCCTAAATCCCACACTGATTCTGCTTTCTTGGGCTGGTTAACCTCTCTACTGAAGCCAGGAATTATAAGCACAGTGTTAGCAACCCATACCCACATTTTTAAGCCTGACTCTCTTTCTGCCATAATCAAATTTGTAGAGACCCTTCAAAAAATGAGGTCTCTGTCTCCTCTAGTTTGAAGGATCCCCTCTGCCTGCATCAGCCTGGGATGTGCAGCCATCCATCTACCTGCCGAGCAGCTGGGGTGAGCACATCCCACAAGAACTCCATAACACTGGGTCCTCTTCCTCTGGGCAGGGTGTGTCCAGCTTGTGCTTGCCCTCCCAGGGGAACCCCAGCACAGGCATGGACACAAAACATGGCCTGAGCAGGTCACTCTGTGCAGGTGGGCTCTTCCCGTCCCAGTGAGAGGTCCAGTTCTCTGGAAAGAATCTGCATCTGGAGGATGTCAGGGACACCTTTCTCCTGCCACCGCCTTTAGAGTGAATTTAAGAGCTTACTTTCAGAGGACCAAGTCGCCCCCTCCTTCTTCATATGTACAATTTAAGTGAAGTACCTGTCCCCATTTGGAGGACTGGATTTTACCACCATGTGGGTAAGTTAGGCACCTAAATTAGGCAATGAGTAAGCTAAAACATGCCAACGACTCAATCTTTTCCACCAGAGTACTTTGATCTTAGTATGTCTCCCCTTGTCTCCCCTGGGCTTCCAGTTCCTTCCGTGACACATGGCATGGCTTTGAGGGAAGGTTTGGAATGGATTAGAGTAACTAAACCTCTCCATCTCCTATCTGCCTAAATGAAGAATGTTAGCACAAGCTTGTTGCACACATTGATTTATCTGCATGGATGGGGCTCAGGGTTTATATTTTAGAGGTCAATTTGTTATTCACCCGTACTTCCAAGTATCCATAAATCCACACTTATTTAGAGAAGGACTATTACCATTGTATTTTGGCACCAGTTTCATCTTCTACATTCATAATTATAAAGTTTAAAAATTTTCAGGTCTTAAAAACTGGGCTGTTAAAACACTGTCTGCATAATATGACACTTCTAACATGGACACCGAGGGTTTGACAGAGTTTCCTATGCTCAGGTATAAGCTACCCTTTGAAATTCCCTGGAGTACCTGGGGTACCCCCCCACAGGTGGGCAGCTATGGCAGATGGTCTTCAAGGGACTTACCCAGTCCTGGAGGATACTAATGGGACACTCAAGAGCATCTCCAGAGGTACTAAATGCAATTTATGGACAGCTGAGTCAAGCCTGCACCAATTTAATGTGTTGTCTCTGCTACAGTTTAAATTTGTTGTTGGAAAGAGTTGGAAATCTTTGGCTCCTGAATCACTCAGCTTCCTAACTGCTAGTTTTATAAACATAGATTTAGAATAGAAATACAGAATGTAGTAGTAATTGAGGGAGCCCACTTCTACTGCTGGTATGTTGGCTTAATGAAGTTGCTCCATGGAAAGGTCTACCATGCCTTGTTTTTCTTGAAAAAATACTTTGAATAATGAAGGAAAAAGGTATTCAAAGGGATGAAATTTCTAAATGATAATTTATGTCACTTTCATTACACTCAGTAACTCTTTGAAAAAAGTTCTATTGTTTGGTGTTATCAGGAATTTTAGTGGGAACTCCCTAGAGAAAAGTGCGCTTGGCTCACTAAATTGCTTTTCATTTAAAACATTATTGTAGATGGGCCCATACATGAGATAAGAAGGAGGGGGCCATTAAGAGGAAACAATAAAATCTGCCAAAATGTTCTGAAATGCTGGTGCTGAGTTGATATTTTTTTTCATTTCCTTTTTTTTTTTCCTATTGCATTGTCATATGAAGAACACAGCTCGTATTTTGATGTTTTCATCAAGTGGATGATACAGCTTCAAAGCTCTGGAAGGAAGGGGAAGTCTTTCTTCCAAACTTTTCCAAACATAAGAAGTGTCAGTGGAGGCAAATATGTTTATAGTAGAGTAATTAGTTGAAATTGTATTTACTGCAGAGACGTGTACTTTGGTTTCTTGCAGGTAATTCCTTCTTTGGAGTTCATACCCTGTGGAGCAACAAGAGTTTTCAGATTGGCAGAAGATGTTCCTAGTTTCAGGGGAAAACGATATGAGGAGACTATTAGTGATACCTCTTCTGATCCAAACTCTTGGTCTGATTGTGATGTTTTTGTTGGTCCCTCCTTTCTCTCCCTTTTTTTAGACAGCCATTTAGATATAAGTGGCCCATTCCCACTGTCCCAAACCAAACAAGACAGAACAAAAAATTCTCAATATTTTCCTTCTCCATTTTCAGATCTCAGCCATGCCCTGTAGCTGTGCAGCTAAACCCCGCCCTCGCCCATTTTTAAAGAGATGGCTTCTATCTTTAACCAATCCTGTTTCTTCAAGAGCCTAAATATTTTGTGCATTTACCCTGTGTAGAGGGCAGTTTTCTTTGCTTGGCACTACTAGCTGTTACTAAAGCTACTTGCTATTTCTTGGCACAGATGTCAGCCCTTTGAATCAATATTGGTCATGCCAGTTGTCTGCATCAAGATACTTTTAAAAAAAATGTGTGACTAGCAAGAGTTTAGTTATTTTCAAGGCTAAGAGATAAGAACGTGCTGCTTTCCAATCTTACAATGGCAAGGTTTGTCTGGGAAACTTGCTGCTACCTTAATAAAGAATTGGATTTAAGATATGCATGGATTCTAGAGAAGTATGCATACTGCTATAAGTATTTTGAAAAGTATTCATGATCTGCAAATTTGATCTAGGATTTTTGGCCAACATCTCGGAAGAGTCTTCCCTCATGGAGCTACCTCTGTTTCAGCTCTTGCCATACACTGCCTCCACATAGCCCCTGTGTCACTTGACAGCAGGATGCCAGGGCAGAGATTGTGCCTGGTGTATTGTTTGTCAGCTCCTGAGCTTTAGGAAAGAGTTTGAAGAAGTGGAAAACTACTGTTCCCCATGAAGTGCAAGTTTATCTCTCCTTGCCTGTTCTCCGTCCTTCTGAATAGAAAAGGACCTTAGCACTTACTTCATGTCTCACTACTCACACGGATTGAGGAGAGCTCACACGTGTCACCAAATCAGACAGAGGAAATTAATATTTGTTCATCACAAGATCCTCTAGTAGAGAAGAGAATTTGATTCCTCGGCTTTGCATTAAGATGAATGTTCACTGCACAGGTTATGCTATTGCTGAGAAAAGCAATTTTGCCTCCCCAGATGTTAATATTCATGTTAATATTCTCAGGGCTTTATTTGAAAAACTTTACTTTTTCAGTATTGGTAGCACTACTTCATTCTCAAACTCAAGAAGATAAATGCAAATGGGAAGGTCAAAGATCACTGGAAAACGCAAGCTGAAAAAGCATGCTTTGCCTTCCCAGATTGCCATTTTTGATCTAATTTCTCAACGTTTCTTTTCCCCAGCTGTTTCTCGAAGCAGCACTCATCTGCATCACAGTTTCCTTGGGTGTTGCTCCTGAGAAAAGTGAAAATGTTTCTTTTTCAGTTTCTTTGAGTTAAAATAGATGGGAATGAAAGAAAATGCCAAATGGGAGAGAGAAAACTGGCATTAAACCAGTGTACACACCACGGTCTAACACCACTCAAATAGTAGGGGTAAGCAGGAAAAACAGGAAGGGAAACAAATTCACTTTCATTAGGAGAACTGCAGGATTTCACCTGTAATACTATCTTCTTTCTCCGTGTTTGTGTAACTAACAGGCTCCATGTGAGCAAACAGCCCAGCTGATGCCTCTCTTGTCGGGTGTTTGCAGTGAGGTTTTTCTCTCTAAGTATACATCTTACATGCTAATTGATTCCACCTTCCAAAGCCAGCGGGATCTCCTGACGTGGTGTGTCTTGGGCGCGTGTCTGTGGCACGCTGCGGGGACCTGCAAAGAGCGGGAGGAATTTTTAGAGTGCATTTACTGGCCTTTGCTTGTCATTAAGTTGAGAAGCATAAAAATGACTTCCAATCTACTTGTGACACAGTGTTTTTCACACGGTACTTCTGTAACATAATCATCCTGCATCACCTTCCCTGCAGACACAGCCTGAACACCCAAGCTACAAGGCAGATCCTTTGCTCAATGGAACTCTCTGGCTTTATGTTAGCTGAAGGGGTTTGTGGTGCTGCAGGGCAAGGCTCTGTCTGACAGTATTAGTATTCCATAAAATATTTTCTAAAAATATTAAACAATGACAGCTGGAAGAGTGAATTTGATGTAGGACTAAATGATTGAGCAGACCTACAGTTTATCATAAAGATGCACCCCAAACGCTTTAATTCATGGGGTGTTGATTATATTTTTATCAGAATTATGAGAGAGATCCTCTCATGTCCTTCCTCTGATTGAACTTAAACATCACTACCCCAGATCTCCTGTACTAGGGAGTGCTTTATGAATCGATTGCACTAATGCTAAGACAAATTATCTCTTACCTCCACATGGCAGTGAATACCATGCTGAATACGGAGCGCGGAGCTGGGGGAGTCAATGGCTCGGACACCATAGCAGCCTGTGGTGAGAGCACTGGAAATCCAAGCAACCTATGTTGCACAGGTCCACAGGAAAAGCTAATTTGGAGGTCAGCAGTGTTGATCTTGTGATCTGTCCAGTTGCCTCTTTAAAATGAGAAAGAGAAAAGCAGATGGAGCACAAGATCTGGAGAGAACAAGCAGGCTGATAGGAAAACAGAGCAAATGTATTGTCCTTTACCTGAAGTTTCATTCTCTAGTTTTAGTCCATCACTAGGGCTTTTCAATCAAGACATGATGTGAGTTACAACACAGGTGGAGTTGTACCGGCCATACTGGCAGTGACTTTTCTCTGGGAGATGCCCCAGATGGCTCTAGTTCAGGCAGAGTGCCATGCCAACGTGAGGATGTCACCTGGCAGGAGAGGCAGGTCTGTGGTGTCTGGGGAGTCAAAGGGGTGAAGATTGAGCTGCAGCTGAGCAAGGAACAAGCAAGAAGTGAGCAAGTGCCCCACTATGCTCTCAGGGCTGGGTTCTCCTGGGCTTCTTCCTTCCTCACCCAATACACTGGTAAGTGGCTCATGAAAATGGCTTTTGGATTTTTCCTTCTCCTGCCACACCTTTCTGTAATAATAGCTAAGAGTTTAAGAGAGTAAAAACCTAATTGTACTGTCTTTGTTCTGAAATAACCCCCCTGTCTCATATATTTTTATTTGTTTATTTATTTATTAATTACTCAAATTCCATACTCTGTGCTACTCTATGCTCTGGTTTTGCAGGACCTGCTCTTCTTGGACTATCGATCAGTCATAACATAAGTTAATATGGTTTTAGGTGGTTTTCAGGGAGGGTTGAACTCTGAATTACAAGCTATTCCTTTCCATTTCACTTGCTAGTACTTTTCTCTTAAGTACAACCTTCCAGATTCCTTGCAAAATTCAGCTAATACCAAATATTTCTTCCCTGCTTACTAAGCCAGAAAGTGCAGCCAAGTCTCAGCTGTAAATGATAGCATTACTGACAAGGCAGTGCTCAAGGTGGTGAACTTGAGAGAGGGATTATCTTTCTCTTATTTGTTTGTACAGTATCTAGCTGAAGGAGGATTTAGTCCTTGCTTGGATATTTTATACACTGTCACATTAGAAGCAGTAGCTCAATTGCTTACTAAGCCTGAACTTGTTATCTGTGCAAATTGTCAGACATTGTTCAGTGTCTTATTAACTACACCCATTAAGTCTGTATTTAATTAGCATGTGTGCTTTCTGACATAATTGCAGTAACACTAAGATCAACTGTTTCTCCATCCATCAGTGCATACCATGCCGAGCAGAAGGGGTGGAGCTGGCTGTTCACTTCTGATAGCTGTAGGCAACACGTGACTGCCTGTGGTTGCCCGTGTCCCATGCACCATGTACATCTCTGTGCTGATCAGGCATTTGGTTCTGAAATCTTGAACTTTAGAAACAAAACAAAATGGACCTTGTGTGAATAGTGCTACTGGTCCATCAGCAGTCTTCAACCTGTGTTTGCTACATAAGGATTTTTCTTTCCTCAGCAATAGGATAATTCCACTACTTTTCATGCACCTTTCCTTCCCAAACTATAATTTTTTTATTTCTGAATTGGTAGACTAGGGATCTGTGCTGCTTACAGAAGAACTTATTTTCTTTGCAGCTAGTTATGACAGTTGATTTTGTCCCCGAGACCGGAGATAAGATTCTGTGATCCTGTTCAGCTGTACCTTGCTCCACATCTTCTTGCAAAACAAAGAGCTAGTCCTTTTCCAGAAATCTCCAAAACAGTGTGAGCAGTCTGCAGGTCAATCTTGTGGTGTGGTACATGAAAACCAGAGTGGGAGGATCATGCAAGAAAAAATAGCTCAAAAATTGTGACAGAGCACTGGTTAAATTACAAACTTGTGTGGAAGATGACATTTAACCTCGCAATGAGGTTACCTCGAAGTGGATGTGACCTCATCACTTATGTCATATTCATTATGAAATTGCTTGAGTTTCTAAGTGAAACCACCTATGACCCATTTAAAGATCAGAGTGATTGTGTTTTTACCTCCAAATTTCACAAGTTCATAACTTTGATGCTGTTTGACCACCCTATGCTTGACTGATTTTGAAGGGCTCGTGGAAATCTCAAATAAGTATGTCTAAATATCACACTTATTGTGCTGTGTCTTACTGCACAGGCAAGATTAATTTTTATCACTCATCACAGCACTGAGAAATAATGTACAAAACATACAAGGAAAATCCACCTGGAAAACTATAACCACAAACACTAGAATGAAAATCAGAAGTCAAAATCAAAGTAATTTCAGTTAAACAAAAACTGAACTGTTTTGCTTTTCTGGACTATCACATTCCAAGGCTCACTTCTGTTAAAGAGGAGAGGAAGAATTGTTAGTGTGCTTTGGTTTTTAAAATATTACCACTGGGACTGTAAATTTCATTGTCTACAACTATTTGACTGGATCAAAGGAAAGAGCAATCAAGAAGAAAAGGAATACATGTAAGTCCTGAAATAACCTTTCTTTTGATTATAGAAGTTATAGCTCTGTGCTGCTGACAATGCTAAATTTCCCATTTGAGAGCATTCCCATTTGGCATTGAAACATTCTTGAGGAGGTAAAAACCTCTTATTTTTCATATGGCATCAAATGGTTTACTTGTATTTAAATCAGTCCTTCTTTGTTTAACTCAGTTTACTTTTTCACTCCGAGGCTAACCAGGCACTTGAGCAAGTTGACCACAAAGACCATGAAATCTCTGTCCTCAAAGATATTAAAACTGGACTAGATAAGACCCTGATCTAACATTTATGCTATATCTAATTTAGAAGCTGATCCTGCTTTGAGCAAGGGACTAGATGATCTCCAGAGATCCCCTCTAACAAATTATTCAGTATTTTTGTGCTTCTATATTTAAAAATAAAAACAAAATATTGAAAACAGATCAACAACGGTGCTGTCAAAAAAAAGTATATTTGCATTCACAGGAAGGAAGAGACTTCTTCCTAAGTTTTGTGATCTTTGGAGGCAATTATTCTTTTCTTGTCTTCCTTCAGCCTTTGGAATGACTTTCAAGGTGGGATATGTTTTGTAGTATGATGAACACTCAAGAGACCTGGAAATACACTCAGCTGTACACAAAAGGAAAATATTCTAAACATAGACTCTTCCATAGTTAAGCTCTTCCTGCTGGACTTAAATTAATCTTGTTTTAAAAAGAGAAGACTCCTATACAATTATTATCACCATATCCAGGCTTAAGTGCAGTTTACATAAAATGCAAGAGAGCAGAAATCCCAGTGGAGATTGGAGCATTTTCTTGAGTAAACACTGCCAGTTTCTAATTCAAAATGAGTATGGCACAGAGATGAAACTCTATTGTTAGGCAGCCAAAGGGGCTTAAGAACAACCTTGATGGTTGCCAATGTAAGCACTTGGGGAGAAAAAAATAGACCTTTCTGAAACTGGACTTGACATCAAACTATGTGTTGGGGTGTATGTTCACCATAAGCAGCACTGAAAACCAGTGGCAGGCAAATACCCTCTCCATGGAGCCTCATGGGGTAGCAGAGAGCACGTGGAACAGGATACAAGACACCTCCTTACAAGACATCTCATTGCTTTTTAACTCTTCTAATTTTCTTTGTTGTTGTTGTGGTTTTGTTTGTTATTTATCACACAGAACTATCTAAAGCTCGGTGTTTCCAGTCCTTGTGCTGAGCTGAGAAGTGTAGCTCAGCCCCAGCTGCTGCAGTGGGCTCCATGGTCCTCATGGGATACCCCCACATCGCTGTGTTCTGACATCTAGTGGCCATGAAACAAAAAATATGGGGTATTTTTGAGCTCTACAGCATGTGTTGAACCAACTGGTTTCATGAGTAAATTGTTCCCCAAAGAAAAATGGCATAAAGCCTTCACTTAATGAGCTGCAGAGTGTATCTGGCCAGAGTTCAGGCACATGAAAATTTCCCCTGAGCAAGAGATGTCATTAGGTATTTTTAAAGATAAATTCCCTGTTCAATGGGAAATATGTCCCTGTGGAAAATGGTTTGGGAACATGAGGAAGCTACACAAAAAGAAAAAAAATCCCTGCGTAAAGTTCATCGCATGTTGTGTTGTGGTGCTTGAGTTTTGGGACCAGTTGCTGGCTGGGACTGAAGACAGAACAAAGCCATGTGAGAAAAACCTGTTTCCTTTGCACTTTCCAAGATAAAATTCTATGTCTCTGCTGGGTAAACACCAAGTTTGAGTCATGGCTCTCTGCAGAGTTAGTTAGTAGAAAAGGAGTCATTCTACATGGATGCAAGCGAAGAGCTTTAATTCCCAACCCTGGAAAGTTGATGTTCACCATCCACCTCAAATCATCACACTGAGCACTGACTTTGTTCCTGTGCCAAAAATCCACTGAATTATATGCTATGGACTCTTCAAATTTTGCCAGCTCAGTGATGAATGGGTCCAACTGAGGAAAGCCTCCTGCTAATCCTTGTCCTTTATGAAAAACACCAATGATATTTTAAGACTGGGGCCAAATGACAATGAATGTGCAGGGAATGCCCAGCCCAGCTACCTGCCAGAGCTGAAATATCTGCAACAGCTCTTACTTGTGAAAACAGCTGAAATAATTCCTGTAGGACAACCTCTCTTCCTCACAACAGCTGACCGTATGGTCTACAATTTCTTTCTGGATGTGTGAAATGTTTGCATGCCTGATGACATCAAGGTCAGTGGATGTTAAAGAACATTGAGAAGGTGAGAGAGAAGCTTTGTGCAAGTTTATCTTTCCCACTATCTTGCTGCTCATTTTTCATTTATCTCCATTCTGTGAGGCAGCACCACTCAGCACCTCCCAAGGAGTTGAGGGCTTGGGGAGCTGATCTAAGATCTACACCTGAGCAGCCTCCTTTATAATCCTACTGGTCCACTGGATTCAGTTGGATAATGGCAATAATGTTAGGTCATCTTCAGCTGGGACATGAATGCAATTCATTTTTGTGATAGTCTCAACAAAAATGATCTAGAAAGGTCTGAAGTACATCTGACTTGCACGATGCACAGAGTTAATGCATACAGTATCATCGCTGTGCCTCTCCAAGGTTATCCCATTTACCTGGAATCAACATTTATGTCTGAGCAAATAAAGTTTATAATGATGTTAATAATAAATAAATAAAAGGCAGCAGGGTTCTGAGCTCTTTAACTTCTAATACAAAAGCTCATTTGAAGTGTATCTCCAAATCAAGATCAATGCAACTAAGAAAATCACATCCAGAATCTAAAAGCTGGTTATCTGTCTGGTTTCAGTGAAGAAAAACTCCTCCTGCTAAGCCTTTGTGGAAACTGCATCCACAAAAACAGTGCTGATTTGAGTGTGCTTCGCATCAGCTTAGAGAGAGACTTTTTCTCCAAGCTGCTTACTCCCAGTCAGTCTTTGAGTCACATCTTTCCATTTCTGAGACATCTTCAGAAAGATTTTATAGGTAATAACACCACTTTCTTGCTCATCTTTAATTGTGACAGTCCTGTTACATTGCTTATGGACTTTGTACAGCCCATACTCTGACAATGAATTTACTTCTCAGGTCTTTCAAAGATTCATATTTGTTAGAGCCAAAAGGTCCTGATGAATTTGAAGTTCTGTCCTGCTTTACACAATGCAACCATGCATCAGGCTGTAGTGGCAAGTTTAGAAAACCATAAAAATTATAGTTCTAGCATATTGTGTGTTTACTGAGCACCCCCTCACCCACTTCAACCTGCAGACAGACATTGTCTTACTCAGCAGCTACACATGTATTTTAACACTCAAAACAGCAAGTGATACTCTCATTTTAAAGGAATTTAAACTGTATGTTACCTTTCCAAGTCTCCATTAGCGTGTGTAATAGTGCATTAGCAATTTGGAGGTGTAAGAAATTTACTTTCATATCACTGTTCTGCCATACAAATTAGACACTTAGCGAGCAGTTTGATCTTTCTGTAGCCACAAATACATGAATCTGATTGTATCTTCACAGTTAGTAAATTTTAACAGGAATTTCTAACTGAATCACAACAGGATTTTTAAACTAAAGCCTTTACAAATTCAAGGTGGTGTAATTACTTTCCAAGAAAGTGAAATATTAAAAGTTAATTGGTTTTTAGTGCAGCAGAAACTCTTTCCAATTACATTGAGTCTAGGTCTTTTCAGACTTGAAGCCCATGGTTCTACACAGCTCCAGCACTGTCTTGCAAACTTGCCTGGCACTTCCAGCAGTCAGCTCCAGGCTCCTGGATTTATCAATCCTGATTTTTCATCATTCTGTGTGCAAAGTCAACACTGACTCCTGGGGTCCCTGTACTCTCTTTTGTGTTTGCGTGCGTTTGTGGGTGCATCTATGTATACTATGCATGGATTATCAGTTAAATATGTATTGACATATAGTGATAGGCAATAAAAACTAAGGCCAGAGCTTACATCTTGTCCTTGAATTTCTCTTTCCCTTCCTGTGTTCTGGTCCTGGCTGGTGGTTTACTGCAGGAAGCTATACACTAATCAGCCTGTAAAATGCTTCTCTGGGGGAGACGGTGATCCCAGCCACAGGCTGAGACAGATAATAGACTTGCCTCACTTGACTAAAAGATAAGAGTGCATTTTGTTCCTCATTATTTCACTGGTTTGAGGAGGTGGGTTCTTTCTCTCTCTTGTTTAAATGACATAAACAACACCAAGTGTCGTGACAAGACTGGGAGCCTGTCAATGCAGCGCTATAATTAGAACATTTCCATGCATGAGGCAAAAGGGGTCTCTTTAGGCCACTTCCTGACCCATTCATACATCAAAAACCTGAGTAAAATACAGATAAGAAAATGCCCAGGAAATGAAACACGCTCCGCACTTCTAATTCACAGCCTAATTATTTTTGCTGTGGCTGGGGGCTGCCCTTTGCAGCACTTCTGCAACTTGTTGTATCATCAGTGAATCTGAAAGTGTAGCAAGATTAAAGGCTGCTGTCCTGTCAGGGCCAAGCATTTTGTCTCCCTTCCTTCTGTCATCTTTCTTAACCAAAGTGTAACTCTATGGATGCAGCAGAACTCTATGAGAGACATTGGACTTGTACTCACATTTCAAAGTCCAGAATGTGCCTCTTCTCTCATCTCCTCTTCCCTCTCTAAAGACTATTCTGCCCAAATTTAAGGGCATTAGAAAAATCTGCCATCTGGCCCCAGTGAAGTGTTATCCCTTTTTTGTCTCCTTTCTATTCAACTGCTTGCTTGCTGGCACAATCCTACCCTGCTTTTAGCAAACACCTCTGCTCTACTCTCCAACCTGTCTCCTTGTGCTACAAATGCAGAACATACAAACTCAAATAGCAGCCAGAAATGTCGATCATGTGGCCACTTTTTGATATTGAAAACAAATTAATACCAGACTGGTTTAAAGTCTGGCTGCTTGGGAATTCAGGGAGGCAAAGTTGTTCACTCTAACTGTTTATAGGTACCCAGAGAGGATACAGGAAGGTTTTATGGTATCAACATCTGATCTGACTGATGAGCCTGACATCTTAATTCTCTTGAAAAGCACCACGGTCTCTTCATCAAGAACATGAGGCCAAGACCTCGGTCCTGCAGCTGGGCTGAGCATGTGTACAAACTTCTCACAAATGAGAGAGCTAAGATCATCTGTCAACAGCTTTGTCCCATAAAGTGCTGAGAAGTCTGGCCCAGCTCCAGAGATTCTTCTGAGCATATGAGTAGCTTCTTTCAAGTCAGTGAAAGCAGCAGAGTGAGCTGCTGGGTCAGAGAGAAGGATGCTTGGACACCCATATAGCTGGACCCTAAGAGAGGCAGGATCAGTGCCACCTCGAAGTATGAACTCACAGGTTGGCAACCCAGGCCCAAGCAGACACACACTCCCAAGGTCTGTTAGCTAGTTCCAGGGTTGCTGGGCTGCTTATATTGCATAGGATTTCCTGTACTGTGTAGTCAAATCCCATGTGCCATCTGACAAGCACATGAGATATGTCTTTTCCTGTATTTTTGCAGTAACCGGCCACTCTTCCGGACGCTTGGGAGTCCAAGCTGGTGGCTGTCAGGAAAAACTGCTATTGCACACCTACAGATAAATCACACCATATGTACCAGACTTACTGGGCCTGCACTGTGCTGTTAGTCTGGGTATGCCCAGGGCTGTGCAGATGGGTGTCTGGAAGGAAAACATAGTCAGAACCGTGACCAGGGGCTCTAAAGCCTTAATATAATCAACCTGGTCAACAGCAACATATTCATTCCGTGGGGAACTCCTAACCTTTACGAACCCAAAGCAACACCAAATTATTTTACAACATTATTGCCTCTCTTTTTTGCTTGGCATGAATTATATGAGTTTGTAATTTTTATGTAGATGTCCCGTAGATCACATTTGTAGCCACCAAAGAGTTTAACAGCTTTGAGCTGTTCCTGTTGCACTTACCTATTGAAATGTTCCTGCAGATGTGCAATTATTAGAAGAGTAATTTAGTTTCAGTTTGCAGAATTTCCTAATGAAGGCTGTGCCTTCTAAGTTGATGCAGTATGTCCATGTTTTATCCGAATCTCTCATTGTCTCAGTGAAGGGCATGACTATTACAGAGCAACACCTAACACACAAAACTCTTGTTATCTGAGCACATTAACTTTAAATTCTCCATGTCTCCAATGGCACCCAGATAAAGAAGGCTACTGTATATTTAGGACACAGCCTGCAGAAAAATTCTTACCAAAACATGATATCATATGAGACTCTGCTTTATTGAAAACAGCTTGTTCTTACCCAGCCTTTTCATACTCCCACCTAATTAGTGGGGGTGGGTTTGAGTTTTAGAGCGATGTCTCACCAGCTTTCTATCTGTGCTTTTTTTCTCTTCTTCCTAACTCATTTCTAGAAGATGCAGCCTCTTTCCCTTCCTAGCAGAGCAGCAATATAAGCATTATAAACCAGTTCAATGTTCCAGAAGGGCGCTGGCAAATCACTGAATGATTTGTGCCACATATTATATTGAATCAGACAACTATTTTGCTTATCAACTTGATTAATTAAAATGATACATTTTTCCTCATGTTCCTTTCTTTCTCTTCTAACTGAACTATCCACTGGTTAATGTCTTCTCTTATCCCTCAAAGGCTGGATAAGTTGGTGTAAATGGAGACAATTTAATTGCTTTGAAGAAATTATACCAGATTATACCAGCTCCAGTTTCTCCCACAACAGTTCTCTTTCTTTAGTATAAGTGAACAGTTGCCCTGTTTCTAAAACTGATTAGCTCAGGAAGGCATCTGAAGGTGGACATTTTAAACCATATAAGAGCATACTGCGCTCTGAAACCCAGTACAGAAATACCCAGGCTAGGTGTGATCAACCTGGGAACCAGGATGCCTCTGGAATCCATCTAGAAGCCCTCTCTTGTGGTAGCACGCAGACACGCTCATGGGAGTTGGTCAGGAAGATGTTACATTCCATTTCATCCATTACACAGCCCCAAGTTGTTGAGTTCACCCTAACTGCCACTGTGGCTCCTAATTCCACAGCTGTAAGCTAAACACTTCCACAATTTTCCAGTAGCCTAACTTTCTACTCCCAGGCAAAACTCATTGCTCCAGTGAATCATCCTTCAGCCATCCTGTGTGGAAATAACAGTCAGACATGTTGATGCTGAATGCTCATGGATCTCCTTCCCATTACAGGAGGATAGATGGTCACAAACCTTGCTACAGTGGCTGGTGTAGCAAAAGACCATGTTGGCTCATTTTGTCTAAATCTGGGAGATCAGGCATCCTGTGTTGGCATAGATAAACCTGATGTCCAGGAACTTTCCCAACCCTTCAACAAAAGCTTTTGCACACCTACCCTGTCTTCATGGTTCACAGGGATGCAGGACTTTCCTGGTCTCTCCCTTTTGAGCTGCAGCCCTGGGAACTCATCATTCATCACACTGCCACAGGGGAGTGTGAAGTAGGGATTGCCCTTCTCCTGCCTGGTGTGGTGGGGTGGAATGACCCAGCCCAGCAGGGGCAAGTCTTCGTGCAGGGGAGATCCTCATTTCCTGTTTGCCCCGTTTTAGAAAGAAACTTAATCCAACAGCAAATAAAAAACCTCTTGCTAAGACCTTTAGACTTAGGACTGACTTAACACTGAAGCAGGACTTAATCTTCCGCTTCCAAATACGGTCACTTGGATGATGACTGAAAGTGCTGGTGTTGCTGTACAGAAAGGCTGCCCTTGTCTTTTCTGTGTTAGCAATCTCAGGTCTTTGGACTCGAAACTTCAAAAGTGGCAGCCTATTCACTTCTGCAAAAGCTATTTCTATTAATATATATTAATAAATACCTAAAATTAAGGCAGAGTCCCATCATTCCACCTTGGTGTGCAATAACAGTTGTGGGTAAGTCCCATGTGAGAGATAAGTCCTCACAGCTGCTATTCTGTTAACTTTAGCTATTTTGTTATTTTGGCTAAGTTGTCAAAACGTTCATTTCCTGGTGTCTGGGAAAGTGGCTGAGCAGCATTTACAGTGCTGGACTCGGCTGGTGAGATAGAGGGAGGCTGAGTACAAGAGTGCAGGCCTTCAGCAAGCGGTAATGCAAAGAAAGGACTGCTCTTAGTTCCTCAGCAGCAATTTTATCTTATCTGCACACATTGCTCTTTCCAAATCAAGACCAGCCTTTTCATTATTATAAACAACTGGAGAGTGGGAAAATGTTCCCTGAGGCAAGAAGCAGCACTTGAAGTAAAGTGCTGTAATGGAAGCTGCAGCACACAGCAAAATTTATCACTCATTAAGATGTATTTCAGCTCTCAGTGCAAAAGTCACTTTTGAACCAAATGATACACAGCCTAGTGTCAACTCTGTGAGTGCAAAGAGACCATATTAGAAGGACAACATGTTCAGTTGCAGCTTTTAATCATGTAAGGCTCAATCTCACGAGGTGCTGCAGCTGAGTGTCCCAGCTGCAGTCCCATAGTGCATGTCAGCATTAAAACACTCTTTCCGTTCATGGAAGGCACAGGAGACACACGTATGGGGTCTGACATAAAACCCTCTGAGACCATGCCTGTAACTCTTTTTATTTATCAAATTAAGAAAATCAACTATGATCACCTTCAAAACAGTTCCCTTCTGAGTTGACACACAGCTGCCTATGATGCTGCCAACGGTCAAAGCAATTCTGTGATCATTTTCTGAAAGACTGTTGAGAATCTCCTTTTTTTTTAAGCTTTCACATCTTCTACCAACAAAAAAATGAGTTCCATTGATCTTTGGGAAGAGGTAGAAATCGTAAGGAACCAGGTCTGTTGAATAGGGTGGGTGCTCAAGCACAGCAATGCTGTTATTAGCTAAAAAACTGGTTCACAGACAAAGTGTTGAGGGCTGGTTTGTTGTCTTGTTGTTAACTCACTGCTCACTCTTCCACACCAACATTTTCTGACCGAGGGTAAGAAAACATCTGTATTTGAACACATATCCACTCATTCTGAGTGATGTGGTCCAGCTGAGCCTTGTCTCACTGTTGACAGGTTAGAACATGTTCTATAACCATCTCTTTGCTTCTTTCCTCCCGCTCTTGGTTCCCAAGTTATAAGGTTAGTCTCGGGGATTTTTTGTGTTGGACCTTGTATGCTTAAAATTGAGCACAAAACCTCATACCTCTTCAGGAGTAGCAAGGGCAAGACCTTGCAAGACCAAGCTGAAATAAACCATTAGTAACAGGACATGTGTGGGGTCAGAGCACAACTCTTGTTACAGGTTATGTCCAAACTTCTTTAGGGAATAAAATCACTTATAGAAAACAAAAGTTTATGTTGATGAACCTATTAAAATTTATGACCTCTCCCACCTCTTCTTCCTTTACTGTGGTGTTGCTGATTTTATTAATTGTTACAAACATCCTCATTGTTCTTACTCTTACTTGGGATATGCTTGTTGCTGTCATATGCAGACTGCCTGGGGTTTTGCAGTGCTCGTGTATCGCTTCACCCAACATTTTCTCCACTGAGCCTGCCTGTAATCAGAAGACAGTGTTTGTGAGAGCGTGGTCAAAGTGCACTGCACAGCACAGGATGACAGCCCCACAGTCAGCTCTGCAGCTGTTGTGCTTCTTTGAAAAAGGTCTCAGTCAGCTCTTACAAATTTGCTGATGTTATTCCATTTCCATCAGACCGGCTAGGATCCTCAGAACTCTCTCCTTCCCCAGCTGCTCTTGCTTTCCGTGCACACCTTGCTGAGAGCTTGCTGAAAAGGTTTCCTCTTCATTTCCAAGCTTGCTGACACTCTGAACCAGGTTACTGTAATGAGGCACTAGTGAGTAATCAAAACTTGACACATTCTTGAAATGTGGTTGTGTCAGATCAGGGCTTTGTTTTTTAATGGTGTATGGATTTATTTTGATCAACAGCTAGCAAAAGGGAGAAAGAAAAGCAAGACTTTTTTGAAGTCAAGCTCGGTGAAAGCTGCTTGCAGAGCACTTCTCCAGACTCTGCCATCCAGGAAGGGAAAGGAGAGCACACAGAGGGAACAGTGAACATGATTCAGTCTGCAAAGGCAAATGACAATGCTGCTGATGCCAGTTCTGGAGATGATTTTTTTGGAAAACAGGAAGCTTTGCATGGAACACGAACCACTAGACTCAGTTGAAACACCAGCATTACAGTGCAATTATATGATTTACCAAATCTGACCTAACTGCTCGCTGCCAACAAGGGTGATCTCTACTTCCTGATTTTTATTGTTCATTCCCTACCCTCTAGCAATCGCATGATTATGGGTTGTGTTGGTCTGTTGAGGTGATCTGATGGAAAACTCTTTCTTGGAAGTGAGTTTGTTTTCTGCCAGATGAGCTCAATGGACAGACTCAGTCTAAGCGCTTGATTATGGCTGTAAAGAGAAGCAATGGTAACTTATGCCTGGGGGTTTAGGAAGGGATTCATCCCTTTCATTGCAGCCTGGATAGTGGTGAAATAGGTGAAATAGCTTCATTTTCAGCAGCCATGTCTGAGCCATCAGCTGGACCAGTAGTGGTCAGATCAGCCCTAAAATCAGGACTGGGGAGACCAGTGTTGAGGCTGAGAGGGAGTCGTGTTTCCTCTAGGGCTGTAGAACTTGGAGAAAAAGTCCTACGGGGAATGGCTGAGGAAACTGGGGTTGTTTAGCCTGGAGAAGAGGAGGCTGAGGGGAGACCTCATCACTGTCTACAGCTGCCTGAAAGGGGCTGTGTCAGAGCGAGTGTTGATCTCTCCTCCCACGTGACAGGTGATAGAACAAAGGGAAATGGTTGTAAGTTGTGCCGGGGAGGTTCAGACTGGATATTAGGAAGAATTTCTTTACCAAAAGGGTGGTCAGGCACTGGCACAGCTGCCCAGGGAGGGGGTCGAGTCACCATCCCTGGAGGTGTTTAAAAAAATGGATAGATGAGTTTTTGAGGGACATGGTTTAGTAGATGATGGGTGCAGTTGGACTCGATCTCTAAGGTCTTTTCCAACTGGAAGATTCTTTGATTCTATGATTCTATGATTCTATGATTCTATGATTCTATGATTCTATGATTCTATGATTCTATGAACTAGTGTTAGTCCTAAGAAAGCCACAGGGTGCCTGGCTGAGGCAGGGGAAGAGGCTGGAACCATCTTTCTCAGAAGCAGTCTCAGCTCACTCCTCTTGTGAAGCTACAGCATCAGGGCTTGAATCTGCTGCTGTTTATGAGTAATACAGGTAAAAGCTTCTGTGTCCAGTAGAGATGAATGTACTAGTAAAACACAAGTCCTAAGCCAACATTGTTGCATTAGTGTCAGTACATTATGTCATGGAAGATGATTCAAGCACAAGATTTTAAAGGGTGACCATCTAGCAGATTTGGTTATTACTACAGCAATGTGGTCAAAAACCTGTTTAGCTGCTGGAAGGCATAATTTCACACATATTTGCTGTTCCCTTTCCATGGCAGGGAGCACGCACACAACAAGATGAGGGACCAAGCTGTGACATCAACAGCACATATCTGAATGAATGTAGAGGTCTTACTCCCATGTTGGCACTGACAGATGGTTGGGCATTTTTTGTTAGCAAATGATGAGTGAGACCTGGTGTCAGCCACATATACAAAAGTGGAAAGGGAAGCTCCAAAATGCCATCTGTGTTCAGTGATGCTTCATCTTCCTCTAGAGGTGTTTATCTGGATGTGACTATCACATGCCTCAAATGTCTCTGGCTTGTGAAAGACCTCAGGAGTAGGATCTAACCTGGTGAGATGTGGTGGATTTAGGTGTCCAGGTCCCTATCTGTTCAATCTTCTCTTTTCCAAAAGGCTCTTGTCCTTACCAAATTATTACAGTTTATAGTCTTTTCACAACACAGGCACTCATTCTGAAATATTTCATTTTGCTGGATTGTAAACAGCAAGGATTCAAAAGCTCTCACAAGAGCTGGCGAGGTGTCCTACAGGAGAAGCAGCAGCTTCTGAGAAATGAGTGACAGAAATCATGAGTTTTTTCAGCCCGTGAATCAGACCTTCTTTCAAAGAAAACCCACCATTTCCCTGTTCTCTAAACTATTCACATTTCTTTTAAAAATAGAGCCTATGCAAAACATTTTGGATATCTGTGGACTTATTTCCCCCAAGGAAAGGAACTGAAAGAAACATGTTAAAAAAGAATTAGGAATTTAGACATATACAGCTTTCTCTAGTGATTTTTCCTCAGAAAATAAGTACTTAGGCAGTAGACAAAATGAAGGAAGGAATAACTTCAAAATATTGGAAAAAAATACCAAAGTTTTGTGCATAATTTCTGAGTGTTAGAGATGCATAGAACTATTGAAATCAAAGGCAACGTTTCAGCTTGTTTCACCATCAAAAGAATTGAGCCCCAAATGAGTGTAACCGGTCCACGAAATTCAGCCAGTACAGATGTGCAGAGTGCAGGGTTATCTGTGAAGATTTTATATATTCTGTAAGTCTACATCCACTTCAGAACCTTGAGATGCTTTAACTCATATTATGACTTTCTAATTAATTGCTCTCTGATGACTAGAAATGCAACAGACTGGCAACTCTTTATGAAAATCCAGCTGAAGGAAAATTACGTGGATTTTTCTTCCTCTACTCTTATTCAGAGTTCATAAGCTCAGAAACTTCACCATAAATTATATTTTCACTTTCCTTTTACTTAATCTTGAAATCACAGTGTGCTTTAGATAATAATGGAGATATGTATTGTAATCTTCACTGGTCTGGGATATCGAGCAGCTTCTTTAAAATGCACTATAGGAAATGGGAAGGGGTGGAACTCAGCACACAAAATAATGGCTCTGTTTCCTGGCAGTATATTTCCTGTAATTTTATTTTATCTAGGTCTGGTTGTGCTTGCCACTTTCACTGGAAATCCATGTTCAGCTCTGAATTTTAAGAAAAGATTCGAGAAGTAAAAATCAAATGGAAATACCCCCCACAATGAAAGGAGCTATCAGAGCCTTTTGCTAGAAGATATATTTTATGAGTGAAATATTTATTAGTCCTTGCCTGTTCTTTATTTTAAGGGATATCTGAACTGGTGTATCCTTAGGGAATCATGAGGGGAGCAGAAGGAATGTTTACAGTGAAAATGGTGCTTAATCTCCACGAATGACAGGAAAAGATTAAGTAAACTACAGATAAACCATCTTATCATTCAAAAGTATATAGGCTGAATGCATTGTAAAATAAATACACTGCTGCTCTTTAAATCCTCTGTGCATCAAAGGAACAGAAGCACAAAAAAGACTTATTAATCTCAAACAGGATTTACATGGACTCTCCATCCAAAGATTTAAAAGAACTTCCACTGAGCAACCACCTCAGTCTAGCGTCTGAGCTGGTTTGGAGGTCCCTCTTGGACCTGGATATTAAACCTGTTTGTGGTGCTGCCTGCACAGCCACAGCGATGCTGACCCCTCTCCTCCACTGAGATTCAGAAACTGGACTATAGAGCCTTTATTTTTTATATAACACAGTAGTCAACTCATATCCAAGAAGGGGGTGGCTTGGGTTTTATGCCCTTTGTGGTTAATGGCAATTCAAAATTGTAATTGCTAACATTGGATGATGAGTACAGGCTCTAACAGAACCTATGAAAAACCTAAATATCTAGACAATGTAATCTATTGATTGACAAATGGCATTATGAGAAGAGTTTCATAGATGGAAAATTTTCTGTGCCTATAGGTCTTTAATAAATAAGGTGAGAGCTCATGAGATATTTTTCTCATTAACGTGTTCTGAAGATCATCTGATGGTTCAGATGTTGTGTCATTTTCCTGCCATAACATTCCCTCACACTAGAGCATTTTTCTACTGCTAAAGTTAATGTACCAAACCCAGAGATATCCAGTCCTCATAAAAATCCATTTTGCAGAGACTTTTCTGATATCTGACGTTAAGATGAAAGCTCTTCCTCGTGTTGTCCCTTACAAGTCTTCTGAGGCATAAAGGCTGTGTTTCCACATGGCTATCACTAAAAATGATTGCAACGACTGAGCTAAAGAGAGAGGCAAAAGAGGACAATGTACAAAACCTTCAGTGGAATGGGTAAAGTGTGCAGCTGCCTGATTTGTCCTCGTGCCACGTCATCTCCCAAAGTAAGTCTCTCCCAGGTTAAGACTGTGCCCAAATACCATCTCCAAAATTTGAGACAAGGATTTTTCTGTATTAGAAACTCAGGTGCCTGTCCCTGGGTGTCGATGTTCACTTGGAGGAAAATGAACTCTCTGTTCCAACTGAATAACAGGCCTGGCCACACTAATGGTGGAGTATTAAATCTTTCTCTACTCCAATTGATAAAAGTAATGACCTCAGGTAGATACTTGATAAAAGCCATCTGTTAAGTATGAAGCCTAACCTGTTCATACTGAAGAAATCTAGATTAGCCTTACTGGTGGAAACAACCTCACCATGTATTCAAACCAATTGTAGCTGAATTCCTGCCCTGAGAGCCCATCTTCAGTTGTGATTCTTCCTTCTATAAACAGAACAGATTTCTACAGGCTGTGCAAACACTTTGTGATAGATTAAAGGCAGTGTCGTCCTTTGCACGAGTCCTTTCTCACATGTAACACTGACCATTGTTTGTTAAGAAAATAGGTCTGGTAACAGCTCAAGGGTGAAATTCTGTTTACATGTTGGTGGAAGTGTCCATAGGAGTACTCTAGACACTGGAACCAAAAGATCATATTTCAAACAAAGAATTACTTGTGATGATACTTCTTTCATCACAATGAGCCAAATTCAATATCAACTTCAGAGAAATTAAGGGTTACTGATTTGAATTGCTGTCAAAAAGACTATACAGAGGAATAAGCCTACCAAAAATGTTGGAGAATTTTTCTGTGTCTTTTGGCACTCTCAGAAGGAGTAGTTTTAAGTGACATTTTACACGTGCTTAACATTAACCAGTTAACAATGTCCATGTAGATCTTCCCAGGCTCCATCGGCACAAAGGGGAGCAGAACTGGGCTGCAGAAGTGTAGTTCCTTTGGAAGCACTGTGGTTTCTTTTTGGAAAATACTGAACATTCATTTGGCTATGACACATGAAGAATAAAGAAGCCTTGGCATTTGGCAGCTGCAGTACATCTGAAAAACAACGCAGTAACCTATGGGAGTTTTGAGCAGCAGAACTGGCAAAGCTTAGTTTCCCATGGACTTGTGTCCTCTCAGCAGACCCTGCAGTATGACCCTTGCTCCCAGGCCCATTTCCATGCCCACTGAGCTGGAGCTGCACCCGTGCTGTGGGCAGTCTGGAGCTAGAAACAAGGTGACTGGGAGGCCGATGTGTGTGTGCCCTTCTGCCATCTGGCTGCTGTCAAGGAGATTACCTGTTCCCTAGAGCGACAGTGAACTGGGTCTTTCTTCTCATCTAGCTGCCACTTTCCACAAACATAATCACCCGTGGTGTTTCTAAACCCCTTTCAGCTTTAACAGAAATTGGCCACTGAATTCAAAAGCTCGTAAGGAGAGTGGGTCGAACAATGTGATGGCACAGTTTATTTCCTTAAGACAACACGCTAAAGCTCCGAAAGTATGGAAATCTGCCCCAAAATGTTAAGCTATTTTGATTGTTCTCCAGTTTGAACTGAGTATGGAAGGAACAGCAAGTCAGCACATATCAGACCACTTCCAGTCCTGCCTAGGGGAGAGATCCAGCTGTAGACAGTAGGATTTCTCAGTCAGAGTGGAGAGGTCTGATTAGAGATTCCCCATTCTATTCCCACCCTGTCTAAAAGAAACATGGAATGACCTTTGATATGAAAATATTCTTGATGCTCAATTTGGATTCTTTCTGAGGTCAACTGTTTCATTTCTAGAACTCGTTTTGTCCATGTTTAGCCACAAGAGCACAGAAGATGATCTCAGCACCAGGAAAGATACAGCCCTGGCCCTGGTGCTTTGGTGACAGAGTCAGAGGGCTGGACTTCGTAACTATTTCTAGACCAAGGAACATTTTGTGGTGAAGCTCTCATTAATGTGTTCTGGACTCCACAGGTCACCACACAGCCAGAGGGTGCTGTACTACACCTTGACCTGCCTTGTCCTCTTGGGGAACACAGTATTAGAGACTCATCTGGGATTAAAGGTCTCCACTGCTCAGCCACTGTCCTTCAATGGTGCAGCTTGAACAACGGCAAATGCACAGTAATTTCATTTGTTGTAGCACCAGAATATCAGTCATCCCATGAGCTGGATCAATAAAGGTAAGAGAAAGGTCACGTGAAACTCTAATGGGACAGAAGAGATTGTTTTTTCTTCCAGGCCTGAACATTTGGGGACAGATACATTTCTCCTCCTGAGTCTGCCTTTTTAGGCTGGTTTATGGCGATGGTTCCTGCTCACCTTCCAGCTGTAGCTATTCTTTTTTTCTCAGAAGTATCTCATAAGAGAGATGTTTATCCTGAAAAAAAAACTACTGGAGAAAAAAATGGGATTGTGAATATTGGAGAAAGAACAAATGGCTTTTTTTCTTGAGACTATGACTCCAGCATGTCCCTTGGAAGGAGAGGACAGAACCATTTGGAGGAACAGAGCTCTGCTTTTCCAAATGTACTGTCACTGCTGTTTGCCATTTAGCAAAGGCCAAGATCCTCATCCCCACGAAGAATTCATCATCCGACCCAAAAAGACAGCAAGTGCAACGCTCCATGTGCTTTTTGTTCCCTTCTCACTGTTCAGCCACCCCTGCTGCCCACTACAGTGGAAACCCTGCTTTGTTTTCCACTCACAAGGATGGTTTGGAATCAAATACATTCCCAGCACAAGGCTCTCATGTGGGCTGGTCAAAATAACGAACCCTGGACACCGGGAAGGTACCGGATGTGGTTGTGCTAACAGAGCCGTGTGCAGGTGGCAAACCCTCCCAGCAGAGGAGCCAAGGGTCAGGAAACATGTGGAGTAAAAGGGGCGGAAGAGAAAGTAGTGAGCCTGGACTCGGTGTTCCTGATGACATCCATATCCAAGAGGAAGCCTACAGGCTACAGAAAGTGACTTTCGCTGATGAGTGTGGTAAACCTCCCTACTTATCTGTGCTCTCTGGGGCTGGGGCTCTGCTCAGTAGGTCAGATGGATTAAGGATGTGAAGCAGAATGCAAAATCCTTTAAGAGCTCTTCATCAGTCATTATTTTTCACTACTAGCTAGAAACTATATACCTATGTTTTCCCACTTGCTTCCTTTAATAATTGGATAGTGTTATTATATATCAGTAGGAGTGTTATTCTCCTAAGCACATTTTGATATCCATACTTTGGGTTTGCCTGAAAGATTTTTGCACTAGTTCAATCAAAATATTTTCACAGGGTTATGTGAAAAAAAAAATCTAGTGACTGAAATTATGACAAGAAGATAGCAAATCCACAATTAAACTCTGTGAATAAAGTGAATGGCATTATGGATGAGTCAGAGGGAAAGGAATGAGGAGGCAGAGAGGATTATTCAACACAGTGTATGTTCCTACATATGTGGAAGTTGAGATTTTTGCTCTTTGCTGACTCCAATTGCTACATATTCTGGGTTAAAAAAAATATATTGTGTTTTTTAAGAATTTAGAAATGGCAATTCTATCCTTAAATTCTCACTCCTTATAAAACAAATATTCCTGTATTTCTAAGTCATCTAAAAATAAGTCCTTTTGGCAAGCATCTGTGACCCTAAGCTCAATGTCTTCCTTCCTTGAAGTGCTCAGTTACCTTTTTCTTGGCACACGACTGTCAGCAGATGTCAAAGAATAAGTTGGTGTGCGGTGCCAGCGCTTCAGTGCTGGCACAGTGTATCCTGCAATAAAGACTCTAATTTCAGGCTTATGGAGAATTCCTGCTGACTCTTGTCCTGTGGTGTTTTATGGACAAAAATCCAAACCCAGATAATCCGAGGTCCATGAGAATCCTACGAGGTTTTCACACTAAATGGTTGCTTGCAGCACTCATTTCTGAGTGGTGGCAGCTGTGGCTACAGGAGGAAGTCCTTCCTAGCAATATAAACCTGGAGATTTGACATCCCTATCCACTTTTGCATCTGTGTAGCCTGCACCTTGGAATTCTTGGACTCATGATCCCCTGTCTCACCTCTTCTCCACTCCCTAGCACTACTCTGTTAGTCTCAGCTGGAAATGCTGCATCTGAGGTATAACATCTGCAGAGAAAGCAGCAGCCTAGAGGACAGCCTCCACCATGTGGCTTCCTCTGTATCAGTTTTCCTGGTTCTGTGTGTGTGTACACAGGACTCACCTGGAAAACGTCATAGAATCAAAGAATATTCCCATTGGAAAAGACCTCTGAGATCATCGCGTCCAACCACACCCATCATCCGCTAAACCACGTCCCTCAAAAACTCATCCATCCTTTTTTTAAACACCTCCAGGGATGGTGACTCAACCCCCTCCCTGGGCAGCCTGTTCATCCTGAGGATGAAAGGAACAGTGCTGAGTGCTCTCCCAGGCTGCTACCTTCGGTGAAGAACGTGCCTCTAGGAAAACTTCCAGCCCCTCTGAAGGGTCTTAGACCTTCCTTGGCTTTGATAGCCTTAACCAGCTCCCTCTGAATTTGGGCAGGAGGAAAGGAGTGTCAGTTCTTCCTCATTGCTTGCTATGAGTGTCGCAGTGAAAGGTCACCTTTTTTATTTCCACAGCTGAAAGGACGGGGATGGTAATGCATTTCTTGCAAGCACTGAGCCAGCAATTCAGCAAAAAGAAATAATTTCAAAATGCTTATTAACTGTATAGTTAATAAATGTTATACTACTAGAATTCCAGAAATATTGCTGACCTCCCACAAAGTACAAATAGATATGTGTATACATACATGCACATGTGTATGTTTATTTTATAGCCCCTAGTATGTACAGTTATTGTTTGTCTTTCTAAAATAATCTAACTGCTGAGGTTGTTACTCCACGTGATCCTAAAATCCTCCTGGATAACATGCAGGCTCTAAGCCCTTCACAAACTATAGGCTGGCTGGAACTTCAGTCAGGCTCAAGCTGCTAAGAAATAGTCCTCTTCTAACAGCATTTGCACTTATAGGATGAAGAACGGTGTTGCAGTGGGTTCCCTGTATTGCCTGCAGTTTTCCAAGGTGAGATTACATTGTCCTAATATTACCTTTTGGCCTTAAGAACCATTCTGTGAATTTTGTTCACTCCTTGTTCGGGTGTTACCCTCCAGGAAACAAAATGGAGTGTTTTTTTTCACCTTTGGTTGGTGACAGCCTTTGGTGAGACAGTCTCAGTGGGGAATGCAGCCAGTGCCTGGTCACTTCCTTTGCTTTCCTGTTGATGCTTTTCTTCTGGGAGCCACACTGCCACACATCAGCTGCTAAATGTTCAGAGAATTCATTTAGCTACAGCGACAGCAGAAGACAGTGAAGGG
This sequence comes from Dromococcyx pavoninus, assembly GCA_033558185.1. NCBI lineage: Eukaryota > Metazoa > Chordata > Aves > Cuculiformes > Neomorphidae > Dromococcyx > Dromococcyx pavoninus. Next base: position 545,249 of record JAUMJL010000557.1, read on the forward strand.
TGATATGACATTTTCTGTGATGTTTCTGCTTGGATGAAATGTGCAAGAAAATAGTCAGGTGCTAAAAAAAAGTTTATCCATCAGTCAGCTTGTTCACAAGGGCAAAATAAGTAGAAAATGGAATTTTGGGTTAGGGTTTCTGGTTTTGGAGTGAAGACTCTGCTTGCAAGAACAGAGGTAGTTTGCATCCCCACACTGCAGAAAGTTGATTTGCATCCTTGTAAATAGAGGAATTTGATCAGCAAATAAGTTGAGATGTTTTCCGTGTTCTGTTTCAAACCTGATTAATTTGTGTCCTAGAAATGGAGTCTGAACAGAAGCAGAACTTGCCACTAGTGGAACAATTCTTTCTTTGGTACAAATGATCGTCAATATTTCATAAAAGTGGGTATGAAGTAACACGAGGAGAAAGATTAACAGGCAAACAGACAATTAGTTGCAATGAACTTTTGTATTTTGCAAGAAAAATGCTTTTGGGACATGAATGTTAAAAATCAACACGTGTATCACAACTTTAAAGTGATTGATCACTTTAACCATTTGAGATATCAACTGTGAAAATAAATTTTTACTGTAGCATACTTGAAACAGGGCTTCCTTACAGCTGAGATAAAAGTAGTTCTTTGGAGGGACTGAGAGAGCCAGGTGTGCTAATGCCCAAAAAAGTCTTTAGAAGGATGATAGGTGATGGAGCCCTTGCTGTGCCCTTTTCTGAATCTCACAGTTCTTTATGTTCTTATGTCCCTACACTGTGGGGACATTACATAACATCCCATGAGACTGCTCAGTTACCATCTAGTTCTCCTGGCTGTGAATATATTTGTGAAGGAAATTAATTACCTGGAATAAACCAGTTTGGACATTTCCCCAAATGCTGTTCAAACAAACTGGCAAACGTTTGTTGAGAAAGAGTTCCCGTGCCATCGACACAGACACTGTAAAATGCTGTTTGCACCAATTTGGGAAAGTTGCTTGACATCATTTCAAACCATCACTATAAGCACTGCTTGTACTTTGGCAGCTATTGACACACCTCAGAAATTCCCATCAACTCATGCCCTGAGGTCCATCCCAGGAGTTCCTGGCTGGATCTAGGGCTGGATGAAATGTTACACTTGACCGAATCAAGAAGTGCTTCATTTTTTGGGCTATTTCACTAAAGAACATGAAACCACAAGCTGCATTCCTATCAATTATGAATATGTGGGACTTGAATAAACCTGAGAAGACTATCTAATACCTACTTCTGTTGTAAACCAGAAGTAAATTTCATCCCTGACAGAGATCTGTCAGACCTGATCTTAAACACCTCAATTGATGCCAGTCCCAGATTCCCCAGACAACCTTACTCAGTACTTACCTGCTCTGGGAGTCAGAAAACGTTCCACGTTATCTGAGATAAATCTCCTGTCCAGAAAATTAGATTGATTGTTTCCTCTCTTACCTTTGGTGGCTATGAGGATAATTGATCAGGGACCTCCAGCCTTTCCCCACTGTCTGACCTTCTCTTCTTCTAGACTGAATAGTCTCAAATCTTTCAGCTTTTCTTTGTAGGATGGATTTTCAAAATTTCCAACAACACTTTATTCTCCTTTGAGTTGCCTCCAGTTTCAGCTTCTAATCCTGTCCTATGAAGTGCTGGCAGTTTTCTCCAGCTGATGTGACCTGTGAATTTTAGGCTGGTTTCCTAGGGAAATAGGACTTACCTAATCAATTTTATGTCTGTCTGTTTGTTTTTTCTGTCTTCTTGACTCATAATTTTTTAACCCCTCAACCAGTTTCAAGCAAACACGACAGTGCTCAAATATCTTTAAGATATTAAAACCATTTACATATTTCATTTAAAAAGTGGCAGGATGTTGGAGAGACATCTTATTAAAGCCCTCACCAGTGCAAGTCTACTGCGTGATAAAATCCTTAGCAGACAGCAAGGCGCCTCCATGGCAGAAAGGTGCTACAAATGACCCAAAAGCCTTCAGTTGGAGATTGTTCCTTATGAGATATGAGGGACACAACCCCCTGGGAGGTGGTGTGCATTGCTTCTCCCCCTAAAGCAATGACTTTTTGTAACAATATGTTTGATATGTTGGCTCCCTTTTAGATATGTTCAAAATTTGTATTTATTTCACAACAAGCCAGGAACATATATTTTTGGCAGGCTGTTTCCCAAGAAGTTGGATTTCCATCACCATGAAAATTCAGCTGCAAGAGGCCTGGCTTCAGGTCAGTATAAAGCCTTAGGCACTAAGGCTTTATATGTGCCTACAGTGGATGGGTATTTCAGGTTTCCTCATGGCACTGTTCCACATCAAACAAAACTCTTAAATATTCACACAAGCAAAGGCCAGAATCCAGGCCTCTTCTCCGGGACTCTATCTGTAAATAGTAAGTACTTAATGCTTACTCCCTTGTTCTCCTTCTCCTTCAGTGAATAATAAGGGAATCAGCATAAAACACAGCCATGTGGACAAAGTGACTGAGGGTGCTGCTTGGAGGTGAGGGTGATCTTGTGAGATGCAAATCTCTTCACAGAAGGGGATGCACTGAGGACATGCTAAGCCAGTGAGCTATTGAAAAAAATAATTGTGTCCTTCTCCAGCAGTTTTGTCAACATAGGCTTTGAGACATTTTCACAGACCTATCAACTGTGAACACCCTCATCCCCCTCCAAAAAAGAAACAAATCCAAGTGGAAAAAAAAGGAGGGGAAAAAAGGGAAAAATAAATTGCATGTCCCTTACTTCTGGGTAAGTCTGTAGCTTGTCCCTGTCACCAGATGCCCATCCATCAGCCTGACTCTCCACACACCCAGGAGCTCAGATGCTGAATTACCCTCTGCTTCCTGCTCAGCAAGTGGTGCTTCAGAGCTGCTTCCTGCTGCAAGTGGGAAAGAAATTTCCAGAGACTTCAGGCATACAGAAAAGTAAAGGCATTTTTCTTCTCTCCACAAAGCCTTTGCCCCACAGAGGGTTTGGTGGAGAAAGAGACAAACAACCTTGAATGGAAGGTGCGTAGGACCCTGTAATCCTGGCATCAGCAATTATATTGAATTTTAGGATATGATGGGGGCAAGCAAATACACAGCAAAAGAAATTACATTTTTTCAAAGGTGTGTCCCTAAAATTCCACGTGCCTCCAACCATAATTAGGTGCCCAGGAGCGTAGAGATGTATCCAAGGCAAGCTAGACTAGTTTGGGCCTTGACAGCAATGAACCTGCTCCTCCAGTTTTGCTACCATCAGCATCCAGCCAAGCTAGAATAAAGCCACTTTGGCAATGTTCACAAAGGCTGAACTCACACCTTCTGTTTACAGCTGGCCATTGCCAAATCCAAGTTTCTAGTAAATATGTCAACATTTTTGGTATACTCTGAAAATGGGCTGAAGGGTCATTCAAATCTCTACCTTTAGGCAACACTGCAAATGAGTGGGTTTATGCTTTCTCATTCCTACTTCCATACCTGTTCTCACCTGGGACAATTATTTCATTCAAGTTGGAAGGAGGAATTTTGTTCTTTGCAATCCCACTTGCAAACCAACACATCTTCTGGAGCCCACACACACAGCATGTGTCATGTTAAATGTATTTCTGCTTTTGTGTATGGCTTACATGAAAAGAGATGGCATTCAATATTAAATGAATGCCTTTTCATTTTCTTCTTGTAGTGGCATCTTGGATGTGCTTCCACATCTGCCCTAACAAGGTTTATCAAGGTCCTAGTGAAACATGCCTGATGAAAGCCACACTAAGGCCATGCTGTGCGGCTCCAGTGGTTGCTGCAAGATTCCAGGTTGTTCCAACAGTGCAATCTGCAATACAGACAGAGCTGAAGGTATCTTCCACCCTTGCATTAGATGCTGAGGTGCTTGCAGCCCCAGATGTGGCAGACTCCAAGCTGGTCTGGCTGCTGGCTGCCTCATCCCAGATGTATTCTGCGTGGGATATTGACCACTTGCAAACTTATTGAGCTACATGAGCAAGGAAGCACGTAATCAGCGTTCCCAGTGCCAGCCCTTATCTCCCTCCAGGTTGTTATTTGAATAATTAAGCAAACAAAAGGCAGCCTGTCTGCTCCTGCAGCCACAGTTGCTCTGGCTGGGCTCCTCTGCTGGGCTGCCCAGGAGGTGCTGACGGAGCCCACAAGCCCGGGGGAGTCGTGACAGGTCGGGGAGGAGAGAGGAGGGGGGTTGTCAGGCTCCTCTGCTGCTTCTTTGTGTCTTGTTTTTAATGAGCTTTTGGCGACCAGAGGACCAGATGCATAAACAAAGGCTTGTTGGCCCTGTTTGGCCAAGCTGAGACTTCGTGCCCACTAAGACTGTTCCCAGAGCTTTCCCCACATAGGAACTACAGTAGAAAGAGGCTGCAGTGAAGGAGGAAAATAACCCCAGGGGCTGGAAACACACTGGCTTCCAGTCTGAGGGGCTCTGGGAGATGGGAGATGCTGTGTGAGCAGGGAATCAATCTGATGGAACACGGAGCGATGCACGTGGTCTGATCATGTCCCATCTATCACCTACCAGCTCCCCTACTACTCTACAAGCCTAAAGGATGACACAAAGCCTCTGCAGACATTACAGTCTAAAATGCTGGATAAGAAAGCTGCCCTCACTTGAATGACTGAGGTTTTGGGGTTGTAACCAGACATCTGTTGTCTCATAGCTATCATGGCAGTAGTGTATTTAGATGACTCTTTCACCTGGACTTCAGGTGTCTATCTGTCTTCTGTGCTTAGGTTGATTTTTCTCTCAGAGGTGCCCCAAGGCATCTTCCAGTGACAGTCCACCTGAGAAAGCCCCTTCAAGCTCAAACCAGAAATATCAGTGTAGCAAAGCACATATGACACATTATGTGCTGGTAAAGTCCCTTTGCATCTTTTCTAGCTCTCACTTTCCCCAGACACCTGCCATTTCCACTGATTTTTGTGTATGGTTTTTACTTGATCAAACTCTGTGTAGATAAGTAATTAGATTCAGATGAAACGTCCCACATCTGTATAATAATTCTCCAGAGCAAAGTTATTCTTGTGCTTACGGGGTCAGGGTCTCCATTCAAGCATCCAGAGTGTAAAGAAGTTTTCTAGTTTGCTCATTGGTATCACAAATGTCCCTGATGCTATGGGGATGGCAGTTCATACAGTGAAGAAGCAGTTCCTGCAGCATTATTTTAGTTAACAAGATTACACTCACAGCCAGGCAAAGTACTGAAGGATTGTGTTCCATTTAGGAAGTACAGTGTAAAACTGAGATCTCAACTGGATGACTCAGGGAGATAAAATCATTTTGTGCTTTTGAAATGTGCACTTCCCCGCAAATGTCCAACACTCACGATGTGCAAGCTCCTCTCAGCAGGCTGCTCAGTTTGATGTGTGCACAGACCACCTGAGGGGTTTGTGTGTTTGAAGGGTCAGCCTCCCTCCTTTCCTTTCTTCTTTCCTTTCCCCTTGCCTTTCCTCTTTCCTTTCCCCTTGCCTTGCCTTGCCTTGCCTTGCCTTGCCTTGCCTTGCCTTGCCTTGCCTTGCCTTGCCTTGCCTTCCCTTCCCTTCCCTTCCCCTCCCTTCCCCTCCCTTCCCTTTCCCAGGACACTGAAGGGAGAAGGAGGCAGGGGACACAGCAAACACCAAAGCACCTGGAAAGGGCTACCATTCATCTATCTTTGCTTAGATATGCTTAAGGCAAACAGAGGATATTTATTCCCATAAAGCTCAGGCACAAAATAATTTTCAACAACGAAACCATCCTTCTCCTTCCAAATCACAATAGCAACAACTGTACATGAAAACAGAGCATAAATGGACCTACAGGAAGCTCTAGCTGCACATCATCTGACAAAACTTCAGAAAATCCAGTTGCATTCCCCAACAAAAGCAGCATCACCACAAATAAAGTTACCAAAACTGGCTCTTCAGCAGTAGGTACCCTTGATTCTCACTAGGTTTTTTCATTACCACATAAAGCCTACGCGCAGTCTACTCTCAGCAAAGGTCAGTTGTTTAGTGATCGCTACCAGAGCTCCCCAAATCACTTTGAAATACTACTGACCTGATCTGCAGTATGATGGAGATGGGAATATTAATGAGGGCACCAGTTTTCTGATTTAAGAAGTCATAACAACAGCACACTTTATTTGTATAGTGCCAACTTGCTGCTTCTTGAACGACATGAGTCTTCTATGACTTTTCACTGTTTTACTGGATCTCTGGGAAAAATCAGTACGGAAATTTGGCTCTTCCCACTCCCTCTATCTTTCTGTGAGGAACAGGGGTGTAATTTCAAAGCAAACAGTGCAATAAAACATCTGGAATTGCATAGCATGCAAAATAAAATCACTGTTTTATTAACTTAGTCATTTGTTGAAAAGTTCACATGCAGATTTGCCGGAAAAGAGAAAAAAGTAACATGTAGAAATACATGTATTTATATGCATGCACAGTTATGTACTTAACTATACATTTCTATTTACCTATTTGTCTATGTATCTGTCTATGCAAATGTATTCATTTCCCCAAGAGGCTTTATGGTCAGATGTATGGATAAAGTATTAATAACCACTCTTGTTTTCCCCAAAAGCCTATCTCACAAATGTCTCTTTCAACACGTTTAATAATTTTGATTAAACTGGTTAATAAATTTGATTAAAAGATACCTTACCAGCTGGGTGTTCATTTTTGGAAAAAATTTACACCTTTGGTGTGAGAGGAGAATGGTTTCTGCCACCCAGTAGCACCCCACAGAGAGCAGGATGGGGCTGCTTGGGAGTGGGAAGCGTGGCTCTTGCTGGCAGCTGTTTGATCCCATTAGATGTGATGTGGCCAGTTAGGCTGGTGGGCACATGCCATGTGCTTTGGGGACTCCCATGTTGTAAATTCAGCACTGATACATCCAGATATTTAAAACTCATTTGAATGAAGTCACTGTCAGCAGGAGGGTCATAGAATCACAGAAGGGCTGGAAGGGACCTTAAAGATCATCCAATTCCAAGCCCCCTGCCATGGGCAGGGACACCTCCCACCAGACCAGGCTGCTCAAGGCCCCATCCAACCTGGCCTTGAACACCTCCAGGGAGGGGGCAGCCACACCTTCCCTGGGCAAAGTCTGCCAATGTCTCACCACCCCCATTGTAAAGAATTTCTTCCTAATGTCTAATCTAAACCTTCCCCCTTCCAATTTAAAGCCCTCCCCTCATCCTATCACTACTTGCCCCTGTAAAAGTTCCCTTCCCAGCTTTCCTGCAGGCCCCCTTCATGTACTGGGAGGTTGCTACAAGGTCTCCCCAAAGCTTTCTCTTCTCCAGGCTGAACAACCCCAATTCTCTCAGCCTGTCCTCATAGTAGAGGTGCTCCAGCCCTCTGAGCATCTTCGTGGCCTCCTCTAGACCCGTTCCAACAGCGTGGCTTTGTCTCACTGCATGTGCCCCCATAGGGCTGGTCTTTGGGGACATTTATATAGAGGAGGTTTTAAGAAACCCCAAGCACGTGCAACGAAGAGCCTGGCGATGCTGAATTTCGCTGCTGACCTCCACTCAGCCCGGGGACCTCTTGCCACCGGGACGAGAGCATCCCCGGGGGGCGGGGTCTCGGCGGGGTGGGCGGTGCATAGGTGATAAAGCCCCGCCCCCAGACACAAGAGAGGAGGCGCTGCTTGCCGGGGTCCCGCATCCCCGCCGCGCGGCTCCGCTCAAATCAGCTTTGCTCGGCTCGACTCCGCTCGGCTCGGCGGCCGCCCCGACGGTGCCGGCGGTCGCGGGATGGAGCTCGGCGCGGCGCGGCTGCTGGCGGTCCTGCTGTGCCTGGCTCCCGGTAAGCCCTTGGAAGAGCCCCACGGGGCCCCGAGGAGAGGAGACGGAGGGATGATTGGGTGGTGGGAGCGGGTGCAGGTGACCCTTGGGGATGCCGGGGCCGGTGGAGCGGGTGAGGCAGTGCGAGCCCCCAGGTGGGACGCGGTGCGCAGCGCTGCGGGCTTGCTGTCCCCTCTGGTCCTCTCGTGTCTGGATGACCCGTGCTGGCCCGTCCGAGAGGGCTGCTTGCCATGGCACAGTGTCCTGCTCGCTTGGCTCCAGCACCAGCCCTTGTTTCCGAGAGCAGAATGTCCCTGGAGCCAAGTGCGGGAAACCCGTCATCAGCGAACAACCTGCCTGGAATGCCTGTGATTAAAGCGTGGGGAAATACTAGGGAAATAGGGAAGGTCCCGATCTGGCCTCGCTTTCTTGTTGCCCGTCATAGCTGGTCGAGCGGTCCCGGTCCCAGCTACTGCCTTATCCCGGTGAGGTGGCATTCCTGACCCTACTGGGAACAGCCAGAGCTAACTGAAAGTCTCTCCCTATCACCTTCACGAATGTTGTGCAAGCTGGGCTGTTGCCACAGAGCGAGCACTAGCACCCAAATCACAGCCCTCACGAGTACAGGTGGTTTGGAGTGGGCACGGTGCAGCCCCTTGCGTGAATAAGGTTCAGTAGAAATAGATTTTATGTGTAGCTGCTTAGAAGGAAAGAGATAACCTCAGAAAATCATGGGATAAAACAAATTCATGGGATCTCAAACTTGCGACAAACTGTAAAAAAGCTTCTTTGGATAATTCTCTGATCAGTAGTCTTGAAGAACACAAGTATAGTCTCTTTATTATAAGAAAAGTTGGTAATCCCTTTCCCCAGGGAGTGAGATCATCAGATGAAGGTTCACTACATTTCAATGTCCCACATCCTCTTGTTAGACCTTGAAGTTGGCAACGCAAGAAAACAGGAACTCCACCCTGGCTGGCTGAATTGTAGTGCTCTGCAGCTAGCTCCTGACCATCTGCCTTTGCTTCCTGTTATGACAGAGTTTTTGAACTTTCTGGGATGTGTGAAAAGTCATTATTTACCCTTCACTGTTAGGTAGGCGCTGTGAGAATGTCCACTTAAAATATGCTGCGTATTCCTATATATGAGGCTTTTTCGATTGAGTGGCATTTACTTTGTTTATCGCATTGATTTGAGGGTTTTTTTACATGGTTTTGCAGGTTTATCTATTTCTCTGGACCAACCAACCCTTAGCATCCAAAAAGATGTCCTCACAATAACTGCAAATGCTACTCTGAATATTACTTGCAGGTAAGGGCAGCTGTGTTCAGCATGATTTTGGTGGGGGTGATTTATGTGGGGTTTTTTTGTACAAAATCACAATCCATTCAGTCTCTCCCCCATCATCGCTCCTGTGTCTCCCTGCTCCCTTTGTGCCCCGTGCCTTGCTTTTCCTTAGCAGACTGTAGAAATGATCTTAAAGGGTTGCAGAAGGGAGAGCTGATGAGCGCAGGGAGGCCAGGAGGAGGAAGCATTAGTTGGGTCCTTGTGGAGCCCACAGGTGAGCCGTGCTCTTGACTATCCCTTTTGGGTGCTGTGTCACTTAGATTCAGTAGAACATGTATGTCAAGTAGCTTCCTTATAGGTATTAATAATAGGTTGATTTATGCAAACTTATCCTTGGTGCTCCATGTGATGGGATGAAGCCCGTTCCTTCCCATAGACGTAGAGATTGGGTTTGCCAGCTTGGCATTTGTACCAGTGCCTGTTGTGTGCTCATGGTCCTCTAACATTTGCTTTCCCAGCGGTCAGAGGCCACTGGAGTGGTCGTGGCCAAACAACCAAAGCAGTGCTGAGAAGCGTATCTCTGTGACAGACTGCAGTGATGGCCCCTACTGCAAGACACTTACTCTCCTCAAAGTCATTGGCAATGACACAGGGGACTATAGGTGCCTTTACAGGGACAACCAGGCAGCTACAACCATTTATGTATACGTTCAAGGTAAGTACTTACACATTTCTTAGGTGTTTCTTTCCCTAGCATCAAGAGAAAAAAAGGGCTATTGAGTATCTCAAAATTGTTTGACACTAAAATATCTTAATCCTAGAATTTCTGGGACTCTGAGACTCCTATTTTTCCTGGTTTTGTGTTGCGTAGTTACATGTCACTATGCTGGTTGCCATCTACAGAAAAGCCTTTATACCTGTAATTTTGAACTGACCTGCTGTATGCAGTACTTCACATTTCTTCTCTGCCCAGAACTCAGCATTCCTGTCTCTGCTGCCCTCCAAGCCTGTCCTCATGAATGCAGAGCTATTACTGACCTCAGCAGGAGTTTCCTATGAGGGAGGATTACAGAAGTGATTATTAATTACAGAAGTAGTATATTTATTAAAACAAACAGATCCAATCCCTCTTTACAATTTGTACTGATCCAATTGAACACCCCCCCTAAACCATAAACTTCCATACGTTTGCGAACTGTGATGGTAACATCTATTTAGTCTTTATCAGCTACTTTTTCAAACTCATGCTGTCGGTTGTGTCGGTAGGAACGCAGCTGAGCATCACAGACACTGCAAAGCCTTCAGTTATAAGCAGGTGTCTACATTGAGGCATCTGCCTTTTTGTGCTGATGGCTTGATACCCATTTTCTGCTGTGCCCCGTTTCCTTTTTATTGTTAACTTACAGTTAGCATTTTGAAAAATGGGATGTTATTATATGCATGAGTTAGCTTGTTTCATAAGATCATGAATATTTTTTTATCTGACTTTGAAAAGGATGCTGCCATTGGAGGAGCCAACTTAGCATGTCACTTCTTTTAACTGATATTTCCCGTAGTACTTATGCAAGGAAAGTCACACCAGGGTGAATCAGATTTTTGTCGGCACAAAGACTGTGGTGGCAGGAAGCTGCTCTCCAGAGTGTGCACTGCTGCTGCCAGCTGTTTAGAGAATAATGATATTGCAAAGCTGAGGAGTAGCTGTCAACATGTCCCCCCCCATTTAGTCTCATTGTTCGAGTGTTTTACCACACAGAAAAGAAAAAAACTGATTTGAGAAGAAATAGACATGGAAAGAACAAAATTGGATACCTTTTGTCCATGATCACATAACGAATAATATCCATTTGCCAATTGAATTTTCTTCTAGATTACAGATCTCCATTTGTGACTTCAGTTAGTGATCAGCTTGGCATTGTATACATCACTAAGAATAAAACTGTGGTAGTGCCATGCCTTGGGACTGTTTCAAACCTCAATGTATCTCTACATGCGGTAAGGAAAAAATCCTGTTATTATTATAAGAGTTAGTTGAAATCACTGTGACATAAATACATTGCTTGAAGTATAAATACATTTCTTCAAAACTTCTTTTCATCCTTGGGAATTTTACAGCCTGTGATGACAAGTTGAGTGCTGTAACTGTTCTCATCCATAATCCTGCACTCTCAAAGTGTGGAGGGATTGCCTATGGAAGGGAGAATGCCTGACCTAGGATGTTAAAACCAGGATTCTGCAGTTAAGGAAAATATCAGACTTGGAAATTCAGAGTTGTTTGATTTTTGAAACTTGACTGTGTGTTTTATCAATATTTCCAACAGAAATATCCAGAAAAGATATTTGTTCCTGATGGTAAATCAATTTCATGGAATAATAAAAAAGGCTTCACTATACCCAGTCATTTAATCAACTACGCGGGCATGGTCTTCTGTGAAGCTAAAATAGACGATGAAAGCTATCAGTCTGTGATATACATAGTCGCAGTTGTAGGTAAGCCAAAGTTATTTTTGTATTTATATATATATAACCAATGTTATTTTGCTTGCTACAACATACTGAACCAATTACATTTGGTTGGACTCTGGGTTATTCAATACTGACAGTACAGCTAATGTAAAAGGGATGTTGTGATACATATTACTTTTAAATGCATTACATTGTGTTCTTTCTGGCTGATCACTGGGACAAGTTCTTCTTTCAGTGATACACAGATACTGGGGATCTTTATTTTTTTCCCAGACAATGCAAGTCTTTTTTCCTAAAATCCCTCTGTTCTGTACTTTATTCACTTATCCGGGTTCCAAGTCATAGTTGAAGGGAGCTAGAGGCAGGTATCCATCAGAAGCAGATGGAAGGGAAGTGCTCTGAGGAGGCACCAAGGGAATGGGGCATCTGAAGGTTGTGCTAGGAGCCAGGTTGTCCTGTCTCCTTCAGATCTAAGACCTGACTATGATGGGGTTTTATGCTGTCCTGGTATATTTCGTCAGTTGTTCATAAAAACTCAGAAATAACATTCTGTAAAGGCTCAAGCCTGAGCTGAAACTGTAGCCATTTCTCTTTGGACTCTGAGGACACAACTCCCACTTCAAGTGGCCAGTTGGCACCAAGGTGGTCTCGCTTAGCTTGGCAGGAAGACAAAGCAACCCTTCACTCTTTATAGCAGACTCTTGGTTCTCCATGAAATTTGACCGTGTTCATGCTGATTTGGAACAAATTCAGAATTTCTGCAGATTTTCTGCATTCAGAATATTCTGTTTTGGAGTCTTCTGAAATATTTTATTGCACAAAGTAAACTTTGGATAATTTTACCTATGCCAGACTGTCATTCTTCATAAAATTCCCACTTACTGCTGAGGGTAGGGATGTATCTCCTTTAGTTTCAGGTTGCACAAGGATGAGAAGGTGTCTAAGGCAGTAGAACTCCCACCACCAGAGGGGCTCTGATCGAGTACGTACATCCTGCTGTGCTACTCTTCGGTGTGGCTCTTGGATGGGAAATGCTCAGAGCAGGCATATACCTTTCCTCCAAGCTCCTTTGTATGTGCATCATCACTGTGCTGGGGCATTGAGGGAATTCTTCATGGCTGAGGTTCCAGTGGGAGTTTCAGTGAATTCACCTGGGAAATTTGGTTCCGAGTGCTGTAAAAATACCTCTTCTTACCTCCATGTTTTGTATGTGCCTTCTTCCTCTAGGATACCGAATTTATGACCTGACGATGAACCCCCACTACCAAGTAGAGCTGGCAGTAGGAGAAAAGCTTGTCCTCAATTGCACTGTAAGAACGGAGCTGAATGTGGGAATTGATTTTAAATGGGACTACCCTTCCATCAAGGTAAATCTGCAACAACTTAAAGGTACCAACATCACAAGATTTGAGCTATAATGTCACTTCCCCCTTTATAATATTGACAAAGTAGATGATAACACACAAAGAAATTGCTGGTATATACAGGTGTGCAAAGAGTAACTGGAGGAATAACAATACAACTCATGAACACCTCTGTCTTTTTTTCTATTACAGGAAAAACGTGCAACAATAAGAGATTTAAAAACCACTGCAGGAGAAGTAAAGAAGTTTGTAAGCACTCTTACCATCGAGAGTGTATCCTTAAGTGACAAAGGTCGATATACTTGTGCAGCATCCAGTGGCCGCATGAACATGAAAAACAGTAGTTACTTCGTTATCCATGGTATGGCATCTTCTACTTCAGTGTTTGGGGGTTTTTTTGTTTGTTTGTTTATTGCTTCTGATTTGGGATTGATTACTGGGATGAGGAAGGCATCTCAGTGATTATTCAAATGAAAGAAATGAACCAAACTGCTGCCACAGTATTTCTCTTGCACCCACTATAGAATTATTTTGACATCACAAACTTGGCTAATGATAAGATTTTAAAGGATGCTGTATGTTACTGAAAGCTGTAGGATCCTATAGGAATATGGGCAGTAAAATAAACAGGGGTAACCCTCTGTTTCTCATCTGTGTTGATGTTCTTGAGGTCCTATAAAGCTGGATTTGTGTAAGAGTTTGTGTAAGAGTTGCCTTTTCTCACTCCAGGTGAACTTAAGCTAGATTCTGATGGCTCTGTGGGACAAGAATCTGGTTCAAAATGAATGGAGCTAGGAAAAGCAAACTTTCAGCTGTTACATTATGAATAGATAAATCAAATGGAGTTTTGGTTGTATGGAAATGATGCAACGGAAATAACTTTGGCTAAGTGCATAGATAAGTACGAAACCACATCCTACAGCCTTTTCTCATGCCCCTCTTGGGCACAGCCCCAGTCATTCCATTGGCTTACCTCTAGAAAAAAATTGCCAGCATGGGAATGGCCCAGTATTAATCACTGACTCAGACAAAGGGGTTTATATTTTGAAGGAGGCTGGTTTCCTTGAGGTCTGATCTCAGGGGCCAGAACATTAATGGCTTTTTTTTAACATTCACACTTATTATGTGACGTAGAGAGAGACTCAAGTTTCTGCTGGGTTCTTTCTATTTCTCTTCAGGAGCCAAAGCAAGATCATATGCTATAGTGATTGTACCAGATATTAAATCCATACTATCCTAAATCTTAGTTAAAAGGCTAATCGCTGTCTTAGTCTGAATGCAAGTTTATAACTTACAACAAGCAATATAAACAATTTCAAAGTTTTCTGTGACTGCAACTCTTTGAATACGTACTTGAGAAGAGTCTGAAGTATCTAACTTTATCACATTGTAATTCTGAATACTATTCTTTCTTGGAATTAGTACATTGAGGCAGTTTCATGATATGTGTTTATATTTATACACACACACAGAGATCTGACGCTCATCTGACCATCCTGAGAACTGAGTCTTGTCTCTGCTTTCCAGAGCTCTTCAGTGGGGGAAGTGGCCTGTTCCTCTGAGCAAGGGAAAGGAATGGGTTTTTATGGTGTCTCCCATCTCTCCAGAGCCCAGTTTGGAGCCAACTGTGCTTTACCAGTGGCGTTCTGTGACTGGCCCCTATTTGTCATCTGCTGCTAAGTGCTAACCCCAATGGAGACCGCTTACACTTTGGTCCATGTGGAAAGATGGTTTAGTTAATTATGTATATTTCTTTTTTTGCAGAAAGTCCTTTTATCCATCTGGAGAGAATGGAGAATGTGGTTGAGACAAGGCTAGGTGATACAGTCAAAATTCCCGTCAAGTTTAAAGGATATCCTCTACCAGAGGCGAAATGGTAAGAGCTGAGTCACAACATGGTTGGAAAACTGAGCTATTCTTAGTCAAGGTAAATCTCTAAAATACTCAAAGTTCTCTGTATTTTCTTCAGGTATAAAAATGGAAAAGCCATCAATGCAAATCATACAGTTAAACTTGGCTACACGTTAGTGATCAATGAAGCAAGTGAAAAGGATGCTGGGAATTACACTGTTGTCCTTACAAACCCTACCAACAAGATGCAGAAGAGACATACATTTACCCTGCTTGTGAATGGTAAGTGGTGTGCGGGGGTGCCTTCCTTTCACGTGTGGATGTGGTGTATTTCCATCCTTAGGATTAAACTCATCCCAGAGCTATAAAGATTTAAGTGGGGATGATGGCCGGAAAGAGGGCACTTGAACCTCAGCCCGGGGAGGGCAGAGGTGGCCCATCTCTCCTGGCTCCAGGATGTGTCGGTCAAGAGTCCAAAGTCTCCTGTTGTTGTGATGATACTTTGTGTGGGGATTTTTTCTTGTTGTTGTTGTTGTCTGTGTATTTTTTCTTTGCCTCTGCATCCTGCTCTTTTCCTGCCTTCCTTGCTAGCTGTGCTAATGGAGTCCTCCCCCACCCTCTTCCATCCTGGCCCTGCTCTGCCTCGCCCATCCTTCCTGCCCCATGCAGTCTGTCGCTCTTCTTCTGCCCTGTGCAACCCTCCTCCTCTTCCTCCTCCTCTCCGCTCCCCAGGAAGCAGCCTACCCCCAATCCTTTGAGGACAGAAGGTCTTGGAAAGGGCAGCAAAGCTACGTGCTGTGGGATCAGGGCTGGGGAGTAACATGCATTTAATGGTTGGACGTGGTGATGGGAGTCTGAGGCCTGTATTTTAAGCCAGGGGGTAATGAAGGGAGATTTTATAGAGAATCCTAAGCATGGCATCTTTAAGGCTTGATCCTCGAGGTGTTGGGTGTGTTCACCTCTACCCAACATGTCCTTGGAGGTGCTCTGTGTTGCTCTTGGACGTGGGGCATGGTGTAAATTAGTCAGAGGAGCAGGAGGTGTAACCTGCAGCTCTCTCCTCCAGTCCCCCCCCAGATCGGCGAGAACGCATTGCTGGCCCCTGTCGACTCCTACAAGTACGGCTCAACGCAGGTGCTCACCTGCACCGTCTACGCCGTCCCACCTCCGGCCACCATCCTCTGGCACTGGCAGCTGGAGGAGGAGTGCACTTTCAACCCCCAGTGAGTACTGAGCCCTTGCCATCTCCTGCAGCTTATGTAGCTCTTGAGGGATGTTTGGGTCGGGTTGGGGTTCTTTTTGGGTGCAGCCCTCTTCTGGGCTTGTTACTGAGTGCAAACCCAATGGCCAATGAAAAAAAGGTTGTTGTACTTAATAGGCAGATTTTTGCAGGCAGGCTCTGCCGAGGTCATCGTTGTCAGCAAAGGCAAGGGCCACCCACAGCAAGGAGCTGGCAGCACCTGCGTGTTGCCATTGTGCCTTCCTGAAGGACAGCTTGGTTTGCAT
Source organism: Dromococcyx pavoninus (assembly GCA_033558185.1). Taxonomy (NCBI): domain Eukaryota; kingdom Metazoa; phylum Chordata; class Aves; order Cuculiformes; family Neomorphidae; genus Dromococcyx; species Dromococcyx pavoninus. The sequence goes on from JAUMJL010000557.1 coordinate 561,492, forward strand.
GGGGCTTCAAATGCAGCTGTCTGCCTACCCTCCTCTCAGATCTTGCCGTGGGTTGGAGGCCCAAAGCTTCATCCCAAACAGAGGAAACTTGCTGTTTATGCTAATTACAGATCTTGGAGATGCATCTTTTTTCTTACGCACAAGTGCTGAGCGTGATGGTGCTCTTCATCTGCGTGAAAGTGTATCTTGGAGGAAATGCACCGATTGATGTTGCGGAATGATAGAGTGCCTGACTGAGATTCACACAGCCTTCCTTATCTGGGCCTGCCATAAGCCCAGATTTCCTTTAAAGAAAAAAAACCAGAAAAAAAAGCGCATTCTTGTTTCCTGTTGTTGTTTTTAAAATGATTTCCACTAGTTTCTTCCTTTGCTGCCTGGTTGCTTCCTATACAATGGCCACTGTCCTCAAGAAATTCTTGTAGAGAGTTCAGTGATTTCTGTGTCTCTCTGTCTTCCTTTGAACTAAATTAACTTGAATCATCCATTTATGAATGGAGGTTTGTTCCCAGAATAGCCACTTCCCTCCAAGCATCCTGATTGAGCTGACACAGGCAGATTAATTACGAAATTCACCTTTAGGCTTGGGGATTCCTTATTTTACAGAGCACAAATGTCCCAGAAGGCGATAGGGTGCATTTTAATAGAAACGGTTCCAGAAACGTGCTCTTCCTTCCCAGATGCAGGCTATGGCCAGTGAGGCATCTGATTTATAGATAAATATCTGCATATTGTAAAGAAAACAAAAACCACTGTCTTGAAGGGCAGCTATTCATCTTATCTAATGCATATGTCTCTACTTGTATCTCAGGAAAGTTCGCTCAGGAGCCAATCCATATGCATGCAGGAAATGGAAAGTGATCTCAGAGAGAAAGGGTGGGAATCAAGTTGAAATTAAGCACCGAGTCGTTACCATTGAGGGGAAAACAAAGGTGAGCAGATCTTGTTTTCTGTTGGTTGGCGCTGATTAGCTCTGCTCAGCAGCTCACATGTATCACTAGAGATGAGACCCTTTTCACTTTAACTTTAACTTTAAATTTGGAGATCTACTTGGCAACTAGCTGGCCATGCAAGCTGCTGCTGAAACCAACAGGCAGAGACACAACACTGACCCAAAGGGAGCCTCCCTTGAGGCACATGACTTACCTTCAGGACTTACCTTTTAGTGGTCTGAAGTTACGCAAGTTAATCTTGCGAATTAGCTATAATAGGGAGAAGCTGGAGAGACTGAAGAGCATAAAAAGTTGTGAGTGCAGCTATTCTTAACACATATTCCAAGGTCTGCCTTCTGGCAGGTGACTTTTTCTTGTTTTCTTTTGCCTGGTTGTTACACAGTTAAGGAAAGAAAATGTAAACGTCAGGAATCGTTCTCACACCGTGACGTGGACTTGTGCTTTTGGAGGGATTTTTGGTTGTGCAGATACCTGCAGAGAACTCTGCTGAGGTGTAGGGGTTGTTTGGCTCATGTGTGTACTTTAGCACTGATGTTATATGAAATCACTGACTTGTTCCTTTGTAGACTGTGAGCACCCTCGTGATTCAAGCAGCGAATGTATCTGCTTTATATAGATGTATGGCTACGAACAGAGCTGGGTCAAGTGAGAGAGTTATCTCCTTTCATGTGACCAGTAAGTATACCCTGTCAATGTTAAATTAATGTTATTTCATCTGTTTCACTAATGATAGGTCCTGCAATAAATTCCCATCCTTTATAAAATTAATTCATTCTTTAGGAATTTAGATTTTCCTAAGGTTTTCCCAGTGCAGCCTTTAAAGTCACCTCCTACCTTCAGCCAAGTGATTAGTTCTGCTGGCATCAGCGGAGTGATGTTCCCCTGAAGATGATGCAAAGTGGACACTGTTGTCCTGAAAGTGATGGCTGTTGGGCTTTTGTAGTCACTTAAAAGAGCTACAGAGAAATTACAGCAGTGTCTCAAAAGGAGTAAAGATGTGCTGTAAAACCTAAGACTAACATTTTCAAAAACAGAGGCAAAGAGCTTCTGTCTTCTTGAAAATTCGTTCCCATATTGACATGCCAAAATAATATTTTAATCTGAATCTAAAAACAAACTATAAGATAATGCTAAGAATCCTCTGTGGTTGCCAGAAGTTAGAGGAATTATATTCATTACACAGTCCTGCCTTTGATCCATTTTAAGTGTACTATTTTTAATGAGATTATACTCTTTATGTAAATGATTGATTGATTTTTCAGTGTTTCCTTATTTACCGCTGGACAAGATGAGGATAAGGCTGTATTTGTAAAATGGCTTTTTCAAGTTACTGTTGGCAGAAAAACGTGCAACCTAATAGGAATTTCTTTTTTATTTTAACTTGCAGGGGGTCTTGAAATAAACCTCCAGCCTCGGAATCAGCTCACAGAGAAGGATAACATGTCCTTGCAATGCACAGCAGACAAGTTCACCTTTGAAAAGCTATCGTGGTACAAACTCAGTGCTCATGCTTCGCAGACTGCCTTCGGAGGGTTGCCCATGCCCGTTTGCAAGAACCTCAATGCTCTCCAGAAGCTGAATGGAACGGTTTCTAATATCAATGGTGAAAACGTCACCTTAGAGCTCGTTCTGCGCAACATCTCCCTCCAGGATGGAGGAGACTATGTTTGCATTGCTCAGGACAAAAAGGCTAAAACACAGCACTGCCTGGTGAAGCATCTCACTGTGCAAGGTACTTATTTACTGCAGGAGTGCCAGTTTTTAGTATGTTTAGGTCTTGCATGTGTTGACTTAATGGTGCACTCAGTTTAAATATATTTAGGTCACTTGTTGTAAATAAAGAGGTTGTTAGTTGTGCATGCTGAAAGCTGCTAAATGGAGGTCTGAGGTTTGTCTGGGCAGCAGGGGCTTACCATATCATCAACACCAGTGAGGAAACACTGAGCCAGTCACTGTGCTGTGCAAGAAGAGGAGTTTGGCTTTTGCACAAAAAATGGCATGTTTAGCTCAATAACTTCTCAATTTTTACTTTCCAAAACATGTTTTTCCCTCTAGCTGTGTATGCATGTGCGTTTAATGCTTTGTGTCACTGAATCTTGGGTTTGATGTGGTGTCCATAAGTTAAAATGGTCATGAGGTGAGGTTGGTATTCAGGTGCAAGCGATGCCAGCTGATAATCAATTGGCTTGTCACACAAATGGTGATGGCTTTGCTTTGAGACATAGATATTTAGGCTGATTAGGCAGATTCAGGAAAATACCTATGCATGTTCATGGGCTGTCCTGAATGGACAATTTGATGGACTGAGTGTCAGACTTCTTGTAATAAATCTGGAAATAGAAATGTGAGTGAAACAATTTCCCACCTATTCACTCTCCCCTCAGCAGCCTGAGCGGTTACAAATTAAACCATGTAAAGCAGGTTATATCAATACTGTTAAAATTTTACTGGCTATTATAATACTTTTCATGTCACATGAAATTTCAACTACGATCTTAACATGGATGCTGTGATTGTTGGTGTTATAAAAGGATTTTAGACTTTATTACTGGGCCAAGCATGTAGAGTGTCGTCAAATGCTATCACTGCGAAAATGGATGTTTTCTTAAATGGTTGGTAATTTTGCCCTATTTTTGAACCAACAGAGCCCATGGCACCCACACTTATAGGAAATTTAGAAAATCAAACAACAAACATTGGTGAAACCATAGAAGTGTCATGCACAGCAAATGGCATTCCTCCTCCAAACATTGTGTGGTTTAAAAATAATGAAACACTTGTTGAAGATTCAGGTGAGGATTGCTCCTTTGCTACCAATTTTTTGTCACTTAAAGGCTTTCTTTCATTGTTCTCACTGCTAATTTTCACTATGATAAGTTTAATTTTGAATTTTAAACACAAATTGGCATAAAAATAGCAGAACTAAGAATCGTGACTTTTTTTTCCAGGTATTGTTTTGAAAGATGGAAATAAAACTCTAACCATACGTCGAGTGAGGAAAGAAGATGGAGGGCTATACACCTGCCTTGCCTGCAATGTTCTTGGATGCAGAAAAGCAGTGGCTTTTTTTTCAGTGGAAGGTTAGTGTTAGCTTCTTTACAGATTGTGCATGAAATTATTGTGATCGCTGAAAGGAAAATCTACTGGCTGTCCTGATCGAAGATCTGAAACTACAACATCAGGTTTGCAAAAATTCCTGGCCATTTCTATCAAGCTCAAATTGGATGCTGTCATAGCCATTGTAATTCCAGCTGTTGAGGCTGATGCTTTCTTCTCCACAATGTTGTTTATCTCTTTTGAACAAAAGCTGAGTTTATCTACCTGTGATTGCAAAGAAAGCTCTGCCAGTCTCTATTGCATGCAAACCTAGACAGCAGAGTCTACGCCAGCCTACAGGTATCTTGGGGTGTCTCTATTGTCTTGGTAACATAATATGTTTTTAGCAGTTGTAACTTTTTAAACTATGTCATTGCTGTCACAGCATCTAAGAAAAAGAGTGAAAACTGTGCAGTCTGTTGTGATTGCCATCCCATTTCAGTGATAAACAGGTAGTGTTTTGGGATTAGGGCACTCCAGGCTTAATCCACCAAAGTCCACCAGCGTTTGTGAGCCCTGTCTCATTTGATCCAGTCCTGTTGTGGCACAACAAAATGCAATTTGCAATAATGCAGGATAAATCCTAACAAGAGGTTAGTCTGCAGTTTGAATAACTGGAACCATGATGGATCTTCCACCAAGAGTTCAGACTTTGCAATGAGAAGCCTTGAACTAAAAGCTCCTTGCCCTTGATATCAGTACATTTGCAAAAATTAGTAACTGAATCCTTCACAAACCTCTGTCTTATAAGTCAGGGTGATTGTCTGATCTGTTCTGTTAAGATAATTAAAGCAGTATCCTGTTATTCTTATAGATCCCATTAGGATATTAAGATGTTGAGCAATATGTTTACGTAGGGTGGAAATAATCTGCAGCTTACATCAATGCAGGTTTCAGCTGATGTGGTAAATACAGCTGGGGCATGTCTGTAAAAGCTGGAGATCTGTGTAGGACACACTGTTTCACTCAAAGAAATTTATAGAGCAGCTCATCAGGGTGGTGCAGTGGATTGTGCTGCTGTGTAGGAGAATCTCTAATGGCACGAGTGGTGAAATACAGGAGCATGGTATGGCGAAAGGGACCTCAAGAAGAGAGCTGCTCCTACCCATCAATAGATGATCAAGTGGCATCTGCTGGAGAACATTTTATGGGACAAGGGATGTTGTAAAGAAGTCCTTATTTTCATGTGTTGTTGTAGAACCACATTTTTTCACGCTCCAGCTGAAGCACGTAAAGAGACAAGAGAGAAGTTGTTCTCTGGGTCATTCTCAGAGCACTTTATTTACTATATGATAGGAGGGGGTTTTTTCTCATTTCCTGGAGAAAGCGTCATTCATTTTGAGTATCCCAAAACAATGATGTATTTTTAAAATGAGAGATTTTCTTTTTATTGTTTGACAAAGGTCCAGATACTGTCCTTGGAACAAAGTTGATGCTAAGGTCTCGTGCAGTGTGTAAACCAGCACAAAACTAAGCATAATATTACAGTATTCAAAAAAACCCAACCTTTTCATTTTGTTTTGCTTTTGTTTCCTTGCTCCATGTTGCACTTTTAAAAAGAAACCTTCAGAACAAGGACCTCCATTCTCTATGTTAATGAATGAACAAAACCAGTATGTTTCCAACTATCACTCAGATATTCATTTGTTTCTTCCAGGCGCTGAAGAGAAAACAAATCTGGAGCTCATTATCCTCGTTGGCACTGCAGTGATTGCCATGTTCTTCTGGTTGCTTCTTGTAATCATCCTCCGGACCGTTAAGCGGGTAATGAAAAAACTTCTCTACTGTCTTATCAGCACTGGTCTTGCATGACAAATGAGAGCTGACTTGAGGCCTTTTGTGTTGTTTCTTTCCATTGTTCTTAAATCAACAGACACATTTTTTCTCTCCATGCTGTAACATTCTTGCCTGGAACTGGGGGCACAGAAATTTGGTTTTAATTGAACAGGCCCTCACAAGAGAAAAATGTTTCAGCTGGTTTTGTTTTTTAAAAAAATAAAAAAAGAAGTGCAAGTAATTAATGATGATCACACTCATGATGACACGGCTTAGGGAAATGGTAGCCTGGCATTTCTGGGAACTAGTGGAACACTACAAAGTGAGAAAATGGCACTTTGCCTGCACCTTGCCAGCAAAAAAAATCTGTTCATCTACAACTAATGTCATTTTCCAGGCCAATGGAGGGGACATGAAGACCGGCTACTTGTCAATCATCATGGATCCTGACGAAGTCCCTATAGATGAACACTGCGAGCGGCTCCCGTATGATGCCAGCAAGTGGGAGTTTCCTAGAGACCGGCTAAAGCTAGGTGTGTCTGCATTGCATGAGACCTTCAGTGATAGTGCAGCCAATGCTGTGTCTGGGGGTGTTCAGGTCCTGGCTTGCCGTGGGGCTGCCCTGATGCAGGACATCAGGGGAGGCTCTCTGATCCCAAAGGTTATAATGCATCCTCTCCCCATTATCAGCCCTGTGTTAATTTCTGATACATAAATTCAGTTTATATTCGCTTTTTAATCTGCATCCTTTATCCTCTGGGCCAGACAAATAAATCAAAGTCTATTATTCATCTTTTTTTTCAAGGTAAACCTCTTGGGCGTGGAGCTTTTGGCCAGGTCATAGAAGCAGATGCATTTGGAATCGACAAAACCGCTACCTGCAAAACAGTGGCAGTCAAGATGCTGAAAGGTACAAATGATGACTAAAACTTCAACTTGAATGCACAAAGCAAGGGGAACTGCCAATGCTATAACCAGTAGATAGAAATAATCAAAATGTTTGTACTGGTGATGTATTCCAGTTTAGCTTAACAGTTGGCCGTGAAGCAATGATTAGGAAAAGTACATGCCTTTACCTCATCAGTAACTGGAGCAATGTGGCTGTGGTTTCTTAGCCAGTGCTTTATGAATATACTCAGGTTCAGAATACAAACTTGATCTAGCAAGAAATTTGCACGTGTCCATTTTTGCCTTATGCAGGAATGTTTCTATAAGTCTCAGACCATGGCTTAGGCACACTCCAAAATGAGTTTTGAACAGGTTTCTCCTCACTTTAAATCATATTGTAGTACCTTTCATTTGCTACAAGAAAGTTGAAAGCTGCAGTTCCCAGACACACTGTTTCTGAAAACAAGAGGATATAGCTGGGGCAGCAAAATGGGTCTGCCAGTAGCTGGGGGCTGCATCCCAGAGGCTGTACTGGAGTACTGGAGGAAGGGTGGGAAACTTGGAGGACTTCTGACAGTACAGTGTGAGCAGTTGCAAGCACAGTCGAGACCTGTTGTAGACCTGTTACGACGGGATGAGTGTGCAGTAATGACAATAAAAATGAGAAAGCCCTCTTGCCCCAGCTTCCCAGTGCTCAGGCAGACTGCAGAGCTTCCTCTGCCCCTCTCTCCCCACTGCTTCAGCTCTCTTCCTCTTGTATCACTGTGGGATGAGGACACCAACCGTGTCTCCAGGATTTTGGTGAGGCTCCATAGTCAGGCATGTCTGGCCCTGGCTCTGTCTCCCAAAGTCCATGGATCCATTAGACTCTTAGCATGGACCCCAGCAGTGGCTATGGGACCATGTTTCTAGCTCTTCTGGGCTGGGAATGTCAAAAGGCAGAGTACAAAATACTCAAAATTCTGTAGAAAACAAAAAAGAGGTTTGCCAATCTGGATTGTTTGTGTCCCTTTTCCATTGTACTGCTTTTGGAAAATTTTTGAAAATGCTTAAATGCAGAGCAAAACCAAGCCTGTCAGGAATTTTTCTAGCTTTCATCAGTGTCCTGCAACATAGTTGACCCGGGCTACCAACCAACAAGACTTCTCACTAGATAGGCTGGAAAAAAAAAGGCAGAACAGAGTGCAGAAGAGGAGGGGAAAAGCCTTTCTGTCTGTAACGTTCCTGATCTGTGTTGTTTTACCTCTGCAGAGGGTGCAACCCATAGTGAGCACAGAGCACTTATGTCAGAGCTGAAGATTCTCATTCATATTGGTCATCATCTCAATGTTGTCAATTTACTTGGAGCCTGCACAAAGCCAGGAGGTGAGTAGCTTCTCAGTGGAAAGTTGCTGATGAAAACCCTGTAGGTGAGGAGACTGCAATTGGAGTCCAGCTCTCAGTCAATGAATCTGTTTTACTTCATAATCAGGGACAGATGTTTTGTTTAACAAATCCAGCACTGCGAGCTAATTTGGAAGATATTTAGTGAAAGTAACACAGTAATAGTTTTTCAGGGAAGCTGACTTGTTGGCTTACTGTGGGATCAGAATTTAATTTGTGAAGTTCCATAAGAGAAGTGCAGTAGTTGAAGGAAACATAATCCATGAATATTTCTTTCCTTGTTTATTCCATAGTAGAACAGACATGGCCATTATCTGGAACCTAGGGTGGAAAGTTGTCGTTGTATCATGTGTCTATATGAAGCAATTTGAGCATGAAATAGGATGTTTGCACTGTACTTAGGGCATCTGTGTCTGAAACTGAGATTCCTGTTTTAAGTTTTTAGCACTTAAACTGCCTGCACAAAAAGTGCATGGAAATTCATGTGTGTACTTTATTGCAGGGGAATGGTTAGTTGTACTGAATTTCAGTCAAATATATATGACACATCCTTACAATATCCATTAGCATAAGCAGTTATTGGCACTTAAAATATAAGCACACCAGTATACATTTGCACATATGAAATTCAGCCTGTGATTTTCAAAAATATGTGCTTTCTTTTCCTTCCTTATACAGAAGAAAAGGAATCATTTCCCTGCTTTGATTAGATTTTTTTTATTACTGATATTTTTAAAAACTTCTGGGTAGCAGAATGCTTTCTGAAATGTATGTGTTTCTAGCCACAAATTATGCTCTGAGATAAGGTGAGGTGTAAATGCTCTTTCTAAGGAATTGCTTTACCTGTTGTACAGGCCCACTTATGGTGATCGTGGAATATTGCAAGTTTGGAAATCTGTCAGCCTACCTGAGGAGCAAGAGGAGTGAATTTGTCCCATACAAGGTAAGGAGTCAAGTTTAACAGCATAATGGTTGATTTGGTGGGGGTTTTCCACACATGATGTTTCTGTTTCTAGTGCAGACTGAAGTGGCAGTCCTTGGGGATGCTGAATGTCTAGTGCTTTTCATGGGAATGAGAGATGGCAAAGACATCAGAGGTCATCTGGTCTTTCCCCTGGCCCCTGCAACGTAGCTATTTTGTTATTGTTAGCTTAGAATGTGCAAAGGAACTGGGCTTCCACTGTTTCCCTTGGCAGATTATTCTACACTTGGCCATATCTGTCAGGAAGTTTTTTCTGATTATCAGCCTGAATTTTTCCTTTCTTAGTTAAACTCCAGACCACCTTAACTAACTGCACCCCCTACTTAGTGTATATATCCATCAGCTATCCATCAGTGTCTTCTATCACGTGTTCATCTTTTCCTCTGTCCCCTTGGCTCATTGCTGAACCAGGCTATACAGCTTATTTGCTGTTAATCATTTTGTGTAATTGATGTACCTCATGAGTTTATGTTCATCTTTTCACCTCCCAAGTCCTTTGCAATGGAGGGCTCCATCACAGCACCCCCTCTCCGTCCCGTTTTGAGAGGGGGGGAGGATGGAGGCTGGCATTTTCAAACTATTTTCTGGCTGCCCCTGATAGGGGGTCTGATTTCTGGAGAGGACTGGGAGTACCTTTGAAGGTCAGATTGCTGGTTGAGGGTACCCGTCACTAAGCATTACACTCAGACACTACCTTTTTCACGTAGAGCTGGGAGGGAGGCCCTGTAGACCTGAGCTTCACCCTTCCTGCAGCTGCTGAGTTTAGATCAGAGCTTCTTCAAGCTGCTTGTCAGTTCTCCAGGGGGTTATTTATCCTTGGAGACATTGTTTACTATTTTATATTGGCAAAGGCAACTTGCTGCATCCTCTTGCGAGGTAAAAAGGATAAACAAATATCTGAGAGGCCTTGGAGGAAGAGGCAGGGTTTCACAAGGGTGCTGACCCTTGCTTACACAAGCTTTGAGAATGGGAATCAGGAATGGAAAAAAACAGCCCTGCCAGGGGGACAAAATTCACCAAACAAAAGCAGGAGAAAATGGAAATACGGTGGAGAAAGCCGATGGGGCTGGGGCATCCACCTCAGAGGCATTCAGTAGTTTAGCAGAGGAAGGAATTAAACTGGAGTTTGAGGGCCTCTAGTATTTTCTCCAAGATAGAGGTTTAGTGGAAGAGTCTTTGCAGCAGTTAAAGGCAAGGCTGGAGTGGCCCGGAGAGGCTCGAGAGTATGAAAAGGGGTTCAGCAGCATCCCTGTGTGCTTCACAAGTGGTGGGCACAGGAGGCTGAGAAGGCCGGCTCCTCAGTGTGGATTTCTTCTGAAGAATTTGGAGATGATGCTGGGGCTAAAACCTCACTGTGGAACAGTGGGGTTGCTCAAGCTGATGAGCCCACATGGCCAAGGTTTGGGGCCTGCCAGTGCTGTCCACTGTGCCAGTCTGGTACCCGAACCAGAGCTGGCTTGGGGCCGAGCAGCCAGTCATGCCAGCACAGGGTTACCCTTCCCTGCCTTCAGTGGTGCCCATGGCACAGGCTGTGGAAAGTGCTATTGCCTCTCCCAGGGAAGCTCCTGATATGCTTTCTCCTTCTTATTTCTCTCACCCTCCCCTCCCATTTCTAGGCCAAAAGTGCCAGATTTCGGCAGGGGAAAGAGAACTATGTTGGTGACGTCTCCGCAGACCTGAAGCGACGGTTGGACAGCATCACTAGCAGCCAGAGTTCAGCAAGCTCTGGCTTTGTGGAGGAGCGGTCCCTGAGTGATGTGGAAGAGGAGGAGGGTAGGATATGTCTTTTCCTGGTGTTACAACAGCTGTCATTGGCAGCAGGGCTGATAAGGGACGTGGGGAACTGAGCAAATTCCAAAGCTCCCGCAAAGCTGTGTGAGGAGTACTGCCTGGATGACCACAGTTCCTCAGCTATGGATCATGTCGTTCAGCACCCCAAACCCCTCAGCTCAGTCCCAGGTAATGTCTCATCTGAAAAGGGTGTGAGCTCCAACTATTTAATGTCCCGGTGTCTTCAGGGAAAATTGTGGAGCACAAACTCCGAAGGCTGAGGGATGTGCCAAGATGCTAACTGAATTTCCTCAGTGTTTACCCAGAAGTTAAAGGTTGTCAAATTCCATCTGCTTCCCTGCTTTTCAGTAGAATTTGATTTGCCGTCCAGGTGGTCTGTCAGGAACAGGAAACCTGAATTATCCGCTCATTCAAAGCCTCCCCTGGATATACATCCCCTCTTCAGCAGTTTCACTGATGTGTTTGCCATGTTCTCCTTTGGCAGAGACAGCACAAAGTGCTCCGTGCTGCCAACATGTTTCAGAGACTGCTGATTTCAGCAAGCAGTAGTGTCAGACTGATCAGGAGGGAGGCCATAGCTCAACTGTCTGTACCTCAACTTCCAATAAAAATCATTTCATGCAAAGAAAAATATCAGTATTTTGACAGGGAGGATGATCTTGTGGTTTCAGTGTGAACCTAATGGGTAATGTCAGGCATGTACTTTATGCGTTTCCACACCATTTTGGTCCTTTTCAGACCTCTCTGCTGTAACCACAGACCATCTAAGAAGTGAGTGAACCTAAAGCAGGCCTTGAGATAAAGATTTTAGTGAGTGGTGTTGTAATTCAAGAGCTGAGCAAAAAAATCAAGTTGCTTATTTCATCAGGAACTAAATGCCTAGGTATCTTTTTTGGATACTTGAGTGCATTATTCCTCTAGGTCACTAGAGGATGAGTTTAGGCTTCTTCTACCCTAAATTAGCAGGGCTTTTTGTGAAACTCAAGTCTTTCTCCCCATGAGTTATTATTCCCCTGTAAGGACTAGGTGGGGCCTCCCTCTCATCAGTTTTCAAATCCATCTGCTGGAACCACAGCAAGCCTTTCCTGTCCTGGGAACTGGTGAGCTGGGTTTTGGTTGTTTTTCTTTTGAGATTGTTTTGTGAATCTTTCCACTGATGATTACTCTGGAAATAAGCAAGGACACCTGGGGTGTAACCGACCATCTCAAAGTTTATTTTACACAGGACTAGTTTGGTGTGAAATGGGTTGTTAGTGCTAATTGTACAGCCAAAAAAGGGCTCAGATTGCTCCTCCAGTTCAATGTAGCATAAGGTTAAGATGGGCTTTTACCTGAGAAGCAGTTATGGGTGAGATCAGTGACAAGGGCATGTTTGACTGTCGTCTGATTCCTTGCAGCTGGGCCTGAAGACCTTTGCAAGAACCCTTTGACCATGGAGGACCTCATCTGTTATAGCTTCCAGGTGGCGAGGGGAATGGAGTTCTTGGCTTCACGCAAAGTAAGGAACTTCTCAGGAAGAGTGGCATGTTATTTATTTGACTGTAGGAAGTAGTGCTGTAGGTCTATAGAAGGAAACAACAAGTTCATCTTTGGACATTTTTTTTTGCTCTAAAGCATAACTGAATCATTAATACGACGGAGTGAAACAGCCCATGCATTTATTGACACAAATGTCAGTGATCTGTGTAAGGTTTGTGGGTCACAGATTCAAAGAATGATTAAGTAGCCAGAGGAGGGGAGCTGACTTATGAGGACGATTGGAGGAATTAGGGACAAATCTCTGATAACCAGAGCTAAACTAGAGAAAAGGAGTTTGCTCTGAGGAGGTTGCCTGTACCTTGTGCAATGGTTGGAAAGGCAGTGCAAGGACAGACCATGCTCACATATGTAACTTTGTAGATGAAGACACTGATAGTCAGTAGCAACTCGGTGCTTTTCTGTGGTTTGATCCTAAATAACCATAGTACCTGTTTCAAAGGATGTAAATTCCAGCAAGAGAGAGGAATTACCCAAAGTTGTATAGAAAAAAAAAGTACTTAGAAATGAGAAAAGGAAATAGAAGTGGGGAATAGAACAACACTCTGGAGTGTGTGCTAGGTGTTCAAGAGCAGACTTCAGAGGCTTTTCTGAAAACATGCATTTGTCTACATATCATACTTCCTGTTTCGTATGTAAAAATATGTCTTTCCAGGATCTTTATTTCTAGTCCATTCTAGAGGCAAATCTGCAGCCACTTTCAGAACCTGGCTTTTTTACTTCAAGCTACTGAGGCTTGAGTTTTGAAGTCTTTAAGTTGTTGGCTAAGCTGTTGTTCTGCATAGGTAAAGGCATAGACTTTTCTCTCCATAGTGAAGATCAGTTCCTGTTGGAATCAAACTGGTGTTTTAGCGTGGTATGTTTTTCAGAGTGGAGTACACAGATTTGGGTGAACCTAAGTAAATTTAAAGGTAATCAGATCTAAACCTGTTCTGTGTCAGCTTCTGAGGATAATTAATTAGCTAACTTCAAAGGCTCTCTCTGCATAGTGGATAAACAGATGTATGTTTGGACTAGGGAACACAAGTCTCCCTGAGCCAAATCAGTTGTGACCATCAAAAAAGCACTTAAAATCAGTAACTGTTGATGCTGAGGTTTCTTTTTCTTGAAAGGTTTTAAGAATTATCTGGCCTTTGAGGGCAGGAGAGCACATATGCAAAAGAAATCAGCCCCGTGGATGGGGCTATGATGACAGGCAGCATATGAACTTGTTTACTTCTCTTTGCAGTGCATCCACAGGGACCTGGCTGCTCGTAATATCCTCTTGTCAGACAATAATGTGGTCAAAATCTGTGATTTTGGCTTGGCTCGAGACATCTACAAAGACCCAGATTACGTCAGGAAAGGAGATGTAAGTTTCAGATTCCCTATTTGAGACAGAATTAGTACGGGCAGGACTCTTTTTTTTCTTTTATACCCCAAATGGGTTTGTGAAAAAAATGTTTTGTTGAACTGGGATAACTTTTTGTTTACAAAAATGCTTTCAGGCCAGACTTCCCCTAAAATGGATGGCACCAGAAACCATTTTTGATAGAGTATATACCATTCAGAGTGATGTATGGTCCTTTGGAGTTCTGCTGTGGGAAATATTTTCGTTAGGTGAGTCACTTTAATTTCACTGAGCCATCTCAGATTTTAAGAAACAGAGTCTGAAGCAAACAGTCAAAATGTTCTTGGATCCTCTATAGCTTTTTTTAACTTCTTGAAAATTTCCTGTTCATTTTATTCATCAAAATAAAATACTCAAATTTCCTTAAAAGTGCAGATGTAGGAACATGGACTTGAAATGCTTCTTCATATAATTTCACCACGTGATTATGTGCCTCATTTACTCAATCAGTTGCTGTTGCCATCATAAAGATAAATCATTTGCACTTCCGAATATACTGAATTACCTAATTAACTCAGGCCATAGCAAATTATTTGTTTGAAAATTAATCCCAGAATTTAAGAGTCTACTGCATTAAAATTACTGTTGCTCTCATTTTAGGTGCATCGCCATACCCTGGAGTGAAAATTGATGAGGAATTTTGCAGAAGACTGAAAGAAGGAACAAGAATGAGAGCACCAGATTATACAACACCAGAAATGTAAGAAATTGTTTTTACAACACCAGAAATGTAAGAAATTGTTTTTCCAGATGCCTGTATCTACCTTGCAGTAGCAGTTGGTGCTTGAAGAAGCAATAGGTGCTGTTTTCTTTATGCTGATATTTTAATGGGCTTTGTCCTTGTAGGTACCAGACAATGCTGGATTGCTGGCACGGAGATCCTAAGCAGAGACCAACTTTTTCAGAGCTGGTAGAACACCTGGGGAATTTGTTGCAAGCCAACGTCCGTCAGGTACATGAAACATTCTCTGATTGATAAAACCACCAGCTGAACCTTGTCTGTCCTACCAGCCACCACAAAATCCCACAGATGGGTACTGTCTGGTGGAGCCATCAGGGAGCCTGAGCTTCTTCCACTGCTCCTGTTACAGATTGGCAATCGAGGCAACTTGCGAAGAGTGGCTTGGGAGGGGAAAGAGCGCAGAGGTCTGGTGTGGGAACCAAAAGTTGCCTTGCCCTGCTGGCAAGAGCTTCCCCTTACAACACCACTGTGGTGAATTAGCTGTCTCATTGGGGAGTTGTTGGTACAGGCTCGATTCCCTCCTCTTCTGCCCATTTCTCTGTGGACTGCGGAGGCATTTCCGCAGGTGGCTCCCGTGGATCTTACTGTGCCAAAGACAGATATCTTAGCACACGTGGATGCAGGGTTTTCAATGATTCTTCTGTAAGACAAGGATACAAGTGTTTCACTCCATGTAGACAAACATATTAAGACTTGTCCAATGTACAGGCAGTATAGTAAGAGAGCCCATTGCTCCCAGGTGGGGTACATGGGCTTCCCTCCCTCCTGGGTTCTCCGTCTTGTGGCTCCCTCTTCATGCACCGTAAATGGGATGAGGCCAGGGCAATAGATGTGAGCCCTCAGGATGAAGGAGGCTGGATTTTGCCTGATGCTCTCCTATTAGACTAGGTATCCCTTTCCAGCCTATTGGTAGTGGTGAGAATTACCTGTCCTTCCAAACTACTTTGCTTCAGAACTCAGAAAGGATAGCATTTGTTTGCTTTCCTGAAGAGCAGCCTGACACTTATGTATGACAGAATCACAGACTGGCTGAGGCTGGAAGGCCCCTCTGGAGGACATTGATCCAACACCTTGCTCAAGCACACAGAGCCAATTTCCCAGGACCATGTCCAGATGTTTTTTTAATGTGTCCAAGGATGGAAATTCCATAGCCTCCCTGAGCAACCTGTGCCAGTGATCAGTCACCCTCACAGTAAAAAGAAGTGTTTCCTTGTATGTTCAGAACATACTTTATATATATTTGTCCTTAACCTAATATGCTTGGATTGCTAATTATTTAGGCTCTTTTGTCATTAACTGTAGTTTACTGTGACTATAAAAGACAAATATGATATACTGTCTGATAACTAATAGCTAATTATACATATTTCATATTGTAGTCCAAAATGGACACAAGCAAAAAAAATGCAGAAAAGGGGGGATCTACAAAATTATTGCTTATGGGGCTATAAATAGATATTCAGTACTGAAGGACACATAATCCATTTTTTCTTTTCATATTTTATAGCAGAACTGTAACCACGTGGAAGAAATTTTTGAAATGTTATTTTTTTATTCATATCAAGTTAAATACCAAAGTATTGCTAGAAAAATGTCCTTTTTTACTATCTCCATTTCATTCTTCTTTCATTCACTTCTTACACTTAATGTTTTATGATTCATATGCTGTAGTCCAACTCAATCTCACTTTCAGTTTAAGATTATTTTTTCTCTCTGGGTCGCATTCTTTGTGTCACTGCATTTCAAACATTACTAAATGTAAATTTTTTATTTCAAAGACATCAAGGAAACTTCAGTTTATACATCATGTCATGCAAAAATCTCAAATTTTTAATTGAGAACTCCATGGCAGTGGCTCTTACTGTGTTTCCTGCTTTTAATGAAGCTGCTTCTGCGAGGGTGTTACAATGCTCATAGTTTAATAAAACAACCAAGGTTGTTCTGTTGGGCTGCTGTGTTCTCCACGTATGTGTGTGTAGCTCTTTATGACTGAGGGTCTCTGTAGCCTTATTTAACTCTTCTTATTTTTTCACTGCATTCTACAGGATGGTAAAGACTACGTTGTCCTTCCTTTGTCAGTATCGCTGAATATGGAAGAGGATTCGGGTCTCTCTCTCCCAACTTCACCTGTTTCCTGTAGGGAGGAAGAGGAAGTCTGTGATCCTAAATTCCATTATGACAACACAGCAGGAATTAGGTATTTTATATGGTGGACATCCTACTGGGGCCTCTGCGCAGGTTTTTTTCATGCTGGGGGCAGGGAAAACGAAAGGAAGAGACTTCAGCTGCTTGATCCATATTTAACCTCCTCCATAGGGATAACACGATTCTGTAGAGGTTTAGCAGGCAAAATCTAGATTCTTAGCTCCCCAAATGCTAGAGATTTTTTTATTTTTTGCTACTCTTCCAAGTTTTGGTATTCTTATTCAAAGAAATATTTGATTTATAGTTTTTAACAACTGGAACAAACACAAAATTTTACTGATCCAATTCAGTTGTGTTCACACTCTTGTATTGCAGGTCCCTAAAATATCAGTGGTTAAGGATCTGTCATTAAGTAGCTTCCCTGGTATTTCCTCTAAAGTGAAATGTTAATAACCAGGTCATGAATTGATAGCCAAGAGGAATGCAACCTAACCAGTGTAGTCACTGGATTTTGTCTACTCCTTGCTTCTAGTGGGCTGCTGGGGCATCCATAATGGACCAGTAGAGGTAGATGCTGTTGGGTATCATGGCAGAGGTGACTTCCCCAGTCAGGAGTTTGTGCTAATGCACTTAAGCAGGGTTTATACTGGACTTTGTGAGACCTCGGGCATGGATCTGGTGCTGCCCTAAGATCAAATTCAGCCACTTAGATGCTGGGAACCCCTGGTTTCTAAAAAGTGGAGGCCTTTCCATCACTGCTTGTGTTATATCCACAAAGAAAATTCCTAATGGTTTTGGGTACTGCAGGATCACATTTTCATGTGGTCCTAGAGAACACTAGGGAGGCACAGTGTATTTCACACTTGAGTTGAACTTATGATCCTAGAGTTGAACTCTCAGCCCCATGCTTTAGTAGTGGGGCAATCCAAAATGTAGGTATTCAAAAGATGCAAAAACATGATTTAACACTGAAAACATCACACTTACTGATTTTCCGCTTCTAATACTTCCTATATGGCTCTTCCTGGTCCCCACTTCCTGTTATGAACAGGATTAAAATCTCTCCACCAACCTTTTAAGGAGACTTTGAACCTCTTTTCTGTTCTCTTATGGTGTGACAGATTTTGTGAGAAAGCACTTGTGGAAACCATGCTAGGAGAGGCACAATGGGGAGCTTCGGACTTGTTTTGGGGCTTTATTTTTCTGTTCTGGTAGCTGGAAATGATTTTGTAGGCATGGATCTTGCCATGCACATAGTGAAAAATATTGGTCTGTTCAGTAATATCTCTTTTAGTCTTCACAAAAGTACTAGCTATGTGGAGAAGCTGATAAATGCAATCTGTAAATAAAAGTTGGAGAAGGAAAGGCAAGCACAGGGAGAACACGGAGACTATTAAGGATTATTTAAATTGCTGAGGTAAATTAAAATCAGCAGGACCTCCTAAAATCTGCCACATTTGGATTAGGAAATAGATATGCAATTTCTGAACCTTGAAAAGTTGTCATTAAGAACAGTCAAATGAGGTAAAGAACATTTAAGAATGCGTAAGGAAAAGAAAAGAAATAACCCTGAAATCAGGTTAACTTGAATCCTAGGAATAATCCTGTAATAAATTATCAGATAAATAATGGTAAGTGCCTACAGGAAAATGCAGTAACTAAAAATAGCCAGCATGAATTTGTCAAGAAAAAAGCAAGTCAAACCAATCCGAGTTTCCTTTTTTTTTTGAGAGAGAATTGGTTTGGTGGGTGGCAGGGGAGATGAGTTTTGATTCTCTGTAGGGTATTTTTGGCCCTTTTTTAACAGGATAATCTATTATAAAATACAAACATGTGTCAGGAAATACTGTCAGGACATCAGCTGAGCTCCCACTGCCACTGGGCAAGAGTCAGACTGCACTTGTGGCCTCTTTCTGCCTGCACACTATTCTGGTCCTGTTTGCACAGTCACTTGATTAGCTTAACCAGGAGGATCTCATTCATTGTAGCCCACGTGGAAAACATAGGCTGATTCTTCTCTGGGCTGAGCAGAAGCAGGATTCCCATACCTGGGAGACTGTTCAGATCCAGAGGCTGGAAGTCCCAGTCTTCACCACCCTGGTAACTGTAGCACTGGCCCTGCAGCTCTGTGCAATAAATGCAAGCACAGGGGGAGCTTTCAGGCTAAGGAGGCAAGGTGTGGAATGAACTTCTCATCATTCAAGGTCAGGTAGTCCAGGAGGCTGTGTACACTGTGTTGTCCATCAGGTGCTTTTAGTCCTGGCAGGTAGGGTGGGAGGTGGCTTAGATACTGTTGGAGAATAACGGAAACAGAAGACACAATCAGTGCAGAGGTCTTGAAAGAAGTGGTTTAATTAAGTCTAGGACAAGAAAATTGAGAGGGAGCATAGTAACAGTTCTCAATCTAAAAAAGTTGCTCACAACAGGTTGTTAATTAATTAATCTGTGTTCCTAGCAATAGTTCAATCTTTATTTGCAGCAAATACTTTGGTTTAATATTTGGAAAACATTCTAAAGTGCAATTGAGCACCTGAGCAGCCCACACAGGGAGCCTGTGAAATCCCCAGCAGTTTAAGTAAATGTCTTCTGGAGGTTGGCTGGAGTCAACATAGTTAGGCTCAAAGCTGGGAAATGAGGCGAACGATGCTTTTAATTTCCTCTAGCTTTGCACTTCAGGTAGGTGGAAGCTTCTCTTATAACTCCATGGCTTTTTCTTCATTAGTTGTTAGGAACGTAAATTTGTCCTGTTTACCTGGGACCATATCCATTTTATTCGTTACCCATTTAGACAGAAAGCTGTGGGTAACTGTTTTGTTTGCTGTATTAGTACCACCATGAAAGTCAATTCCTTTTTTTTTGGTTTTTTGTCCAATATTTTTTATGGATGTCATCCCGACCAGAGGGCTTCTTTTGGAGAACAGCCTTCAAGAGACATGTAGCACTCCCTGTCCTGATCCCCATGGTTTAAGGGCAGCAGTCTGCTGAGTCTGCTGTTGTTGTCCTAGGTCCAGCCAGAGGTCTCACAAGTGCAGTCCAAAGGAAGAGACACATGTCTGTGCTCTGTTTATAATACTTCTCAGCAAAGCTTGCAGGAAGTGAAGCCCTCCAGTGTAACTGAGGAAAGGAGCTGTTTTCTCAAAGCCATTTCTTAGAATTTGCTCTGAGATCAAGGTTGAGAGGAGCAGAAGGTCAGAAACATGCCACCTTCTAGGCGGTTCAGCCTTTTCAATAAATGGATATTTTTGAGGTTTGCATAATATGTTTTGACAGAAGGACTAACTGCTCTGTAGAGAGATGAAAGGATCCTGATACCATGGTGCTGTTTGCAGCCAAGTTGTGGATAGTGGACACAAAACTTTTTTGTTGTTTCTTTTCCTTTCAGTCAGTACCGAGAAGGCAGCAAAAGAAAAAGCCGCCCTGTGAGTGTGAAAACATTTGAAGATGTCCCATTGGTAACCACTGTAAAAGTTGTTCAGGAGGTGAGTTTGCCTCTTGTTTTTATTTCTTTTCCTTCTGTTGATGTGTTTGAGGGGGGGTTTATCCCTTTCTATTGAATACATTTCTAATACCTTTGCAGGAAAACCAGACAGACAGTGGGATGGTTCTTGCATCTGAAGAGCTGAAGACATTGGAAGAGAGTGATAAACAAGTGAAAATACCCTTTAGGTAAGGCTCAGGCTCCACATAGGATTTAATAGGACCTTTTGCTTGTAGTATGTCAGTGAACTGATTGGTTTGTAAAATTTTTTAGAAGACCAAATCTTTTCTTGCTGGATTTTTCAAAACATGAACTAAAATTGTACACTGCATGCCTGGTCATCTGCATTTGCTACTAGGATAGGAGAGGTAATGCAGCTGTTGGAAGTATCTGCCAGCACCACAGAAAGGACTGGCATTTATCAGCTGTGAAAGCATCAACCACCCCTTGAAGGAACTGAGATGGTGCACACAATTTTGTGTGTTTGTAAAGGCCTGTCTGCCATGACAAAGAGCTCTTTTTTTTTTTCCTTTTTCTCTCCTTTTTCCTCTTGCTGGCTCTTGAGTTTTCAGGATGTACCTGGGTATATTTTCAGAGCATTGTACAGAGGTTTCATTGTGCAGTTCACAGGAAGCAGAGTGGTGTTCATGGAGCTGAAACCTCACGTATGCTCTCTGAGAGCTTCTCAGAAATTATTTATTCCAGGAAAACTTCGGTGCAAACAAAAGTGTTCTGCAGTTATCGTTGCATCACGGCTGAAATGGATAAAATCTCTCAAAATTTTCCTCTCCATTTTATCTGTGGTCACAATCTGATCTTGTACCCTCATAACATTAAATAACTGTTTCACGTGCTAGTGAAGTTAGGGCTTATAAAAATACATGTTTGAAAATACTTGAAGCCAGTTTTGCCAAGCATACCATTTTGCTTTTGTTGTTGATGTGATGGAAAGAAGCTGCCAGCAGGAATTGCCCACTTACCCTCCACGAGACAGCCTCCACAGCTCTTTCAGTCCTGCTTCTACTTGTTTTTCACAGCACGCTGGTGCCCAGCAAGAGTAACGAGTCCGTCATGTCCGAAGCCTCCAACCAGACAAGCGGGTACCAGTCTGGGTACCACTCGGATGACATGGACACCACTGTCTACTCCAGCGAGGAGACTGAACTCTTGTGCGCCCGGGAGGCTTCACCCCTGCTCTGCCGCACGCATGGCCTCGCCTACGACGGCGCCGCGCCGCTCGCCTCCCCGCCACTCTAGGGTGAAGCCAGCATCTCTGGCTCCCACTGGGATATGCCTTCCTTGCCTGGGCTGGTGGTATTCAGGTTTGGTGTGTAGAAAGACGTCGTCCGTGAGACTAAGAAAAGACCTATATTTTTCCTGAAGAGGATGCAGAAGCATCTGGCAGCAAAACTGCACCGTGCCAGGCCGCGGGGCGCCTCCCTCGAGAGGTGCTGTTGGCTTATGCTGCAAAGTTCCAGCTGTGTGGGGGGTGCTGTGCCCTTGGCAGAGGGGGTGTGGTGGCCTTTGAGACCCCGGTGTGCCATGCTGAGCATCTGCCTGATGCGGGCAGCAGCACGGCGTTAGTTGTACGAAATAACAGCACAGCCCTGCTCTTTTTTTTTGTTTTGTTTTGTTATTATTCCCCTTGTGGCTGGACTCCAGGAAGGAAACAGTACAGCTCTGGCTCCTGTTTCTCAGAGTTACCCCTTGCTTGCACCTCCACAAACAAAAAAAGGAACCTCCAACTCAAGGTTCTGGCACTCGCCGACTGCCTGAGACTAAACATAGGCCGGGCTAAATATAGGTGGGGGCAACGGTCTCTGTCCTTGGCAGAGGAAAAATGTTGCTGTCCCAGACCTCAAGAGCTGCATTTGCTTGCAAGACTTGCACAGTGAGGGTGGTTAGGAGGGCAGAGCACCAAGCCGAGTGATGGGGCATGGGTGCTGAGGCCATGCCTCACCTCTGGGGGTGGCTCTGCCCCGATCCTTCCCAGCACCCTTGACCCACGCCAGGTGCCTACCTGCTTCTGAAATGACTTCAGAAAATACCCCCTCCCCCTGAATCACCACTGGAGCAGCCTCTGTGGCAGCTGGAAAGGGCAATGTAATCTACCTTAGCACCACAGGGAGCTCTGTGGTGCAGGTGTGGCACGCTAAGGTCACCCTACTTTCTCATCTCACCCCCCCCCTGTCAGATGTAGGTCTGACCCTTTCACTTTGCAAATTCAAAGTCTGTTTGCAACGGCAGAGATCTCGGTTTATGTAGTCTTGGGAATCCGTGACTGGTTTCATGGCAGCTCCGATCTTCTCTGAGTGGTGGGATTGTGCCTCAGTGTTGGACAACTTCTTACCTGTGCTCTTGTAGTCCCAGAGCTCTATTGATAGACACAATGCAGGCTACAAGATTTTAAAATGTAAAACGATTTCTACTGAGTTCTTTTTTGTATTTTTATAATTTTTTTTGTTTGTTTGTACCTACTATAATGTCAAATGCTGGGAAACATGAATATAAGGCATATACAGTATTTATAGCCTCTTTATGTAGAAATAAATGTAATATATTAAAATATATATTATATAATAGGTATTGTACCATTCACATTTTGTATCAGTGTTCTGTAGCATTATGGGGGGTTGCAAAATTTTTAATAGAACATTTAATTTTATTAGAAAGGACTGGAAATTTAGAGGTGGGGACTACAAGCATACGTTTGCTTTCTTGCATGTGTTTTCTTACATCCTTTCTATGGGCAGGGAAGTTTATCAAATGCTGCTTATTTGAAATGCCATTTAATGAATCTAGTTATAGTATCATACAGGCCTATGAACATTTCTGTGGGTAAATGAGCTACAGTGATTTTTAGCAGTTGGAAATAAATGCCTTTAGAGAAATCATCAGAGGAACAGACTACTGGTGCAAACCAAACCTCTTCTGAAGGAGTTTGTTATGTTCAGTTAGGGAATGGTTGATCTAATTGTGTTGCAGCTTTTGCCTGGAGAGTAGCAGTTTCCCTTAAAACCTTACTCATCTTTTCCCATTTGTTTCTTCCATCTCACTTCTCTACTGAAATGTTGTCCCTACTCTTGTGTAACTACATCTTCCATTATTTCAATTCTGAACATAAAGCTCCCACCTTTAGTGAGAAGGTTGTCAACTTTTTGACTTTCTCTTTTGCCTTCATTCCCAGTGCAAAGCTGGCTGCTATTGGGGTAACAGGACTCAAAGAATCATAACAGCTTATGCTAAAAAAAGTGTAAGGCAAATTAAACCACAAACTGCAGACTTTATTCATCTTCTTTTTATAGCAGTTCGAAATGGGACCTTTGTAGGCTATTGCATAGTTAGAGCACGTGTCTAGAAACTGGGAGATCTCACTGCTTAATTCTTCTCAGGTTGAATATGGGACTGACACGTTCTATTCACTATATGCCTGCCCCAGCTACAAGGCTGTGGGATGTTAAGCTTCCCATGTTTCTTCATTCCTCTTCCTGAATCTAATCTGGCATTTTACAGCCAGAAAAGGAGGAGCTGGGAGGTCAGGTAGAAAAAATAAGGGAGGGTCTTCCTCTATCTGCTGTAAGGTCTCCTAGAAAGACATGTGTTTTCATGTATATATTTGACATTTGTCTTGCTGCCCAGGCAAGAGTTTAGCCAGTAGAATATGCATAACAGACAATGCTACATTCTTTAAAATCTCCCCTCTCTGATATTTTTCAGTCTTTAATGAAACTGTTCTTCTCTGTATTTCTGTAAGAGGGACATAAAATACTGACACTGGCAGAAGCCTGGTGGATACCTGCCTGAGCCACGTGTTGGAGAGTCTTGTCGTAGAGGTGGAGATGGAGATGGAGATCTATCATTGATGTCCATGCACCCTAGATCTGGATCTCCCCAGGGTTTGGGATATTCAATTTAGATGTCTGAATGTTGTACTTTGTTTCCTCTCCAGCCTAGTGTAACAGGTGGTGTGTGCCACATATACCTAGTCAGGTGCTTCCCTGTGTGTTTGTAGTAACTCTAAAACATCCCTCTTAGTGCAATTCCAGCTAATGGGTTTTCTCATTTATAGTACTTATCAGTTAATGAAACTCTCTTGTGGGTCCAAATAATTTTAAACATGCCTGGACAATGTGGGAAGTAGCACACACCTGCTTCAGGAAAGGAAATAAGCTTCCTAAAAAAAAACCTCAACATATATTCAATTTCAGGAGCAAGCAAAGTTTCTATAAATGCATTCATATGTTTGGCATTCAGTAGCATGTTTCTTTTCTTAGACCATTGCCATTACATCCTTTAAAACACCTGGACTTTTTGTTGTGTTCTGAATACAGCAAGTTCAGCTAAACCCCAGTCAGGCCACATGTATCTCAGTAGATGTTTTAAATTCCAAAAGGATATTTTCAATGAAATGACAGACACACAGTGCATAGAATTGCAAATGCTTTTGCAAACCATTCCCGCCTTTATCTCCGTTCTGCAACCGTGGAAAGAAGTGTCAGTATTTGAATCAGCATCCTTATCCATGAAATGCATTGCAGATTCCAGCCTGGATTTGAGCCCAATGAGCTGCAAATGAAAGGGACACTGTTGAGATTAGGGATTCAAACATATCACTGTGAGCAGCTGGATAGGAGTGGGGAGAGGCAGTGATGGGGTTGACGATTCCTGTTCAAAAGAATGGCCAGAATGAACTGGAATTTCTGATGGGTTTGGATGTGGGGAATCGAATAGAGCCATACCATCAATAGGCAGTTTTGGGGCTTGAGGATGGAGCATGTCAGCTCTTATCAATGTAAATACATCTGATTTGAAGAAGACAGGGCATTCAAGCATGGTAGATACGTGCTTCTCCCTGCAGAAGATACTGTTAACTGCATCACATTCTTTGCATGGAAATGTCTTGGCAAATCCAGTTCTTGCCTAAGCTTTTCTAATTAATGTATCTTGAATCACAAGCAACTTGTTTCACACAAGCATAAAAACGTTCAACTGAAAGTGTTATGATGATCCTCTCTATCTTCTGATGTGATCATCCCTAAGCACCGTGCCTGGGGACTTTAGTGGCCAAGCATTTGTTAATCCTAAAAGGAGTATATGACTTGAAGAAGACTACAATCACAGAAATATTGAAATAATGGCCAAAAAACTCCTGCTAATTTCTGCTCTTTTTTGATGGTTCTAAGGCTGGAAAATATAATTGGGTAGCATGGATAACCTACAGTTATAAAGCTGGAATTTGCTATTTTTATGTGAAACATTCCCAAGCCATGAATCATCTGAGGTTTCCCCTCATCACTGGTACTTGAGTACACACCCTGTGTTACCTCGCAGTGTGGGACCTCACAAAGAAACAGCAAGGGCAAGGAAAACAAAGTTAACGTTTGTTCTTCCTAATTGACAAATTTATTAGGGACAGAATTTAACCAACAAAGACCTTTTCTTTGGACTTCTGCCCTGGATTTTCATTCTGCCTGGCTGAGAATTGGATTCTGTGTCATAATATATGTCCTCAGTTCCTCAACCCCTGACATTCGGGCTGATTAAGTCCCAGAAGGTCATTGGGAAGCATAGCAGGAGCTTGTAACATATGGTGCTGATAAACATCTCGGCATCAGAGATAAGGAGCTGGTCAATGCAATCTTAGGAAGCTCAGGTTTTGTTGGCATAAAACTATACAATGTAAAGCTTAATCCTTACACACATTTAATTAGCTGTTAAACGTATCAGGTTCATGATGAAGGGTGTTCTGGTTACCTAGATGTTATTCATTGGCTGCCAGCAGTTGGTTCAAATGTGAAGTATCTTTGCTTTGCAGCTTGTTAGGATGACATGTTACGGTAAATGATGGTTGCTTTTGTGAGTTTGGGGGAGCAATAAATTAATTCAGTTTCCAGGTCCAGCTCTAGCATCCAATACAGATTTTGGTGCCAGGAAAAATGGAGTGCAACGTAGTTTCTTGAGTTTTGGTCGAAAAAAGCTTTTCTTAAAAGGTGGAAGGTATGAACTGAGGTTTAATTCTGCTTTCCAGCTCTCTCATGCTCTCTCATGCTAAGTAGCATGATTACTCAAGCAATGGTTTCACAAAAGTGAGTGGAAATATTACTACTTTTAGTGTTATTTCTCTTGATCTGTTTTCACACCACGGTCAGAAGCAGGATTGTGTCACGTTGCAGACAGACAGAAGATAGTTTTCATCCTGACAGGCTAAGCAGCAGTACCAGTGAGGGCTCAGAGCCCGAGCTTCTGCTTGGCACAGCGTGGCTCATGGCTGGTGGGGCCCACAGCAAAGCTGTGCTGCTGTCACCAAGCTTACTAGCAGAAAGCCAGCTGCAGGGCACAGCTCTGTACATGCCACAGTCACAACCTCAGCTGTAATGGTTCTACACCTAGGAGTAACCATAGGGATACAACTCACACTTGATTACTAGAGTTCGTTGCGCCTCTGGGTGGACTGCACAGACCCAGAACTATACCTGTGTCAGTAAAGATTGCCTGTGGTGTTCCATTATTTTGGGTTTAGGATGCCATTCCCACAATTTCTTCCCAGACTTGGTTTAGTTTTTTCCTACCACTAGTTCCTGGTGTACCAGACCCCAGCTCTGTGGACCCTGTTTAACCTCACAGGTGATGGGAACTAGCGGGTGGCAGTGGTGGTGGTGGGCTTGGCACTGACACTCTGCCTAAACTCAGCAATGCTGCACTGGCACGGAGCAGAAGAGGAACAAAAGGCAGAAAGAAGATTCTAGTAATTGTGTATGTCCTTTTCAGATAATTGCAGGTCCTTATACTGGAGAGTTGTACTTCAGTACGAGGAACTGAGGAAGAACAAAGAGATTTTGCTCATTAGAGACCATCAGGTTGCACCATATGACTGGAAGACCAGTGATGCTTACTGCTAGCCATCTGGAGGCTGCTTTGCCCATATTTCATGCAGAAATAGGGCTTCTTCATCCCCAAATTTTTCTATAGTTTCATGTGAAGACTCGCAGAGTGCTCTGTTTATTGATCTGTTCACAGTGTTCAAACTATGGTTTAAGATTATGTTTAGCGTCCTTTGAAGGGTTTTCCACTTGTTTTTGAACTTTAATATCTGAGACATCCTGCAGCAAGGACTTCTTGCATGCAAATTTTCACTTGGTGGATGCGGGTATTTTCTAGGACACTGACAAAGTATTCCCTACTCATTTTCTCCATGTTGTTTAGGATTTCACGGACCACTATCCCCACAGTCATTCCCTTTTGAGCTAGAATATTCATAGCACTTAGTAAAACCTGTTTGCATCTCCCCAAACCTGTAAATAGGGCCCCTTGGTGAGAAGGTGACATCTGCCTGGCATGATTCCCAAGCAGGTCTCTGCAAGGCACCCGGCTTCCGTCGGGGTGAAGGAGGGTGTGGGTCAGCCAGCAGAGGACAGCGTTATGTCAACTGATTCACGTGACAGATGGACCGCAGCATCGGCAAACATCAGTCAATGTCAGGATTCAACTTTGCTGGTACCTTCTCAGCGTTGCTATTTTTGACTGGTGAAAAGTTTCCAAGGGTTGGGCTGGACTTTTGTCTCCCGCGTGTGCCTCGTTGCGCTGTTCCCAGGCTGCTCGCGCTGGCTCCTGGCTGGCTGCGTGGAGGGATAAGACACAGAAAGCAGAGGCTCAAACACAGCACAAACAGGGGCACCATTTACCACCACCAACCAGCAGAACAGAGTGAAAGCATGGCCTATCTTATCAGTTTCTTACTGAGTTAAGACTCAAGGGTATAAAAACTCTCTTTAAACTCTGGGTAATACCCATAAATGAAGCCCTTAGGAGATAACTTCACAAGTGGAACTTTTTGGGTGCACTTACATGTAGTTTTAAATTACAGTCACAAAGACATCTTTATATTGTCTGATAAACTTCTTAAACTGGCAGCAACTATTCAACATACAGTTTAGTCAAGTAGTAAACCAGCAGGGAGCATGCAGCTAAAGTGATGCAATTATTAACGTATGGGTTGGTAATGCTATCAAAACAATGGCTTCAGGCATTTCAAGCTTGCATTCAGGCTAATGTCTGTAATTTTTCAGGAGGATTATTAAGTTTTATTAGCAATTCACATCTCAGTATAATTATATGGATATTAGAGAAATCAATATTGTATAATGCAGAGTCCCTTAATGACTATACAGTTTGTTGAGTCTGTTTTGGGACCGGTTTTGAAGTCAATTTAAGGAGGAATCTTTATAATTCTGATGGAATTGGGCTTTGCATGATGAGATAGATGCCTTAGACATGAAGAGAGGACTGCACAATCTCTCCTCAGCATTGAATCTCTGCATTCAAGAGGCAGTTTTACAAGCAGATTACAGAACACCATTACTGTATGTTTAAATATCTTCCCCCGTTCTTACTCCTAAACATCATTAAAATTCATGACTACTATGTAGCTTTCAGGAAAACTGATATATTCATATAAATATGTTTATTTAAATCATCATGCCATAAACAGTTTTGTCACCCATTGTGAAAATTCACTGATCTAAGGTGGAGAACTGCCTACCACAGAAGTGCCTGTGACAGATTCCTCAACAGAATTTGTGAAGTGGTTTTTATTTTTCATTATATGGTAGTGACTTTTTTCAGAGCATTTCTTTAGGTCTGAGTGTATGACAGTTAATTAGAGCTTAAAATATCATGACTTACTTTTGTGTAAAAACCCCAAGGTGCATCTAAGTCAGAAGGAGAAGTGTAGGGAAAAGGTGTTCTCTGTCTCCTCCAGCAAAAGAACCAGAGAATCAGCTGAGAGCAAGAGGGGACAAGTTCAAAACGAACACAACAATATACTTTTCATCTGTGCTTGGTGAACCTGTGCATCTCTTTTCCACAGGTTGTTAGTGTTTACATCAGTTCAGAAAACTATTGAGGAAATTAATGGAAGAAGTAGTGAGCATTCAGAGGTACTAAATGTAGAGATGCTGCTGCAAATCTTGGGAAACTGAGATAGGATATTTGGGAGAAGTTTTCTGTGTGCTTATCCTGTGCTTATATATATATATATATATATACATACACACATATCCTTTAGGTTTTCACAATCAACTGCTAGAGGAGTTCTTTGGTGTACTGTGGTATGATTCTCCTATAAAAACTTAAAAGTTTGTATAAGTTAACTTGTACTATCTTATAGTTAATTAAAACATTGGCTTGACACAGTAATTCTCTGCAAGAGCTGCATTCTCAGGCTGCCTGTAAACCATCAACAGCTCTGCACTGAGTACCAGTATGTTAGTAAAGGGAATACTGCTCAAATTGCTCTGAGTGGTCCTAAGCCCTTGTAAAATTCATGTGTTTCCAAAGAGAGAATTCATGGGCAGTGGATCAAACATTGTAGCTTGCATGAGTGACTTCAGCCTGCAGTTGGATTGCAATGGTGCTTCAGCATCACCACGTACCAGCTGCACAGCTCATCCCTCATGCCAGCAGCTTGTGGAAGAGTCATGCAGACTCTGGGTGAGAGACTTTAGGCCCTGAATTTCAGCCTTTTGGCTTCAAATAAAAAATGCATTCCTGACATTTCAAGCACACAGTCAGAATATCCTCAGTTCCACTGGGCTGCTGACAAGTTGTGCAGAGGAAATCTACTACAGCCTCAGGAACTGATGGGTTTCCTACTCATTCTCAACAGATTGACTAGTGCTAAATATATATATCCTGTATTTCCACACAATCTTGGCAAAAAAATCAACATGTTTACTCTTTTTTTAAGACAGAGCATATGGTAAATATAAAGTGGTAATTAATAAAGGAAAAATTAAATCAGATTTTTCTTACAACTCCATGTTTCTGGCTCAGAGTTCACTGAACACTAAATCAGACCATGCTCAGAGAGGGAAAAATCATTGACATCATTGGGAAGCATGTGTAGTTAGTAATTTTAAAAGGAACAATTTCCTGGAGACTAAAGCATGGAAGTGCTAAATAACTGCTGAATGTCCGTGAGATGTAAACATTGTTTACTTCGGTTTCTTTGGATATTGTCTTTGCATATTAATCTTTAAGAGATACTCAGATACTCGGGAAAATAAACAATGAGAAATCACAGTTAAATACAGTGAGCTCAGTCCTGAAGCTGTTGGGATTTGCACATCCACAGCTTCTCTGCAGACAAATAACTGCCCAAAATACGAGCTTGAGTAAAAAGCCCCATCAAATTCAAAGCTTGGTATTTGGTGCAGCTGAGCACCAAATATTGGCAGTGGTGCTGCAGGTCTGTCAGCCCCTGCACAGCACGTAGGTGAGAGATCTGGATCCAGGGCTTGTCCAAGCCATATGAGCTGCCTACAGGTGAGAGTGTTTCAGAGTCTGGGAACACAGCAGTTAACCTGACTTCTTCTAAGCCTTTCCCATAAGGCTGAAGAAACCAAGCAGACAGCCTGATGAATCTGCCCTCCAAAAAGCCCAGCTCCCTGTCTCAGCTTACACCTTGCTACCTGTGTGCTTTCCAGCAAGCTACTGTCTCACTGTAAGCCTTCTCCCATGTGAAAGACACAATTACAAGCTTGTAAACAAGCTGCTTCTGCAAATATTGCTCTAAGTCTGGGGTGAGGCCCTGGGAAGTTTCAGAAATAACTTGCTTGGCTTCCCCTTTAAAAAGGCTCTGTCTTAAATATCGAAAATTAGGCCTTAAGTGTTAAATATTCAAGTAGATTTTGTTCTTTCTGTCTTATCCCATGCTTCATGCACACACTGACACCCTAATATTTCAGCCATCTTCCCCATTATCTTTAGAGTAAGTCTATATAAACTTACTCCAGCTTTCCTTAGCTATTGCTGGTGATGGAAATGTAAGTGAGGCTGTGATTGGCATTGTCAAAGCAGGAGCTAATTGGCCCTTGGGAGCAAATGTTTACCATTCTGCTAAGAAAGCAGTAGTTAAAATTCGAGTATATAGCTGGATTTCTCTAGAGTCAGCCCTCTCAGCTAAGGGCATCTTAAAATAAAATAAAATTCATTAAAGGAAATATATATTAATGTTACCTGAGACTGGAATACAAGCGGAAAGCAGAGAGGTCTGTTTGCAGGAACCTAGAGGGAAACATAGTTAATTTACCATTGATGCAGCCTCATCAGACCTCCTTAATGCACTCAGAGCAATCTGTTTTTCTGCAACTCTATGGTCTTTCCTGAGAATTTTATCAACCCATGTACAAAATTTGCTTTCATCCAGCCCAACTCTTCAACCCTCCAAAATTTGTGGTTTGAGCTAGGAGCTATGAGTCTTTGTGTGCAGATGGACCTAGGGGTAGGTGTGGGAATTCCCTGGTCAGGAACAGCTTCTTGTCTGTTTTCTGGGCCTGGAACTAGCAAAGCTGAGCAAGCTGTGGCTTTCGCTCTCATGGCCAGATTTCTTAGTGCCCACTAAGTCACAAACTCCATTGAAAGCCTTTCCACAGCACTGGAATATATATAAAACAGTAAAATGTAAAACTAATGGATTAAAATGGTCAGTGGATTAAAGAGTCACTGCAGGAGATAGGAAGGGCAGACAGACAGTTTGATTACATTACAGTGATTTCCTGCCCAGAGTCTGCAAGCATTGGAGCAACACAAAAAGTTAAATGCCATACATAATGTGCCACAGTCATTGAACATTTTTTTTAGAGAGTTCAGGGAAAACTCTACATATTTTCTCTGAAGTTCACTGGATTTTTGCCCTCAGACAAACCTCCTCCTTACAAGAAACATCATCCTGCCAAAGGAACAAGGTGAAACTGTCCTCATT
The DNA here is from genome assembly GCA_033558185.1 of Dromococcyx pavoninus. Taxonomy (NCBI): domain Eukaryota; kingdom Metazoa; phylum Chordata; class Aves; order Cuculiformes; family Neomorphidae; genus Dromococcyx; species Dromococcyx pavoninus. Next base: position 593,410 of record JAUMJL010000557.1, read on the forward strand.
GAAATTTGGGAGTGTTTCACCTTTGATTTTAATCCAGCTGAGATTTTACTTGTTATTATCTCTGCAAGATCTCACAAGCTGTGCGTAAAAAAATCACTTTTCACTGGTCTTACAGCTTCTGATCCCCATGGGACAGTATCTGTGGAAAAAAACAAGGCAAATTAGACAACAATAACCCAGGCTTCTCTCTGGTAAACAGCAGTCCCCTCCCAGGGCAGCTAAAGGAAGCAACAAGCCAGATGAGGAAGGTAAACTTGGGATCTAAAAGGAAAGAGTCTCTGGTATTTATAAAAGTCAGAGGTTCACACGGAAACTTAGTTACAGCAGTGATCCTCTCCAGCCTATTTCAGGACACGCAACCCTTTTTCAGCTATAGTGTTTGACTCATTAGTATTGGAGTATTTCTCCTTGCTTTAACTCTTTGAGTGGAAACTTTGTACTGATTTGAAAACATATTGACAGCTAGAATAGACAAAGTAAGAGCTGAACACTGAAATTCATTGCCTAAGAACAGAAGAAAACTAAATCTTAGCTTCAGCATGTGATCTGTAAGCAACAGTGCCACTTGACCCATCAGGATTTTTTGTGATTAACAAACCCATGGTGTATACAAAGAGAAAAGGAAACTGCCTGCAGCATATGCTGTGAGGAAGTGCAAAGAACGCTGATACATACACTGCATTTCAAATGCTAAATATCCTCTGGAGGGACAGCATAGGCTGCAATCAATGCCTTCTCCCAGGATTATGGGGTAACTCATGTGGGAAGAGACTGCAGAAGGTCTTTAGTTCAGTCTCCTGCTGAAGTAGAGTCAGATCTGAGATCAGATGAAAGCACAGTTCGCTGCCCCCTTCAGGTCATTGATAAAGATGTCAAACACGTGAGGTTCCAAGCTAGATCCCAGTGGCACCCCACTCATTACCAGCCTCTAGGCAGAGGATGACCCATTAATCTCCTGAGCCTGATTATCAAACCACTTTTTTCAGCCATCTCATTACCCACCCATCCAGACTGTAATATCCTAACTTGGGATACAAAGGCATTGTGAGAACAATCTCAAAAGCCTCACTAAACTCAAAGTAAATGACTTTAGTCTTTTACTTCTTTCCTCTTATCCCATCCTCACATCCAGTTATTTTATCACAGAAGACAATCAAGTTGGTCAGACATGACTTACCATTTGTAAATCTGTTCTGACTGTTTCAAATCACCTTTATTCCATTATATGTCCAGAAGTATCTTCTAAGAGGAGTTACTTCAATATTTTCCCAAGGATCAGAGTGAGACTGACCAGTCTGCAGTTCCCTGAATTGTCCTTCTTGCCTTTTTGGAACATGTGTGTAGCATTTGCTTTTCTCCAGAAAGCCTCTCCCAATTCCCATGACTTTTCAAAGATGATAAATAAGGACCTTGCCATGACAGCACCCAGTTTTCTCAGAGCCTTCAGATGCAGCTCATCTGGTCTCTTGGTGTGACCATCTTTTATTTGGCAAACATTTAGGTTCTCTGTATATTGTTTGTTAGTCCTAGCAACCTGCAGTCACAGTAACGGTACCAAGAAACTGCTAAATAGGATTCTAAAACTGGTAAAACATACACAGAAGAATTTTCATTGTGACAATAAGTGAGTAATGACAGCTTTCTTTATCATCAGAAAAGTCTAACTAGAGCAAAGGTTGATCTTATAGTCTGTTCCTTCAAATTAAGAATGAATCTATTTCCAAAGCTTCACAATAGTGAAATCTGTAGTTGCTCCACATTAAAATCAAAAGCATTTGAACATATTTTCATCTCATTTAGTGATATGGGTAACACTGAAATACTTTATCTTAGATGTATTTGAGGTTGTGAAATTGTCCCTCAGCAGTTCATAAAATATAACTTCCTGACAACAGCTGAGGATGGTGTCTATGCAAAACCTTTTAGATGAGTCAGTTGCATTCATTTCAGTTGACTGTGGCTGCAGCTTGTAGAGGGACCAGAATTGCTTTAATCATTTATCACAGCAAGCCAAGAAAGTATTTACAGGTAACTGTTCCTCAGCCTTATGTGCTGGGGGCTACCACTACATTTTCTATTCAATATGTCTAGCTGATACTAGATGGGCAAATTAAGGCTCTAGCTGTGGTGATATGTAGATTTCAAACTGTAAGATTAAAGGATCAAACTATAGATGATACCTGACTCCAAATTTCTGTTTTTCCTGTCCAGGTTATATCCCTGCTCAAAGGAGTCGCGACCTTCGTGTAGAGAGTATTCAATACCATAACATGGAAAAACATGGATTGAGTTAGATGTCTCAATTCATAGAAGAAGAATATGCCTTGCTCTACAGCAGAAATAACTGGGGTGCAAGTGAGACACCCTAATGAAGGTGTGTGGCTTTTTAGAACCCAAGAGTAAAATGCCTGTAACTGCTGAATAACCCAGGCAGCAGCTCAGGACAAAACTGCTTTTTCTCTCCATAAATGAGTGTAACAACTAATTCTGGATTATTTGTGACTTCCTTGCACTAACCATGCTTCACATTTGTATTGGCTGCACTGCAAGGTTGAGATCTGCACAGCTCTCACCCTGGCTCTTGCAAGCTTTCTACTGAGGTCAGTGCAGAAAGCAGCAGCCAGCCCAGCCAGAGGCCGTTGTTATGTTCTTGCATACCTTACACCACTACATAGACCCTCCTGCCTTTCAGGTATTGGGAGGAGACCAGCACATGCAATTTCATATTTAGATCCTTGGAAAGCTCACATTAAAAGTACCTGGATCCTCAGAAACACTGAGGCTTGCATTTCCAGTAGGGAACCACAGAAGAGACATGTTTGAGTTCCATTGGGCCCCAGGGTATTTCTGAGAACCTTTTTCCAGTCATGTGAGGTATTCTCCTGGGAAGGACAGATGCTGGAAGTCTGCTGTGTGGAGGATACCCTTCCATGGAAATGCTGGCTAGGCATAAATAGATGCAGGCTCAAATTTAATCTGTCAGAAAGTGGGTAAGTATTTAACCATCCTGGAGAACATCTCATCTTTTTGCCATTGTACGTGGACAATTCCATGTGAGAAAGCACTCTTGGTTGTATTGACCAACAAAAGTTGTCTGGAAGGCTATGTTTGCGTTAACATCAAGGCAGCTCTGTAGAGTGAATCATTTGGTGTCAAGGACCCAGAGACCACATTGTATCCAGGGACAGGAGCTTGCTTTGAACTGTTTCTAGTCTGGTCTCATAGCCTGAACCCCCATCAGCAGTCAGGATACGTCAGTTGTGTTCCTAGAGCTCACCTTTCTGTCTGGACTCCACTCCAGTTTCCACACTCTGCGATAGTTCTCCAATGAGATTGAAGCAGTCACCTGTGGGAGGAACTGGAACATTTGCTTCCAAAATGTTCCTTCGAAGAGGAACTGAAACATTGCTGTAGGCACAGCCTGAGGAACCCACTGGGAATATTGCTCTTGGCTGTAGGAGTTTCCATATCACTGTTAGTCCAGGCACCTCTCCTTACCCAGAGCTGAGATTGTTAATGTAAGCCTTTAGCTTTTCTCAACAAATTGGTTTGAACTTTCTAACCTCAAAGGTTAAGCCTGCTACTCAGTGAGTATCTTATTTTATCTGCTTTTATAAACTGGGAGAGGGCCTGTGTCATCCAGCTGTAGATGTTTGCCCCACTTCTGGCAGGGTTTTTAAAATTGCAGGTTACACCTGTTTATCATCTGAGATGAGAAAAGCAACGTGACTCTCTCTGTAGCAGTACTGTGTTTATCTGAGAGCTCAAGCTCAGGATCACAAGATCCTCAGGAGACCACGTTTCAACTTGGTATCCTGATTTGTGGCTTCTAATTGTTTGTTCTGAAAACACAACTGTCATCAGCATCCCTTGAAAACAGACCTCTAGATTTTAACTGTGTTGTAGCAGTCACTTGATATTACTGCTAAAATGAGAGAGCATGTCAGTGTTAATTGAGGTCATCGTCAGATGTGTTTTATTGGCTTCTGATTGCTACCATTACAACTATTATTACTACTGCTTACCTTTCTATAACCTCCTTCCTCATCCATTATGTAGTATATCAGTTAAGCAGGTTTCTTCCAATTGTAATAAATGGCAAATTAGAGATCAGTAGGTTTCTGTTCCTTGACATTAATGGTAGTGTTAGGGCTAAAAGAGAGGTTACAGGGTTCCCCTTCTTTATTTTTGAAGAAAAAAAAAAGGACAGAAAAAAATCAGGGTTCTGCATTTAAACCAGTCCTAAAATTTAAAATCCAGAATTCCAAAAACAGAATAAGGAGAGCAGAGCACCACCACCCTGAACAGTCCTGGCTTCTGGTCTAATGACAAGCACTTTTCTCTGCTTGAACTTTGGGAAAACATCGTAGTATCTGGATGTCTAAAAATAATCACAGAGCACATACATTCACAAGTATATTCAGGTACAGTTGTGTTTCATGAGAAGGAAACAAAACCCCATGATTTTCAATAGAAGATGCTCAGCACCTTTCTACACATGAAGCACACTGGTAATCACTGGAACCCTCTTTGCCTTTCATAGTCATAGGAGTTTGGATATATAAATAGTGTGATATCTTGTACAGAAGTGTTGGAGATTGTCATACCATCCTAGGCCATTCCAGGTGGACCTTCTGAACAAGAAGTTCAACACAAGCCAGCAATGAGGAGATGCTGGGTTTGTTTATCCTGTGGAAGAAAAGGCTCAAGAGTGCTGTCTTCAGCTACCTGTTGTGACACACAGAGAAGTTAGAGCCAGGTTCCTCTTGGAGGTACAGTGTGAAAGGACAAGAGGCAATGGTCACTGGTATGAGCAAGGGAAATTTCAGGCAGATATAAAGAAAAACTCTTCACAATGAGTCTGCAGCCGTGCAGATTTTACAAATTTGATGGAGATAAGGCCCCAAATATTCTGATCTAGCTTTAAAGTTAGCCTTGGTTTGTCCAGAAGGGTGGGCTAGATGGCCCTCAGAGCTCCCTCCAATCCTAAATCATTCTATGACTCAAAGTGTTACGTTGTACCAGGAGAATATTTCAGCAGAAAGTTTTCCATAGACAAATTCTGCTCTGGTAAAATTGAAACTGTTTCATAGGACCAGGTATATTTTGACATGAAACTTCTAAAAATCTCAAACCCATTTTTGAACAACCTGAAACAGGACATGTTATTTCAGTTGTTTCATTATCTATATAAAGTTTTACAATTCCATACTATAAAGATATATTACGTGTATTTTCTAATATAACACTGAACTACTTTGAAAAATGAAGAATTCTACACTATCAAGTGGCTGTGATAAGATCCAGCTCATGTTTCCAAATTCACACTGTTTGGAATACTTTCTGCAAAAATGTACACACTTCTAATTATTTTCTGAGGAAAAAAAAAACCTCAGGCTTACCTTACTTTTTTATTTTAGGCAGCCTAAATGATTTTGTGATTCTGTGATTCTATGAACTCACTCCTCTGTAAGCTGGGCAGCTTGACCAGCCCTAGGTTTTGTGCATGGCATTGGCACTCTTCATTTGAAAATGGTTCCCAGCATTGCATTCATCATTCTCTAAAACAGATGATTTCTTCTCTTTCTGCTCCCGCTGTCTTGCCTTTATCTGATCATCTGGTTTTGCTTCCATTTTTCTAAGTCAAGTTTCTGTTAGGTTTTTATTTTTAGCAGTAATTTTTATTTGTTTTGGTTTAGCTTTCAGAATTTCATAAGATAGCATAAAAGGAGACAAATGTTACAGTAACCTAGTTCATATTTGCAGGGACCTAATGGAGTTTGGAATCACGTTAGAACATTTGTATCTCTCTCCCTGGTAAACAAGGCTGAGAATTCACCAGCCTTAGGGATGGAGACAATTGGCCTGAGAAAATTATGTCCTTCACCTCCTGGATGAAGTAAGGACGGGGAAACATAAGCAGGCAGGATATCAGATATGTTTCTGTATGGCTGGATCTACTACCAGAGACTGGAAGAATGCAGTGAAAAGGAGCCAAATGTAAAAGTGAGGCAAAGGCTGTCTCATTGCATTGACCAAGCTGAATCTTACAGTTAGGACAACATCTTCAAGAGATTTGGGACTGACTCCAGTCAGTTTTGGTAGTTGGAAACCTCATTTTCTTTTGCCTTTACTGCCTTTTCCCACACATCACTAGTTGTGAATTAATTGTGACCACGATGGAGCTTGCTCTGACTGGTCAAGGGTTTACCTGTGCAGACAGATCCCAGGGGCTGAGAGGTGAGAAATGAGGTGTTCTTGGAGGAATGAGGTTTTAACATATCCAAGCACTTAAAGAGTTCATAGATGTGCACATGATTAAACTCATTTTACCATCACCGTTTGAATATCATTGCCTCAGCAGCCCTGGAATTAAGATCCATGCTGTTAAAATACATTGTGTTTATTTAGTTAATAAAAATGACTGGCAGTATCTTACTCATGAGGTGTAATATTGTCACAGAACAAAATAATATTTGACTACCAACAACTTGTAATTAACAGCAAGAAATAATTGGTCCATTCATAGAACAACTGAGCATAACTAAAGAACAGCACCTTAAACCTACCTGTTCAAAGACCCTTGGAAAAAGAAAATCATCATTAATCTTTGCACACTTTTTGAAGTTGCTTTAGGGATCATCTTTCAGAAGGGAAACAACATCAGCATATAAACTATTTTGGCCAATATTTATCCAAGCCAAAGCATGAGGACAAAACTTGGATGTGTATGAACAGTTAATTTTCATGGGGAATGAATCTGGTATTCAGGGGAATTAACAAGGCAGCAAGGTATAATGTGCTTCAAGCTGCCATTGAACCTCAAATATATATGGCAAGAGTTCTAGTAGAATATGTAATGTTATCTAGAACATTTATCTTTGCAGTAATTTTTCCACTGTGACATGATTTTTTATCTGCAATGACACCCAGCAACAGCTGAAGTAACAGCAAAACTGAAATAAAATGAAAGCAGGTGTACTCATGCAGACTCCTGTGAAGCTGTTCACGTGCTGGTTTGAAAATATCCTCTCTTGCCTCTAACAGAGGAGAAAATGAAGTGCAGAGATTACAAAAGGCAGACTGAGTCCTCGGCTGTTCTGGAGCTTGATGGTTCTTAGTGATGGAGTGAAAGGCTCCTCCTTGCCAAAATTTGCAGCACCTTTAGGGATACCTGCAGACTCTCAAGTTTCTTAGGCTGGAACATTCCAAGAATGACCATCGTCTTCAGTGCTGAAAAAAACGGTGAACTGCAGAAAAATATCTTCCTGATTCCTCACAGGTCTTTTGCACTGAGAGCAGTAGAACCCACAAATGCCCAGTTGACAGAGGAAACCTCAGAAAACTCACTTTCCTCACCTTGAATAACCTGAGAGAGGGACTTGAGTAGAAACTGCAAGAGGAAAAACATTGTAGTAATATTAGAATGTTTTTTAAATTCAAATTTTAAAGGAAGCCTTCTGTTTAAAGAAAGCCTGTGTCTCTTCTAGGGAAAAATATCCTTCATTTTAATTCTTAAGTAGAAAACTACAACAGCATAAATAACAATTACACTGATATTCTTTTGTCAAAAATTTTATTTAAGATACAATGAGTAGGCAAAGTTATGTCTGAAGGGACATCAGTCTAAAAAGTGTATTTTCTATATCCACATAAGCAGAACAACAGACTAAGTTGATAAGAATCAAAAATCAAAATCCACCCTCAGGTTTTGCCTCTTTTCACATGTAACCTTGAGAACTTGGGAAGGTAAAAATCAGAATATGCACCTGGAAACATGGCATTCTTCTGGCTTCTGCATTTGGGTGACTGTTATTCACTGGGCAGCCTGCTAGGTTGTAAGTCCTTCATACAATCCTGATTGCCCCATTTTATAAGAAGATTGCACAGTATTTGTTTGCTGTACCTATGCAACAGATGGGCTACCAGGACAAAGATGTGGATTGTTTAACTTCAGCCAGTGCTCAGAGGTAGCTTTGCCTGCTGAAATCTGCACGTGAGATCCACAGGTGCAGAGAAAGTTTCCCTCCCCATCTCTGAAGGTGGCCTTTTCTTTCAAGAAAACTCCACCAAGATCTCAGAGTTTCCCAGTGAGAGGGCTCTTCTGTGCACCTGAGCTGCAGGGCTTTGACATGAAACCATGCATAAAAACCTGCCTTTTACTGGCTGGGAAACTTGGTAACGACAGCGGATCACGAGGCTCTTGCGACCCCAACAGCTTTGGTTTACTTGGGATGCCATAGTGTAAGGCCATAGTAAGAAAGGAGGTGACCACAGGATACTCAGCCCTGATGTGTGACTTAAATTGGAGTATAGCCTGTATGTAATGTTCTTCTCCTTTTTGGAAATCTCTACCAAGCAATACTGCTTGGGAGGAATTCCCCTGGAAATGGCCAGTTTTTCAGAATGACACATATTTTCCTGTACATGAATTATCTACGGGACTATTTGTCTTGTACCTACTTACTTATGTCTTCTAAGGCTAAGATACTTCTCTGAAGTCAGTCTTTCACATCATGACCTATAACAATATCTTTTACATGGAAACATATTACATAAAAATAAATCTAATCAAAACAAAGTATAAAATATACCATATGCTATTTCATTTTCAGGCAAATTTCAAATAAAATCAGGAGCTGACTGGTTGTGCTTCTGTGTGATATGGCATTTAACATGAAAAAACCCAAGTCAACAAGACCATCAGGGCTCTTACTTCCAGGAAGCAATCTATTTTTAATATCACAAATGCTTTCCTGTTTTCTTTTCTCCAAGATTTCTCCAGTGCATATGAAATTCAAGGGTTTAACTTTTTTTTTTCCCCTTTGACCATGATATGCAATCAGGGAGAGAGATCAAAATTTGTTATTTATTTTAAGAAAGTCTCTGCACTGTATCAACTGAGCAGGATAACATCGATAGGCTTTATGATTCAGAAATGTCACCCTCGTTCTAGGTGAAAAGCTACTGCTGCTAGGAAGCTTGTGCACTGCCTGTGCATCTAGAGTACGTGGGATACATGTTCTGAGGCTGAGAGTGGTCAGGATATCTACTGATCTGCAATTAGATTATCTATGTTATTATTTTTAGTTCTTATTGAATTGGAAGCAAAGTGAGCTCAGAAAGAAACCATCAAATGGCTCCAACTGAGATCGGTGATAAACAATTATTCTTTTTTTTCTCACACAGCAAAAAGGAGGGTAAACACAGCCCAGGTTTGCTCTGATAGTGATACTTGTAATACTGCAAGAACACCCTTTTCAGGTTCTTGCCCAGACTGCTGCAACAGGCAGAGAGCAGGGTGCATTTAGAGAGACTTCTCCAGGCTTTACACCATCTCTGTGGCAGCTGCAGCTCAGTCTGGGGGCGCCAGGGGAGCAGAGAGGAGTGTGGCTATGCACGGCTGCATGGCTGATACTCTGCTCACACACATGGCTGGCCAACATGTGGGGTCCTGCAGACTGGGAGGCCAGTTTGGTGATGAAGTGGATTGCCTTTGTTGGATAGTGACTGTCTACAAGAAAATCACATCCCTTGTTTCAGCTCGTCAAGAACTTTCGGAGCTGAAGCCTTCTGAGATGCTAAAGTCAGGGTGCAGCTGGACCATTCCCCAGTTTTGCTTTGCAAGGTACCTTTCACAGTGAGCAGATGCTACAGCAGTTTTGGAAAGCAAGTTAATTTAAATTAGCAGGTTTTGCTGAGAATTACCCAAACATTGCACGGAACGCTTTTTAAAAATAACCACTATGTTTGGATGTGCCAGTGTATTATGCTACTCCTGGCTTTTATTACCATTTCAGAAACTGTAATGCTGTCCAAATGGATTTTTGAGTTGACCTCTTCCCTGAGCAATGAGATCTCTGTTTTTCAACTCCTGGTTTTGCCAGAATCCCTCAGTCTCCAGACAATCTTGCACGCCTTGCCTTAGGACTGCAGTATTTGCTGTTCTTATGCATTGTGTGCTTAATAGTGAAACACCCACACGTGCTCTTGACATCCAGACTTAATTGTAAAGCTGATATTCATTATCTTCAGCTGCTTCCCCTTCTGCCTCATGCCCCTTCCCTTATTCATTTCAGAGAGTGATTTGTATTTCTGATGTTCCACCCTCTTCTGCCTTGTGACCATTTCTTTATTTTTGAAACAGAATAGTTGGCCATTATAAACTGAATTTAGTTGTTTTCTTTTTCTTCATGCTTTGTCATGAGTCACACCAGAACTGCTGATTCTCAGCAAGACACAGAGATGGAGTCACTAGGCTCATAATGATCTGCACCCATCTTCCTTGCTAGCACCTGCTTCCTTTTCTCTTGCACTACTACTACAAAAAAAAATGTAAGTAACATGGCAAATTCCAGAGCCATTCAGACTTATTTGGCCTCCATCCACTGACCTTGGTCCATAAGCTGAAGACCAGCTGAAAGCCTGTACGTTGGTTCATTGCCAGTTTATCCTGGAAATCCTTGGTAGCTTTCTTATCCCCTACAAATATGTGAGTTTGATGGTCCTCCAGCAGCTTAGGTAGAGCCATCTCTTTCTGGCCCAGCCCCAAGTCCCCATGCCTTTGTCTTCACTCTCATCTCTTCTAGTGGGTTGCTCATATAACCCGGACACCAGTACAGGTTGGGAGCCAAAGGGCTGGAAAGCAGTTCTGCAGATATGGTCTTGATGATCCTGCTGGACATCAGGTTGAACATGAGTCAGGAATGTGCTCTTACAGCCAAGAAGGTCAACAACCTCCTGGACTGCACTGGGAAGAGCGTTTTGGGCATGCTGAACCTCTGCTCATCACTGGTGGGACAGATCCAGAGTGCTGGGTCCAGCTCCTGAGTGCAAGAAGGACACGGACATACTGCAGTAAGTCTGGGAAAGACCCAGGAAGGCGATTAAGGGACTGGAACATCTCTCAGATGAGGAAAGGCTGAGAGAGCTGAGACTCTTCATTCAGCCTGGAGAGGAGAAGGCTCAGGGGGATCTTAATGATGAGTACTCATGCTCACATAGGAGAGAGTAAAGAAGAGGGGGTCAGGCTTTTCTCAGTGGTGCCCAGTGGCAGGAAAAGAAGAATGGGCACAAACTGAAACACAGGAGGTTCCCTTTGAAGATCAGGGAACCCTTTTTTACTGTGAGGGTGGCCAAGCACTTGCACAGGTAGCCCGGAAATGTGTGGAGTCTCCATCCTTGGTGACATTCAAAACCTGACTGGGCATGGCTGTGAGAAACACTGGGTAACCTCCAGAAATCCTTGCCAGCCTCACCCATGCCGTAATTCTGTGATCTTTGCAGTACCTAAAGTGGGCTCATTCAGTCTCTCCCCTTTCCATGGTTAGAAACAATTCAGAAAACCCATAATAAGCATAAAACTGACCTGATCTTTTATTCTCATGGATGACTTCTACAATAGCCTGAAAACCTTCTCGTTTCCTTCAGGAAATATTTCTGCTTGTTTCTTAAGTCCCTGTAGGAGCTCATTTCTGCTAGCAAGCACCAGGCTGGGCAGAGGTTTCCTAGTGTCTCCATGTTTCTAGTCCATAGCAGCCTGGCTGCTGTTCTTGCTTTTCCAAACTGGGAGTGCTGAGTTTCCCTTTTCTCCAAGAGTCAGTGGTTTTCATCCATGCTTAAAAAAACCCACTCCAGGCAAAATACCTTTTCTGTGCTATTTTTGTGAAGTCTTCAGACTCTGTTTGAAACTCTTCTGCTAAACATCCAGTATTTATTTGACTGCTTCTTTAAACTCATACACCACAGACCAAGTTTAAATTATGGGAGAGCTTCTACTTCTTCATCTTGGTTTAAGAGGACTGCCAAATCCTGTTATTTTTCCACAAGAAACCAGTCACAGTCCTTGACACCAGCTAATACTGGCTGAAGATCAGGGCTCCACAGGAAGTAAAAATCAGGGGATGGAGTCAAGTATCAGATATAAACTTGTAGAGAGAAACAGATATAAACTTATCTCAAGAAATGCATTGCCCCTTTTTTCCTTGAATTTTCCTGGATTCAGATAGGAAAGAGATTAGATCTTTTACCCAGAAAGCCAGACACTTGTCTCCTCCTGTTAGCATCACTCCTTCTAGGAGGAGTGACATGGAAGTTCAGTGTCTATGGCTCCTGTACCTTCATGAGTACTACCTCTTGCCTCTCTGTTGCTTTTCCCCCAACATCAGTTCAGACAAGCAATGCCTGGCCCTTGGCATTGCTGAGTGATTTCATAGGAAGTACACTTAGAAGGTGAGCCATAAAAATAGGTGAATGCTTTGGTTAAAGCATTCCATAGCCTCTTGTTTTGCTAGTGATTGCTTTGACCTGACTGCTTAGAAAAGCTTGATGGCTTCTTATTATTATTCTTCAGTAAAAATAACCCAAATATAGAGAAGTTATCCAATACATAATAAGGTGTATTTTACTATCATAGGCCTGGGTTTGACAGACTCTGCACTTGTTAAGGCTCAGGTGTCCGAAGCAATGCGCTGTTGCCCAAACTTCACCTATGGGTGTATGATCCACCAACCTGCAGACATAATGAGCTTTCAAACAAGAAACCACTACTGACTAGAGGTATAGAAACACTATGGATTAGTACAGATTCACCCCAAACCAAAATATGCTAAAATATCAATATAAAATATAAAATAATATGGGGTTTTCTGTTCCTTTTCCCTGTTCAGGAACTTAGAATGTAGAAGCAGCCCAAGACTTTAGCTGATTCCAAATTATTGACCCCTTAATTGCAAAGAATTAGGCACTACCCGTGGCTATTCAATACAAAAATTGCTCTGCACTGGCTGATATTCTCTGCTGTATGCATTAGTTTTTAATTCCTTCACTTTCATTATCTGCAAGTAGTGATTTTTCCATTATACTTGTAAAGGTGCAGCCAAGCAAAAAAAAAAGTACAAAACAACAAATGGCCACTGGGCAGGAAATGAATCACTCTGGCTTTGAGTGTGCTAACTACAGATAACTGCAAATATACAGAAACACTTTGAAAACTTTCCAAGGACAATGCTCTGTTAAAACTATAACATGTATTCTGGGGATCTGGATGTATTATTACACAACTCTTTGAAAACAAAAAAACAAACTAAGCACGCAGTGAGAAGGCTGGGGATGTGTTCAGATGGGAACTTTTGTTTCAGATGGACTGACATCTACTGCTCTCCAGCAGTACTCTGTAGCCAGATCTCCATTCTCCTTTCTAGGAAGGATTCAGCAGGCTACTGAAAGAACCAGGTTCAGGTCAGGTTAACTCTTGCCAGAGAATTTTCTTTCTTCTGCACATCGGTATCATCCCCAAAGGATGCTGCAATAACATGTTGCCAGACAGAGAATTGTTTTGTCTGTATGAGGCTACTATTTTTCAAAAAACAAAAAGAAGCAAGGGGTTTCTCCACGACCTGCTGTGACACCTGGCATTCTTCAGAGCCTGTCTCTGGTCATTTGCCATCACATTGACAGTTTACACAGTGTTTCCAATTTAATTTGCTTGATGGGATTCCACTTGCTCAAGAGGGCTGAAGATACATAGTTAAAATCAAACGTTGCCTCGGAAACTTTTCAGTCTCCTTCACTTCTTCATTGTAATCAGAAAAGAAACAAAAGCTGCAAGTTTATGGGCAAAGTTAATCCTAACTCATTTTCATTGGCTCAGTTTAAGTGATGGGGAATGCAAGCAGTTTGGATAGGATATGTTAATTCCCAACATTTTGCACTATGTCATTAGTACAGATTATTTTTATTTCATTATTTTTTAGGTATCCACAGAAGATTATCTAAAAATCAAATAAACTATTGACCTTCTTTTGGAGACTTCTTCATTGTGACTCCTGTTTGAGCTGCCCAGATCTGGCCTGGATAATAGGTGACTCAACCAGGGGGGAAAAGAACCCAGCAAAGTAAAACATCTGTGGAACATTTTGGAAACATCATAACAAACAACATAAAGTGTGAAAGTTCATGCAGCTTTATTTAAACAGCCTAACTCAGAACTATCTTGCTGTGTTTCTTTTCCCTCTAATTGCAGCACAGAATTAGGTTTGTCATAGCTGTTTGGCCTTCATCTGGGGCTGCAGCTGGGTCAGCTCTCAATTGCAGAGTTTCTAGAGTTTGTTATTTAAAAGAAAAGCCCAAAGGGATAAAAACCAGTAAGTAACAGCTGTTACTTACTCTAAAGAATATTTTAAACTAAGATATTTTGGCCGTGTTTCAGACACAAGCACGGCAGCAATCATAAGGAATATGCAGGTTTGGGTGTTAGTAGTCTCCTCCCTACTGGACTGCTCTTCCATCACATGGAGTGAGGAGCACAGTGTGCTACTCAGCCTGAGTGGGGATGGCCAAGGAAACATCACACAAACTAGTTTTAACCAGCTAGCACTCGTGGTTTCTCAGCAGGATTCAATGGCTATGATAATGATACCTCAAGGGCCTTTGGTGACTCTTTTGTAACTAGCCTGGTTCTACTCGTGAGCTAGAGAGCATCATTACTTCACTATAATGATTTGATACATATGAGAACCTCAAATGTCATTGAGTGGTGCTTGCATGGAGTCTGGTCCATGGTTCGTGGCCAGCCTGAGGGCCCCATGCTTGTGGGATATGATGTGCCATGTGCCTTTGGGCACTGCTGGGATGCTCCCTCTAGTCCATGGCATCCCCCAACATAACCCAGGGGAGGAGGGGTCTGTCATGCAGCACATTTACCTCCGTTCTTGCTGCATAGCCATTTCTTCCCCTGAGAGTGCTCCTACCCTGGCAGTTCCCGCAAGGGATCCAGCACTCATCTGAACTCAGCAAGAGGTGGAGAATTCTCAACAGTGTGCTATTACTGATATTTGCCCTTCATCAAACACTGTGATCAGATCTGTTTGGCTTTGGCTTCCAGCTGCCACTTCTTGCTATGCCTCTGAGCCATAGATTTTACTCCCTGTGAAGAAAAATTCGTCATAATCAAATGTCCTTTATTTTTCCATTCTCCCTCTTTCACTGTAACCCTCTGCTCCACTTTCTTCTGAACTGTAATATCCCTCCTATAACGTGATCACAGACTTGTACATGGTCCCCATTACCTCTGCTTTACACAGAGAATAATGATCCTCTGCTTCTTCCTAGCACATGCCTTCAAAGCTCATGGTAAACCTCTCTGGCTGCTACAGATAGGATTACTTCTTGTGCACAGTAATCCCTGTGATAATCCAGGTTACTGAGCCATCTGAGCCCAAGCCAGTAAAGCCAGGTCTTCATCTTATCCATCAGGTTGCATTCCACACGTGGAAAAAGGCACTAGCTTCACTCTGATGATGCTGATAGGAAAACAGGCTGGTGTAGAGCTTTTAGATGTAGGGATTGTGTCTCAGTTCCCATTTTGTACAGCACTTGCTTAGTGCTGTGTGAGACTATCCTGGACATTGAGGGGCTGGAGAGTGTCCAGAGAAGGGAACAAGGCTGGGGAAGAGCCTGGAGAATAAGGCCTACGGGGACCTGGGGTTGTTTAGCCTGGAGAAGAGGAGGCTGAGGGGAGACCTCATCACTGTCTACAACTGCCTGAAAGGAGGTTGTAACGAGGTGGGTGTTGGTCTCCTCTCCCAGGTGACAGATGATTGGGCGAGAGGAAATGGCCTCAAATTGCACCAGGGCAGGTTCAGATTAGACATCAGGAAAAATTTATTCACTGAAAGGGCTGTCAGGCACTGGAACAGCTGCCCAGGGAGGGGGTTGAGTCACCATCCCTGGAGGTGTTTAAAAGACAGGTGGATCAGTTTCTTAGGGACATGGTTTAGTAAGGGGACAGGTACGGTTGGGCTGTAAGATCTCAGAGGTCTTTTCCAACCAGATGATTCTAGGATTCTATGATTCTGTGTTCCAGCATTAGCACATGTACAAAACAATGAAGTCAAGATTAACTAATGGGACTGACAACTCACCATCAGCTATTTCACATTTTTCTTCCAAGCCATTGAGATTGGGACTTGAAGCTGTAATGACAATACTGCAGCTTCACAGGAAAGCACAAGAAGCTAACCAAAACCCTCCGAGAAACGGAAAGCTAAGTGTTATTTCCTGAAGTATAGAAATCTTGCCTGGCCCAGGACGAAGTGCTTAGGGCTGTATATAAGACTGAAATTGAGATTTTAGGAGGAAAACACTGGATATTTGCTAACTAATGTAGTCTTTGAGCTACAACAAACTGGAGGTTATTAGTTCAAATTGCATCTCCCAAAAGAGCATGCCCTGTAGACACATCAGGGTCAGGTGCTCTCTGCAGGATCCAGAATCTTCATATCTGTGAAGGAGACTCTGGAGGGGTGATGACAATCTCATACTATTGTACACCCTGGTCTTCTGCCTTGATTTGCACAGCCTTCAGTGCACTCTGCCCTCTCAGAAACACCATCTTCACTCAGATTGCTCACAGATTTTTGTTACATATTTCTTCACTCTCTTAAACAGCATCAAAACGTTTCAACTAAACCTTCACTAACAGATTATTGTAGAATGCAACAGGTAATAGGCAGAAAGATAAGAGAAACTCCACATGGATATGGTAATCATAGAGATTTAAAGCTTCAGTCTGAAGAAGCGTTTCTCTTTGAAGCAGATGTCTAAGGAGTGCAACAAGAGAACATTTATTTGTAAATCAGAAGGTAAATAACAAGTTCAGATTTGACTCAAGCATATCACTCATGTTACTGTCAAATATTTACATTAGTAGCTTTAATGAACTTCTAAAAATGTCTTATGCAAGCCTGTGTAGTTCCTCTTCATGAAATACTGAATTTGGATACATACAGATAATAGCAGAAACCCCCCTGAAAATGAGAAAATAGAGATTTGGTATAATGCACCAAGAGACAGGAAGCTAGTGACAGCTTTCAGAGTGAGCTGACAAAGGAAGAACAGCAGAAAAGGAAGGTGACCTCCCGTAGCAGCAATGTTTTGGATAGACTGGAAACGGTGCCCTACCGGGCAAGCACCAAAAATACAGAAAGATAGCTGGAAAGTGACAAAAATCTGAGGAATTTTTTAGGGCTTAATATACAGTGCATAGATAAGAAGGGCAGACTCTGTACTGAGTAAATCCAAATTCTTCCAAAACCAAGTTACCTTCATGCTAATAGTTTTCTGAGCACTGATGCTTTACAACAGAAACCAGAAAGCTCCGACTTCAGCAGATCTCCTTCTACCTCTCTAAGTAAAAATACTTACAAAAAAGATTAAAAACATAGAAGTTTTGGGCAATGAAGGTCATTTATGGAGTTGCACTTCTTACTGTTTAGAAATTTTATATAGTCAGGTTATCAAAGCCTCCCCCACCCCAAACTATATTTGGTTCTCCTGGTGTTCTTCTACTGCATCAGCCCACTGCTTGCTCCCATCCTTCTGTAAGACTGGTCAAAGCTGATATTGCACTAGTGATTCGTGGAAAATGCTTGATTCTGTCAGTACTGTAAGGTCTGTGCCATGAGATTCAAGCCATCAGTGCTCTTCAACTCTGGTTAAAATACACAGGAGAAAGAGTGAAAAAAAATCAAACTGAAAAATCACACGAACTACTAATTTAGGGCTTGCTCTTTGCTGGAAACAAACAGGTTTTGTGAAACTAGCTCTGAGATATAAATCTCACCTCGCATCAGAAACCAGTCACTGCCCTTAAATTCTCTGCCCAAGTCCCCTGCACAAAAGGGAGCAGCTGACTTCAGTGTGGCGTGGGTGCACACGCAGCCCCTGCTCCCTCCTCTTACCAACATGCCCCTCTACCCAGTAGCTGCTGATGGAAGGGAGAAGAGCCAGCTCTGCTGCTCTGGCACGGCAGGAGAACTTGGGAACTTCCATTTTCACCCTCCTTAGTCTCTTCTTCCATGAACCAGTACAGTCAGGGCACTGATTTCCAGAAAAAAGCCTTTACAAACACACAAATTAGAGCAGGTTTGGGAAGCAGCCTTGAGCATAGACAGAAATCATGAAATTAAGTCTTAAAAATAACTTGTGTTGAAAGAACTAACAAATGAAATTTAAAGTTGACAATACATCATGTTCAAATTAGCAATGGCATATTAAGTCATTAGTTAAAACTCATTTTCTCTTGTATTTTAACTAATCTAACTTTATACTGCATATATGGTAATGCAATGTATATTTTTTATGCAATGCATCCAATAACCTTCAATAAAATATTTTAAAGGCTGCTGTGAAGCAAGAAGCACATGCAATCAAAGTTCATTAGCGTAATTAAAGTCCTTAATCTAGGATAGAAGGTCTGCAGTTGCAATGTCGCTCCTCTTTATTAAAGATAGACCGGAAACATTCTCCTCAGCTTTGCGTCCTTCTGCTGCTTTTATTTTCCCAAGAAAGGGGAAGCCTGGCCAGCAAGGCAAGCTTTCCTCGGGGATGCAGAGCCATCTAGTGTCAGAAGGGCTGGGTTCCCACATACATCGTTTCTTTCCATTTACTCTTAATTCCCCAAACGTTTCCACATTCCATACTTTACAGGTTTTATCACCATTTCTCAGGCTCCTTTTCGTGCTTTATATTAGCTTGCTCTCCCCTCCCCTTCCTTTTCTTTTCAGTTGTTAGACATCTTCAGGCACGAAAGGACTGCCTGACCGTGCTGACTGCCCCACACCTCTACACAACTGTTGGTAGGTCCAACTTTCTGTATTTCTTTCTTCCTTAGGACAGAGAATACAGGGATGGAGCTGCACAAAGATCCTTTTATTTATCCAACCCTCTGCAATACCTGAGGGGTCAATCATACCTAAGCTAGCCCTAGTAGAAGTTGGTCTATCCTGTCCAGAACATGTCCAGAACATACCCATTCCAACAGTAGGAAATTCACATTCTCTCTGGCCACTCTTTCCCCTGTGGTTACCCATTTTCAATTGGACAGTTTGGTCTCAAGTCTAGATTCAGTCTGTTTCTTGCAAATTTAGGTGTCTTCTTTTTGTCCTGCCTTGAAAAAAGCAGAGGCATTTGAGCACTGCTGTCTTCGTCGGAACATCTGCCTGTTGGTGGATGTTCCTTGTCTGTTGCTTCTTCTCTGCACAAAGCAAGTGTAAATCATATTCCTTCCTGCCCAGTGGGGTTTGTAGGACTTCCTTCCTCCCATGAGCTGAACCTTTGTTTACCCCTTACTCCAACGGCCACAGCAGAGCTGGATGCTGCTTCAATTAAGGCTTTGCTGGTGCAGAATCAGGGCAACACAAGGGCTGCCCATGCCTTATGGACAATGTAGCTTGGGTGGCCACCTCAAATGAGGTACAAACGATCTGAAGGTCTGCAGAAAACCCAAAGCACAGCAAGAAAGGAAAGTTCTGAGTTCAGGGTGCTCAGAAAAACAGGACTACAGGGTCAAGTGGCTACTGATGGTGTGTTTCATCTTTATGTATCCAACGTGATCTGCAAAAGACAGGCAGGTCTCTCCTAAACAAGAGAGTATTTCAGAGGGATGCCTTTTATAATCAGCTCCAGCTAGAGCAGGTTTCAATGATTTGCTTTGGAAGTGATGAAGAAATAAGTTATATACACAAGCTGCCACTCAAGAGCAGGGGCAAACATAAGTAGAAAGCTTAAAGGGCCCAATGATAGGAGGGATATAGTTACCTGAACATATGAATATCCCTGTTAGATAAAGAGGGGCTTTTCTCACCCATGCCTCTGTTTAGGCATCTGAAAATAACATGTTCAACAGGATTTTGAAAGCACTTTTGCAGAAGGTGAGTAACCTCAGATCTCCACTGAGATGCTTTATTTTAGTCTGGTCTCCTAAGAAACAAAGTGTGCGTGATCACACTGTCTCCCACTAATAACTTCTGAACCTGCTGGGAGGTTTGATGGGGGGTAGCAATCTCAAAGATATGAAATTCCTGTATGTTCTATCAAATCAGTCACTGGGTGCAGGAGAGAGACCCGAGTGAGTATCTCCATAGAAAGACAAGTCTTCGAGTGAAGTCAGTTTTCTTGCTATGATTTGGTCTACCCGTTGGGTGGACAGTAAATAAATAAATGTGTGCACGTTGCAGACCCAGGTATGGCACAGCACTGGCTGCTGCTGCCTTTTGGGGCTGTGTTTTCTACAGCTGCTGGGCAAAAATTGGGTGTTCCATGGGAAAAGGGGGAATATGAAACAGATGATGGCACTGGAAAGGGGAGATCTTACTCATAGGAGCAGGAAATGTTAAAGTTGCTGGTGAGTGGAAGATGCTGGACCCTCTGCAGTGATGTAAATAAGACATCTGTTTCCTCCTCTGCTATTCTACCATAAAGCATAATTTCTTTAAACAAAATACTTTAGATTTGTCTTAGTTTGTGTTTGTGTTAGCTACCCAGCAATCGACAATTTTATTAATTGGAGATTAGTATTTTGGAAAAAAAAAATCACTCATTGGCCTTATTTTAAAATAAAAATATTTTGTAAAGACCTTTGGCTCACAATAGCTTTAAGGACACGTCAGTACCATGGGGGTGGATGTGCTTTCGGAAAGAAAACTGCCTCACAGATGGAATAACTTAGCAGAACATGAAATGAGAAAAATAAGGTGGTGTTTTATGCATCTGTCCACTGGAGGCCTCTCTCCCACGGCATGCATGAGGCCACAGAGGCCAATGGCCTGGGCAATACAAGGCTGTGTCAGTAATTGCCTGACAGCACCCACTGGTACAGGAAAGTATCCGTTTACTCCAGGCCTTTCTTTAGAGGCTGCATTTTCAGTGGGGCATTGGAACATAAGAAGTCTCTCCTTACTGCTTTTTCTTTGTGAGTTCATTATGTTTTTCATTACAGTGAGGTGGAGAAGGTATTCCTATATCTTCCCAGGCTTTTTCCTTCACCTAAGCTTAACCTGTTGCTGAAGAAAAATCAGAAAGCAAAGCTTAAGGCCAGAAAATAAGGTTAAACCATGGCCTATTATTTGTAAAACCCTAATGAAGAGCTGCATGGAATTCCTGGATGAGTGCCAGGAGACCTCCACAGGCAGCAGCACCATCAGCTTTTGGCTTGCTGGTATCCCCCCATGAAGCTGGAAACTCTTTTGGTATCCCAAGTGGAAAGTGGACCAGCTTATGAGTGTCTGCAATGATGTGACAGTGTGGGTTACGTTCACTCTCTGGTCTGTCCAGCACGGGTGGTGCAGGAACAAGTGGCACAACAGGCACCTTGGTGGACACATTGCTGGCCAGTCCCAAATTTGTCTGTGCCTCCCACCTTACCAAAGCTCAGTCCTGAGCTCTTGATGGCACTGGCAGTGGTCTTCCCACACTGCTGGAATGTGCAGCCACTAATTAAAGAGCAATCCTTGACAACCCTTCTAGCGACTGCCCTATGGTCCTGTGCTTCTGCCCTCTCAGCAGCCTGTGTTTCATCTTTTCATCTCCCCTTCAGCAAGCTGTTTAGGCAGGTCACAGTTCTGGGATAGCTCCTCTCTTGATCTATATTTCTTGTATGGCACCATGTCAGATGCTTCACTGATATCAAAAGAGAGCAAATCTGCTGGGAAAATAAGCTGTCTTGTCAAAGGAAGATACTTTAGAGTTAGTGTGGCTCTACCTGTCTTTCAGTGAACCCACACTGCTTTTTCCCCTGCATGAAGCTTACCTTCATGTCTTAAATTACAATTTCCTCCCTGCCAGGTGACAGCTCTTTGGAGGGAAGGCCTCTGCACTCAGACCAGGCCAGCAACAACAATCATCCCTCTTGCAAAGAACAGGATACTTGAGCTGGAACAAATCATGGATGTTCTTCAGTAATTACTAGCACCTTTGGTCATAAATAGGAATTAATTAGTCACAAAAATTCTACACCAGTATCATGACCTGCTATGTCAGCATTCTTTTTCTACAAAATAGAGGCAGGGAGCACTAAGGAGTCTTACTGCCACTGCTGGCTGGACTTGCCCATCAATTTATGTGCCACAAAGAAGTGTTTGTAAATGTTTTTCTTTCCAGCAACACTGGGTTGATGAACAGATGATTTTTTTTCTTTTTAATTAAGAAATGGTTAGTGAAGGTATCAGTCAAAACATGAGCAGGATCTGGAACAAACCATTGAGATGATAGTGGTAATATACTCACTGTTCAGACTGTCCAGTACCACTGCAAAGTGGCAGGGTGTATTTGACCTGTCTGCTGTTACTACCAGGCACTAAGACCCTGCTCTCACTGCAGTGCATGCCAGATTTTCCCAGGAATCATGCTGAGTTTGCAAGCAAAATCTGTTCAGTACATTTGAGATCCTTGCAGACCCACCAGCTGCAGTGAGTCAGCTCTCTTCCCCTTCTCTCACCAAGGCATAGTTTTTATTCCCAGCATCACACATTTCTGCACAGAGACACGAGCTGCTGTACCCAGGACAGCAATTCACTCCTCTGGTTGTGTCCCTGAAGTAGGGGATTGTTCTTTTTTCTCTGCACCTGAAGGCTAGGTCACCCCACGGGATACAAGGAAGTCTGGTTAGGTCATATGAGATGTTCAAATGCTGTTTGGCTGATGGACAAATCTTGTTTCCCATGAAAAGGAAACAATGACTTGGACTATGCAGGCTACAGCCTCTTGCCCTTGTTCTCTGCAGGGTATAGGGTAGATAGCAGGAGAGAAGATATGGCAGCAGATCACTGCTCATTTTTAGTGAAGAGCACACTGGGAATGACATCTTTTGTCTTTCAAAATGTCAACAAATAATAGAGGAGAATTGTTGCAATACTGTAGCCCCATGCAGCAGGTGCTCCCTCCTCCCAGCACATTGGAGTGAAGTGCTGGTTTCTGAATTGACATGTCTAACCAGAGCTCTGAGTGTCTCTGAATTTATAAAGAATTATTGACAGCTATTCTTTTGGAGATTTTCAGCTTCCACTCTGCAGCAAGAAGATAAACACAAGCCTTAGGAGTCTCTCACATTTTTCCACATACTGTAACATGGAGATCTAAATAACACAATAGAGTCCAGAGGAACCAAGGAGCACTGCAGAACTGCTGAAACTGGGAAACTTCTGTGAGGAACTGCTGCTCCTCTTCCTACATTGCAAGCTGAAGTGCTTGGTGAGTTTTGCACTGCACTTCATAATTTTTAAGCAGCACACGATTGAAGATTTTAAGTAAAGTTCAGTAAATACAGCAGAAAGAAGGCTCTGATTTTGAAGTGTTTAGATCAGCAATCAGGTTGTTGTTAGCTACAGCACAGTAACAAGGGAGAGATAACTCTTGCCTGGCTTTAGGTGTCTCTAAGCACACCTACACTCCAGTTTGATGACTAAGCATCCTTCAGAGTCAGCAGAGTCAATAAAATATGGAAAACAATTACTCTTCCCTAAAGTAGATGGTTAGACTTGGCCAGATGGATTATTAGATCTCAGCTGATGAGATCTTCTCAGGCAGGATGGGCATTCAAGCATCAAGTTCAGACACAGGCACCTATTGCTGTGGTCAATGTCTAATGTTAGGCAATACAAACATGGTCCAGATTTTGGTCCCTTCTCAAGGTTATCAGGTGCAGCTGTTACAAGACTAATAAAGAAGATGCTATTAGTGACAACCTATGTGTTGCCAAAGCAAAAAATTTTCAGAAAGAGCCCATTTCTTCACTGCTTACTGACAGGAATAAGAATCAGAGAGCCTGAGAACAACAAAACTCCCAGAGGGCTTAAAGAGAGGAAATTAAAGGACTTGATTTCAATTATTTACAACCCATTGAGAAAACCTGTCTCTCCAGTAGCACTCACGACATGGCAAGTTATCAGCATTTCCCCGAGCAAAGCCCATCCTGAATTACAGTGCCACCCTACTGAGGCCCATTGGGGCTGGGACCTTATTCCACAGCTCCCTGGGCTTCTGCTTCTCTGCCTCTGTGGGAGGAGGAAACCTGGAGCAGGGGAAGGAAGGGGAAGGCAGCCGGCCCTTGAGTAACAGCACCTGCAACCTCAGTACAGACACACGAGTCTGGGGGAGGGATGAAGGAAACACTACCCATCAGCCAGCCCCAAACCCGAGGAGGTTACTCAGAATTAAATGCTGCCCAAAACACCTGTGCAGGTCCCAGGAGCAGCTGCAATGGTGTGCAGAATCCTCATCAACAGAAAAGAGAATTAGGCTTTTCTCTACACAGGGCTGTACTTTTCTTCATTACTTCATTGAAGCTCACCCTTCTTTCCCTGGCACCTTCCTTTCACAGGGCTTTCAGATGCAAGCAGGAATCCTTGCTGCCCTTTCTTAAGAATCCCTTTCCTTTCCTTTCTTTCTTTGTTGATGGTGGGGTCTGCACCAGACCTTAAGTAGAGATATTCTGTGGTCATAGGCTGAGAGCAAATGTTCTTCCTCTTGAAAGAAGTACTTTTTTTTTTGTTAGATATTTGCCACCCGTGCCTTGCTTTAAAGAAAACAAATGTATTTATAAGTGAAATAAACTAACCAAGGACCATAAGTTACATGTATGTGCATGTGTGTATGCATATTTGCATATTCTGAATTTGGAAATATTCTTCCTCAGCTATCTCTCCTGAATTTTTTAACTGCTTACAGGGAATAATTTAAACATTAAACTGTCCACGACCAGGGAATTACAGTATAATCACTACTGGCCCATACAGAATGCAGGTATTTATGTACATGACTTCTTTCTGTATAAGATATACTTTAAGAAGTATACCTTAAAGCAACATACAGTTCTGTCAGAACTTGGTTTTTAGAAACAAATGAAATGAGACAGACAGCATTGGTACATTTGGGCTATTGTGTTAAATAATATCAAGGGATTTAATTAAGCAAAATCATCCCAAATTGTGAGTAGCACTGTGTGACTGTAGCACAGACAAAACTAAGCAATTCCTTGATGAACATTGCCTCATAGGTTACTGATGTCAGATGAATAAATAATGCTATACCGTTCTCCTGAAGCTTCATTTCTCAATGAGAAGCCTCCCCAAGTGAAATGCTAAAGAGAGCAGTTCAAAGATTTACACAGGTCAGGATGTAAACCTCAGGGGAAATAACAGATTTCTCCAAGCAAAGAAACAGGAAAGGGAAAAACAGCAGCTTTCCTTCTTCCGAGAGGGGAAAGCAGATAAAGGATCCTGGCAGCTCCTGCCAAGTCCCTGCACCCGCTGTGCTGCAGACAGTCCTGCCTTTCATAGGCCACAGAGCAGTGCCCATTCATTATTAGCAGAGAATTAACTGCTTTTCACATTTTTTTCTTGCTTTTGAAATGATAAAAACCGCCTTGTGGGTGACGCTAACACTTTGGTTTGCTCTATCATGTCAATAATGATCAACCAAGAGCATAAAAAGCAGAGGCATTGGTGCATTCTGTTTGACCGGGCCTACTCTCTGATCCCCTTGATAATTATCAGTCTCTGTAGTTTGGTAATTGAATTTAGCATGCTAAAGACAGTGGGCATTGCCTGCCCAAAAGCTGTGGCTCATGGCAGCCTGCTCTCCTCAGAAACCCCTGAAGCCAGGGAGCAAGAAGTGGTGTGGCACTGACAAAGTGAGATGTCAGAATGGATGTGTTTCCTGAGAAGCGCTTCCCTCTTGGTGTCTGGGCACTTTCCCACGCAAGACACTTCAGTGGAAAGTTGGTTCGTATTTGTTTGCAGCCGAACTCACCCCCAGATGTATGTTAAAAGCCAAAAACCTTTGGTTGGCAGGGATGGTTACTATTGCAATAGGAAAATATTGACCCTTTGCTGGTCTAGTCACTCCAAAATCTTGTGCTGGTGAAATGTGCTGCAGTGGGTAGAGAAAGGAGACCCCCTCCTTTCTCAGACCATCAATGTTCTTTGTGATCTCGGGCTGCAAAAAACCTTTTCATCAGTTTTATAACCCCGGGGCCACAGCCAAAGAGAGACTGAAGCTTCAAAGTGAAGCTTGGTGGGACTTTAATTGCCAGAACAAAAGTTCATCTCCCAAATTTTTTCCCCCTATTTGTGTACAGTTGGGTTAGGGTTGCATTTCTAAAGTGCCCCACTTCCCCCTACATCAAACGGGAGGGTAGGTGCCTCGGTCTGGATTTTGCATTTCCACTCTGTAGGTCAGAGTCTGAAGACCAACGTTTGCCCCACAGGGAGTCTCTGCTGCCTCGTTTGTGGCGCAGGCTTGGCTGTGCAGTGCTCCTGCCTCCCTCTCCACCCTGCAGGTAGACTACAGCCATTCCTCTGCTCTCACCTAAAGTCCCTTAGAGCCTGAACTCCAACTTTCAGCTCACTCTCTTCTGTTTGCTTTCAATGCCACGTGTTTCTCTATCCCTCTTCATAATTACAAAGCCTGTGCATATTGTGTCTTTGGGGCAAACACAGTATGGGGTGGTTCTCCTTAGTCAATAACCTGGCAAGAAGCAACCCCTCAGCTCCTCAAATCACAATGAGAAGTTTCTTAGGTGCTTTCCAATGTTTTGCTGCATGTTGATGTAAACTGTTCCAGCAGTTCACCGATGCTCTTGCGTGTTTCAAAGGCTGCAGAAGGGGAATTTTGCATACAAGCTCTTGCCACAGAGAGGCAGCCTCCGCCAGTAAGACAGAGAAGAAAACAGTGAATGGAAAAGATGAGCTTGGTAGAAATCACCAAGTAAATGGAGGCGTAGGGAGAGTACAGTCGGGATGAGAGGCTGTGCCTGACCCCTCCCAAAATGCCACTGTGCTTCGTGCTGTGGAAGGAGGCAGTGCTTCAGCAAGGTGTTTCACATACAGTAATTAGATTAAGTTTCCATGACCTGTGAAGGCAAAAAGAAGTTTTAACTGGTGTGAAATGACAGCGGTCTTTGCAGGAGCTGGTTCTCAGGACCATGGCAGCAGTGGTACCTGTCCTGATGGTTTCTGAGCCATTGCTGAACAGCTCAGGGGATTCCCAAGCCCATCTTCTGCAACCAACGGACCTTTCCTGTGGAGACCTCTCTGTTTTAACGCAGTGGACAGTTTAAAGAAAGCAATAATTAATAGTAGGTTGGCATTTACTAAAAACATGAAAACTGTATATAAATTTCACTTCTTACATTAAAAGACGAAGTTGAGGACTTACTGGTTTTTTTTCTAACTGAATATATGGACCTTTGTTTCTTTTTCTTTTCTGTTTCCAAATGGGATCCCTGTGATATCAACATTCCTGCGGACAAAAGTCCTTAGCTTTCCACCTGTGAGTCAAGGATGTTTTTCTATTAAAATCCTAATTGTATCAATGAGGTTTATTCATTGTTTCAAAGCTACTAGTAACAATTAGCATGCTGATGTTCACTGATTAAGAGAAGGAGCAGGGGGGGGAATGTCTAAGGTAAATAAATCAACTTAAAAATTATCCCTTTCTGCAAACAACAGCTGCACAGGAAAAGGAAGACTGTTAGCCATCTTTCACTGATGTACTAGGCTGATCCAGTAGGTGCGTTTTAAAGCAGTCTGTGGCTGCAAGTTAATATATCCTACACTCCACAGGAAAGAACCGTGCAGGAAAACAAAAAAAAAAAGGCAGAACAATTGTGTGAACCAAACGCCCTATCTCATTCTGAAAACATCTGGGCCTCTGAAGGTTTCATTCATTCATTTGGTTTGTTTGGTGCAAAAGCTGCCCAAACATTAGCAAGCTGTCTTGGATAACAATAGAAAAAGCAAATGTTGGTGTAGATGTCCTTTGCCTTTTATTTGGTAGGACATGGACTCAGAAAACAGGAACCACTCGGGGGCTGAGGCTATGCAAAGTATGACGAGATTCAATATGGGGGAGGACAGCTGGGATGTGACACTTTGGGATTATGGAGGGGATAAGGAATGCCAGCAGTTTTGGAAATATTGATTTATCAAGAGCCTCAGTTCAGCACAAAGTACAGGAGTGCTGGAGAAAGAGACTGCAGAGTGAAAGAAATAAATGGAGGATAAATGCAGACTCAAAAAGCATGGCATGCTTTTGGCACAAAGCTTCCAAAAAGCCAGGATTTTGCCAGTCAAGATATCACAGTTTCTGACAACTGCCAAGCTCAGCCATGGGGAATCTGCTTTGGTGCTGGGGAGTGTCCTGTGAAGGGTTAAGAGGTGAAAGAGCAACTGCTTCATTTTATGTAGATAGCACAACAAAGCCTGGAAATGCAAATGCATTCAGAAGAAGACTTTGAACATGTTTTATTTCTCTCTCAAAGTTGTTACACTATAGAAGTTTAAGAAAAGTTCTCCCTGTTTATTGTTGAGTGTTTATTAATGAGGACGTCAGGAATGGCTGACAAGTTTACATAAAAAATTCCGGATCTTAACATTTTCCCAGTTGTTACTTTTCCTTTTCTACTGCTTCATCTTTACAGAAGAAAGGGATTAAAGTGGTGTATTTTGTCACACTTTTTCCTGTGGTGAGTTAACCCTTGGCCAACAATGACAAGGAAGACAGCCCAACTATATGGAAATGAACTTGACAGCCCCTAAACAGGAGAGCCTGTTGTTCTCCGGATTTCATTTTAGTAGGCATTAACAAGTATTTGGGGTTAAGTAAGCAAACAGAATTAGCCCTGAAACTGTCATTTGATTTCATAGTCCTTTTTATAGGGATTAACTATCAGTTTGAAAGGACCGTGGGGCTTCATCTTGCTTTTTAATTCAAATTGTACTGAATCCATTGAAATTCCCTTTTGTTTCTAAAACGGTACAAACAAGTAAATAATATCTGTTGTGGATCCTTGTATTTCTTGATGTGTGTCAGATTTTTAATGAGACATCTGAGGTTGGAACGGTGCAAATCCCCCCTGTTCTACCAAGGGTAAAGCCTGGCTATTCCCAGACCTTAAATTAGTGGAAATCTTTATTCTACAATGATAATTTTGCTTTAAAATATGCCAAAGTTATATACATGAGCTTAAAGAACAGCTAAGCCTATTTCCTTTCCTCTCATATTTTAAGCAAAGTTTGTGCCTGGACTGAACTTTGCTTGACTATAAGCTCTCTGGTTTGGGACACCAACCTTGTGCCACTCCACAGGTCAATAAAAATCAAAGTGACATCTCACTTTAGACCTCAATGCTATTGTTCTGCTCATCCTCCTCCTCAACTATCTTCCCTTCTCAGAAGTAATACGACAGTTAACAGCTGAGTAAGAACAGGAGAATGCTGTGCACACTTTGTTTGGGGGTAAAAGAGATCGCAGTAGCCACAACACTGAATCAAGATGAGTGGCTTTAATAATCACTTCTGACTGAGAGCAACATCTGGGAAATTTAAATAACACTTTTATAGACAGTCTGATTGAGCGAGTCTTTCAGCCAAGAGAAACCACAGAGCTTCCAAGCATGACAGTTGGGAGCTCACTGTAGGAGATCCCATTGGGATCACGGCTGGTGATGGTGGTACCATGTTGCATGGCTCCAGCTTTGCATGGAGACACCAAGGTTTGAATGGTCTGGTGGTGCTGAGCAGCTTAATAGAGTTGTACTGCCTGGCGTGCCAGAGAGCAGCCCCTATGTGAGTCTCAAAGTACTGAGAGGGTGGAGTTGGGTGACTGATGGAAAATTGTTTTCCCAAGGACTCACGATTCAATCAGCCATGCTGGCACCCTTTCACCTGATTTCATGCAATTGTTTGTATAGATAGTTGAGAAGGCTTTTACCTATATGAATAAATATTATTCACATGCAAGTTAATCTATTGACATATTAACAAATGTGTTCCCAGAAACACAAGCACACTATCTCTGGAAGTGATCATCCTGCCACTCTGTGTATGAATTTATATGATGAGAACATGACTATAGAAGCAAAATGTAAACCACACAGGACAGCCAATAAATGTCGTCAATGTGTCCCAGTCAGGAAGGAAACCAGCTATTTTTAAAACAGAGATTTATAAATACAGCCAAATATAAGGCATGCTCTGAAGAGGACAAGCAGAAATTGAAGATGCTCAGTAGCTTTCCTGGAGCACACAGCTTATTCACCATCACTATTACTGGCCCAGAACCTTTCTAACATCCTGTTAATGTGAATGTCTTTTGCTTTTTTAGCTAGTAGCTCCTGCATCAAAAATAATCTGTAGAAATAACAGGAGAGGGCTTACCATTTCTGCAAGGCTGGTTGCAGAGTTCTGGCTGACAAGCAGTGGAGGGGTTGAGAGTGGGGTTTTCTGTGTGTCTGCCTCATACTTTCAGGCACGGACACCCCGTCTGGTGGTTCACATGAACCTAAGCACGATCCTTCACATGTTGGACCAAGACAGTATCACTTTCTTTCCTCTTCTCAAGAATTCAAAACATTCCAAGCAAAGTCCCAAGGCAAGTACCTATGACTTACAGTTCATTTAGCACTCTCGAGTCCCCAACATTACCTCCATTGGAGGATCTTGTTGTGTAGGTCTTGTAAGAAAGATGTCCTCAAGGTACATCAGCAGGATCCTTGGATGGGGGTGTTGTCTGAGACTCAGGAAGCTGAGAAGCTCAGGGCCTGAAAAGGCTATATTTCTGTGCTAAAGAGGAATGTAAGTATTGTATTAAGATATTGAATTTAGCACCTGTGATTTCAGAAAGGGGAATAGAGGGAGGTTATCACGAAAAAACCAACTATATTTACTACTCAAAGGTATTCTATTTCAAAGATTTTAAAAAATATTTCATGTGTTATTTGCAAAGTTGTACACTAATTAAAACATGCACTGAAATATTTATTAAGATACTACATCTCTCTTGGCTCCCTCTCCCAGGATGACTAAGAGCTATTATCTAAGCTGGTTTGGGGGGTTGTGTACAACAAACAGCCCAGAGGCTTAATTTTGTGCAGCACTTCTCAAAAAGCTGTGACTGCAAGCTGTGCTTCAGCAGAGTGTGAGATTGAAATATAGCAAGATATTGCTGTTCTAATGTTCCTATCACATGGGTATGTAAGGCCTGGGAGGTAATCAGTAGCTTGTTATTAAAAATCAATTTACCACAGTGTTCTACAGTGGAGACATCCATAATCATAAGTAATGTAAAAAAATTCAGATTTTATTGTGAATATCCTAATAAATTTTCTGATTTTTTTTTCTTGGACCTGCAGTTTCTGTGAAAACAGAAGACTTGGAAATGTGTTGTGGGAGCATTAAAACATTTCTGGACTGGTAAATAGGACACAGATGTTGTCTTCTTAATTTCCTACTTTGAAACCGTTCTTATGATTTCACAGCTTTTATTAGTGAATCCACTTATTAGTGAATTTTTGGGTTTCCCAGTCCAGCCAGAACTGACTACATGCAATAATTAGTAATAAACATGATATTTATGTTTTAAAGTGATTTTTTTCTACTTTTCCTAAGTTCAAGGACTTTATTTTATTCTTTAAAAATTACAGTTACAGCCCATAGCATGGGCTTTTATTTGGTTCAGTCAAGAATTGTATTTTTAATATCTGTTTTCAGTAGCTTAAAGGACTGTTGAATTTCAGTCAGTTGGGGATGTTATTTTCCAGTGTGGGAATCCACCTTCTCCAAATGAATCTGGAGAGGCTGAAGGAAGAGAAGAAGCGTTTGCCCTTCTTACCAGAAAGAGATTAAGTCCCTCAAGAAGACTTAGTGCCTTCTTGCTTTGAAATGATGGCCTATGTTCACACACACACACACACACACACACACACACACACACACACACACACCCTCCCCTCCTCTCACCCTCTCCCCTCACCCATTTTTAAATGACATTATTACCATGACAGACTTATGGACGGAAAAGGTCAGAAATTCCAGAATTACAATGATATATTTTTGGGAGAGAGGTTCTTTGTGCATTGTGATGTTGACACTATGTATAGGATTGTGCACAATTTCTTTGTAGATGCTACACTTTTCCTAGCCAATTGCTTTCATGTGACTCACATTTTTTTTATTTAGTTATAAAACCAAAGCTTCTGTTTTCTGTTCTACAATACACTGGATGGCACTTTCATTATCATTGCAAATATCCAGTGGTATCAGACCCTCATATCTTCCTACAAGCCCACACAGCGCTGTGGATGAACCATTTATTTGGAAATTAGAAGTATCTATTTAACACCAAGGATATTTGGTATTCTCAGAGCTGGATTACACCAAGGTAAGCAAATTTCTAAGCTATTCTACATTCACATCAGTGATAGTCTGGGGAGAGGCAAACCTCAGTTTATAGGTTCCCTTGAGGTTTTCTGCAGCCTCAAGGCTTTCTGGACTCCTGCTCTCCACAAATGTCTCCCTTAAAGCAAGGAGCAGGCAGCATAGCCAGTGGTAAGAGCTTCTCCCTCTTCCCCTGCACTCTCCACACATCACCAATCCAGCAGTAGAGCAAGGACTGCTGCTGCCTAGAAGCAGTTCAGTGGTCACATATTGGGGTTTTTTCTCAAAAAGCAGCCTCAGACTGATCACCAACCTGAATAGCAAACCCAAAGCAAACAAGTTAGTGCAGGAATGACAGGAAAATCATTTGGAGACAGTTTAAAATGCAGCAAGCCCATAGCCTCCAGATTGTGGGGACAGTACCACCAGTGCACACTGGTTCTTAACTGTATTTCTTCACAGAGGACTTCTTGCTTAGCTTAGTTAAATAGCAAATAAATGCCAAATAAAAGATCATTGCAAAGGGTAGCGTAATAAAAAATGCCTTGTGATTAGGACAGGAAATATCAACAAATAAACTGAGGTTAAACTTCATCTCTTACTTTCTACATATCCGGTGAAGTACTGCAGTGCTAATGTGGGAGCCTGTGGAAACACCATGCTGGAAGGTTTTAAGGACAGGTTAGCAAAATCTCCCAGAAACAGACTAGGAACTGCAGTTTCTGCAAGGGGGTAGAAGAACAGACTGGATGGACTCTCAGTGTTTATTTTTTCCTAGCATTCATTTGTATAACTCATCATGCACCAGAAATGGAACCGCTATCCCAGTTTAAAAGAGAAACCCTTATTGTTTACTGGCTCTGTTGCCAGGATTCCCAAATCCCAGGCTGAGCAGCCTGCCTTGTGTAGTCCCCTGCACTTGCTGCACTGAACCATCACAGAGAAGAGCTGGGCCATCACCACTGGGGAGAAAGGCTGTGGTAGCATGGCAGCCCAGCTCCAGCAAAGCCTTCAGCTGCAGCGTTGCAGGCAGGCACCGCAGAAGAGCTGTTTCAGAGAAAGGTGCATCCTCAGCCCCACGGTGGCTGCAGACACCTCTCCCTGGTGGAACCATGTTAGCTTTCTTCTTCTTCACTTGTGCAACCGTGGCCACCACAGAGCACACCGAAACATCTTACACATCTTTGAGTGCATCCAGCATCCGCTGCTCTGCACTGGTTTGGCTGAGTCATCCCTATTGGAAACCCACTTTGAAAGAGTGACAGAAGACCATCTCACTTTGCTGCAAACTGGACCAATTGTCTTCCCACAAGGAAAAAAACCAAACTCGCTCTCAGGGATTAAAATTCAACCTTTCCTCCATCACGCTCCATCATCCCCATGGCCATTGACGTGTGGTGGTGTAAGGAGGCGTAAAAGCTTTAGCTTAACTACTGCACCATGCTAATAGCAGGCACTAGTGAAAAATAATAGCTAGGGGGGGGTTAACTCCTTTAAGATCTCATTTTATAATTTTAAGTCTCGACAGAAAAAACAGTGTGAGTCTTGAGGGGACAAATGGGTTTAAATAACTCGGCAGCCAACGAGCGGAAGATAGGAGCTACCGAGCAGGACAGCTTGATGCCAAGAGTGAGCAGGAGCTGATGTGCCACCAGCTTCGTCTGAATATTCAGGAAAGTTAGTTAACGGTGACACCTTGTCCTGGCACATGTCCCTATCCTCTCCTGTAAAGCAAACCCTGGCACACAGCACATGTCGTGTCACTTGCCTTTTTTTCTTTTGGAAGCATAGTGAAAAAAATCTGCACATTTGTGAGACATCTGCATTTAAAGCCACAATAGCAGGGAATGCAGATGACTGTGCCCTTCAAAAAATAAATCCCAGGGCATATTCTTGCAGACTGCTTCATGCAATGCCCTTGCTGGACCGGTGGATTTTAAGACCACATGGATTAAAGCATTGCATAGACTGAAGGTATCCATCACACTAGCAATAACTCAGATGGCAAAGATTTAATAATACTCCTAAAACTGCCTATGTGAGTTTCCTGGCTGTTCATGGCCTGGAGAAAATGTTTTCTAGGACCAGGATATGAATCAGCAGTTCATCCCTGCCAGAGAATCTGTGGGGGGAGCCATCTAAAAAGGGGATGCATTTGGGAAGCTATGGGGTGAGGTGGCAGGCAAGATAAAGGCAGCAAGGACGAATGGAGGAGTGGGCTGTGCAAGGCTGGGAAAGACACAGGGAGGTTGGCAGAGGAGCCAGGCTCCTTTTTGGAAATAACTCTGAGGTGCAAGTCTTGGTGGAACAAAACAACTGTTTTGTTAGTGCAAAGTGAGGCTGTGGGAAGGGTGGCAGCTTTCAGGGAGCTCACCCAGAGCTGAGCTCTCTTTCACCAATGTCCTCTACTTTCACTTGCAGATGTGGAAAGTGCTTGGCAGTATTGTGTTCCCTGGGAGGATCCCAGGCAACAGCCACAGAAAAACTTCCAGTAAATCCTCTCTAACACCCTCTATGCCCATGCCTGCCCCTTGGAGCTGCCCAGGCTGCCTGGATGGTTTGTGTGGTGGATGAACCTTCTGAAGGATGATGGGTCATGGAGCAGTGACTGGAGTCTGCCAGTCCCACAGAAACATCTGCTGAACTGGTGTGGCTGCTGTTAGTGAAGAAGTCTGAACTCAGGAGCAAAGAAGGTGTTTTCTGAGGAGATTATCCAGCACTTAGTGCTTTGCCTCCCAGGTGACAGTGCTGGCCATCACAGCAGGAACGATGTGTTAGCTGGCTTCAGGCACAAGGTTCGTCTTGCAAACTACAGATTAAACCAGAAAAGGTGATCAGAAAGAAAGGCTCTTTAAAACTCAAAGATCACGTCTCTGGATAGATGGAGAAACAGATTTTTCTCTAGTAGTAGGTAATTATTCTCCTGTGAAGTACAGATTTTGTGAAACATCATGAAACGCTGTCATAAATCAGAGAAGGCTAAACCATAAAATCTCACATCGGAGACACTGGGTTCAGGCTTCCCTGGAAAATTACCCTTTCTGGCTCTTTATTCGGGCCAAATTCAGGCATAGGAAGTGCCCACATTAATCCTTTTAAGAGCGAGGATCACGTCAAACATCTCATGACAGCAGCTGACCTTACAAGAATGTCTCCTTCACAATGGTAGAAACTCGAGATGAACTTGCAAAACATTTGTCAATTTGAACTGCCTTGTTGGGACAAGAGTTTATACCATCCCTGGGATCCCCAAGCCTCGCTGTCTAATTGCTCTTCAACCTGAAATACAGACTGTTCAGAAGCATTCAAGTAAACATTTTGCAGTATTTATCTTCAAATATCTGAACAGGCTTGGAGGAAACAGGACCTTTTTGTCTCCACAATAGCCATTTCTTAGTGGAAAGGAAATTGCTTTTAAGGTAAAGAAATAATTGTTTTCAGCTGGTTAATGGAAACGAATCTCATATGAGAGTTTGTGCTGTCATATCTTTGTATTGTCAGATCTTCCTGTTAAATGTAGAGACAAGGGTTGTACAGCTTGGCTCCAGGCTGGGACAGTGATCTAGCATTATCCCTGTTCCCCTCTGTTGTACCTTTAAAAAAGATCAGCAGGCTGCACCTCAAGACAGCTCAAGATGAAGGATCTCATGGAGCCAGAGATAAGCACCATGGTTTATCACTGCAAATTCCTTCCGTCTCCTACCTGACTCAGAGGTAAACCAGATTGGAGGCCTAATGTTCATGTTCCTTTTGATATCTTTCTGACTGTGTAAAGCGACCCCAAATGGGGCATAAGTATAATTAATACATACTATAACCTCACTTTTCATTGCCCCAGTGGAGACTTGCTAACTATGAGACTCAGGCCCAGAAAGTTCACATTAATTCAGGCATTTGTTGTTTCTCAAAGTGTAAAATGGCAACTGTACAGCTGAAAATCGCAGTAGCAGCACTGTAGCTTCACAAGAGGAGACAAATAAAGCATTCAGTGTTCAGAAAATACCAGTCTTCGTGAATCTTTTGATCTCCCCAGCATCCATCAAGCAAAGTCTTCTCAGAGAATAATCATCTGTGTTTGAGTCTTCTCATACATCTGACAGCTCAGGAGGCAAAGCACTGGGGGGCTGGTATACAGTCCAGCTGGCCAACTTCAGTCAAAACCAGCTCTGAGAGCACGCAAGAGCAGGAAGAAAGTGAAATGGTCCCGTTGTTATAGCCACACCGCGTGACCTGAGCCCAGGCTGGGGCCAAGGCAGCGAGAAGGCTGCCCCTGCTTTCTTTGCCTCCTCCTTGAAAATACGGGCTTCTGGATGTTTTTATTTTCTCAGTTGCAGAGCAACCAGTGCTATTGGGATGCTCGAGCATCTGAGTCCACAGAACCAATAGATCAGCCGTGCGCAAAGGCAGGCAGGGACTGCTTATACACCACAACTGCTCTGCCAGGTGGCACCACAAGGATCATGGCTCTTGCTGTCTGCATTTCAGTAGAGCTAAGATCCTGTTTGCATTCTCTATATCCCATCCTGCACTACCTGCAGTGGGAAAGTGGACTCCCACGAGGAAGGGACACCCAAGCAGCCAGCACAGAATGAGGGAGCCTTCTGGAGTCTGATACTACTCCCCTTGAAACATCCATCTCACCCTCCCTAGTCCTTTGCACCAAAAATGTTGTTCACAATTAAAAGCTGTTCCTAAAGGCATGCAGGAATACTCTGCTGTTTAACGATAGATAATAGCAGTGCATAGATAACTTCTATTTATTTTCTTAAGCTTACATTAAGCCAGGAACGTGTGTTTACATTTAGGATTACTAAGTATCATGGTTCTCGTGTGTGCCTGATTTTTAATGATCTTGTGAATAATTCATTCTAAAAGCCTCTTTATATTCTTCTCTCCAATTTAATTAACCTCTTGGTGTAGTCAGTGGGATTTTACCATAACAGCATAATGCATTTTGCATTAGTGTGTAACTCATGTTGGAAGAATCTAGGTCCAGCCTCTAAAGAGTTAATAGCATGCTCTGACTTAGTGCCATTTTGTTACGGATGATGAATATTAATAGAACATTTTCTTTATATGCCTGAGCACTGCCTTTGGATAGGATACCTTTGGAAGGAGTACTCATCTTGCCCAGTGCCACCGGCCAGATCCCAGCGCGCAGCTCTCTCCTTGCACCAAGGCAAGGGCAGCATCCTGCATTAGCTTTCCTTGGTGTTCTTCTTACCTTTCTGAAAAGGCTGAAGAAGGCTTCCAAATATGTCTTGGTTCTCTGCCAAAGCCTCAGGTGGTAAAATTATGGGGGATGTAACTGATATCAGGAGGCTCTTGACTGATACATACTTTTGTGTTCCCAGATAGAGACTTTTTGAGTTCCTGCCAACAGACCCCACTGACCACCCTATCCAACAGACTTGGATTGCACCAGTAAGAAATTCTCCTTTGTGCTGCAAATTGGCAGTAATTATCAATACTTGAGGGCTAAAGCTCCTTGTTCAAGAAGTTAGATTGCTTTCTTCAAGGAGAAATACTTTCCACTTTGCAAACTGAAGCTGCTGTAGCTGACAAGTCTTTACCAATGCTTATTGTCATGGTTTAACCCCAGACAGCAGTTAAGCACCACATGGCTACTTGCTCACTCCCTAACCCCTAGTGGGATCAAGGAGAAAATCCAAAGAGTAAAAGTGAGGCAATTCATGGGTTGAGAGAAGAACAGTTTAATAATGTAATAATCATGATAATAACAACAACAATATCAATAATATTAATAAGTGGTAAAGAAAAGGAACATAACAAAAAAGAGAGAAATAATACCGAAGGAAGATGAGCGATGCAAATGAAAAACAATTGCTCAGCACTAACTGACAAATGCCTGGCCAGTTCCCAAGCAGTGATCTTGCCCCCCACAGCCAGCTTCCCCCAGTTTACAGGCTGAGCATGAAATCATATGCTATGGAACATCCCTTTGGCCAGTTTGGGTCAGCTGTCCTGACTGTGTCCTCTCCCTCTTCTGTATCTCCAACCTCCTTCCTGGCAGGGCATGAGAAGCTGAAAAGTCCTTGACTTAGTTTAAGCACTGCTTAAACATCAATCTGTTATCAACACTATTTTCACACCAAATCTAAAACAGAGCATTATACAAGCTACTAGGAATAAAATTAAATTTATCCCAGCTGCAAACAGGACACCCATGTATGAGGTATCTTCTTAATTCCAATATGTCTTCTGTTCCAGGGTTTCTAAATGCCCTATGAGTGCCTGCAAACTCACTTGCCTAATTTTACAAAGTTTGGGGATACTATTCTTTCTCTTACAGAGGTTAGGAAATGGTGGTATAGACAAATTGATAAAATTGTCCCCAGTTCTGTCACTTTAGTGGGGACACAAAAGGTGCTTGCTGAGCCCACCGTGGTGCTTTAATTGGAAAACCAACTTTGCTGCAAAATGTCCCCTGTGCTCATAAACATTCTCAGCAGGTTCAGGAGCAGCTCACACCTACGACTACTTCAGAGGAAGAGGACTCTCTTGACATCTTCTGCCATTTAGCCCATCTCTGGGCAAGTTTCTGTATCTCTTACTTGGTACAGAGTCATACTTGACCAAGTCATGCTTGGATCCCCTTAATGCAGCATGTTCACAGTGGACCAGGCAAGCACCACTTTGGTCCTGTGGTGAGGGATGACATGGGGGCACGTTAGGCTGTGCTGCAAGTCGCAGAAGATATCCAAGAGGTCACAACAGCAAGGAGCCATCTTTTCCCCTGGGCTTGTGAAAGATAACCCATCATTAGATACAGCCCATCCCCAAAGATTAGAGAACGACTTCCAAAATGAGCAAATGATTAAGCCCCAGCTGGTTTGGTCTGGATTAATTAATGCTGAGTCTTTGGCTGAGAAAAGGGACAGGGGATTTAAATCAGCCCTGCACAATTTCAGACAACAGAGTCTCTCGTGCTGGTTGTTTTTTCCCCCCCATAACTATTGTCTGGGTTCAGATTGTCAAAACACGCAGTGGCGGTTATTCACTGTTAATTATTTGATCCTTTCTTAAGATCCTCTTATGCAACTGCTCTGTTATGCAATGAAACAGCAGCAGGTTGCCACACGTCAGGGTGGGTACGAGGAAGCCGGCCGTACCTTAGATAAGCGGCAGGGGTTGGCGCAGCAGGGGCCGGGGGCCGGGGGTCCAGGCAAGGGGGAGTCTGGAGGGGACAGAGCTTCCTATGCACAAGCCGCACCAGCACCTTGGCTTCCTGAGCATCTGGGGCTCACGGGATGGGTAGGCCTCACAGCTTTCCCAGTCAAGGCCTTTTGCTTCCTTTCCACTGAGATGAAAATACAATAAAACCACTTACATTTTGCAACGAGGCTAAACTGAAACCGCCTGGGTCAGGGGGTTTCTCTTCTCCCTCTCTCCTCGTGTACACAAGTAGGCCTAAGCATACACCTTAAAGAGTGCAGCGTAGCAGTGTTTTTCTCAGCAGCAGTACATACTTTTGAGAACAGTCTAATTCCTACATTGTTTTCCGTGGGATCCTCAGTTTGAAATATTTTGCAATTCTCTTAACTAGACCTTTGAGACATTTAATCTTTCTTCAGTGCACACAACACAGCTCAAACTTTAAGCAGAGAGGCAACCGCTACCTCCATGAGGGAAGTGATGACTCTAAATTATTTTGCTCCAAATAGTTTCTGAGGACATTTGAGTGATTTGCACCTCATATTTTTCTGAGTGTGGGTGAAAAGCCAACATTTTCAGAGTCTTTGGTATTGCAGAGTACAAAGCATCCCCTGCATGATGTTAGAGTTTCAGAAGGGGAAAGTAATGGCACTCCGGCAGCTCCACTCCCCATGGTTTGAGGGAGCTCGGAAGGGGGATCTCAGAAGCCAAAGCTGATCTTCCTTTCACTCCTTGGGCTCTCAACATGGGGGATCTTTCATATTGCCCTGAGCAGAAGCTGGCAGTGGCACCCTGGCTGGAGATGGGGAAAGACTCACTGCTTTCCTTCAGACACTTTCTTCTGGCATGCAAAGCCTGGTTTGCAACTTATTTAAGGAGAAATTCATGGGACAAATTTTATCTGTGAAGTCTTAACCTCACTCCTAACAGGCCTGCAGCCAGCCCAGGCACTCCAGTCTCGTATTTCACAGGGAAGGTGCTGGCAGATGACATCTCCAATAGTATCACAGTATCACAGTATGACAAGGTTGGAAAGGACCTCTGAGATCATCAAGTCCAACCTATAACCCAACACTAACACCAACCATCATCTAAACCATGGCACTCAGTGCCTCATCCAATCTCCCCTTAAACACCTCCAGGGTCGGCGACTCCACCCCCTCCCTGGGCAACGCATTCCAATGGCCAATCACCCTTTCAGTAAAGAACTTCTTCCTCACATCAAGCCTAAACTTTCCCTGACGAAGCTTGAGTCCATGCCCTCTAGTTCTGTCACTGGTCACCTGAGAGAAGAGACCAACCCCTGACCGACTACAACCTCCTTTCAGGTAGCTGTAGAGAGCAATGAGGTCTCCCCTGAGCCTCCTCTTTTTTAGACTAAACAGCCCCAACTCGCTCAGTCGCTCCTCATAGGGCTTATGCTCCAGCCCCTTCACCATCTTCGTTGCCCTCCTCTGAACACATTCCAGTATCCTGACATCTTTCCCAAACTGGGGGGCCCAGAACTGTACACAGTATTCCAGATGAGGTCTGACTAGTGCCGAGTACAGGGGGACGATAACGTCTCTGGTTCTGCTCACCACACTATTCCTGATGCAGGCCAGAATGCCATTGGCCTTCTTGGCCACCTGGGCACACTGCTGGCTCATGTTGAGCTTCCTGTCAACCAGCACTCCCAGGTCCTTTTCTGCCTCACTACTCTCCAGCCACTCTAGCCCAGTCTGTAGCTCTGCATGGGATTGTTGAGTCCAAAATGAAGTACCCGACATTTGGACTTATTAAACATCATCCCATTGGAATCGGCCCATCTCTCCAATCTGTCCAGGTCCCTCTGCAGGGCCATCCTACCCTCTAACAGATCAACCCTTCTTCCCAGTTTGGTATCATCAGCAAACTTGCTGATGATGGACTCAATCCCCTCATCCAGATCATCAATAAAGATATTAAACAGGACCGGACCCAACACCGATCCCTGGGGGACACCACTGGTGACCGGCCGCCAACTGGATGAGACACCGTTCACCACCACTCTCTGGGCTTGGCCATCCAGCCAATTCCTAACCCAGCACAGAGTGCTCCCATCTAAGCCACGGGCTGACAGCTTCCCTAGGAGTCTACTGTGGGAGACAGTGTCAAAGGCCTTGCTAAAGTCCAGGTATACCACATCCACAGCCTTCCTCTCATCCACCAGGCGAGTCACATGGTCATAAAAGGAGATCAGGTTGGTCAGGCAGGACCTGCCCCTCCTAAACCCATGCTGGCTGGGCCTGATCTCTTGACCGTCCCTGGCACTCGCTCGTCATGCTATGCTGCCCCAACTTGAATTTATGGCTCTCAACCCCTGCCCTTCTGCGGACAGAGGAGAGCCCAGAGGGCAAGGGGATTGGTCCAATTGTATAATGCTATGGTTAATTTACCAGGTTACCTATGTGTATAAAGATGTATATTATTTTAGTTTCTTTTACTACATAAAT
Organism: Dromococcyx pavoninus; assembly: GCA_033558185.1. Classification (NCBI taxonomy): domain Eukaryota; kingdom Metazoa; phylum Chordata; class Aves; order Cuculiformes; family Neomorphidae; genus Dromococcyx; species Dromococcyx pavoninus. Next base: position 635,054 of record JAUMJL010000557.1, read on the forward strand.
AAATACTTTCAGCTCCAAAGATTTCTCAGAAGACTAGATAAACCTTTTTCATGATATACAAACCTTGTTGTATATCATAGAATCATAAAGTCATAGAATCATAGAATTATCTGGGTTGGAAGAGACCTCCAAGATCATCAAGTCCAACCCTTAATCCAACACTGTCATGATTACTAGATCATGGCACTAAGTGCCACATCCAGTCTTACTTCAAAAACCTCCAGGGATGGTGAATCCCCCCCCTCTCTGGGCAGGCCATTCCAATGCCTGATTACTCGCTCTGTGAAGAAGAACTTCTGATATCCAGCCTAACCCTTCCCTGGCAGAGTCTAAGCTCGTGCCCTCTTGTTCTGTTGCTGGTTGCCTGCGAGAAGAGTCCAACCCCCACCTGTCTACAACCTCCTTTCAGATCGTTGTAGAGAGCGATGAGGTCACCCCTGAGCCTCCTCTTCTCCAGGCTAAACAACCCCAGCTCCCTCAGCCTCTCTTCACAGGACTTGTGCTCAAGTCCCTTCACCAGTTTTGTTGCTCTTCTCTGGACCCTCTCCAGCATCTCAATGTCTTTCCTGAATTGAGGGGCCCAGAGCTGAACACAATACTCAAGGTGTGGCCTCACCAATGCCAAGTACAGGGGAAGGATCACTTCCATCGTCCTGCTGGCCACACTATTCCTGATACAGGCCAGGATGCCATTGGCCTTCTTGGCCACCTGGGCACTCTGCTGGCTCATGTTTAGCCTCCTGTCGATCAGTACCCCCAGGTCCCTTTCCACCTGACTGCTCTCCAGACACTCTGTCCCCAGCCTGTAATGCTGCTTGGGGTTGTTGTGGCCAAAGTGCAGAACCTGGCACTTGGCCTTGTTGAACTCCATCCCATTGGACTCAGCCCATCTCTCCAACCTATCCAGGTCCCTCTGCAGAGCCCTCCTGCCTTCCGGCAGGTCGACACTCCCTCCCAACTTGGTGTCATCCACAAATTTACTCATGATGGACTCAATCCCCTCATCTAAATCATCAATGAAGATGTTAAACAGAACTGGACCCAACACTGATCCCTGGGGGACACCACTGGTGACCGGCCGCCAGCTGGACGCAGCCCCTTTCACCAGCACTCTCTGAGCGCGGCCATCCAGCCAGTTCTCATCCCAACTGAGAGTGCACCTGTCCAAGCCATGGGCTACCAGTTTATCCAGGAGTGTGCCGTGGGAGACAGTGTCAAAGGCTTTGCTGAAGTCCAGATAGACTACATTCACAGCCTTCCCTTCATCCACCAGGCGCGCTACCTGATCATAAAAGGAAATCAGGTTGGTCAGACGGATATGAATACCATCATACTGTTCAGCAGAAGGGAATGTACTCACAAGGATATTACAACATGAGGATATATCACAAAAAGCCATCTCCTCATTCTTTTTTTTTGTTTGGTAAGGTCTTTTCTACACATTGTCTCAAAGAGCTAGTATCCTGTACCTAGGATTTCAAAATTAAGAAAGCATTCAAAGACTGTTTGCCTCTGAGGTCTTCAAAATGGTCCCAGCAATAGTTTTCAGAGAAAAGAAACCAGCAGTTTGCGTGCCTTACAATTTAAATAATTTTAAAACTTCAGGAATTTTAAGTTTAGTTATCAACTATTTGACTTGGATCGTTAAAAGCTGAGCCATGAGCAGAAATCATGCCTATTTTTATTTTTTTTCCTGTGTAATCAAATAAAGATTTTGCAGCCATAATTCAGGCTGTTTGTATTTTTCCTTGTAAAATAAGGCTTTATTTTTTCACAATATATTCTAATTTTAGCATCATATACCAAAAGTTGCGCTTAAATTCCAGCCAATTTAGATTGTTTGATCATGTTTGTTCCCAAGCTTCAGTCTCAACCAAGAAAATCAGATTTCTGTGTCCTAGCAGATTATTATCATCTAAAATTATTTGCACTAAATGAAAACATATAGGAAATGCAGAAAGCTTGTGGGCTTTGCAGATCACTGCAAAGGAAATTCTTTCAACATAATCTGTCTGTCCAGCTGTAACTCGTTATGCGCTGAAACCTTTATATGCTAAACACATGGTATATGGTTTAAGTTGTTTAAGTTTCCTAATGCTATGGATAGCACATCTATGAAGGTATGACTTTAAAACGTGCCTTTGCTTAGGAGAACTACCAATGTGCAGCAGCACTCCTTCATTGGGCACATTGAGCCAACAGTCACTGTTTACCAGCAAATTAATTAGGGAGGGTAATAGGCTCAATCCCTGCCTTGGCATTATTTACAAGCTGCAGCAGGTACCGTTTTATAGAAAACCTCAAATGCTGAGCAGAGCTGGTGTTTATGTACCAAAAGTGTGACTTTTCAAAACCAAAAACACACTCAAAAAGTTTCTGTTGCTGGATGGCAATTTTCATTACAGAGGCATTTGTGCCAGCACATATGCTGATGTGTTGTGTATTTAAAGATTTTCCGGATCACCCCAGCATGAGCCTGTTTGCTGAATTTCTAGCTGGTGATCAGCTTTCCAAAATCTCTAACTACCCTGTGCATCTCTTTAGGGGACAGAGATGTGATGTTACAAGAAATGTCATCTAAAGAGCATAGTGTAATCCTCCATCATACATTATGTTAGTCAGTATTCTGGAAAGCTGAATTGCCAAGGGCAAAACACCACCTCTCCGTGTCTGTCAAACTGGGGTAATAATAACACTTACCTTTATCACAAGGGTGCTTTTAGGATTAATTATCCCTCCTCGTGCCAAGGATGAATTTATCCCACGGTGTTTGGTACTGCCACCCATTAGCAGTAATTTGTATAACTAATTATTGCGAGGCTTGTCTGCCAATGTTTTCACACACACACACAGACACACACGTTTACTCCACATAAACTTCTTTCTAGTAGAATTTCTGACATGAGCAAACGTTTTAAGCAGATCGTTTCCAGCTAGGTCTTGCTCATGTTTTCTTTATTATTAAGGCAATCTTGACTGACATGTCCCCAAGCAATATAGGACATCTGTCCATAAGGTGCAAATATTTACTGCTGATATTTTGGCATACACCATCTTTTAGAAAATGGAGCAGAGTTGAACCCCATCCCAAAACAGACTATGAAACTTTCTCCTATCTTGTGGATTTAGATTATGGCATGAAGATCAATGAGAAGACTGTACAGCTCAGTCACATCAGGGCTAAGTTAGCACTCACTTCCCAAAATTAATTGGGAAAATAGTTTTGACTTCCAGAAGTCATTTACAAACTTACTGAAACTGTTAATGATTAAAGGATTCACCTCCCATAAATTTAACAGTATAAATGCCAGCTTTGTAGGCTTGAATGATTCATTCCATCACAGGATAAGCATCCAAGACAGGTGAAACAGTCTGTTGGCTGCAGAAATAAACCAAGGGGGGTATTTTGCCAGGATGCCTAACTTTCAGACAGCCAAAATTAACTGAAATTAATCCTACTTTAAGATGCTTTTGAAGATGGGAATTAGTTTGCAAAGTCACTGGAGCCCAGAGCATCAAGGGTCAGTGAGCAACTCACTTGGGCTCTTTTACCAGTTCTGAAAATATTTTATCTGCACCACATGAAATTCTGGTGCTCGGTGAAAAATGCTCTCCTGGTTGTACATCTGAACTTGTGAATACCCTATGCTCTGTATAGCACAGTGCACTACACTGTTTGTGTTCATTAAATCCTTTTCCACTGGAAAATCGGCTCTCTGGTTTGGGATATGCATGACACATAGGAAGGATGTCTGTAATCACTTACACAAATATCCATATCCTTCTGTTCTTCCTCCTCCTGCCTTACTGTCTCTCAAGCCCAACTAAACTGCATCTTAAGCTGGGAAATGACAACCCATGAAGTATTTTCAATCAGTTAGAATTACGTTTGGGTCTCGAGTATCATAAAGAGCCAGAAAAAACTGCATTTACTAAAACCTTTTTCTCTGAAAATGTATTAATAATGTATGACCATACTTTGTAGATAATGCAATAATTGCTTGCTTGATTATGTAGCCAAAATAATCATTTTCAGAGATGTTTGATTTTTGCCTGGTGACTACATTTTGTATCATTTTCAGGGCAACAGATGCTCGTCTATTTGTTCTGGTTCAAAAAAGAACTCTAAATTGAAAGTGAATTACTGTAAGTCTTCTGCAGGCATCTAATTTTACTTTAAAAATACATGCAGCCTAAATGGTCTTATACTCAGGAGGGGAAAATCCACACACAAAGTCCATGCTCAGAGAACTCAGCACACTGCAATTATCATTACAACCTGTCAAAACGGACAAGTTGAGAACCCAGAGAATACACATTTCCACACACGTGAAAACGTGTGTTATCTTTCTTGCTTCTTCTTCCTAGCCCTGGAATAACAGTACCTTATGCACAGTTTTTAAGTACGTGCCTATTTTCCAAAATAAATATAAGTAAATAAATTAAGAAAAAAAAATAGAAGTTATGTATGTAAGTAAATTAATAAATATAAAAAAATTAATAAAAGTCGTGAACTTAGCTAGGCTGAAATATATTTGAAAACCTGCTTGGGTAATGATTTGAAAAGTAATGGACTATGCAGAACTTGACCTGCAAGATCAGAACAACCTAAACACGTTTCTAGGAATAAACAGCTACTAAGCCAAAAAAAAAAAAAAGAAAAATTTGGTTTTATGCTTTTTCTCCTAAAAAGGGAAAAAAGCAACAGTGGAAAGCAGGACAAAGCTGCAGCTGCTTCGTTTCTCTGCTTCAACACCAACAAGACCAGGGTTTGGTGAAGACCTCAATCTACAACCTTCTTTTTCAGTGCTTAGGTGTGTTTTTGCTGCTCTAATTCAAGAGTGAAACTCCCTGCAGCAGAGGTTTTCCCACCACTGGCCTGATGTCGTGCAGCAAGAGCATCAAGGAGAGTGTGCTGCCATTGCAGCCACTGTCACACCAAGGGCCGGCACAGCCAGCGTATCACCTGGCGAGGCCAAGCCTCCTGCTATGGTCAGTGCTGCCACAAGGACGAGGCCATCTGCCAATCATCAAGTGCTGAGTCCTGCACCTGGGATGCAACAACCCCAAGCAGTGTTACAGACTTGGGGAAGAGTGTCTGGAGAGCTGCCTGGAGGAGAAGGACCTGGGGGTGTTGGTTGGCAGCGGCTGAACATGAGCCAGCAGTGGCCCAGGGGGCCAAGAGGGCCAATGGCATCCTGGGCTGTGTCAGACACAGCGTGGGCAGCAGGAGCAGGGCAGGGATTGTGCCCCTACACTCAGCACTGGGGAGGCCACACCTCGAGTCCTCAGGTCAGTTCTGGGCCCCTCACTCCAAGAAGGACATTGAGGGGCTGGAGCGCGTCCAGAGAAGGGAACGAGGCTGGGGACGGGGCTGGAGAACAAGACCTACAAGGAGAGGCTGAGGGACCTGGGATTGTTTAGCTTGGAGAAGAGGAGATTCAGGTGAGGCCTCATCACTGCCTACAACTCCCTAAAAGGAGGCTGTGGCAAAGGGAATGCTGATCTCTTCTCAGAAGTGACAGGTGATAGGACAAGGGGAAATGGCCATAAGTTGCACCAGGGGAGGTTCAGACTGGATATCAGGAAGAATTTCTTCACTGAAAGGGTGGTCAGGCACTGGCACAGCTGCCCAGGGAGGGGGTTGAGTCACCATCCCTGGAGGTGTTTAAAAAAAGGATAGATGAGTTTTTGATGGTTTAGCAGAAGATAGGTACGGTTGAACCTGATGATCTCCAAGGTCTTTTCCAACTGGAAGATTCTATGATTCTATGATTTTTATTGAATTTTGACAACTCCTGCTTCTTTTTGCCAGCTACTTTTTTTAAAAAAATCACCCTTTCACTGAAAGGGTGATTGGCCATTGGAATGTGCTGCCCAGGGAGGTGGTGGAGTCGGCGACCCTGGAGGTGTTTAAGGGGAGACTGGATGAAGCACTGAGTGCCATGGTTTAGATGATGGTGTTAGTGTTGGTGTTGGTGTTGGGATATAGGTTGGACTCGATGATCTCGGAGGTCCTTTCCAACCGTATGATACTGTGATACTGTGATAAACAAAGGGCAAAGTTCTTTATTTTTTGCATAGGTATCATTACATTATTTTCTAGTGTATTTTCATCATAGCTGGGCCTGTGAGAGGTAGCAATTTAGGGCTTGGAAAGACAGTTGTAATCAGATGTAAATGGGTTCCCTTCTACTCAACCTCACTTACTAGATCCTCATTCAGGGTGCTGCAATTAGATGAAGTAATGTCTGAGACTAAAAGAGGGAGAATGACCTTATTCTAGGATTATTTTTGTAAATAAGACATTGAAATGAAAACAAGGCAATGTTGTACTGGAGAGGAAAATGCAAGAAAGAAGTGGCCAATCTGGTTAGCAAGAGGCTACTTAAAATCTGTTTCTAAACAGGAACTTGAGGTGGAAAAGGAGAAGGAAACACCTCAATAGGTACGATTGGTCATGGCATGCAGACTAAAGATAAGAACATCAAAAAGAGAATCTGTTCATGGCAGGTGGAAGAGGTCAGTACTCAGAAATGGCACCATGTAGTTTGGGTAGGAGGCAAGGAGGAGCCATTCTCACCCCTGCTCCTGTGGGCATCGCTCCCAGTCTGGCGGCACCACGATGCTTCCTCCTTGTGGTGCCTCTACCTGGTCTTACAAGACCATGGGAGAGATTTCAATACATATGTGGAATCCAGGGAGCCAAACTTAAAAAAATTAAGAAACATAGAGGCAATTTATGCAGCTATTAACCACCCAATTTAAGAGTTTTTTTGCAGTCATTATTTACCTGATTTCAAGTCTCAGAATAAAATGGGATATGGTTAAAAAAATTCCTTAAATTATCTGCCTCCAGACACAGCCACAGGCTGTTGTTCCCTGAAATACAGGAAAATGTAGGTTAGGAAACAAAGTAGGAGGCAGGGGCTGTGATATTTCTTGATTTCAGCTGGTTCTTCATAACACGCGGTACAAAATCCTACCTGCTAAAGGACAGATTCTTGTTTGTGTTGGGCCTAAGCGTGAATTCAAACCTTTTTTAAACAAAAGGAAATGGGAACTACTATTTCAATCAGACCCTTAATGGAATGGTGCAGGCATCAGTATTAGGCCTGTTTTTAACATATTTCATTATTCATGATTTAGAATTTTACAAAGGAGTCAATTAATTACGGTTGCCAAAAAAAAACAAAACTGGAAGGTACATTACTATGCTGCTGCCAGTAGCTAAAGTCAACTATTTCTTTGGCAGGAAGATTTTTTTTCCTTTCAGCCAAAATTAGCAGTGCAATTATCTCTTTCTCCCCAGAGCAAGTCCTTCAGGTGGTGGAGCTGGGTGTCATCAACTCCCCGGGGTGCCTCCCAAGGGGGTTCTACATCTGATGGCCATGCCTGTGCCAGGCACTCTCAGGATCTACGTGACTGTCCTTTGAGCTTGCTTGCTCAGTCTGCACAGACAAAACAGTGAAGAATTCATGCCTTCTGAGCCCTCAGCATACCTAACCTTTCTACTTTTATCCTCTCTCTGTACTTGTTCCCACATACTCTGGGCTGGCAAGGAGGAGAAGGGGAGCAGATGCACAAAAACTAATGGTGAGTGCTGAAAATTACTGGTGGGTATGTAATGAAGAAGATGCTTTGGCAAGAGCTGTACTAGTTACAGCAAGCATCTCCAGAGAAAACCTGTTGGCTTAGCAAGTTACATCTTTGGACAGTTGGTAAAACAGTTCTTTTGATGGACTTCTCAAAAATAATCAAATCTTTTTTTCACAACAAAGACACCAGGATGAAAAATGCTCCACAAAGGCCAGGTGGAAGAATAAAGTGAATTCTGAAGTATTTCTTCTTCTTTTAAAGTCTGTCATGCATAGTCATGTCATAATATGCATAATATGCATAAGTCATAACGCATAGACTTATAGCTGGCTGCCATAGCAGCCCTGTATAGCCCACTTTCTACACTTGGGGTAGCATGTTAAAATCAATTGCAAAAGAAATGTATTGAGTGTGTCTGCTTGGAAGTGATAGACTTTCTGAAGCTGTACTGATTTTCAGGAATAGTCTTTTAAAGTTCAGCATAAACTTAGCCGGGAGATAGGATTTGGACATTATTAGACAAAATGAATCGCATTCATATGGTGTTTATAAAACACATTTGGTTGTTATTTCCCACTGCAGCAGATGGTACCCAAAATAAGAAATGACCTGGAACCTCATTACCAACAGCATCAAGTCTACACAAGACTGTTCAGGGAAGTAGGAAAATATTTGACTCGTTTTCTTTTGAAGAATGCTCTTCTTACTTTCAGTCTCTTCGAAAAGACAGTTCATGGAAGATATCAATCAATCCCAAATATGCACTATGACACTGGGCAGGATAGAAAGTTAGAAGAAATATCCAGCATCATGCTGCAGGGTGTCAGCTATCAGTCACTGCCTTGGGTTAAGAAGACACATCCCTGCAGTGAGGCAGCTATTCCCAAGGTCCACGTGATGGGCGACTTGCATCCATCCTCCCCTGAAGCAGCTGATGCGGCTGTTGTCCAAGACTGCATCGCTAAATGCCAGCATTCATTTTCCAGGGAAACAGCTGGAGTCTCAGATGTCGCTAGATAAGTGTCCTGGTGTCATACGACACCACCATCTCCTCTTCCCGACCATGAGAGCTCTCAGGGGATGCAGATAAGTGTAATTATCCAGAGATCCAACACTTGAGAGAGTGGCCATCTCTAACACTTCCCTGGTTTTGGCACCACGTGCTCTAGATTGCTGGAGTTAGCAGCCAAATACACAATCTCCTGTTTCTGTCACTGTCGTGAGTTTCCTGGGACAAAGACGAGCGTGAAGCACGAAGCACGGGGCTGGCACAGTGCCAAGCCCAGTGCTAATAGCAGTAGACGCAGCCAGGGAAGGAGGCTGTGCCCTTACAGGGGCTCTTGGCTCTGAAGCTGCTAGTGGCCATCTGCAGCTGTGTTTGGATGGGTCAACGCTGAGCGCAGCCTCGCCTGGTTTGGCTTCACTTGCTCTTGCAATCCTTCACCGTGACCGCCCTGAAGGACGGCAGCTGCTGTTGGCAGGGGCTGAGCCAGCAGTGCCCAGGGCGCAGGAGCCCTGACTTTCTCCCAGATGCTACGAAAGCTTTTTCCCTTTCCTCTGAGTTCTCTCCCTTTTCTGTGATTGCTGTAACCTGCTTATATAGGTAATAAGCCTTGAAGCTGGATGTCACTGTGTTCCGGGTCTTTATGGGTGCCTGACGCTGCGGATCCCATTCCCAGCGCACCTCTTAACTACTCAGCCTTATTGTGGGGCTCCTTCACTCTTGCAAACTGCTGATGTGGTGGCTTCCTCTTTCCTATGGGCTTACTGTCTGCACCCACTTCCCTATGGGATGGGAATGACCTTCAGCTATGGTGGACTTCATAGGAGGCACAGCCAGCTGCCCCAGTACTGGCTGCTTGTCTGGCTGGCCAGCTCTCTGCTACTTGCAGAGGATTCCCGCTGCCCTCTGAGGGAGGCTCAGCTCAGCCCAGTCTGTTGGCTCTGGTGTCACAAAGTCTGGCTTTCCTTCCTCTCTTCTTCCCTACTTCTTGACATGTTACGCAGTTTCATATTTTGATACAAATTTGAACCTAGACAACTGTGTTTGAGTATGTAATTCAAGTTTAATCTTCCACCAGAAATATTACTCTTTTTAATTTAAAATAACCATCTATTTGATGGTCAGGCTATTTAGTAGTTACAACTGGAGAAAGAGCCATCCCAGAGAATAATAAAGCTTCAGTGTAGGAAAACTGGTTTTAGCTTGTTTTCCAAAACTTCCACTGAGCCCCTGAGGCTGTTTTTTTGTCAAGGATGAGAAACAAAACAGTTTTTGTTCAAGTTCCTTGTGCAAAGTAGGAGAGACATTTCCCTCTGCAGCTGATATATTGTAGATCAGCTTTAACCATATTTGCAGGTATGGCTGTGGTTAGGCTTGTACATAACCACAGATTACAGTGTGGGTGCCAAACAGTCTAGATAGCTCCTCATATGACTGCAACGATCTTATGGCACAGCACAAGTGGGGTCCATGGTTTTCCGTGCCATCTTTGAATTCACATTGGTTGTGTGCAAGTATAAAACTGTAACCTTTTTGTATGTGTTTTTCCATTGGAAGAAGGGGGCTTTGGTGGGCAAGCAAGGAGCTGATAACCCTCCACAGTCCTAAGTTGTGCATGTCCGTGTGCTCTGATAAAAATTAGGCTCTACTGCAGAGAGTCTTTCAGTATCAAAAGAAGAAATCTTGAAAAGACAAAGGATCTGCACGTGCTCTCTGGGCTGGTGACAGCGGTTGCGTGTTACACTGCGAGACTTGCAGGCACCAGGCCAGAAAATATCCCTGGCAATACTGTGGTGTTACTTCTGAAGGTATTTCTCTTGTAGTGTAGGACACTTAAGATATTGCTCATGTAATATAAATGGCTCCTTGGACTGTCCAGATACTAGATGGTAAATGAGGAGGTTGAAATACTTTCTAAATGGTTAACAGATACTTTCTTCACCATCTGTAATTACATTACAAATGTCCCTGCACTATACAATACAAAATACTTTGAAATTCTATTAGGACTTTATTTTTCTCTCCCCAACTAGGTGTGTAGTGTGAGAAAGCAGATGTGATGTATTTAGACCTAAATCATTTTCTGCCTTGAAAAATGTGAAAAAGCATGGTTCTCCACCAGCCTTCCCCCTCCCTCCCCTCCTTCCCTTCAAGAACTGATATGTTAAACGCTCTTCACTTTGAATAAATTACAAGAGCAGGTCCAAACCACCATTATAGGGTGATTTAAACAGTTATTGCTTGGGGTAGAGCCAACGGTGCTGTTTTGATCCCAAGGAGGTAAATCTGCCTATTGTGATTAGAAAAGTTCTGGGGTGGTGATCGATGCACATGACCATCATATGGCCTGGGGAGCCTACGTAATTGCGACAATAGCTTACGAAGATGGTTAAAGAGAGATTTGTTCCTAAAGCTGTGTAAAGAGAAGGCCAGAGGGGCCTGTGTCACATCACGTTGGCTGCCTCAGCAGCCTATTTGCCTGTGAGATGCTGCTTTCTGCAGCTCCCGGCAGTAACAAACACACAAATACAATCCAAGGAGTGAGCTGGAGCCTCCTCACTGCTAGAGAGAGGCCTTGAGCAGTTTGCCTGAAACCAGGATCTTCCCCGATGTTGTACTGCTAGGCCTTCATAGAAAAATCAAAATTAAACACAAAATTAAACACAAAATTAAACACAAAATTAAACACAAAATTAAACAAGACCTGAGGCTGGTGAGGCAACTTCATTAAGCAGCAATAATAATTAGAAAAAAATTAAAAAGCAAAGAACTATTAAAGATCATAAAATTAGGAGGCTTTTTTTTTCCCAGTTGTTTTTGGCAGAGGCTGTAAGGAAGCAGGTAATATGCTTCCTGCTGGGATAAACTGGCAGAGTAGCACAGACCACCTGGGAGGCAAATCCTCTAGGTTAACTAGAGAAATTCCTGTCCCCTGTCAAGGGCTGGTGGCTTCTCTGCAAGGGGCTGGTGGGATATAGTGCAGATGTCCTCCTTGGCCCTTGAAGTGTCTTATGTGGCTCCAAAGAAACTCTTGGTGGTGAGCCCAAGGCCAGTGCTGCTGAGGATGCCTGTCCGTGCGCTGGGCTCCTGGTGTTGCTGATGCATCCTGGCAGGGGCAGTGCAGGCAGTGCAGCAGGACATGCAGCCTCCAGAGGGATCATCCAGTGACATTTTTTATGATAAAAAAAGTATTGGCTTGGTTTGGTTTGGTTTTCCACTTAAGTGGCGAAAATCAACTTGGCTCACTTTGCTGCAACTTTACAAGTGACACCCAAAACAACTGCTGCCATTCAAAGAAGCCTGAGAAATCCCGGGAAGCCTGTAACCAACTGACAGTCGATGGCCAGAGGGGATGCAGAAAGGCGCCGGTCAGTCGTTTCCTCTGGGCTGCTGCCGGAGCGACCTCCTTGTAACCCAGGGCTCCACTTCTGCACCAGGCTGAGGCACTTCAGGACAATGCCCTCAGGCTCCATACATCTTCAGTGGCTTAACCACGAGCTTTTGAAAACTAATTATAATCCTGGCATTCTAATAATATTCCTGAGGGGTTTTTAACAGTACTGCTCATGTTTGTATACTTTCCCTGTGCCCCTAAAGGGCCAGAAGCTCTATAAGAAAAGAATAAAACTGCCAAAATTAGTTATATCACTAATTGTAGTGAAGCAAATTGATTTTTACTTAAGTAGTTTCATCATGGTAGTTCAAAGGATGGTGACAAACGTGCTCTACAAACATTTATTCCTATTCTTAAATGATATTCTAAAACATAACTTGATTCCCATGCCTCCCTTCTTTTACTGTCTTAGTTCTTTTGGATTAAATAGCTAAAATGTATTACAACACTAATTTTCCTCTCTTCCCTCAAAATGAAGCTGCTTGCAGACACTGGGGTGAGCGAGGACACCTTTGCAGGCCTGAGTTATGAAGGGATGAAGGCAATGTTTGCTCCACATCTGTCACGTATGGAGCACAAGAGGGTCATCATGTAGCTCTTAGCAAGTGGCTGTCCTTAGGCAGGCAGAGGGCTGTGCAAATACTGCTTCTGGTGGAACAATTGCCATTTTTGATCAGTTGAAGTCTTTCTCTTTGATTTTTAGTTCAGAGGCATTTTGTCTACCAGAGTGAGTTGAAATCCAAAACACATTGCACAAGAACTCTGGAAATTTCCAAATAATACTAATTTCTGGGACAACTTAACTAGCTAATGTTTGGTCCCAGCAAAAGAAGAAAAACACAAAGGGTTTTTGAGTGAAAAATGACTGAAGGGGAAACCAGAAAACTGTTTTCATTTAGAAAATGAGGTTTAATTATTTTGCTATTTTAACTCAAAAGAGGAAACACCAAAACCAGCATTTTGGAAGTTACTGTTGCCCTTTTAAGTTGTTTTTTTTTTTTGATGTGCTGAATGGGCCAGAGGCAGCAGGAATCTCTCTCAAACCTTTCATCCCCAGTCCACCAGGCAGCTAGACCCAGGTCAGCTGCCCTGCTCAGCAGCCCTCCTCCCACCATCAACAGGCAAGTCACGTGTGATTTCAGTCACGAGAAGTGAGTGCTCAGATGTGCCATTAAGCCAACTTCTTTTTTGATGACCACATCAACTCCCCCTTCCCCCCAATCACATACTAAGAGCAAAGCCCCCTGCCCAGTAACGATACCTGGACCAACCCAGAGCACATGCAGTATAATTCACAGAAAAAGTACAGCCAGCCACTGATGCTGGTACTTCTCAAAATATACCATTTAGAGGAAGCCACAGATTATTTTGCTCTTTTTGCAGCTACAGAAAGTACTGGGGTAACTTGCAGTACACACTGATGTGTTCTGATCTATAGGGGAAGCTACACTGCGCTTTCCTGCATGACAACTTCGTGTGTTAAACCTATCACGCAAACCCCTTATCTGATGCTGCTGACATTGCTTTGTGAGGCCAACAGGGCCCTTCCGGGTCAGCTGGATTCTACTGCCTGTCACAATCAAGCTAAAATTATTACCAGGTGACAGACAAATCAAGTCACTGGAGCTACTGCTGCTAGTAATTCATATTTGCTGCCTCAGTGGCAGCTTACAGACTAAATAGTTATTACCAAAAAGAATGACCAATAATTAATGTATGAAATATAGACAA